>CM070731.1:18244913-19475102 GCA_036346275.1 Otatea glauca | reverse complement strand
TTGCTACTTAACTTTGGCGGTGCACTAGGGCCCCACTTCCGAGACCTCCGAGATGGTATACCGGCCTTCGGGCTTTTATTTCTTCCTCGGCCACGAGGTCTTGCCACGTGTATGTCAAGATCGGCGCAACACCGGTGGTTGGGTGGAGGTTGAGGAACCCGTAGGGCTAGGGCTCGGGCTCGGGGTGGATTGCTCCTCCATATCGCCTTGGATGTGCGAATCGAAAGAGGTAAAGTATGGAACCATTAGAATTTGGCGATCCGATGGGTTAAGTGCGGAAGTTTAACTCGAGAACTAGAAATAAAAGTAATCAAGAATTGGGCATTCAATTGATGGGCCTGAAGTACCGAATTGTCTACAAGAAGGGTAAGGAGAATGTGGTTGCCAACGCATTGTCATGGGTGGACAACTCATGAATTTGCGTGCTTTATCGTGATGCAACCTCTGTATTCAAGAGGTAGTGAATTCGATGCCACCGACAATGTAGCACAACAACTAGCATAGTTGGACGCTCATAGCCCCGACAAAGAAGGGTTTGAATTGCATCAAGGTTTGATCCGCAAGCAAGGAAAAATTTGGATTGAGAGAACTCACATACAAACTAAACTAATTGTGGCTTTCCATTGAAGTACCATTGGAGGGCATTCGCAATGCGATAACCAACCAAAGACTAAAGGAATTGTTTTATCAATAAGAATGAAATAGGGAGTAGAGAATTTTGTTAAGCAATGTGAAACTTTTCACTAGCAAAGGGAAAAGATCCAAACCAGTTTGTCTAGTGTAGCCTTTACCCATTCTTACAATGCATGGCAAGATTTGACAATGAATTTTGGATTGTCAAACGCCCTGCAACTTTCAAGCACTAAATGGAAGAGGTGTAAACGCTCAGAAAAGATCTCTAGTTAACAAAACCAATCCTAGACCTAGCAGATAAAGCGGTAAGAAGCATACTACGCACCCTTGATCCTTTCCTCGCTCAAACTCATATCCGCCTTTACCCCGCACTGGAGGGGAACTTAGACTGCACTTTAGATGGCCGGGCACTCCTTATTTTCACTCCAAAAGCTGGAAAAAGAGAAAATCTCGGATAGCCTAACTTGTTTTTGCCCTCGAAAGGGAGCTACTATCCTGCTGGATTTCCAAAAACGGAATGTACCTAGGGAACCCTATTGATCGATCGTAGATCGAACCTAGTGATCTTTCTCCTGCCGGCAAGCATCGATACTGCCTCCTAAGGAATTGATCTTCTCTTTCATATACCAGATATAACCTCAAGGACTGCAATTGGAAGGAATTAGCACTCACCATAAGCAACCGCAGAGAAGGAAAATGACAGGCCTTAGACGGAGGAAAGAAAGAGGTCAAGATACTAGCTTTTAAGAATTACGATTCGCTTGCCCAAGAGGTCGACATCTTGATAAAGGTTATGGATAGTCAATAACTACTTAGGAATAGGCAAATACTCGGATAGATAGGCAAGAACTATTCCTTATCCATAGTCAAATACACTTACGATAGTTTACTACATCTCCGAAAGAGAACAGAGATAACTACTTAGACCGGCGCTATCAACTACTTGAACTCTATTACGGTCAAAATGGAAGAAGTAACTACTACTTATGATTATGACATACCTTCGAAGCGGCGCGTCGGCGGCGTCGGCGCGCGTCGGTGGAGGCGCGGCGCGGGCGTCGGTGTCGAGGCGTCGGGAGCGGCACGGGCGCCGACGGCGTCGGCGCGGCGCGAGCGCTTGACGGCGTCGGGGCGAAGACCGTGGCGCGCGGGCTCGGGCGAAGAGTGAAGCGGCAGGAGTTTAGGGTTAGGCAACGGTGAGAAGAAGAATGATCATGACGACTTTTATATGTGGGTTTATCTGTGGCGGTTCTTAACAAGAACCGCCATCGATACTATCTGTGGCGGTTCTTCAAAAGAACCGCCGATGATATATATTATCTGTGGCGGTTCTTTATACGAACCGCCATCGATACTTTATCTCGTGGCGGTTCTTCACAAGAACCGCCATCGATATATATTATCTCGTGGCGGTTCTTTATACGAACCGCCACGATTCATTTTATCTGTGGCGGTTCTTCACAAGAACCGCCATCGATATATATATATCCGTGGCGGTTCTTTATACGAACCGCCATCGATAATCTATCTGTGGCGGTTCATTTAAGAACCGCCATCGATATCTATTCGTGGCGGTTACGCTTAAGAACCGCCACTGATAAAGTTATCCTAACATAAGCTTTTGCGCCGGACTACTTCCAAGTGGTCCGGCGTGAACGAGCTTTTGCGCCGGACTACTTCCAAGTGGTCCGGCGTGAACTGAAAAACGAGTAATGACCATATATATTTCTAATATAGTAATATACCCTATATAATCTCTACTGTTTATTTTCATATCTTCTAGGATGTATACCAGGAATAGAATATTATTTCTAAATATGTTCTAATATCATAAATGCCTTATGTACTATGTACAATATATTTGGTTTTAATTCATACCGGAGGAGAAACCATTAAAACTTGTGTAATCGGAATATAGTAATTACCCTATATAATCCTAATATAGTAATATATTAATGACCCACATTTCCATTACTCCACACAAATGCATAACACCATATTTCCATTACTCCATACATCACATTGCCATTACTCGTATATAGCTAATTATTTTCTTTCACAATTTGCCCTTCTTCATGATCGTCGCGATGATAGGTAGTTTCTTGAGTGGTTTCTTCCTCGAGCCTGATGTTGCCATCTACGAAAGGAGGCAACTCGTCAAACTGGTTGTACTCATCCTCATCCACGACATTCTCAACTCCGACGATCCTTCTTTTCCCTCAAGAACTACATGCCGCTTCTTATCCGTCGGGTCGATTACATAGAAGACTTGTGCTACTTGCTTCGCAAGTACGAATGGTTCGCTCTCAGATCCGACATGTTCGATGTCCAAAGTAGTGAAGCCGCATTTGTCCACCTTGACACCCTTTGGGAGTTGTACCCAACGACACCAAACATCGGGATCTTAAAAATACAATAGTCGAGCTCCCAAATCTCTTCTATGAACCCATAGAAGCTAGTCTTCTTCTTTTGTGTTGTCATAGGCATCTATGCGACACCACTATTTTGGTAAGTGCTTTTGCTATCCCGAGATCTCGTGTAAAAGGTATATCCATTTATGTCGATCCTTGCCATGTCAAGATTGTACCGATGGCCCTTTGCCAACCACCTCAACATAACACTCGTTTCTTTCCCACCATATGCTCTTTGAACCAATGATTGAACAAGCGGTTATGCTCTTTTGTTACCCAAGCCTCGATCGTCCACGATTTTCCTCTCGTAGCTTATCCTTGTGCATGTCCATGTACGAGGACACCTCAACCGATCAAGCAAGATCGTGAAATGAGCTTTTCGAACAATCCATGATCGTAAGAATTTGTTGATTTCCTTCCAATCGTCCCTTTTCCACTAGCCTACCCTCATGGCGAGATACGAGCACTCCTACCGGTTCCACCCTCCATGTAATCCACGCAAAACTCGATAACCTCCTCGGTTGCATAACCTTCCACAATGCAACCCTCCCACGAGATCGATTGCGTACATACTTCTTCAGATACCCATGTACCTTTCGAACGGGTACATCCGATGCAGAATACGGGGCCACATACATTTATCTCATTCACAAGGTGAACAATGAGATGAACCATTATATCGAAAAATGATGGAGGAAATACATCTCTAGTCGGCATAGTGTCTTCACCACATCATTCGTAGTTCGAAAAGTCCGATGGGATCGATGACCTTCTCGTGAAATCGTGTTGAAGAAGAAACACAACCTCATGATTGCTTCTCGGACCTTTTCGTGCAAAATACCTCTAATTGCAATAGGAAGCATTTGTGTCATCATCACATGACAATCATGAGACTTCATGCCGCTTAACTTCAAATCTTTCATGGACACCGTTTCTTGATGCTTGCGGAGTAGCCGGATGGAACTTTCACACCATGCAAGCATTTGCAGAGGTCTGTTCTCTCTTTCTTGGATAGAGTGTAGCAAGTCGGGAAGGTAAAGTCGGCCTTTCCGTTGTCTCGAGGATGTAGCTCACTCTGATTTTCATATCTTCCGTGTCCTTCGTGCCTTGATCAGTCCTTAGTTTTGCTAGGAATATTCAAAAAATACCAATCAAGTCATCACATACATTTTCTCTACATGCATGACGCCTATGCGATGGTCGAACTTCTAAGTCCTTCCAATAGGGCAAGTTCCAAAATATCGATCTCTTCTTCCATGTGATCTTCTCGACGAGACCTCGATTTATTATTACTCTCTCCTTTCCAAGTACAACATTAATATCCTTAACCATATCATATACCTCTTCCCCACGAGGAGGCCTTGGAGCTATACCATCCTCTTTTGTCCCGTCGAATTGTTTCTTCATATTGCGGTAGGGGTGATTCTGAAGGAACTGCGGTGATGCATGTACACGCTTTCCTTGAGTTATTGAGCCACACACTTGCGGTTTCATCCATGCAATGGGGCATGCTTTGGCCCCTTTACAAGACGATCGGATAGGTTACCAAGGGCGGGAAATCATTGATGGTGCAAAACAACAATGCGCGTAGGGTGAAGTACTCGCTTGTACTCATCCCATACCATACACCTTCGCTCCACAAGATCACAAGATCTTCCACCAATGGTTGTAGGTATACATCAATATCATTGCCAGTTGTCTCGGCCCTTGGATAAGCAATGACATCATAATGTACTTTCGTTTCATACACAACCAAGGAGGAAGGTTGTAGATACTGAGTCACGAGCCAAGTGCTATGAATACTACTCATGTTACCGAAAGGATTCATTCCATCCGTACTCAACCCAAACCTTACATTCCTCGGTTCATTCCCAAGTCCATCCTAAAGAGCCTATCGATGGTTCTCCACCGGCGAGTAATCGCAGGTGTCTCGACTTTCCATCCTTTTACGCTCGAGTGCCATCGCATCGATTGGGCATGCTTTTGTTTCCAAATAAACGCTTCAACCGAGGTATTACCGTAAATACCACACCACTTTAGCGGAGCTCCTTTCTTCACCACGGTGCCCTCATTGTCATGGTCTTTACGCTTGTATCGCGATGATTTGCACATCGGACATACATGCATGTCTCAGATACTCTTTGCGATAGAGTATACAATCGCTTGACATGCATGTATTCTTTCTACTTCCAATCCCAATGGACATACAACCTTCTTAGCTAAATAAGTGGTTATCGGCAATACGTTTCCATCCGAAGCATGTCCGCTAAGAGATGTAATAGCGCCGTGAAACTTTTATCGGACCAACCATTGCTTGCCTTCAATTTTAGAAGTGAAAGCACGGTGTGCAACTTTGTGTATTCCTCCTGCAACCCGGGAACAAAGGTGTGTCCGAGTCGTCCAACAAACCCTTGAATTGATTAAACTCTCTCGACTAGTGTAGTTCCTCTCGCATCGCGCAACATCCGAGCAAGATTATTATCGTCATCAATGTCCAACCTATCCTCATCGATCCATAATCGATGTCACCGCCATAATGCATTCTCCATCATCCAATACGTTATCACCTTCATGTACGTTTTCCTCTTCACCGTGACTTGTCCAACGTGTATAGCCAAGTACAAAACCTCTTGAATCAAGTGCAAGTGGATGTGCTCTTTGTCCAAAACATTTTCTCATTCTTGCAATCAATGCATGGACAATGTATGTACTCCGTCTTCTTATGCAATTTGTTCTCCTCAATGCTCTTAGAAAAGCAGATACCCGTCGATGTAATCTCTACCAGAACAGTTCGCATTGTACATCCATCTCCTATCCCATCTAAAATTAATTAACATATAAAAATTGATTAAAAACTAATCTAATTACTTATCATCTAAATGAGCTAGATAATAAATTCATCATCTAAAAATGATGAGCATCCACCTACCAAATTAGCTTAAATTTCATGTATATCAATATCCAATAATCTTAATTAAATAAATTTAATATATGTCCACACTAATGGAACCAAATTAATAGTAATTAAAAACTAATCAATACTTTTCTGTAAAGAAGCTAGATAATAAATTCATCATCTAAAAATGATGAGCACCCACCTACCAAATTAACTAAAATTTCATTTATATTAATACCCAATAATCTTAATTAAATAAATTTATTATATGCAAGATGTATATGTTCGTACACTAATGGAACCAAATTAATAGTAATTAAAAAACTAATCTAATAACTTATCATCTAAAGGAGCTAGATAATAAATTCATATATATGCAAGATGTACATGTCCGTACACTAATAGAACCCAATTAATAGTAATTAAAAAACCAATCTAATTACTTATCATCTAAAGGAGCTAGATAATAAATTCATCATGTATCAAATTAACTTAAAATGCAATTAATATTAAATATATGCTTAATCATAATTCATCATCTATAAAAGGAACACAACATCATCTAATGAACCTAGCTAGGAAATAAATTCATCAACTACAAAATGGTACCTAAATAAAAATAAACAAAATCTAAACTTTTCATCTCATCTACATATAAACCCTAATTAAACTTGGTTTAAAAATTAAATTGCAACAAGATTAACACAAATCAAGAGAGGAGAAAAATAACTCACCAAGGAACAACTAGAGGAAGTACAAGCACAAGAATTGGAGAAAACGAAATCAAATTTAGAAGTTTTGGTTTGCTCTCGGGAGGAAGAAGACCAGTCTTGCTCTCGACCACCTATTTATAGGCAATATTATCGATGGCGGTTTTTAACTAGAACCGCCACTAATAACATTATCCGTGGCGGTTCTATCCTCGAACCGCCATCGATAATCATTATCGATGGCGGTTCGAGGATAGAACCGCCACGGATAATCAATAATCGATGGCGGTTGGAGGATAGCACCGCCATCGATAACCTAGTTATCGCGACGGCTCTAGCCTCCAACCGCCATCGATAATGTATTTGTTATCGATGGCGGTTCTACCTCGAACCGCCATCGATATCGATTATCGATGGCGGTTCGAGGATAGAACCGCCACTGATATTTTTCCCGCCATTTATGAAATTGAACCGCCACTGATAATTATCTTTGTGGCGGTTCGAAAAAAACCGCCACAAATAGACCGTCACCTATTGCAGGTTTTGGCGTAGTGACAAGACTCGAGGTGGTTAGAATGGATTTCATGAGATGAGAGGTTACCTGCTGCAAGCAGCACTGCACGAAGGATAACACCGTCGACGTGTGCGCGGCCTCCCTTCACGCGTTACCATCGTCTCAGGTTTTCAGCTGCATGCATGAAAAGGAAGTGCTAACGGCCGGCGCGGCATGGCACGGAAAGAAACCTGCATGCGCCGGGGAACAAACCGGCCGGTGCTCCTAACCAATTAGCTAGTTGCGCCAGACAAGCAGTGTAGATTGAGGTGTATGTACGAAAGTGCACGCTCTGGTAGCTGCTCACATGCTACGTACGTATGTACAGCTAGGCGTAGTAATGATCCCCACTTATATGACATCTTTCGAAAATCCTCAAAATCTCCCCTGATCCATCAATACAATTCAGCTCTATTAAAACATTCCAGCAATTTTCGGTCCTAACAACAAACATTCCTGCAATTGTTTATACGAGAATTATATACTCAGTCTGTGATATACAAATTAATTACAAATGGTGGACTTTAATAAACCGTCACTACGCCAAAATCTATTTGTGGCGGTTTTTTTCGAACAGCCACAAATATAATTATCAGTGACGGTTCTATATTGAAAATGGTGGGAAGAATATCAGTGACGATTCTATCCTCGAACCGCATTATCAGTGGCGGTGCTATCCTCCAACCGCCACTGATATATCCTCCAACCGCCACTAATACTATTGGATTATCTTGTTTATTTTTATTTACCTACCATTTTGTAGTTGATGAATTTATTTCCTAGCTAGGTTCATTAGATGATGTTGTGTTCCTTTTATGGATGATGAACTATGATCAAGCATATATTTAATATAAATTGCATTTTAAGTTAATTTGGTAGATGATGAATTTATTATCTAGCTTCTTTAGATGATAAATAATTAGATTAGTTTTTTAATTACTATTAATTTGGTTCCATTAGTGTGGACATATACATCTTGCATATATTAAATTTGTTTAATTAAGATTATTGGATATTAATATAAATGAAATTTTAGTTAATTTGGTAGGTGGATGCCCATCATTTTTAGATGATGAATTTATTATCTAGCTTCTTTAGAGGATAAGTATTTAGATTATTTTTTTAATTACTATTAATTTGGTTCCATTAGTGTACGGACATATACATCTTGCATATATTAAATTTATTTATTTAAGATTATTGGATATTAATATACATGAAATTTTAGTTAATTTGGTAGGTGGGTGCTCATCATTTTTAGATGATGAATTTATTATCTAGCTCCTTTAGATGATAAGTAATTAGATTAGTTTTTTAATTACTATTAATTTGGTTCCATTAGTGTGGACATATAATATACATCTTGCATATATTAAATTTATTTAATTAAGATTATTGGATATTAATATAAATGAAATTTTAGTTAATTTGGTAGGTGCTCATCATTTTTAGATGATGAATTTATTATCTAGCTCCTTTAGATGATAAGTAATTAGATTAGTTTTTTAATCAATTTTTATATGTTAATTAATTTTAGATGGACCGGAGATAGATGTACAATGCGAACCATTACAGTCGAGATTACATCGACGGGGTATCTGTTTTTTAAGAGCCGCTAAGGAGAACAAGTTGCACGAAAAGACGGAGTACATACATTGTCCATGCATTGATTGCAAGAATGAGAAAATATTTTCAGACAAAGAGCACATCCACTTGCACTTGATTCGAAGGGGTTTTGTACTTGGCTATACACGTTGGACAAGTCACGGTGAAGAGGAAAACATACATGAAGGTGATAACGTATTGGATGATGAAGAAGGCATTATGGCAGCTGACATCGGTTATGGATCTGATGAGGATAGGTTGGACATTGATGACGATAATAATCTTGCTCAGATGTTGCGCGATGCAGAAGGGAACTACACTAGTCAGAGAGAGTTTAATCAATTCAAGGGTTTGTTGGACGACTCGGACACACCTTTGTTCTCCGGTTGCAAGGAGGAATATACAAAGTTGCACACCGTGCTTTCACTTCTAAAATTGAAGGCAAGCAATGGTTGGTCCGATAAGAGTTTCACAGCGCTATTACATCTCTTAGCGGACATGCTTCCAGATGAAAACGTATTGCCGATAACCACTTATTTAGCTAAGAAGGTTGTATGTCCATTGGGATTGAAAGTAGAAAGAATACATGCATGTCCAAACGATTGTATACTCTATCGCAAAGAGTATACAGACATGCATGTATGTCCGGTGTGCAAATCATCGCGATACAAGCGTAAAGGCCATGACAAATGAGGGCACCGTGGTGAAGAAAGGAGCTCCCGCTAAAGTGGTGTGGTATTTACCATAATACCTCGGTTGAAGCATTTATTTGGAAACAAAAAGCATGCCCAATTGATGCGATGGCACTAAGAGCGTAAAAGGATGGAAAGTCGAGACACCTCCGATTCTCGTCGAAAGGAGAACCATCGATAGGCTCTTTAGGAAGGACTTGGAATGAACCGAGGAATATAAGGTTTGGATTGAGTACGGATGGAATGAATCCTTTCGGTAACATGAGTAGTATTCATAGCACTTGGCCCGTGACTCTCTGTATCTACAACCTTCCTCCTTGGTTGTGTATGAAACGAAAGTACATTATGATGTCGCTGCTTATCCAAGGGTCGAGACAACCTGGCAATGATATTGATGTATACCTACAACCCTTGGTGGAAGATCTTGTGATACTGTGGAACGAAGGTGTACAGGTATGGGATGAGTACAAGCGAGAGTACTTCATCCTACGCGTATTGTTGTTTTGCACCATCAATGATTTCCCTGCCCTTGGTAACCTATCCGGTCGTACTGTAAAAGGGGCCAAAGCATGCCCCCAATGCATGGATAAAACCGCTAGTGTGTAGCTAAATAACTCGAGGAAAACTGTGTACATGCATCACCATAGGTTTCTTCGCAGGAATCACCCCTACCGCAATATGAAGAAACAATTCGACGGGACAAAAGAGGATGGTATAGCTCCAAGGCCTCGTCGTGAGGAAGATGTATATGATATAGTTAAGGATATTAATGTTGTACTTGGAAAGGGAGATAGTAATAATAAATCGAGGTCTCGTACTGAGAAGACCACGTGGAAGAAGAGATCGATATTTTGGAACTTGCCCTATTGGAAGGACTTAGAAGTTCGACACTGCATAGACGTCATGCACGTAGAGAAAATATATGTGACAGCTTGATTGGTCTTTTACTGAATATTCCTAGCAAAACTAAGGACGGACTGAAGGCATGAAGGGACCTGAAAGATATGAAAATCAGAGCTGAGCTACATCCTCAAGACACCGGGAAAGGCTGACTTTACCTTCCCCTAGCTTGCTACACTCTATCTAAGAAAGAGAGAACAGACCTCTGCAAATGCTTGCATGGTGTGAAAGTTTCGTCCGGTTACTCCGCAAGCATCAGGAAACTGGTCTCGATGAAAGATTTGAAGTTAACCGGCATGAAGTCTCATGATTGTCATGTGATGATGACACAAATGCTTCCTATTGCAATTAGATGTATTTTGCCTGAAAAGGTCCGAGAGGCAATCATGAGGTTGTGTTTCTTCTTCAACATGATTCCACAGAAGGTCATCGATCCCATCGGACTTTCTAAACTGCAGAATGATGTGGTCAAGACACTATGCCAGCTAGAGATGTATTTCCCTCCATCATTTTTCGATATAATGGTTTATCTCATTGTTCACCTTGTGAATGAGATAAATATATGTTGCCCTGTATTCTTACATCAGATGTACCCGTTCGAAAGGTACATGGGTATTCTGAAGAAGTATGTACGCAATCGATCTCGGCCGGAGGGCTGTATTGTGGAAGGTTATGCAACTGAGGAGGTTACCGAGTTTTGCGTGGATTACATGGAGGGGGTGGAACTGGTAGGAGTGCCTGTATCTCTCCATGAGGGTAGGCTAGCTGGGAAAGGGACGATTGGAAGGAAATCAACAAATTCTTACGATCATGGATTGTTCGAAAAAGCTCATTTCACAGTCTTGCAACAGTCAGTTGAGGTGTCCTCGTATATGGACATGCACAAGGATAAGCTACGAGAGGAAAATCGTGGACGATCAGAAGTTTGGGTAACAAAAGAGCATAATCGTTTGTTCAATCATTGGTTCAAAGAGCATATGACTGGGAAAGAAACGAGTGTTATGTTGAGGTGGGTGGCAAAAGGGCCATTAGGTACAATCTTGACATGGCAAGGATACGACATAAATGGATATACCTTTTACACGAGATCTCAGGATAGCAAAAGCAGTTACCAAAATAGTGGTATCCGCATAGATGCCTATGACAACACAGGCAGTAAGAAGAATAGCTTCTATGGTTCATAGAAGAGATTTGGGAGCTCGACTATTGTATTTTTAAGATCCCGATGTTTCGGTGTCGTTGGGTACCACTCCCAAAGGGTGTCAAGGTGGACAAGTACGGCTTCACTACTTTAGACATCAAACATGTCGGATACAGAGACGAACCATTCGTACTTGTGAAGCAAGTAGCACAAGTCTTCTATGTAATCGACCCGGCAGATAAGAAGCGCCATGTAGTTCTTCAGGGAAAAAGAAGGATTGTCGGAGTTGAGAATGTCGTGGATGAGGATGAGTACAACCAGTTTGATGAGTTGCCTCCTTTCGTAGATGGCAACATCAGGCTCGAGGAAGAAACCAGTTAGGAAGCTACCTATCATCGCGACGATCATGAAGAAGGGCAAATTGTGAAAGAAAATAATTAACTATATACGAGTAATGGCAATGTGATGTAAACAATATGCATTTGTATGGAGTAATGGAAATGTGGTGTTATGCATTTGTGTGGAGTAATGGAAATGTGGGTCATTAATATATTAGGATTATATAGGGTATATTACTATATTAGAATTATATATGGTCATTACTACATTAGGATTATAAAGGGTATATAATATTTAGTAGGATTATATAGGGTATATAATATTTAGTAGGATTATATAAGGTCATTAATATATTAGGATTATATAGGGTCAATAATATATCAGTGGCGGTTCTTCTGTGGCGGTTCTTTATACGAACCGCCACTGATAAGTGTATCAGTTGCGGTTCTTGTGAAGAACCACCACAGATAAGGGTATCAGTGGCGGTTCTTGTGAAGAACCGTCACTGATAATATGCCCCATATATAAAAGTCGATACAGTCCTCTTCTCACCTAGTGCCCTGTAACACCCTAATTTTTTTGCTCTAATTTAAATTTTGGAGTATTTTTGATTTTTTTGAATTTTTGGGAATTTATTTATGTTTATTTGGATTTATTCAAATAGGACTTTTCTTGAAAACAATTAAATAATGGAAAAGTTTTTGCAAAGTTTTATTGCAAATATTTTAATGGAATTCCAAACATCTCAAAGTAATTTCTGGATTTTTTCTGCTATTTTAAAAGCTCCAAATGATTTAATTGAACTTCTAGAATTATTTTAAATGTGAAATGATTTAAAAATCAGATGAATAATAATGGGCCAAGCCCATTATCATGCGTGTCGCCGCCCAACTGCGCAAAACCCTAGCGCCGCTTCACCCCAAGTCGTCCGATCCGGATCGAACGCTGTGAGTCGCCACGTCGCTGCATGCGTGAGCCTTCGGATCGTCGCCGCGCGGACGCTTGCAGATTGCGCCACGCCACTTCGCCCCGCGAGATCGCCGAGAGACGTGGGCTTTGATGGCCGTGATTTCGCGGCGATTTCGCGCACGCCGAGGCAGCCCTTAAGTCCCGTTGATGGCGCGTGCGAGACCTTCACGCCGCGTCTTTTGACTCCTCGCACGCACGCCGAGACCCTCTCTAGCGCCTGAGCGAGCTCGCCGTAGTTGCGTCTTTGTGCCGCCGCGGTTTTTCGTCGTTTACTTCGCCGCCGGTTTCTCTCCGCCGTCGCCAAGGTCACCGGAGTAATCCTTCCGCCAAGCCGCGTCGAACGAGCCACTTCATCACGCCGGAGAAGCCCCGTAGTGCCGTGGGCTGTGTCATCTTCCTCAACTCCGGCACCTTTTCTTCTGCGCGCCGCCGCCTTTCACCGAAGCTTCGTCGTCCGTCCGATCTTCATCGCACGCTTCTGGTTCGTCCACGTCACTTTTCTTTGTGTTCTTCTAGAGTAGATCTGTACCGTTAGATCTGGATTGAACGGTAGAGATTAGATCTAGTCTCTGTAACTTGGTTACATCTCAGCCGTTGGATCGTTAGTGTACGCGTAGGATTGAGCCACGTCGCGCCATGTATAGTAAACAGCTCCGGTAACCTGAGCCGTTGGATCGGATCGGAATGGTTGAATTCAAATCTGGTTTTGCCCTAGGATCCGCGCCGTTCAAATTTGAACGTGCGGCGGTGATAGCGCCGCACCTCCAACCAATCGCGTGCGGTCGCGTGTTTCCTTTGACCGCGTGACCAATCTCGCCGTTGATTTCAAACGAGCCGTTGCGATTGCGCCGCGTGTCGCCAGCGTATCCGGCGTCGCCGAGTCCGCGCGTGCGTTGGCCGTTGGATCCGAGGGGACCGTTCGATGCGTGACGCGTGGCCGTGCGGAAATCGAGGCGTCGCCGAGCCGCGCAGGCATAGGATCTGACCGTCGATTTTAGCGAACGGTCTGGATTTTGCCGCGTGGCTGCACTCTTCTGTGAACCAAGTCCACGGTGGATCAGAGCCGAACCGTGGACCCAGTCCATCGACCAGAACGACGTCGCAGTCTCTGGGCGTGCCACGTGTCGAGCTGACGTCAGCGATGACGTCATAAATATTTTTATATATAAAAATATTTTGACCGAATTTCATTTCTGTGCTGACATCATCATGACGCGGTGCTGACGTCATAAAAGCGAATTTCCAGTATAAAAATAATTCAGAAAAATCGGATTTTCTTATTTTCTGTATTTTCAGATTTTATTCAAACTTCAAATGACTATAACTTTGGCATTTTAACTCGGATTTGGGTGATTCAAATTTCTAAAAATTCATAAAATTGTGAGCTATTTAATGGTGAATTTTATTTGAATTTTTTAGGTCATTTGGTCTTCTGTATTAGCTATTTATTGCATATTTTGTTTGTACGCGTAGACGCAAATTTGCCGGAAAGTTTCGAGAAAGAATTCGTCGCTCAAGACCAAGTTTCGGAACAAGACCAGCAACTCTTTGAAGGCAAGTGATGCTTTGATCATTTTGATCCCAGGTTTTTAAAATGTAGTTTATGCTTTGAAACTATGCATGCTTATTTATTTAAAATGAATTTAAATTGATTCGGGATAATGTAGTTAATCAACCCATTTTGTTATGCCACCTTGAATTATTAATTGTATGCCCTAAATCATTATCACCCTAAGTTTGATTATATTAGTTGGATGTTAATATTGTGCCAACACGGAGGCTAGACCGTGAGTAGATGCTTAGCCTTGCAACGAATCATGAGTGATCTTTCAAAAATGCTACAATCTTGATTAAAGACATTGAATGTATTTTGAAAAGTGGTGTGATGATGCCACATGATGAGATTGAGGTACAATGACTGTGTGGTTCCGTCGATGTTGAGTTATTGCCGGCATGTGTTGCACAATAATCAACTGGGTGGGAAATGTTTTAGATCGGGCAAGTGGCAAGAGGTGTGTGCACCGTGGGCCTGTGTGGCTTTGGGTTGATGAGTGATGTGAGTCTATGTGCCACATTGGGTGTGTGCCATCGTTGAGTGTTGGAAGTCTTGCCTTGGTCGATTAAGGACTTCACCTTGCAAGCCTTTGATCCGAGTCACTGTACAACCACATGTCCGATATGGGACAGACCTAGTTGATTAGGGTTCCGATATCTTTCCTCTGATACCTCGGGTGACAAGACACAGGGGTGTATCTGTATGGGGAGCGTACTGCTACGGCTTGGTGCCCATCCAACGGTGATTGGCCGGTCCTATACTTCGGCTCTGTGAGGGAAGTGATAGTGAAGGCAATACTGAGAGGTTCTTTGGTTAAGGTAGAAGTTCTGAAAAGCTTTGTTGCGCATAACCACCGTGTGGTGAGCGGTCAGATCTTGTGGGTAAAGTGTACAACCTCTGCAGAGTGTCAAACTATTCGAATAGCCGTGCTCACGGTATTGAGCATTGCTCGGGATTACAACAAGGGTAGATTTTCATAAACAAAATATGGGAAGAGTGGCTGTGTGCCAAGTGTTAAAAATGAACTGTTAAGGCTGTGTGCCGAGAATCTTCGAAGAAAAACCATTTGAAGAAATTAGTATTACTTATAACTGTTCCAATGCTTTAATCTAATTAAGATATTGGTTTAAAATTGCTGTTTGATGCAAAAGAACCATTTAAGCCAACCCTTTGGAATAAGCTTTGCATGTAGTAATAGCACTGCATTCTGTGCATTATTTGTTGAGTGCCTTGTGTACTCACCCCACCTTGCTTATCAACCCCAACATCAGTGGAGGAGACTACACCAGTTTGGGAGGAGGAGTACATCGAGGATACGAACAACTAGGGGGCAAGCCCAGTCGGTTGCCTGTGGCAAGATGAAGGCTTCCACGACCTTTACTTATGTTCATTGCTATTTCTTTACTTTGAATAATGTAAGCCTGTGTGGTGACTTATCTGTAAGGAGACCATAAGGTCGTACAACTCGATTTATATACATGTTTGCACTATTTATTCTTATATCTTTCTGAATGTCTGTAATGTGCAACCCTGTATGACTGTGTGTGCTAGCGTGATCCTTGACTGGCACAGAATACACAGAGGGTCCGGATTTGCAGATTCGGGTCTCGACATGCCCTAAACCCTAAACTCCCGCCGCTTTCGATGCGCCTGACGCCCGACACGGCCACGGACGACGCCGCCACGGTCGCCACCCTAAACTCCCGCCGTGCCCAACACGCCCTAAACTCCTAAACTCCCGCCGCGCTCGACGCCACCATGGTCGCCACCCCCGACGCCGCCCGCGCCCGACGCTGCCACGGTCGCGCCACCAACGCCGCCCGCGCCGACGGCCACGGTCACTCGCCCGGACGCCGCCCCGACGCCGCTGCACCCGACACTTCCCCGACTCCGCCCGACGGCCTCGCCTCACGTTCGACGCCGGCCCCGACGCCGCCCCCGACTCCGCCCGACGGCCTCGCCTTGCGTTCGACGCCGCTCGACGCCACTCCAGACGTCTAGGTGATCTAACCACGTATCTCCACTGTGTTTATCTGTTCTGTAAATTTTGTTCATGTGGAAATATCATACTATGCAACCATGAAGCTGCATGTAAATACTAATGACATATGATAGCACTCCAATACTGATGCTTAATATCATGATGACGCAAACCTGGTACACGGTAGATGCATACCAAGTGTTGTTTTGGAGTAGTTATTATGGGCAGCTGTTCCAAACTAATGTTTGTTTCTTTTCCAAAATGTTTTATGTTCTGCTGTACTGGCTGAATGTTTCAGAAGCTAATATAGTATATTCTTCATGATCTGGATATGTGTTGCATTAATCTATCAACATTATTGTAGTTAGAACCACTTAGTAAAAATTGTATGTATAAAGAAACAAGCATTTTGTGAAAGTAAAAAAGCTGCTTAACAATGCAAAAACTGGCCTTTTTTATTTTAGATTGCATGGACTTAAACCCATGCTTATAGGAAATGATTAATTATATGCCATTTGTCAATAATGAATGGTGCCTGACAATTCTCTTATTTTTAATAATGATGTGCATGGACACGGTGTCTGTTTAAAATGTGATTATAGACTACAGGTTAACATTCAGTTGTTCCATTTTCTTGATTGGAACAAGTCATTTGTCACTATTAACATGCAATGTATTTGTACCTGTTAAACTAAGAGCTATCATGCCAGACATTCTTCCATAAATGCTAACTTGTCTATGCTGATAAAATACATATAGAATGTAATCATGTATGGATGTTTGTGATTGCCTACATCGTCGGTACAATAATTAACATCTATTGTCACATGTAGGAAAAGGTTGTTTATTCTGCCGTCTTCAGCCTAGGCACATCGTCATCATCTCACTATTGAATCCAGTGCATTATTAGTATTATAAAAACAAGATTTCTCCATTACAAGTGTGATACCATTTTTCTCATGAGCAAAATGAAAATTTTTATCAAGTTGTCTTCTACTGGCCAGGATTTTAGCGAAACCAGAGCAATGCATTTGACCTTATGTAAATGGTAGATTCATTTTTTTCAGTGTTCCAGAAGAGTTTTATGTTAATGCCTATGCGGCTGGCCACTGAATATTGTCCGTCTTTCTCTGTGCTTTTTGATCCCTTATTATGTGCATAAGTGACTGCATTTGTTAGTTGCTAATAGGTTGCGTCCGGTATCCAGGGCTATTTATTACATTATTTTGCTTTTTAGTATAATGTATTAAAATTTAGCTATAATCCTAGAATTTACATGGAATATATACGTGACAATGAAATAAATATTTGTCATTGTTTGATTTCTTAATCTCCCCACACATTTTAGTTGTGATGTGCACTAGGTAACATATGGAGGAACTTCAAGGCCAGGCTAAATACTACTTATGTGAAGAAAAACCGGTCGGCCATCGGGGACTACCCAAACCTAGAACCATATTGGGATGAATTTGTATCGATGAAGCAAAGTGAAGAAGCAAAGAAGTCCAGCGAGGACCACATAAACATCGGAAGGAGGAACATTCATCCACACAGACTTAGTACGGGTGGGTACGCTGGTAAAATCCCTCAATGGGAGAGGCAGGAAGCAGAATCACTACAATCGACTGGTACAAGTCAATTGACCGGACTACCAGACCGAGTCAAGCACTATGTGCAAGTGAGGGCAAGTGTCACGTCTGGTGGGGGCTTATCCTTCAAAAATAGCGATCACGAAGCAATCTCGCAAAGGGTCCAGGAGCTGTACATCGAGTCTTCCCAAGGAACATTCCACCCAGATAGGGAGAACGACGAACTAACATGTGCCCTGGGAAACAAGGAGCATCCTAAGGTTCTCTGGAAGAAGGGATTCCCAGAGCACCTCCACACTTACAAGAGTCGAAAGAGAGCTAGAGAAGCGTTTGCCAAAATAGAAATGATGAAGGAAAAGATGCTTCGAGAATTACAAGGCACAATAGAACAACAAGGACAACAAGCCATGAGCCAGTCGCAAGTCGAGAACATTGTTACGACCAGCCCTCTGAATCGTCGCAGCAGTTGCGCATCCGCCCCACTTATCGAACAGGACATGGGCTATTATCCTGTGGACGACATACATGACCCCACACCGTGCCAGCTCACTTTGCCCGTCATGAACATATTCATTCAGGCTGGTACAGGCATAGCGTACCCATGCCAAGAAGGAGGTGTATTGCACAACTCTGCGATAGCGCCGGGTTATACAAAGGTCCAGATGGACACGGTTAATCCCCAGTTTGCCAACCTCGGGCTAGAAATGCCCCCGAACGACGAGGTTACAACTCTAGGAAGTGCCGTCCACTCATTCATCCAGTGGCGCAAACGTGACATCGTCTTGGACCATCATGAAGTGCTTGCCCCTCCTGAGGAGAACCTGCTAGCCTCTCCTGAGGTGACCCTGCCAGCCTCTCCTGCAGTGAACCTGCCGGCCTGTCCTTCAGTAAACCTCGCACAGTCGTCACCAACACATCAGCGTACAAAAGTTAGTGCGACAACTTCAGTTGGCCGACTTAAATATCCTTCTCTGAAGGTATGGCAGAATAGACAAGTCATATCAGCGAGGTCAGGCGAAGCCATAACAGAGTACGATGTTGTGCGTGAGAAAAGTAAGGGTAAAGCAGTCTCCAAAGGACAAGCTGATGAAAAAGACTAAAATAAGAATTGGGGAAGCCGTTTGTCACCCCTTCGAAGCTTGATAGCCTAACAGTGCAGCTAAGGCGATTACATGCATGGTATATGGAGCGATCTAACCAAGATGTACTCCCGAAGGTGATCACTGCCATTTATAGAGAGGAACATTTTCACCATGAGGGGTCTGGCTACTTCATGATAGAATTCAGCGAGTTGCACAACATGTACTATCAAGATGCCCTCGATGTGTCTCTTATGAGATGCTAGTCACTGTAAGTGTCCAATATAAAAATCATTGTCTACATTCATGTAATACCGATAAATGTGATGTCTAAATCATTTCTTATGTAGATACGAGTTGATCGAACTAAGAAGAACCAACGGGCCAGTGGCATCCCTCGATCCAGGAACAGTCTGCCAGCCGGAAATCAAAAGAGTACCAAAGGAGGTCAAGGACTACATATATAACGCTTTCATCAAACTTCAAGACAAGGAGTTCATACTTTTACCATACAATTTCAAATAAGTGGCTCACTAGCTAGTTCAACAACTTGTTGATCTCGTTCTTTGCTCAGCTTAGGACTAATGACTACAGCATCATACATGTGTATGTAGTTTCCACTGGATTCTCGTAGTAATTACTCCAGATAAATGCAAGATGTTGATCTTGGACCCGCGGGACAAAGATCCAAAAAACTACAAAGATATAACAAGTCTAGTGAATAGGGCATTCAAAGCATATTGTAAAAAGTGCTCGAGACACCATCCTTTCCATAAATCACTGACAATCCGTACTAAATTTCCGGTACGCACAAAAACAATTTTCCTATATCGCCCCTCGTAGTTAATAACTCCTTCAATGTCGTATCAGTTTATTCAATTTTTTGCAGTGCCACAAGCAGCCACGAGGCACAAATTTATGTGTGTAATATCAGTTCTGCAATTAAACATTTATTTTGATGTCCTTGGTTTATTTGGGAAATTTTCATTTTTGTTAACTAATTAAGTGTAATATCTTAAGTCGGAATTCTTGATTCGGGGTGTTGGTGGACTCACCTGTGATCTGAAAAGATGGAACAAAATGCAGGCGTGTGCGAATCCCCTGATTTTTTTCCCTCCTTTTCTTTCCCACCACCTACCCCTTTCCTTCTCCCCTCTCCTTTTTCTTTTCCTCTTCCCTGGCTCTCCTTCCAGCGCCTCTTCCATGGCTCTCCCACCAGCGCCTCTTCTCCTGGTCCTCCTCCCTCCTAGTGGCGCCTCCCCCTCCCTCTTGGTCAGCAAGGGCAGCAGCAGCAAGGGCAGCAAGCTCAAGCAGCAGTTTTCCCCCTTTCTTTCTCCCTTTGGGGTGAGTGGATTCAACTTTTTTTTATTCCTTGCTGTGCTAAAGGAGGTCCTAGCAGGTGGGTATGGTTCTAGGGTTCTTGGATTTGGGGATTTTGGAGGGAAAATGGATCTAGGGTTGGAGGGAACTCTGTTCAGATTTCGAGTTGTGCACAGACCAATGTTGCGACTGTGTTTTGGGCAAGAACGAATTATTTCCTGAGAAGTTGGCTGTAGACAAAATTGTAGATCGTGTTCTTAGGTTTCAGTAGAGTTCAAGAACGCAAGATTCCATTCAGCCAATTACAAGTTATGACCTTTTTAGTGCGGGCTGCTCTGATTTAGTTCATGTTGGTATCTGAGATTTTGAACTGCTGTTTAGGGCTATTTTCATGTCGAATTAGAATCTTTGGTTGCCTGGAGAAAGTTAGAACTTTTCCTGTAGATCACGAAAATATCCTTGTTTGCTTGATTTGGGTTCAGAAATCAAAAGTTATGCTATTTTGAAGTTGCTACCCTAAAAACTGCAATCTGCTGAAAAATTCAGAATCTGAACTGAAACTAAAAATGCAAGTTAAGGACTTTAGGCTCAGTTTCTGAATAAATGGATAGGGGTTAATTGTAGGCTATCCTCTTGTGGTCTTTTGGAATCTAAGAACTCAATTTTAACTTAGCCAATTAAAAGTTATGCCCATTTTAGTATAGACTGTCCTGAGTTAGGTTTAAAATGTACAGTCTCTGTTCATCTGTAATCTGGGAATTTTTGGTACATCTTCTGAATGAATGGATATGGGGAAATGGTAGGTTATCCTTTTATGGTCAATTAGAGCACAAGAATACTCTCTTTGGTTAAACCAATCAAAAGATATGCTTGTTTTAGTAACTGCTGTCCAGAACTAGTGTAGTTGCATGTAATATCTGTTCCTTGCTGTTCTGAGAAATATTGAAGCATTTCCTGAATGTCTGGCTGTAGAAGAAGTTGAAGATTATCCTCTTGTGGTTAATTAGAGCTCAAGAACTGAATTTTTGGATCATCCATTTAAAAGTTATAGTTGTTTTAGTGTTTGCCGTCCTGGTGGTAACAGATTTGGTTTCAGTATTAGGTGTGAAAGGTTAATAGGTCTTTTTGAGAAAGTTTAAAAGTGGGGTTAAGGAAGGAGCAAAGATGATATTTATTTATTTTGTCGCTTGAACCGTGATTGCATTGTTTTGATATGAATACAGTTAAATGTTTATTACAGGAAGTGTTATCTCGGGAGTAGCCTCAACCTCATGTCACTCCCTTCCTCGTGGGTAAAGAGGCAAGTGCATCATCAGGGTGGTTTGTGCATTGCATGATGAACTGCTACTCAGTTGCCTTAAGCACTTGATATGCCTTGCAAGAGAATAATTTTTGTGTTGTGAATGTTAAATTTATGGATGTGAGAAAATGTTAATGCTCATGAATATGATTATTTGCAATTTGAGAATTGTTCATTTCATTGTATACGTGCATTCATAATGGAAGAGGTGACCCATTCTGATGCGGGCCTCTGTGTTCACACGTAGTGAACACGAAAGTCCTACCTCGTGGTCCCATTTATCGAAGTGAATGGGAGCGAGACAGTAAGAGTAGGCACCTTCCACGGGATGGAAGGGACGTGAGGGTGCACACCGACGGGTGTGCACTCGGCAGTACCGGTACATGCAAAGAAAAGAGCATTCATAAGCATGCATGTCGCATTGCATCCTAACGATGATTTTGAGTTCAATAGAAATGTGTAGAGTTGGGATCGAGTCGTGGACTCATCCAAAGAGATTTAAAGAGGTACGTGTAGGAAGTAAGTAATGAAGTGAAAAGAGGTAAATCTTGTTGATATTATTGTTTATAAATTCATGGATTTGGATAAGAAGTATGCTCTTACTATTGATTTAATTTTGTAAATTGGTTTGTGATGCACTTTGCTGAGTCTTGAACTCATGCTTGTTTGTTTAATGTTTTTTTAGGTACCCTGAGAGCGACTTGCCGGGATGGGACTTAGCTGCACCTCCACTCATGCTCATGACATGTTAAAAGATTAGTTGGGTTAATCAGTTCACTCTGAAAACTAGTTGAATTTATTATGTAATCGTGTTGTAGTTAAGTTTAATTGATGATTGATGATATTATGTTTAGTTGTGTGCTTAGTTGGTCATGATGGTTGATTGATTCCATGTCATGTTGTAGATGGTATCTGAATGATTATTGTCTTTTGTCTGCAGAGTGTATGTCCAAGTTTTAGGAAGGTGTCATCGAAATTTTTAGGGATTTGAGTACAATTAGAGTTGATCTTCCTTATCTAGTTTTATTTCCTGTTTTGGTGACACTCAGGGCACTGTAGGTGCCGGGGTGTTACAGTTGGTATCAGAGCGGGCTTTAGGTCCGTGGCATGTGAATTTAGGAAATTACTCTAGAATAAACTAAAAATTTTGCTGCGTGAAATTAGAAACATGGCATAGGTTTCCACTCTTGTTAAAAATTTGGCCTTAGGGCAACAACCTTAAAATCTAAAGTAGAATGGTTAATTAATTTAAAACTTGACACACTCTGATGCACAATAGGAAAAGGTATGGGTATCGTTGCTTTACGCTTAAATGTTGTATTTATGCTTTGATGTTGAGTGCTACATTTGATAATGTATGTTGCATGTTTATGAAAGGAATGAATTGAGTTGTTCTTGTTATTGAGATTAAGTGAGTTGTGCTGCCGAAGGGTTTCGATCACCTTCTTCTGTTGTGGAGTGGCCATGATGGTGGCCGTGGTGGTGGTTGTGGCTCTGTAAAGCCAAAATCGGAAGTTTGGAGCCTCTTGTAGGTAAGAGTCATCGTCTTTTGCGACAAGGTTTAGAGAGTGGATGGAGTTTGTTGGTTCCTTTTAGCTTCATTGGTTGGAGTCCAATAGAATGTTTGGTGGTGGATCCTTTAGGATTTCTTCTACCGTTCTGTCGATCGGTTTGGTTGATTTATTTTGATCTTTACTGGTTGGAAACAAAGGAAAGGTGTTTGGTAATGAGTATTCGCTGATTGATCTTTCGACGGTTTTTGGTTTTGCCTTCTTTGGTTGAGGACAAAGAAGAAGAGTTTAGTGTGACACCTCTTTTGGTTGCCATTCCAGCTTTGACGCTCGGTTTTGTTGGATTGCTTTACGGCGAAAGTTATCGATTTATTCTTGTGTTGTTATTCTCCGAGTTTAAAAGAAATTATTGAATTCTTGATGTAAAACTTAAGTCTTGTGGATTCTTGGTGTTAAGGTTTTATCAGAAATGATGTGGTTGATCGTTTGGTTTCCCCCTTGCATTTATCTTTCCTTGTGGAAGTTGTAACTTTGAGATTTGATGAAGATCTTTTGCATGCCAGAGTTGGGTATTTGAGAGTTGCGCTCTCTTGTAATTTCTGTTTGGGTTTTTTCTGGAAAGAAGAAACTGTTTATCGGTGTTCATTCATGCTTAAGAGCTGTGTTTTCCTTAAAGGTTGGGTATGTGACCCACGAGGATGTTCAAGACATTAAGTGTATAATTAATAGTTAGAACTTTGAGATGATGTGGGTGACTGATTATATTAAAGTGAATTTGTAGGTTGTTTAAAAAAAACAACATAATTTATTGTGTGGTAGAGAAAGATTAATTGAGATGGCAATTGATCTAAAGTGAGTGTTGATTAGTGCTTTATGCGAAGTGTTGCGAGTCCTGGAAATTAATTGGAAGTACGGGATTGTGTCTTGATAATGCTAGTATTGATCCCGACTGAGAAGGTCTAGAGTCCTTTGTAGGTGAATTTATTATAGCAAGGTGTTGATGTAAAGTACCAGAGTATAATGGTGTAAAGACATGAGGGTTGTTGGTCCATGTTTCTCATGAGTCGATTAGTATTTTGGGTCAACAAAATGACTTAATCGATGTGTAATCAAAGAATAGGGATATATGGAATGATTGTATGAAAGGTTGAGCTTGTCCTTGACAAATGTCATGCTGGATCTGTATTTATGAAATATGGCTAGTGGAGATCGTATAGTGTGGTTAGGATTAATTATTGGTGGAATGAATGGGATATTGAGTATGTGAATTGGGGATTGTACGAAAGGTAATTGTTGTGTACGCCAAATAAATGTTGAAAAAGATATGTATTAAGCTTGGAATAAACCATTGTATGAATGATAGTTCGTCATGGTTAGTAGATCAAAAGAAAATGATGACGCATGTGTTATGTTGAATTAACTGTAAGTTATTGGTGTTGAAGAAATAAGGAAGTGGTTCTCCTTGTTGATTGTCATGAGATAGACTTGGTTAGGGTTTGATGATAATATGACTGTGGTGGTTATATGAATAGGAGAAGGAAATTAAAAGAAGATTGGGTTTTGTAACTTTTGTTCAAACTGTTGGACTTTTCGAGATTTTGTGAATATGAAATCTTTAATGGCTAAAGTATTGGAATACTAGAAATGGTGAGATTCGAGTTGGATCTTCTTTTATGGGTTTACGTGGTCAAGTGATTTCTGGCGATGAAGTGGTTTCATGGGAATAAGTTTCCCATCCTCTTGAAAGAAAAATGTGCAGGTTGGGTGCTTAGATGTCTGGTTTGAGAATCGGTTTCCTCTTCCAAAATGTTGATTTTATTTAAACGTGAGAGGTTCTGCTTTGGTGAAAGTGAACTGATTTGTTCTTGGTTTTTTTTATGAGGGCTTCTGTCGAAGATTTGTGTGGAGTCTCTCTTTTACTTTGAGTTTCTCCCTAGTGTGAATTTTATCACATTGATTCGAAGATGATAAAAGTGGTTTACGTGATGTAAAAGAATTGAATTTTTTTTCCTTTGCGTTTTGACTTGGGAAAAGAAAATGAGAGATCTTTGGGTTTTGTCGAGTTCTCTCCAAGATGAATTTTAGTGTGTTGGGCTCAAGGTGATGTATGTGGTTCACTTGGTTCAAGAGAATTGTAATTCTTTTGCTTTCTAGGTGGAGTTAAGAATATGAGTGTTTATGGTCTAGAGTTGAGTATATTAAAGGATTATACTTTTGGACTTGGTTTTTGAGTGAAAGAATGTGAGGGCGAGACCCTCTTAGGAAAGGAACCATTTGTGGTTTGGTAATGACCTCTGGTCCTAACATGAGCTAGACGTTGACCATTAGTGGTTTATTGGTGGAGTATGATGGAGGCTTGTGATATCGGTTCGAAATCTTTCGGAAGTAGCGTTGGTTGTTAAGGTGACGTCAAATTGAAGTGAAATGTTCTGTTTGAACATTTGTTTTAACTATTTGTTACTAGGTGTGGTATATGCTTGGGAGAGGTTAGAATAAAAGAATTTTATATCGTGGTTTACAACTGAAGGGAAATTTATGCCAAGGTGGTTATTTCCTTCGATGGCCTTGGTTGGTTATGGCCCTTTTGTTGGAAGAGATGGGACTATGTGTATTTGACTCTTTGGGGTTGAGGTTGGAACCCGAAAGATTTAAATGAATGTAAGAGTGATTAGTTGATATTTGGTTTAGAGGCGTGTCAGAATGAAAAGCCTCGTATCGTTCTAGCTGTCATGAATAAGATGAATCGGGGCAAAGAGGGTGAGAAAGGAGATTTAAGTTTTATGATTTACGCTGAAATGAAAATTGGAGTTGAGTTAGAGGTTAGTACGCTATCCTTTTGAGAAGGATCATCAGTTAAAAAGGGTATAATGTGATGTAGTACCAAGGAAAGTTTTCTGAGTACATCAGAGTATTTCACGATAGTGGTATGTTATGTTTGATATGGGGATTTGGCATATCAATTAATTTGATCGAATCCTTAGTGGGTGAATTTGAGGATGAAGATTGAGATAATTCTGGTGAGATTCCTTGTTCAGGAAGTTCGTTGGAATCTAAAATGCTAGGGAGTTTTGTCCCTTGCAAATTTAAGTAGAAATTGGAGTGAATATATAGTCTTGAGAAGAGAAAGCTTGGTCTGAGGTGAGTCCACTCACTTTCGTTAATAGTTGGACTTGGAAATTTGATTTGTCGTTTGGACTCATTTGAATTCTTGCATGGTTGCTTTGAGTTGCAAGCCCTTGTGAACTTTGTTTTGTTATAGTTGATATTCTTCGAATTCGGGGTCGAATTCCATTAAGGGGGAGAGAATGTAATACCAGTTCTGCAATTAAACATTTATTTTGATGTCCTTGGTTTATTTGGGAAATTTTCATTTTTGTTAACTAATTAAGTGTAATATCTTAAGTCGGAATTCTTGATTCGGGGTGTTGGTGGACTCACCTGTGATCTGAAAAGATGGAAAAAATGCAAAGTGTGCGAATCCCCTGATTTTTTTCCTCCTTTTCTTTCCCACCACCTACCCCTTTCCTTCTCCCCTCTCCTTTTTCTTTTCCTCTTCCCTGGCTCTCCTTCCAGCGCCTCTTCCATGGCTCTCCCACCAGCGCCTCTTCTCCTGGTCCTCCTCCCTCCTAGTGGCGCCTCCCCCTCCCTCTTGGTCAGCAAGGGCAGCAGCAGCAAGGGCAGCAAGCTCAAGCAGCAGTTTTCCCCCTTTCTTTCTCCCTTTGGGGTGAGTGGATTCAACTTTTTTTTTATTCCTTGCTGTGCTAAAGGAGGTCCTAGCAGGTGGGTATGGTTCTAGGGTTCTTGGATTTGGGGATTTTGGAGGGAAAATGGATCTAGGGTTGGAGGGAACTCTGTTCAGATTTCGAGTTGTGCACAGACCAATGTTGCGACTGTGTTTTGGGCAAGAACGAATTATTTCCTGAGAAGTTGGCTGTAGACAAAATTGTAGATCGTGTTCTTAGGTTTCGGTAGAGTTCAAGAACGCAAGATTCCATTCAGCCAATTACAAGTTATGACCTTTTTAGTGCGGGCTGCTCTGATTTAGTTCATGTTGGTATCTGAGATTTTGAACAGCTGTTTAGGGCTATTTTCATGTCGAATTAGAATCTTTGGTTGCCTGGAGAAAGTTAGAACTTTTCCTGTAGATCACGAAAATGTCCTTGTTTGCTTGATTTGGGTTCAGAAATCAAAAGTTATGCTATTTTGAAGTTGCTACCCTAAAAACTGCAATCTGCTGAAAAATTCAGAATCTGAACTGAAACTAAAAATGCAAGTTAAGGACTTTAGGCTCAGTTTCTGAATAAATGGATAGGGGTTAATTGTAGGCTATCCTCTTGTGGTCTTTTGGAATCTAAGAACTCAATTTTTAACTTAGCCAATTAAAAGTTATGCCCATTTTAGTATAGACTGTCCTGAGTTAGGTTTAAAATGTACAGTCTCTGTTCATCTGTAATCTGGGAATTTTTGGTACATCTTCTGAATGAATGGATATGGGGAAATGGTAGGTTATCCTTTTATGGTCAATTAGAGCACAAGAATACTCTCTTTGGTTAAACCAATCAAAAGATATGCTTGTTTTAGTAACTGCTGTCCAGAACTAGTGTAGTTGCATGTAATATCTGTTCCTTGCTGTTCTGAGAAATATTGAAGCATTTCCTGAATGTCGGCTGTAGAAGAAGTTGAAGATTATCCTCTTGTGGTTAATTAGAGCTCAAGAACTGAATTTTGGATCATCCATTTAAAAGTTATAGTTGTTTTAGTGTTTGCCGTCCTGGTGGTAACAGATTTGGTTTCAGTATTAGGTGTGAAAGGTTAATAGGTCTTTTGAGAAAGTTTAAAAGTGGGGTTAAGGAAGGAGCAAAGATGATATTTATTTATTTTGTCGCTTGAACCGTGATTGCATTGTTTTGATATGAATACAGTTAAATGTTTATTACAGGAAGTGTTATCTCGGAGTAGCCTCAACCTCATGTCACTCCCTTCCTCGTGGGTAAAGAGGCAAGTGCATCATCGTGGTGGTTTGTGCATTGCATGATGAACTGCTACTCGCTTGCCTTAAGCACTTGATATGCCTTGCAAGAGAATAATTTTTGTGTTGTGAATGTTAAATTTATGGATGTGAGAAAATGTTAATGCTCATGAATATGATTATTTGCAATTTGAGAATTGTTCATTTCATTGCATACGTGCATTCATAATGGAAGAGGTGACCCATTCTGATGCGGGCCTCTGTGTTCACACGTAGTGAACACGAAAGTCCTACCTCATGGTCCCATTTATCGAAGTGAATGGGAGCGAGACAGTAAGAGTAGGCACCTTCCACGGGATGGAAGGGACGTGAGGTGCACACCGACGGTGTGCACTCGGCGATCTGTACATGCAAAGAAAAGAGCATTCATAAGCATGCATGTCGCATTGCATCCTAACGATGATTTTGAGTTCAATAGAAATGTGTAGAGTTGGGATCGAGTCGTGGACTCATCCAAAGAGATTTAAAGAGGTACGTGTAGGAAGTAAGTAATGAAGTGAAAAGAGGTAAATCTTGTTGATATTATTGATTATAAATTCATGGATTTGGATAAGAAGTATGCTCTTACTATTGATTTAATTTTGTAAATTGGTTTGTGATGCACTTTGCTGAGTCTTGAACTCATGCTTGTTTGTTTAATGTTTTTTTAGGTACCCTGAGAGCGACTTGCCGGGATGGGACTTAGCTGCACCTCCACTCATGCTCATGACATGTTAAAAGATTAGTTGGGTTAATCAGTTCACTCTGAAAACTAGTTGAATTTATTATGTAATCGTGTTGTAGTTAAGTTTAATTGATGATTGATGATATTATGTTTAGTTGTGTGCTTAGTTGGTCATGATGGTTGATTGATTCCATGTCATGTTGTAGATGGTATCTGAATGATTATTGTCTTTGTCCGCAGAGTGTATGTCCAAGTTTTAGGGAAGGTCTTTGTCGAAATTTTTAGGGGATTTGAGTACAATTAGAGTTGATCTTCCTTATCTAGTTTTATTTCCTGTTTTGGTGACACTCAGGGCACTGTAGGTGCCGGGGTGTTACAATGTGGGTACTTCGTGTGCCAATACATGCGCGAAATCTTAGGCTCTACAATAGTAAACAATGAAGTAGAGGTTTGCCACGCTAACATCACACATTGATTCGTACATCTCATTCTCTATATAAGCTCTTAAGATAAACTTTTTCTATTTATAGCGTCTGAACTTGCCTACAGGAGGACTGGTTCCAAATGAAATCCAAGGCATTCAGGGATAGCTCGCCTACTTCATCATGAAGGAAGTACTCAACAAGAACGTCGAGTTTCATGACCAGATAATAACGATGAAGTATTCCATACTCATCTGCCACCTCCTGAGGCCCCTACCAACACTGAAGACTCATAGGCTTATAGTTTAGAAAACTAGTTAATTTTTTTCTTACGGTGGTGTAAACTGATGTTTCATTAAATGTCAAGTTTAGTAAACTGATGTTTCATTAAATGTCATTTGATTTAAGAAGTTGTGATTGATCTGCGCGTGTGTTGTTGCCCTTCTCCCGTGCGTGTGTGTGTGTTGATGGGGTGTGTGTGTGCTCTACAATAGGAGCGCTCCCTCTATTGCTTTTCTCCGTGCCCTTTCATGATGGCTAGTAGAGCTTTTTATAGACGTGGGTGAAGGATGAATACGGCAAGAGCTCAGCCCCAAAACTGCACCATTACAACAGGTTTATTTGATTGCTTGATTTAGTTTCTGAAGTTTCCTTTTGCATCTTTACGTTCCATTCATAAGAGATTTGATTACATGGCCCTTGCTTTTTTAGCTCTGTATTCCATCTGAGTGGACATGATAAGATAACATTTCCTTCGAATGAGATCGACTGAATAAATCTGTCTTTCTATTTTCCTTCAGTCGATCCAACGGTCTTGGCCATTCGTGTTGTTTTATATCATATTTTGCTAAATATCTCATCCCAAGAATAATATCTGAGAGAATAATATCACAGACGATTTTTAACTAATATCTCAACAGATATTGGACAATATTATCTGTGACGGTTCTATCCACCAACCGCCACATATAACTATATTATCTGTGGCGGTTCTGTCCACCAACCGCCACAGATAACAATATTATCTGTGGCGGTTCTATACACCAACCACCACAGATAACAATATTATCTGTGGCGGTTCTATCCACCAATCGCCACAGATTGTACCTGACCGAAAAAATAAAAAACCACATTTTGGGCTAGCCTCAGGTGCTGCTAGCCATGCCCTTTGAAACATATACATCAATCACAGATTTTGCATATACACAATTACAATGTACAACAATATACCGATTTGATCAAACAACAACAATATACAAGTGCGGAAGAAATGATGAATTTGTTGCTTATAGGAAAACATCATCACTTTGGCAATCCTTTTGCAAGCTGGCAAGTACCCTACATGACAACAATGACTAATCCACGGCAAAGTGTGTCTCATGCATGAGGCGCTCGATCATGGTGATGGTGTAGGGCCACCGGGTTTCAGGGTTGATAGTCTTCTCCATCACAATGGTGGCGATATCCCTGAACTGGTTAGACAGCTGCGCCTCCCTCTCCTTGCCAGAAACCTGGAGCTCCCCTTTGTCCAATATCTGAGAGAATAATATCACAGACGATTTTTAACTAAAACCGTCTGTGATATCATGTATTATCTCAGACAGTTTTATAATAAAACCGTCAGCGACTTATCACAGACGGTTCGTTATAATAACCGTCTGTGATAAACCACATCACAGACGGTTTATCCGGATAGAACCATCTATGATAATATTTCAACTTTCGCGCTCTCACCAAATTTGAACTTCCCACTCATCTCGTTTTCGACTTCCTTTAAAATATCAGCCCACGGCTCTTCTCCTGCCGCTTTCTTCTCACTTCTCCTGCTCTCCTCTTCTCTTCTCTTCTCTCTTCTCACTTCTCACTTCCTTTTCCTCTCCTCTTCGAATGTTTGGTAAGTATGGTGTTCGAATCGTTCAACTAAAATGTTATAGATCATCCTTTCCTCTTCCTTTCCCTCTTCTCTTCTCTTTTGCACTCTTGATGTTGCGGCATTTTTGTTTTCGATCCGTGCACCTTTCGGTAAAACGGCCATAACTTTTGCATACGAGCTCCGATCGCGACATTCTTGTGCTTGTTTTAAAGCTAACAAAAAGTTAGATTTGAAAATTCATTAATTCCAAGTTAGGGGGCTATATCAGAAGTACACACAAGGCTCCGAAAAAATGTCGATCTCGAAAAAACGTCGTTTAGGACCTCAAAACGGCCTCCAAAGTTTTTTTTCGTCGATTTTGCGTTTTCAAGTTCTTCAGAGCAGTGATATGGGATATCTCACATCCAGTAGCTCTTCCATTATGCCTGAATTAGCACAGAGCAGCTGGATCACAGAAATATCATCTGTACGTGATGATATTTTTTTATTTCCAAAAGTAACATCACAGGCGGTTCATATAAAAACCGTCTGTGATAGTTGTTATCACAGACGGTTCTTAGTAAAAACCGTCTGTGATTGTTTGTTATCACAGACGGTCTTAGTAAAAACCGTCTGTGATGTTTGCATATCATAGATGGTCCGTCTGTGGTGACTTTTTCTGTAGTAGTGTTAACATATATGTATTGTCCTTGAATAGATTGTGACAATGTTAAGATGTTTACCAACTCAGCTCAGATTGAAGTCCACCTGATTCGATGTGGTTTCAAAAATGAGTATACGTGTTGGACCAGTCATGGTGAGGAGCAATTGGATGAAGCAAGCATGACTCAAATTGAGGAATATTACATGCCGAACGCTGACGACGGTTTCGATGAGGACATGCTTTATGATAACAATTTAGATCAGATGTTGTGTGACGCGGAACAAAATTACAACAAAATAGAGCATGTTAAAATAAACTGTTTGATTGATGACTCGGAGAAACCGTTGTTCCCTAGTTGCAAGCTGAAATACACTTGGTTGGCCTTCGTGCTTGATCTGTTAAAATTGAAGGCAAATAACAGATGAACTGACCAGAGCTTCATGGGGCCATTAGATCTGTTAGCGGACATGCTTCCAGAAGGAAACCTATTGCCCAAAAGAACGTACCAAGCAAAAAAAACTCTTGTGTCCCTTGAGAATGAAAGTAGAAAGAATACATGAACGTCCCAATGATTGTATGCTTTAATGTAAAGAGTATAAGGATATGTATGTTTTCCAGGTTTGCAGCACAACCAATACAAATGTAAAAATGGTTCAGATGACAGCTACGACGCTGAGGTGAAGCAATGACCTCCTACTAAGGTCTTGTAGTATTTTCATGTGATTCTCCGCTTAAAGCATTTCTTTGCAAATCCTAAGGAGGCAAAATTAATGCGTTGGCACTTGGAAGAGCGTAAGAATAATAGGAAGCTGAGACACCCCGCTTATTCTCCATAGTGGAGAAACATTGATAGGGAATTTATCAACTTCGGTGTGGAACTGAGGAATGTAAGATTTGGGTTGATTACCAAAATAATGAATTCATTTGGTAACCTAAGAAGTCGTCACAGCACTTGGCCCATGTTGTTTTGTATGTACAACATCCCTCCTTGGTTTATGTATGAAGTACAACTATATCATATTCCCAGTACTTATCTTGGAACCAAAACAACTAGGAAATGATATATATATATATACATATGTATATACATATACATATGTATATACATGTATATATACATATTTGGACCTAGCACCATTGGTAGAGGACTTGCTAACAACATGGAATGAAGGGGTGCAGGTATGGGTGTAAGGTTGAGGATGCTAACTAGAGGGTGAATAGGTGGTTTTTAAAAATTCTTTGCTCTATGACTAACGAATCAATGCCTATGTCAAAACCTAAATAATATGCGGAAACGTAATTTTAAGGTTTTGACAATTAAAACCTAAATCAACTAGGCTCACTAAGTGAACTAATAAACTAAGTCTCTAACTATGATTTGCAATCCTAAAAGATAAGTAATCAATCAATTTAATTCTATGAATATAAATTGATTGAATGTAAATGAGCACAAGAGAGCAAACTACAATGAGACATAATACTTTTTACCGTGGTGTTCGGAGATTTGCCGGTCTCCCCTAGTCCATATTGAGGTTAGCCCAAACACATTGGATCGGCTCCACGAATTGAGCATCCACCTCGAATCCATTAGTGGTAGCTCTTTTTCCTTCCGGGTAGGCGAGCTCCAACCTTCACAAACTTGCTAGGCCTTCTCACAATCTCCTTTGAGAAGGTCACCGCACACGACGCTGCTATGCCATCTAGGTTTTGACAAATACCAAGAGTAATAATCCAAGCCTTCTAGCTTGAACCTCACCAAGGGCAACACATGCACAATGATGATCACTAAGTGCAACACATGCACAAGGATCTTCTTCAAGTGCAATACATGCAAAAAAAGCACTAATCCACTCCTAATTTGCAACACATGCAAATTTGAATTGCTCTTAACAAAAAACTAAATTGGAGCATACAACACATGCACAACCCTCTAAAATGCTCAATAAAACACAGCAGTCTCAAATGTTAGCCCCAAAGACTCCTTTTAGAGCCTCCCCAAAGAAAACTAGCCGTTGAGGGGTAAATCGGGCAAACACTCAGCAAAATCGGTACTACCGTCCATATAGGGCCAGTAGTGCCAGCCTTTGGCGCAACGGTTGGAAAACTAGCCATTACCCAGACAACCCGGTATTACAGCCCATGTAAGGACAATACTACCAGTTGAGCAGTAGTACCGGCCTCCAAACTCCGAGCAACACATGGTCGAAATGCTTCTCTAGAAAAAGAGTACCGCACATGTGCCACGGTACTGTCGGGCCTCTAGCAGTACCTACTCAACACGTTAGTAGTGCTGGCCAAAGCAAATCTCAAAGAAAAATGCTGCACTGAAAAATTGCTACGGACCCTAAGGGGTGGTAGTACCGGATCAGCCAACTGAGAGCGGTAGTACCAGACCTCTGGTGCTACCGGCCTCTAGAGCGGTACTGTCGACTTTCCAGATTAAAAACAGATTTCACACAAAAATCTTTCTAATTCAAATTAAGATTCAATAATATCAATTATTTGAGCCGTATGGTGATCAACACATGATCACACCAATTTGTAAAACACATTTGCAAATTCTCATCACATGCTCCAAAGAATTTCATTAAGCTTCAACTTATTTGCAAAACACATTTGCAAATAATAATCCAAAAATCTGTAAGGTCAACCCTTGAGCCATGTAAGGATCAACACATGATCCCGACACTTTACAAAATATATTTGCAAAATGTCCACACATGCTCCAGGACCATAAACATTCAGCTTATTTGCAAAACACATATGCAAATAACAAATCTAAGCAAATAAATTGAACCAAGATCAAATCTTTAGTCATGAGATGATCACATCTGCAAATGTTTATCTCATGCTTCAAAATAAGAAGCATAAACAACAATATTTTGCAAAACACTTTTTGCAAACACCAAGCAATAAACTTAATTAGCCTTGTGATGACCAACACATAATCGCTAGCAAATTACAAAACACATTTGTAACTCTACTAGTCATAAGTTAATAAAAATATGCATAAGCTATCTCTATTTGCAACATATGCAAATACCTAACTCCATACAACAAACCAAATCAATAAGACCAAATGCATGAGCTTCTTCCATTTGTAACACATGCAAATGCTTAGCTCAATGCAAGAACCAACATAAGAGAGTGAGCTAGAACAAACCGGATTGACTTCATCAACACATGATGAAGCTCAACCTAAATGACCCAACCCCTCTTAATAGTACGACAACCTAACTAGCAACCCAGTCTTCCATCCAAACACTGAGACCAGTAGAAGACTAAGAACACAACCTTTGCCCTAGCTAGTTATACCTTTGCCTTTAGCACATCCACTTGGAGCTTTTATGATTACCATCATCTTCTCTCCAAGTCGGGATCTCGTCTCGTTCATCAACACATGATGAACTCCCTTTGCTCTTTGCTTGGGGATCTCTTCTTGATGCTCATCAACACATGATGACGTCCTTTATCTCGATTCTCGACTTGATGGCTATCAATACATGATATCATCCAAATCTTCATCACCATTGGACTCAACCTACTTCACAACTCATGGAAGATTGTTAGTCCAACAAGCATGATTGTCTCAATCATCAACGCACTCTATTAACACATAATGGGTGCCCACAAGATCCTTTGATCTAATCCTTTGATGATTGACCACAACTCTAATCAATTGATTGAAATATTTGATTTGTCTTGAGTATATTAATACAACTAATGCGCTTCATATACTCAAGAACTTTCGTTTGTCCTTTAATCAACAAAGCATACCATCAACACATGATGGAGAGCCTTATGATTAGACGACAATCATATACAATTTAAATTGAATTTAAATTATCATGAGTATATATATTGACTACGCAAGTTTCATATACTCATTTTGATGGTTTCCAAGTAATGATCCAAATTATATGGAGTGGTGGAAAGGGATCACTACTCTTGTGACCATCAAGCATAGAATAAACTTCATTAAATATGTGAATATAAATAATTGAGTTTGAATCAATATGCACATACTCAATTTTGGATTGCTTTGAAGTTTATCCTATATTTCCATGAGTATACTACAGCTACACAAGCTTTTATATACTTAAAATTTTGTTTCAATGTAATGATCCTTATTTTATTTGACAAATGAAAGGGATCAATACTTATGAAACATCAAGGTAAAGTATAAACTCCCTCTAATTGTGTGTATTCATGTATATATGGAATTGAAACATTATGCACATCTTAAGGTTAAAACTATGGAGTTCACCCTTTATCTTGAAACAAGGAATGTGTCTAGAAATATTAAATTTGCATTGGATACATACCTTTTAGATCTCCATTTTCATTTTGATGAGATTAATCAAAAGTATACTAAATAAACGAGTTAGTCTTATATTAGGGTTTATTAATATAAGATCATGAATTTTATATCAAAAAAATGCAACAATATAAATCAATATAACATCAAATGCATACCTTTGGTTTTCATCTGTTCATCCAATTGAGACTAATAAAAGATAATCTCGATAATGTCTCACAATGATTAGATTTATCATTAAGTAATAATTAAACATTAATTATCAAAATCAATCACCAAAACCAAAAGGAACTTGAACTTACAATGGGATGCATAAAAATAAAATTACTTCACTCTATGTGCTATGATATTTTGCACCACCAATGATTTTCTTGCCCTTGATATTCTACACCACCAACATTGACTATTTGCAGGTAATGTCCAGTTTCCTTGTGAAAATGTATCTTGCCATGTGGTTCCGCATACTAATGTCATTTTGTAGACACCCGCCTCATACAGGATTTAGCTACTCATTGGCGGCGCCTTTCCAGTCGAGGTTGGCCATAGGGTGGCGTTTACATGCCAGATAGGGACAATGGTCCACAGTGCCCCTCTAACGACTAGATTTGCAAAGATTCAAGTGGACATTATCCATGAACCTTTTAGGGCTATCCTGCTGGAGAAGCCACCGAACAATGAGGTGACAACGCTGGGGTGCCCATGCACATGTTCGTGTAGTGGTCCAAGAATGACATTGTCCTTGACGTGGAGAAGTCTACTCCAAGGAGCACCCAATCGCCTCCATGCCCTCTACTTGGCAGCCAACTCCTCCACCTCAACATCTGACGCCTTCTCCACCTCGACAACCGACTCCTTCTTCACCTCGGCAACTGACTCCTCTACCGAGGCAACCAACCCCTCCACCACAGCAAGTGTCCCCTCCTCCTGCAAATGTATACAAGTCGCAATAGCAGTCGTTGGGGTCCTAGAAGATCAAATCCTCGCTGAACAAACCTCCAAAGGATCTATTGAAGCCCTAGGAACCCTTGAAATTCATATTAGAAATGCCCCTATTTCTCGACTCGGTCCTGGGTACTCTTGGAATAGCATGCCATACTTTGCATTGATGGTACATGTAGAAGGCCAATAAGCGAAATGCCGCTTCTAGTTTCATGGTCAAATTCTCTCTAGATCATTTCCACCACGACTAGGGGTGCTTTCCGGTGTTCTTCGAGGACTTATTTTATCTCTTCAACCTCTTTGAGCTCAACATCTCACTCCGTTGTAAGTATCTATCATCCTACGCCTACAATCCATTATAATTTTTATGCGGATAAATATATAATAGCAATTGGTTTGTCATATGTAGATACATGATCAAATTTGCAGTACAAAGATGGGAACCGATCAAATTCCTGGACCCCAGCTTGATTGCCAAGGACACAAAAAAAATAAGATGGAAACTTCGTTGTTGACTACATAATGCAAGCATTGCAAGCTCAGGTCGACAAGGAGTACATACTTGTAGCGTACAACCAGAGGTGAGTGATTTATTCAGCACTTTATTCATAGATCAATGCTTCTACACACATTCTAAACCTAGGTGAGATGTCTTCGTGACGCGTGACATATAGGTTCTATTGGATTGTCTTGGTCATCGTACCAACAAATAACAAGGTTTACTACCTTGATTCCTTGTTGAGGAGTAAGTGCGATTTTCAACCTATGCAAAATGTACTTAATAGGTAAACATGTTTTTTCCTTGTTGACTGCAATTGTCTCCTATCTACATTTCCATTACTTAAAAAGTGTCTTTTGGAAATTAATGTACGTAGGGCTTTCAAGAATTATGTCGACCGTGGAGCGAGATATAGAAAGGAGTAGGGCTACAATCTGCTGCATGTGACGGACTTTCCAGTACAAGCTACATTTTTGACGCAACAAGAATTATCCTAATGTTACTCCAACTAATGAATATATATTGTATTTTTGTAGTGCCATCAGCAGCCAAAAGACCATTCATGTGGCTTCTACGTGATGTGCCACATGTACGAACTCATCAATTCTCATTGGCCTGATATACCCAAGGTATACAATCCTAAATACATCAATTTGTCTACACTTCATTCTTCACAATTCATACTTGTCAGTAACTCCTATTATTGCTAGTGATAAGACGTTAAATTCTCCATGATTACTTTTACCCTAGACGCTCTTGGGACAGTTTGAGGAGTGCTCATCACATTCTTAATTGCTGATGTGATCCATCACAAGGGCTCGGACAGTTCTCAGAGATATTTATTCATATAATTGTAGATTAAATGACATATGATATATTTTAACTGTAAATTGTGTAAATATTTTTGAATTGTCCATTGCTATGTATTTGTGTTGTGAATTCATGTCTTGTGTTATCTATATGTTTTTATGTATTTATATGTCTTGTGTCTTGAGGATAGCCATAAAATTAAAAAATATAAATCATATATGGTTTTACGGCAATAATCTTATGTGATTATAAAGAATACCAGATGATTCATTCATATGAACCGTCTATGATATGTCCTTATCACAGACGGCATGTGTGTAATAAACCGTCTGTGATACGTCCTTATCATAGACTGCGTTTATGTAATACACCCGCTACTACACAAATATACATCACAATCGGTTCTTTTTTACCATCACAGTCGGTTCTGGTGGCGACACAAAGTGATTAGACAGAGATGAGGTGGTGCTATTACAGTTGGTTCTTGCCTGATAGAGATAAGTTCCTCATCTCTATCGGTTCTTTATAGAAACCGATAGAGATGAGTCTGTCATCTCTATCGCTTCTTACAAAGAACCGATAGAGATGAGTCCATCATCTCTATCACTTCTTCTTACAAAGAACCGATAGAGATGACCGCCTCATCTCTATCATTTTCTTGTGAGAACCAATAGGGATGAAGGGGGTGTGGTGTGCTATTTTCCAATTCACCCTCCAATTAGCACATATTTCACACAATATGCACATATCACATTCACACAGCAATTGCAGATAACATATCACATTCACAGAACATGAACACTTTGTTACAACAAACACATATCACATTTGTTCACAAAATAGAACTGAAACATGCTTAACCATTAGTACACATGCAATCGCATTCAGATATGTAATATTGTTCACATATGGTCTAGTAGGAGCTTTCGAAATCTCTAAACCGTCCGTCCTCCGACATGCATTCTATCCAGTACCACTGGCATAAGTGGTCTCATATCTTGTTGAGTGCAGTGTTGTCTACACTCTTCTAGGGGATATTGATATGCTGCAAAATAGAAACGAGTTCTCTAATTTAAGTTTTCAAATTTCTATGTGAAAGGCTAATTGTATTATTATGCATGTACATATACCTTAGGGAAACGGTCTGAGCCGGCAATCAAGATCACCATGTGATGCATGACGTACAAACCACAGAGGTCGTCACTGTCCTGCTGATGACACTATGAAGAAAGAAAAACAAATTATGAGATGAAGAAAATATGTCAGAAAATCTAAATCTTATATATGGTAGCCACTTGTACTTTGAAGCGCACATACTCAACCTTGGAGCCATTTTTTTCGTCGTGTGTCCCTCCTTGTGCGACATATTCCTTGAAACCCCTATATACATTAGAGAGATGCTGTTGAGTAAAAAAATAATGAACGTAGTTAAATACATAAAGTATTAAATAAGAGTAGTGCACTTGCTGCTCCAAAGGAGGCTTGATCGTGTAGGCTATCGGTCACTTCTCAATCAAATTAAAAGTGTACACTTTGTTGTCACTCAGAAGGAGCACGAGTAGAACCCAATGGTTGCTTATTAAATGGTATGCAGAGAAGGAAATAAGTTCACATACGGTTTAAGTGCGTACAAGTAATTAAACGGTGAAGTAGTGCTTACTCCTCGTGGTACGGGAGTAGAATGAAGTCCTTCTTCGACTCAGGTTGCAATGCCCTCTTGATGCAACCGCCGACCCATTCCGGTTGAAGCCTAGCCATTATCGCGGTGCTCAGGGTCGGCGAACTCAACTGGTTGTCGATTCGTCATGACTCGCTGCCTCATTGCCCTGCAACTCGTATTGAATGTTAAAAAGTGTAATGCAAAATCCTATGGAAGTCATAAGGTTAAGCTACGTGGTGCGATACTCACAGTGTCCCGGACCGTACAGTGGAAATGTCGATGGCTATCAGTAGGTATGCATGAGCAGATCCTCAAACCGACCGAATGTCCCATCCTCCTCGCGTGGAAATGTCCTTTCAGATCATCGACTTTTGTAGTCGGCAATGAATTTATGGGGTAGGCGCCGATCTCAAACTCAAGGTCACACAAGACAAGGGTTTATACAGTTCGTGCCCTCGCCGTGGAGGTAATACCCTAATCCTGTGTCTTTGGGATTATATGGATCTCTTGGATCGAGGATGCTCAAAGCGTAATGTGCTCCGAGTAATATGTGGTGTGTTACGCTCTATGGCTTGATCCCCTATCATCGCCCGCCTTACCCCTTATATAGTGGGAGAGGGGACGACTTACAGAATCCTAATTGGTTAAGAAATTCTAGTCGGTTACAAGATAGAGTTTACATCTTTAACTATCCTGTAACGACTCGGATTACAACTGTTTCCAATATATCCAAATACATGTTCAACTTCTTTTAAGGTACGCCCCTTTCCGTACGGTAAATGAAGCTTGACGTAAGAAATATCTTCTAGGTCTTCCTCCTGGTCCTGCCCTGAGGACCCCTTGGTTCTTATATTCCACAGCAGCCCCCGAGTGCTTCATGATCCGACTGCTTTGCCTCAAACTCTCTGCCTGAAATCCCAACTGGTTTTCTTATCCATTCGAAAATCCCCTTTTTTTCTACCTCAGGCGAATTATGAAGAACTTGATTATAGATCCTGACCTTCACTTTTCTTAAGTACAACCCTTTATCTGGCGCTTTTCTCGCAAGCGACCATAAACTTCTTTTGATATTTTTCCTTGAAGCTTTTAATGATCATCATGACAATCATCGGGGCGGTCTTCGAGGTCGTCTTGTTTTCCTGCGCCAACTCGATTTGATGAAAGAAACCCTTCGTCTTCTGAAATCGCATTAATCTTTAAATCCCTTCAGCTCCCGACGCTTAATATCTTGGCACTCATTCCAATTTCATAAAAATCGCCTATAAAAGGCGCACCAACGCTTCAAAACGTATTTCATCGCCTTTTACTCTCCATTTTTTTTACTTCTAGCTTCTTCCTCCATCATGCCTCAGTGGTACCATCACGTAGAGGTGGATCCTAGGCTGGTCAGGCGCTGGGAAGAATTTGACCGAGCCTTTGATGAACAGCTGGAGGAATCAGCGAAGAGGCGCGATCGCGAGGCCGTCAATGCACTCATCAGGGTCGTCCTTGCCCTTAGCAGGGCTAGGATTCCTCTCGTTGAAGCGCTTGGCCGGGCGCACCGCGGGGAGGTGTAGTTTCTCTTCTGTATACAGTTTTTCGGGCTTAATGCCTGGAAAATTATTGTACATAATAAAGAAATACATTTTGTAGGAAAGTCTCTCGTCTATCTTTTGATCATGTATTAGTCCTATTCTTGGGCGTTTTAGACCTCGTGCGTTACTTTATCCTGAAAGTAGGCGTCTATCTGCCATAGACATAGCTTAGGCCCGACTTGGAGCACTTCGTGGCCCTTGGCCAGCCGATTCAATATCTGAGTGTCACGATTTAAAGCTTCCAATCTTGGAACGTAACAAGGCCTCTCTGATTCGTAGCCGATCGATACCTACACCCTTAGGACGTGGCTTAGGCTCTCGTGGAGCGTATTACTTACATGGCTCTTGGCCGAGTGATACCCTTTCCCGACTGACGTTGGATACGGCTTAGGCTCTCATGGAGCGTATCACTTACATGGCTCTTGGCCGAGTGATACCCTTTCCCGACTGACGTTGGATACGGCTTAGGCTCTCATGGAGCGTATCACTTATGTGGCTCTTGGCTGAGTGATACCCTTTCCCAACAGATGCCGGATACGGCTTAGGCTCTCATGGAGCGTATCACTTATGTGGCTCTTGGCCGAGTGATACCCTTTCCCGACTGATGTCGGATACGGCTTAGGCTCTCTTGGAGCGTATCACTTATGTGGCTCTAGGATGAATGATACCCTTTCCCGACTGATGTCGGATACGGCTTAGGCTCTCTTGGAGCGTATCACTTATGTGGCTCTTGGTCGAGTGATACCCTTTCCCGACTGATGCCGGATATGGCTTAGGCTCTCTTGGAGAGTATCACTTTTAGATCCTAAGGGTGCCTGTACTCGTTTAAAATCGTTGCACAGCGTCCTCGGCCCTCGTGGGGCACGCCCTTGAATTTGCGCCCGTTCGGGCTCAATCTCACGGTACATAATTCCTTCATGCGGTAACCACCAAAAAGCCCAACGTGGGGCGCACCGTAAGAAGATACATCCTCATATAAATTGAAAACCATCCACACCCCGTTTAATACGGTAAGTGGGAAACAAGCCCCATCGAGGGGGACGACGTGGCTTCTACACGATCTGGTCAAACCCTGTCGAATTCCGTAAGTCGAGGCGACAGGCCTGCAAATCATTTATGAAGAGTCCGAAAGGGCGAGACGTTTCGCTGCCTTTTCCCACTGATTCCGCATAGACCCTATTGTCCTTTCTTTTAAAAACCTGGTCGTACAACACCCGACGCTTCACCTTTCCGCTGTGCTTTCTCTTCTTTCACCTTCTCGTCTCCCTGAACTCTCCGCCACCAAAGTTAGCCTTCGCTGTTCTTGCCTTCTCACGTCGCCGTTCAATTTTTCAGCGAGAATGTCATCCTCTACTTCTTCTCCACCCTCACCACAGGATTGGACGACCTCGATAACAACTGAAGAGAGGCTGAAATCAATGGTCGACGACGGGGTCCTGCCAGATATAGCCCTAATCTCAGCTCGTCCGGCCGCCGGCGAATCCATCCCGACCCCTCGCTCCGAAGAGGCGATGGTTTTCGAATCCTTTTTCCATCGCGGTCTTGGTCTTCCAATCAGTTATTTCCTTCGTGGCCTTCTTTTCTTCTATGAGATCGAATTGGTGAATCTAAACCCCAATTCTATCCTTCAAATTTCTCTCTTTGTCCACCTTTGTGAAGCTTTTCTGGGTATTAGCCCCCATTTCGACCTCTTTCGTCACCTTTACCTCCTAAAACCCTATCCCTCCAAAAACGACCCCAAGGTTATCCGGGGCACTAGATTCCAGCTGCGGGAAGGGCTGAAAAAGGATTACTTCGCCATTCCGGTCAAGACCTCCAACAAGGGCTGGCATCGGGAATGGTTCTATTGTGCCAACCTCGAGTCATCTCTACCTCCCTTCACCGGGCGCCATCCCCGTGTTTCTAATTCCTGGGGATCTATTGGCTATACCATTGACATGGATCAAGTGTCCGAGCTCCTGGCATTGATCAGAAAGCTGAAAGAGAGCGGGCTCACCGGAGTGGGTTTGGCTCTTCATTTCATCTACCGCCGAGTTCAGCCCCTGAAGGAGCGAGTCCATCTGGGAATTGGCTACAGAGGAAGAGATGACCCGACCCGGGAGCGGCCCGACGACCTGTCGAAAGAGGAAGTATGCGCTCGGGCTGAAGAATTCTTCATCTCTAGCGTCGACGTGTAATCTGTCAAGTGCCCAAGGTCCTTCACCATCTCACATCCTCCTCTGAGATAGGCGAGTTCTACTTGTGAGTTTTTACGTCCCTTCGCACTCTGAGGTTTTTCTGATTCTCGGTCTTCACTTCCAGGATCGCATTGCGCTCTTCGTTGTTCCTCCTGCTCCGAGATGCCTCCCACCCAGTGCCGTTCTCCGGGCGCGGGGCACGGTCTCCAGCAGGGAGCCCTGCTGCGAAGAAGGGAAAAAAGACACTATCCAATGACCCCGTGGCCCCCCAACGCTCGACCAGCGATCCCAAAATTCGAGATCCGTCTCCTCAAGCTCCGGCGCCTTTGGCCCCTATCGCCAGTGAGCCCGTGGCCCCGGTGCACCCTGGGCCGAAGACCTCGGTTTGTCAAGATAAGATCAGGGCGTCGATCGGCGATGGGCCGAGTGGTTCTTCCGGGGATGGTCCGACTATTCGGAGAAAGCCCCCGATAAAAATGAGGAAGTCCAACAGGTATGCTACTCTGCTGACTCCTATTTATTCTGCAGATTTGTTGACGATTCTCTTTCACAGGGACCCTTTGCTTGATGGCCCTGCTGAGGTCAAAGCCCAGGAAGCTCGCGCCCCAGACGGGGAAACCGCTCCTGGGGGTCCCGAAGCCCCTCTCAGTCCTCCGGTGCCGTTTCCTACACCCTCTACTTCTGCGCCGAGTCCTGTTGCTCCAGTGCCAGCCTCCTACTCGCCCCCCGAGGTTGAAGAGATTGACCTGGTCCCGCCGGTCCCTGCTCGCCCCCGGCTGATAACAGACATCGCCTTTGCCGATGACGAGGGTTTGAAGCTCTTGGATGACCCGGAAGAGGAGCAAAAGGAAAGAAACGACTTTTACATCCAAGCCAGGGCTTGCGCGCATGCAGCCAAGGTGAGCATTCTTCCAAGACCGCGCGTCCTTACACGCTTTTGCCATGCGTTTATCTTCCGCCATGATGATTGTAGAAAATAGGGATCGCCGAGCGGAAATCCGAATAATTTCAAAGGATGCTCCCGAGATCCGGACGCGTAAGAATATCCGCCGACTTAGAACGCGTCAAAGCCGATCATGCGGTGAGCCGCGATCACTTCGTCCGAGCTTCAGCGCCGCGGATGGAACAGAGCGCTCGCGACAGAAAGGCCGGATATCACGGCACCCTTCGAGGTAGCTCTCTCTGGGTTGTTTCATGTTTCTTTTCGCTTTAGTCGACCGCCTTGCCGATCTCCTGCGCTTTGTGCCACCGACTTGGCTTTCGCGGAGCTCAAGGAAAACTTGAAACCGCGGAAAATTTCCGAGCGGCCGAGAAGGAGTTTGAAGGTGTAGCTGCTAGTCTTGCTTGATCCTTTGTTATCCTTTCTAACGCTTTGTCTTGCAGATTATAAGGTCAAAACTCAGGCGCAGTACTCCGTCTTTGGCGAGAGGGTTAAAGCTCTCGAAGCTTCCTACGCCGAGCTCCAGGAAGCTTCTAGCCCCTGCTGAGTTCGCTTCATCCAGGTGGCGAGAGGCCACTCAGCAGGAGCGAAGTCGTCGTCCGGCTGAAGGAAGCCCCGGGGGCGCTCAAGAACCTACTGAAGGAGACAGCGGCCGACGGTGCCAGCCAGACCTTGGCGATCACCAAGTCCCTCTATCCCCGAGTGGATCTAGAGGCCCTTAGGGAAGGCTACGCTCGCAATGTTGACGAAGACCGGGCTACCGAGCTCTGGGAGGAAGTCAGGGACACTTCTTTGTCAATTGTAGAGACTCTTGACCTTTAAAGGTGTAAAAGTTGTTCCCTGTTTATCCTTCATGTCCATTAAGAATTGAGAGTGGATGTGCACGTCTTGAGTGGTTTGACTGGTGATCTTTGTTCATCGACTCCATTTCCCTGTGCTCGGGATATGGTTCAAGAATCTTATCCCTGAGCCTTAACATAAGAGCGAAGCACTCGAATTCACGATTATAAAGGGAATTATATGAAAAAGATTTTTTCAATCGAACTTTTATTCGTAAAGGATTAAATGAAGTACAAAACTTAAGCAAAAAAGCGATGTAGCTGTTCTATATTCCAAGTATTGCTGATTGCTGACCCATCTTCTCGCTTAAGTTTATAAGCTCCGGGACGAACTATTTCATCGATGATGTAAGGGCCCTCCCAACTCGGGGAGAGTTTGTGCTCGCATCTTTGATTCCTCCTTAGGACTAGATCTCCTTTGGAGAAAGCGCGGCTTTTTACGTTGCGCCCATGATAACGTCGTAATCCTTGGAGGTATTTCGCCGATTGGATTGTTGTGATGTCCCTTGCTTCTTCCAATCTGTCGAGATCTTCTAGCCGGCTGTCTTCTGACGCAACTTCTTCATAACTCCGAACCCGCGGGATCCTAATTCTAACTCGTTGGTAAGACCGCTCGCACTATATACCGTAAAGAAAGGTGATCGCCGGTTGCTCACTGGGGTGGTTCGTAGTCCCCAAAGCATCAAGGCGCTTCTTTGACCCACCGAGTGGCATATGGTTGAGTCGATCGAAAATCCTCGCTTTTATGCCTTGGAGCACCATGCCATTGGCTCGCTCTACTTGTTCATTACTTCGGGGGTGCGCGACTGACGCGAAGCAAATTCTTATGCCTAGCTCCTCACACCAATCTTGAAATACTTTGCCTCTGAACTGAGTGCCGTTATCCGTGATGATTCGGTTGGGTACGCCAAATCTAACCACGATTTCGTGAAAGAATTCTCTGGCCTTTGCCGCCGTGATGGTGGCGACTGGTTTAGACTCAATCCATTTGGTGAATTTATCAATAGCAACGAAAAGATGACTATAGCCTCCTTGAGCCTTCTTCAGAGGTCCCACCATGTCGAGCCCCCAGACCGCAAATGGCCATGTAATTGGGATAGCCTGTAATTCCTGCGCCGGCTTGTTCATCTGACGTGCGAAAAAATGACATCCTTCGCATGTCCGGACGATGTCCTCCGCATCCGTGACAGCAGTCGGCCAAAAGAACCCTTGGCGATAGGCTTTTCCGACTAGGGTCGACGACGCCGCATGGTTCCCGCAAATTCCCGAGTGAATTTCTTTGAGCAAATCTCTCCCTTCTTGTTTCGATATGCATCGTCGCAGTATGCCTGAAGAGCTTTTTTGGTAGAGTTCCTTTCTTACGGCTACATAACTCTTGCTTCGTCGCATGATCCGCTCGGCTTGGACACGATCCTCGGGTAGCTTGTCTTCCGTCAGGTAGTCCAGGTACGGAGCTGTCCAATCTGGGGTGATCACCAAGACTTCTACCTCTTCTTCTTTTTCTATCGGACTGTCTGAGTTTGGCCGAGCGCGAATCGTGGGTTTATGAATTTCTTCTACGAATATTCCTGCGGGTACTTTGGACCGGCAGGATCCCATCTTCGCTAATTCGTCGGTTGCTTCATTGTCCCGTCGAAGCACATGAAGGAGCTCGAGTCCATCGAAGTTGCCTTCTAGCTTGCGCACTTGTTGGCAATATGCTGCCATGTTGTCCTCAATACAAGACCATTCCTTCTGCACTTGATTGACCACGAGCATTGAATCTCCGCGAACCGCCAGCCATCGAATGCCGAGAGATATGGCGATACGGAGTCCGTGAATGAGTGCCTCATACTCGGCGGCGTTGTTGGATGCGGGAAAAAATATTTGGAGGACATACCTCAATCTTTCCCCGCTTGGTGATATGAGCACTATACCAGCCCCCGCGCCACTGAGCATGAGGGATCCGTCAAAGTACATCGTCCAATATTCGAGATCTTCAGTAATCGCCGGGTGCTGCAATTCCGTCCACTCGGCTGTAAAGTCAGCGAGTGCTTGGGATTTGATAGCCGTGCGGGGTTTGAATTGAATGTCAAAAGCCCCGAGTTCAACTGCCCATTTGGTAATTCTCCCAGTGGCCTCCTGGTTGTGAAGTATATCTCCGATCGAGAAGGAGGTGACCACCGAAATGGCATGTTCTTGGAAGTAATGTTTAAGCTTGTGAGATGTAAGGAGCACGGCATATAATAGCTTCTGTACTTGTGGATACCGTACCTTGGATTCACTTAGGACTTCGCTGATGAAGTATACCGGGTGTTGGATTTTGTGCACATGAACCGCTTCCTCCCTTTCCACGACGATCGCAGCACTGACTACGTGAGTCGTTGCCGCGATATAGAGTAATAGGGGTTCTTCTGGCATCGGCGAGACTAGTATGGGAGGTGTCGTCAGGAAGTCCTTCGATCTTCAATGCTTGTTGCGCTTCCGGCGTCCCACCGGAACCTTTTGTTTCTTGAGCAGTTTGAAGAAAGGCATACCTCGCATACCCAATCTGGAGATGAACCTGCTTAGAGCGGCCATGCACCTTGTAAGCTTCTGAACGTCCCTTTGGCAAGTCGGCGGTTCCATATCTGATATGGCCTTGACCTTCTCCGGGTTTGCTTCAGTGCCTCGCTGTGATACGATGAATCCGAGCAGTTTTCCCGAAGAAACTCCAAAAACATATTTCTCAGGATTCAGCTTCATGCTGAAAGCCCTTAGACTTTCGAAAGTCTCGGTAAGGTCGACGATAAGATCTTTCTTTTCCCGAGTTTTTACAACAACATCGCCCACATACGCCCACGCTGCGCCCAAGCCGGGCGTGAAAACACCGCTGTATCGCTACGATAAGTCGTGCGAGCGTTCTTTAGCTCGAACGCCATCGTTGTGTAGCAGTAAGCTCTGAAAGGCGTGATGAACGAGGTTTTGATGTGGTCTTCTTCTTTTAGGCGGATCTGATGATAGCCCGAATATGCATCAAGAAAGCTCAAAATTTCGCAACCTGCGGTCGAGTCAACCACCTGATCGATTCGGGGCAGCCCAAAGGGATCCTTCGGGCACGCCTTGTTGAGATCGGTATAATCAACGCACATGCGCCAAGTTTTATTCTTCTTTTGAACTAATACAGGATTCGCTAACCAATCAGGATGATACACTTCTTTGATAAAACCTGCGGCTAGGAGTTTCGTGATTTCCTGTTTTATGGCGTTCCGACGATCCGGAGCAAACCGCCGAAGCTTTTGTTTGACGGGTTTTGACTTCTCATCAACATGGAGAGAGTGCTCGATCACCTCCCTTGGTACGCCTGGAATATCTGATGGCTTCCAGGCAAAAATGTCCTTGTTTGCTTGGAGGAAGGTGACGAGCGCGCTTTCCTATTTGTCCTCGAGCCCTGTCCCGATCATGGTCGTTTTAGACGTGTCAGACGGGTCAAGGATGATCCTTTTGGTTCCTTCGCCAGGCTTGATTCCTGAGGTGGCCTGCTTCTTTGACGGGACTTCTCCTTCGTCTTGGAGCGTGGCAGCCTCGGCCTGGATGTTTTTTGCCTGGATATTTGCTTCCTGTAGTTCGACAAGCTCATGGTTCTCCCGGTCGGATTGAGAGGATTGCTTGATGTCACCCCGGAGCGAGATGACTCCTTTGGGTCCTGGCATCTTCAATACTGAGTAGGTGTAATGAGGTATGGCCATAAATCTGGCTAACCCAGGCCTTCCCAAGATGGCGTGATACGCTGTCTCGAAATTAGCTACCTCGAAATTGATGTATTCGGTTCGGAAGTTATCCTTGGTACCGAACGTAACAGGAAGAGAAATCTGTCCGAGGGGAAATGAGGACACCCCGAGGATCACTCCATGGAAGGGCTGAGTGCTTGGCTTCAGCTCCGAACGAAGGATGTTCATGTCATCGAATGTCCTGGCGAATAGGACGTTGAGCCCACTTCCGCCGTCGATAAGGACCTCTTGAGCTTCACGCCGCGCACGCACCGGGTCAAGTACAAGAGGAAACTTACCGGATGTGGGACCCGACCGGGTGATCCTTCGATCAAAGGTGATCGGGACCTCCACCATTTCGGATATTGAGGAGTCGCTGGTTCTACCGCATTGATCTCCCAAGCGGTAAGTTTTGCTTTAAATCGTCTGGACTCATATCCTGTTGAGCCCCCGTAGATGTAGTTCAGCTCCTGCTCGGGTTCCTGGAAGTCTTCTTCGTCCGGGAGATCCTTCTTTCTCGCAGGAGCGGCTTTGCCCTTGGCTGGGGCCGGTTGCCGGTGACTCTCGCGTGCAAAACGCTTCAGAGTGAAGTAGTCCTTGGCTGCGGCTTTCCTTTGGGGTGGAAAGGGCAATCGCCTCCATGACGGCGCCAGAGTCGGGCGCCTCCTCCGTCGCGCTCGGGGCGATTATGCTCTGTCGCTGCTACGCTTCTTCACCCTTCCGCTTCTTGTCTTTGTGTTTTGATGACTCGGCTTGTCACCTCTGCTTTTTGCGGCGGGCGGTCTTCTGACGCTTCGGCTAGGGCGTCGAGAGACCGTCGATAGCGGTCGGCTAATGCGAACATTTCCTTCACGTAAGTCGGGGTTTCTGGACATCTTTTTATTAAATCAGATCACTTGCCCTTTTGGAAGGCCGCTACCACTCATCGCCTCGGACACGCCCCCGACGGTGTTTTCTTCTCGCATGAAGCGCGGATGAAATCCCTCGCCTCATCCTTCTTCCGTGCGGTGATACAGATCCCACGGAGTGCCAGCCGTTCGTAAGTCCCCGAAATTGGCAATGAATCGATCGCAAAGATCGCTCCAGAGTCCACCGAGTTTGCGGGAGCCCCATGAGCCATGCTTGAGTGGTGGGGTGAGATTGATGGCAAATAGTTTGCCATAATATCGATTTCCCGGCCGCTTTAATCGCCAAGGCGTAAACTCGCAGCCAAGCCTCCGGATTCGCTCTCAGTCAAACTTTATGATGCCCTTTAGGTTGAAACCCTCGGGCCATATCACTCGGCGTAACCGAGGAGTAAACGCCCGAATCCCGTCGATGGATTTTTCGTGCTGGTGAGGAGGACTCCATCGCGGCGATCTTCTGTCTTGATGATGATTAACGGCACGCCGGGGTGGGGTACGATCGAGGATTTGTCGGGCGTCTCCTGTAAGCGGCTCGTGGCGCCGACTGCCGTTGCTCTGACTGGTTGCAGTCTGGCTACTAGCGACGAGAGTGGCTGCGTGGGAGCGCGAGTGTGCTTCGTCCGCCGGCGGTCTTTCCTGGGTTTGCTGGATTGCTGCCGCCGTCACCATGGCTTTAATGTGGGCCACGATCGGGGCCGCTGGGCTGTCCGATGCTATCATCGGGTCTAGTGCGTCAAGGAGCGTCTTGGAGGCGACGACGTTCTGCATCGGTGTTCGAAAAACGGTCTGGTCTCCCATCTTAGACTGCAAGATCTCCTCGCGGACATTGCGGCCCAGCGATCAAAGAGATCGAGCGTTTACCTCCTTGCCCTTACGCTTACGATCTTCTTCCGCGGCCTCTTGGTCTTCTTGGTGCAGATCAGTCTTCTGTCCTTCAATCGAAAAGACGCCGCAAAAACCTCTGCCGTACCTGATGGCGCCGACTGGTTTTCCGGGTAAGTCAGAGCAATGTACCTGAGATGGTTCGTCCTGGGTTGTACCAGATTGGATCTGGTTTTGATCCAGGCGGACAAGCTCTCCGTGCATGTCAACGATAAAGTCTAGGCTTCCGAAGCGAAAAGCTTGGCCGGAGACAAAGGTGGCGATGAATCTGCCGGTTGATGCCATCGAGTCTGTAGGAACAGATTGAAGCGTAGCACCTACCTGGCGCGCCAACTGTCGACTTTTGTAGTCGGCACTGAATTTATGGGGTAGGCGCTCGATCTCAAACTCGAAGGTCACACAAGACAAGGGTTTATACAGTGTTCGTGCCCTCGGCGGTGGAGGTAATACCTAATCTGTGTCTTTGGGATTATATGGATCTCTTGGATCTGAGGATGCTCAAAGCGTAATGTGCTCCGAGTAATATGTGGTGTGTTACGCTCTATGGCTTGATCCCCTATCATCGCCCGCCTTACCCCTTATATAGTGGGAGGGGGGACGACTTACAGAATCCTAATTGGTTAAGAAATTCTAGTCGGTTACAAGATAGAGTTTACATCTTTAACTATTCTGTAACGACTCGGATTACAACTGTTTCCAATATATCCAAATACATGTTCAACTTCTTTTAAGGTACGACCCTTTCCGTATGATAAATGAAGCTTGACGTAAGAAAAATCTTCTGGGTCTTCCTCCTGGGCCTGCCCTGAGGACCCCTTGGTTCTTATATTCCACAGTATCTAACATTGAAGTCGACACGCCGTTCGCTCTCTTTCACTTTGTCAACGTACCATCCATAGAGCTGTTGAGTCCATATGCCTAGAGCATTCAATTTGCTAGGAGGTAGAAGGAGCTTTCCATGTACGTAGGCCTTAAAATCATACGGCTTCTCTGTGGCCTGTGTCGGCTCTCCTTTCTGGACCGAAGGAGTCTCCGAGGTCGGAGCAGTGGTCTTTTCATGTACCTAAGGGGGCGCTGTGGCCTTTGTGAGCCTTGCCTTTTTAGCAGAGGCCTCTAGTGGTTCTGTGGCTGTCGTGCTAATCCTTTTATGCACCAACTCTGTACTCTGTGCAGGACTCGTCACAGTCGTAGGAGCATGCGCAGGTACGGTAGGAACCTACAAAACACGCGCATAATTAAGTAACTTATTGCAATACTACTGGAATGGTATAGAAGATGCGAGGTTTTTTACCTTGACTAGTACGACGCCTGTCGTGGGCCACTTGATGAACGACATCAGCGCTTGCTCGAGAGTGGTGATGTCTTCGTTGGGGGGAACTCGAGCACATGTGATAAGAAGGCTTCATGGACGTAGTCCACCTGGACCCTCATGTAGCCTTTCCCCAAAGGCTGACCATGTACCGTATCGGTCTCCTTGCATGGAAATGCTGTTAGTGTTATGCCCTTGTGGCAATCATATAGATGATTGTAACATGACTATGTTTATGAATAATAATATGATTATTGGTCCAATGAATGTATATCATTGTATTGATCAACAAGTATGTGACTTTGCTTATGAAGCTCTTTATTTATTGATATAATTTGATAAACATCTCTGATCGGATATCATCGTATAGGACAACGATGAATAGATCAGCACATGTAGTGATCCATGATCATGCTTCATAGATCATGGGATATGGAGATATCATCTATACATTGTGGATGCATGTTGAAGAACATGGGTTAGATAGACCCGCCATGGGACACTGCGAGAATGTTACATTCTTATGTGTCATCAGTGTATCTCATACATAGTAGATGTATGATCCTTAGACATGAGATTGTCATATTCCCTACATGTGTAATAGTTTTCCTTGGCTATCAAACACTACTTCCTAACCGGGTAGTTATAAAGGTAGCTTTCATGTTTACTATGAAACGTGCAGAGGGAAGTGAGCAATCAAGATGGAATTTGACACTCCAATGAAACGGAGATATATGACAAGGCCACTCGTGTGATATGATTAAGGAAGTGCATGGCCATGCTGTGATTGAGGAGTCAATCACAACTTATTAATATATCACGGATACGAGAGATGGATTGAATCATCAAAGGATGACATGCTTCTCGCCTTGAGTTCAATCTTCATATACTTGGCAAAGGGATTATTACATGAGTACTTTTGATAGGTTCTGTCCGATTTGATCATAGTATGTTTGGGAGTTGGCATGCTTTGCAAGGAGCCGCTACCAACTATTGGATTGAAAAGGAGTTTTTAGAATCCATGTCCAAACGTATGTGAACCTGCAGGATCACACACTTAATAGGCTGGGACGCATTAATTTGGATTGGATCTGTAATTAATGGACCTCGTGGGCTTAGCACTAATGTGCCCTAGTTTAGGGTTTCATCTCGTGTCTATATAAGGAGTGGAGGAGGGTGGACGCAGGGTGTGCTTTCCACGGTTTAGAAGTGTTTCACCCGAAACCCTAGCCTCCTCTTCTCGCTACCCCTGCCGAGCGACCAGGTGCTTGCACACAGACGCACGGCGTTCCATCCCTGGACGTGTGGACTACTGCGGTGACGCTGCTGCGACTGCGGCGTGGGAGGACAATCCATGGCGAGGCGAGGCGAGGACGATCCACTCCATCGACACGACGACTGCGGCAAGGACGATCCACTACATCGACGCGTGAATGATTCCGCAACTGCGCGTCTAGTGGTAATCTAATCTATGATCCCCTTCTTGCGAGTAGCTTTCTGGTTATGCGGTAGATTTTTTTTGCTAGCGTAGCATACCGCGTTTCTCTTCAGTGCTATCAGAGCCATCTCATATAGATTTGTGATCTGGATGTTGCACATATGATGTGTGAGGTTAGTAGATTGGATCTATTACATGTTCAACCGGTTCATATGATGAATTGGTGACAGCAGCCATCGATGAGATCGATCAGTTTAGGGTTTGAGGAAAGTGCAAACCGACTCAATCTTGATTTGGGTGAGTCCGTTCATAGTACGATGTTACCCTTACTGGTCGAGTTACCACCATCAGGGTTTCTGAAACGTAACCATATGGGACCAAGCCAATCAGATTGAGTCGGATTGGGTCAATCTGGTTGATCCATGGAAAGTGCAAACCGATTCAATCTTGTTTTGGGTGAGTCCGTTCATGGTACGACGTTACCCTTACTGGTCGGGTTACCGCCATCAGGTTTTCTGAAACATAATCATATGGGACCAAGCCAATCAGATTAGATCGGATTGGGTCAATCTGGTTGATCCGTGGAAATTTTAAGGGTGTTTTCCTTTGATAGAAGACATGCTTCTAAAAACATTTTCCAAGGGCGCTGCCCCTCGGACCCCGGAGTCGTAGGATTGTTTTTGTTTAACTCGTTTTTGCAGGAAATTATGTGAAATAGTATGGCCTATGTGTATGTGATGCATATAATTTTCACATGGCCTGCGTGCCGTGTCAAGCCATAAGGCTATTTAAATTGTATAACGACCTGCGTGTCGACTTGTGATGCTTCAAACCCTCAAAAAAATTCATTATCAAAAGTTGTAAGGCGTTGCATCCATAATGATGAAGACGATGGTATCAAGCATTATGATTAGGTGAACAATCAAGCAAGGTGGCTAGGTGAACAAACAAGCATGATGATGGAGATCTTAATGCTAAGGGCCATGCTATTTCACAGCTTATTTTGTTATTCTGTGGATGTGTGTTTAATCCTTGCTATTTTCTTTATGCTCATTGCATGTGATGCCATAGTAGATATTGTTCTTCCCTATAGTTAAATTTTTTTAAATCAAAATGTCCATCCAATTGTTGCACCTATCAAGAATTTAGATCGTTATTGGTATGACTGCCAAAGTAGTATATCAATGGCTATCTTAATAGATGATAGGGATGTGTTGGACACTTCACGCATAACAATGGTAGATTTAATCAAGCTATCAAAACGGTTTTGGGCTTGAGGACATAAGTGGTTGTGATTTGATTTCAGTAATGAAGGAACCTATACAAGACAATTGGTGTCTAGGAAAATACACATGAGGTAGGTTTCTTAATTGGCACCCGTAAACGAGAAGTGCTCCCTCCCTCATGTGAGCCCTAGGGGCAGGTTGACCAGGCCATGAGTCAAGTTGATAGAGGCATTCATTACTTGTTTTCATACTCAACAAACAAGAGTTACATATGATGTAATTAGCAAAGGTGTTGCTTACCTATGTCATTAAATTTCTAGCAGTGATGCCAAAGCTCACTAGTGTTTGATGAATATGGATCTTGAATACTCACTATGTGTCTATAAAAGGGACATAAAATAGGAGTGTCTTTTATTAAAATGTTTAATAAAATTTTTACATAAACATAGTGCTTAGAATCTTTGCATGTTTTTGTTGTAATTCAATGGCACCTTCTCCTACTCCTGCTACACCTGGTTTTGCTTTGAGATCAGTTTTGGAAGGGGAAAAACTTAATGGAACTAGTTTTGTTGATTGGTATCGCAACCTGAGAATTGTTCTCAAGCATGAAAAGAAGAACTATGTTCTAGAGAATCCAATTCCCGATGAACCAGCCGAAAATGCTCCTCGCAATTTGAAGGTTGAATATGAAAAACATGTTAATGCTTCTGTAGAGGTCAGCTGTCTCATGCTTGTCACCATGAACTCTGAGCTCCAAAAGCAATATGAGGACCAGGATGCTTACAATATGATTGTGGGCTTGAAGGGCATGTTTGGGAATAAAGCAAGAGCTGAGAGGTATGGTATCTCAAAGCTTTTATTTGCTTGTAAGTCGGTCAAGGCATCCAATCGACCCTCATGTGATCAAGATGATTGGTTACATTGGGAGATTGGAAAACTTGAGTTTCCCTTAGCCTCGGTTTGGCGTAGATGTTATTCTCCGCCTCGCCTCGAGCTTTGAGCCATTCATTATGAATTTTCATATGAATAGCAGGAGAAGAGCCTAACCGAACTACATGGGATGCTCAAGGCTGCGAGAAAGCATTAAGAAAAACCCAATCATGTGATGATGGTTCAGAAAACAACTGCATTCAAAAATAGGAAGGCTAAGGCTGGGGGAACGGGAAAGAGCAAGGGCAAGGGCAAGGCTCAAGATGAGATCACAAGCCTCAAAACTAAACTTCAGAAGCTTAAAGTTGGCCCTCAACCTGATACCTAATGCTTCTATTGCAAGAAGTCAGGACATTGGAAACGGAACTGCGAAAAGTACCTGGTAGATAAGAAGAATGGAAATGTGATTTCAACTTCAGGTATTAATGTTATAGAAATTAATCTTGCTACTTCTTCACTCAGCTCATGGGTATATGATACCGATTCGATTGCTCACATTTGCAATTCGATGCAAGGGCAAGGGCAAGGCTCAAGATGAGATCACAAGCCTCAAAACTAAGCTTCAGAAGCTTAAAGTTGGCCCTCAACCTGATACCCAATGCTTCTATTGCAAGAAGTCAGGACATTGGAAACGGAACTGCGAAAAGTACCTGGCAGATAAGAAGAATGGAAATGTGATTTCCACTTCAGGTATTAATGTTATAGAAATTAATCTTGCTACTTCTTCACTCAGCTCATGGGTATATGATACCGATTCGGTTGCTCACATTTGCAATTCGATGCAGGGGCTGAAAAAGAGTAGAGACTTGGCAAAAGGAGAAGTGGATCTTCGCGTGGGAATAAAGCAAGAGTTGTTGGTCTTGCCGTTGGCACGTACCCATTACACTTGCCTTCAGGATTAATTTTAGAACTCAATAATTGTTATTTTGTTCCATCTTTCAGTAGAAACATTATTTCATCTTCTTGTTTGGAACATGAAGGTTATGATTTCAGAATAAAGAACTTTGTTTGTTCGATATTTTTGAATGATATGTATTATGATCGTTGCCCCATGGTGGATGGGTTGTACATACTTGAACTCGAAGATAAACCTGTCTATAACATTAATGTAAAAAAGCCTCGGCCTAATGATTTGAACCCTACCATTTTATGGCATTGTCGCTTAGGACATATAAATGAGAAGCGCATGAAGAAGCTCTATGGTGATGGACTTCTAACCTCATTTGATTTTGAATCATTTGAAACATGTGAGTCTTGTTTACTTGGCAAGATGACAAAAGCCCCTTTCACAGGTCTTAGTGAGAGAGCGAGTGTATTATTGGCCCTAGTACATACAGATGTATGTGGACCAATGAGCTCGGTTGCTAGGGGTGGGTTTCAGTACTTTGTAACTTTTACCGATGACTTTAGTAGATATGGATATATCTATTTAATGAGGCATAAATCCGAAACTTTCGAATGGTTCAAAGAGTTTCAGAACGAAGTACAAAATCAACTTGGCAAATCAATAAAACACTTACGATCAGATCGTGGTGGCAAATACTTGAGCCAAGAGTTTGGTGATCATCTAAAGCAATGTGGAATCGTTCCGCAACTTACTCCGCCAGAAACGCCTCAATGGAATGTCGTGTCCGAACGACGAAACAGAACTTTATTAGATATGGTTCGGTCAATGATGAGCCAAACAGATCTGCCATTATCCTTCTGGGGTTTCGCTCTAGAGACATCTGCGTTCACTTTGAATAGGGTCCCATCAAAATCTGTTGAGAACACGCCATATGAGATATGGATTGGGAGAAGACCTATGTTGTCATTTCTCAAGATATGGGGATGTGAGGCTTATGTAAAACGCTTACAATCGATAAACTCGCACCTAAATCGAAAAAATGCTTTTTGTGGGGTATCCTAAAGAAACAAAAGGATATTACTTTTACAAAAGAAACGAGAACAAAGTTTTTGTTGCTCAAATGGTGTCTTCTTGGAGAAAGATTTTCTTTCAAAAGAAATCGATGGGAGTGATGTGTATCTCGATGAAGTTCGAGAATCACATGAATATGTTCAAGCTACCATGAACCTTCACAAGATGTACAAAGTGTTGTACAACTTTGTGGAAGAGACACCACCCCACGTGAGGTCGGGAGGCCAGCGTCATGTACCTATAAGATATGGGAATGACATATTATTGTTGGACAATGATGAGCGCCACGACTTATGAAGAAGCAATGATGGACCCAAACTCCAAAAATGGCTTGAAGCCATGAGATCCGAAATTCAATCCATGCATGACAATCAAGTTTGGAACTTAGTCGATTCTCCGATGGTGTAAAACCATTGAATGCAAATGGATTTTCAAGAAGAAGATAGACGAGATGGAAATGTTCAGATCTTTAAGGCACGGTTGGTGGCAAAGGGTTTCAAACAAGTTCAAGGAGTTGACTATGATGAAACCTTCTCACCGGTAGCCATGCTCAAGTCTGTCCGGATCATTTTAGCTATTGCTGCATATTTTGATTATGAAATATGGCAGATGGATGTCAAAACAGCCTTCCTTAATGGGAATCTATCTGAGGATGTATACATGATACAACCTGAAGGCTTTGTTGATTCTAAATATGCTCAAAGGGTATGCAAGCTTCAAAGATCCATTTATGGGTTAAAGCAAGCATCTCGGAGTTGGAACATTCGTTTTGATGAAGTAGTCAAAGGGTTTGACTTTATCAAAAACGAAGAAGAGCCTTGTGTTTACAAGAAGGCTAGTGGGAGCGCACTTGTGTTTCTGATTTTGTATGTGGATGACATATTATTGATCAGGAATGATATTCCTATGCTTGAAGATGTAAAGACTTCTTGAAAATGAGTTTCTCAATGAAGGACTTGGGAGAAACATGCTATATCTTGGGCATAAAAATCTATAGAGATAGATCAAAAAGGTTAATTGGATTAAGTCAGGAAACGTACATTGACAAGATATTGAAAAGGTTCAATATGCATGAATCCAAGAGAGGTTTCATGCCAATATCACATGGCACTAGTCTCTGCAAGAATCAGTGTCCTTCGACATCTGATGAGCGAGACAGGATGAGCAAGATTCCATATGCTTCAGCTATTGGGTCTATTATGTATGCCATGATCTGCACGCGTCCAGATGTCTCATATGCTCTAAGTGTCACGAGCAGATACCAAGTGGATCCTGGTGATAGTCATTGGATAGCCGTAAAAAATATCCTGAAGTACTTGAGAAGAACTAAGGGTATGTTCCTTGTTTTTGGAGGTGAGGAAGATCTGGTTGCAAAGGGTTACACCGATGCAAGCTTCCAAACTGACAAAGATGATTTCCAATCGCAATCCGGGTTTGTGTTTACACTAAATGGAGGAGCAGGAAGCTAGAAGAGTTCCAAGCAAAACATGGTGGCCAACTCTACGACAGAAGCGGAGTACATTGCGGCTTTGGAGGCCACAAAAGAAGCTGTGTGGATTAAGAAGTTTATCACAGAGCTTGGTGTGGTCGCTAATGACTCTAGTCCAATGGACATCTATTGTGATAATAGTGGTGCCATTGAACAAGCTAAAGAGCCTAGATCTCATCAGAAGTCTAAACACATATTCCGACGCTTTCACCTTATTCGCGAGATTGTGGATAGAGGTGACGTAAGAATATGCAAAGTACATACGGAAGCCAATGTGGCCGATCCGTTGACAAAGCCACTGCCACAGCCTAAGCATGAGGCGCACACGGGGTCTATTGGTATTAGATACTTAATTGATTGACTCAAGTGCAAGTGGGAGATTGTTAGTGTTATGCCCTTGAGGCAATCATTTAGATGATTGTAACATGACTATGTTTATGAATAATAATATGATTATTGGTCCAATGAATGTATATCATTGTATTGATCGACAAGTATGTGACGTGCTTATGAAGCTCTTTACTTATTGATATAATTCGATAAACATCTCTGATCGGATATCATCGTATAGGACAACGATGAATAGATTAGCACATGTAGTGATCCATGATCATGCTTCATAGATCATGGGATATGGAGATATCATCTATACATTGTGGACGCATGTTGAAGAACATGGGTTAGATAGACCCGCCATGGGACACTGCGAGAATGTTACATTCTTATGTGTCATCAGTGTATCTCATACATAGTAGATGTATGATCCTTAGACATGAGATTGTCATATTCCCTACATGTGTAATACTTTTTGTTGGGGCTATCAAACACTACTTCCTAACCGGATAGTTATAAAGGTAGCTTTCATGTTTACTATGAAACGTGCAGAGGGAAATGAGCAATCAAGATGGAATTTGACACTCCAATGAAACGGAGATATATGACAAGGCCACTCGTGTGATATGATTAAGGAAGTGCATGGCCATGCCGTGATTGAGGAGTCAATCACAACTTATTAATATATCACGGATACGAGAGATGGATTGAATCATCAAAGGATGACATGCTTCTCGCCTTGAGTTCAATCTTCATATACTTGGCAAAGGGATTATTACATGAGTACTTTTGATAGGTTATGTCCGATTTGATCATAGTATGTTTGGGAGTTGGCATGCTTTGCAAGGAGCCGCTACCAACTATTGGATTGAAAAGGAGTTTTTCGAATCCATGTCCAAACGTACGTGAACCTGCAGGGTCACACACTTAATGGGCTGGGACGCATTAATTTGGATTGGATCCGTAATTAATGGACTTCGTGGGCTTTAGCACTAATGGGCCCTGGTTTAGGGTTTCACCCTGTGGCTATATAAGGAGTGGAGGAGGGTAGGCGCAGGGTGTGCTTTCCACGGTTTAGAAGTGTTTCACCCGAAACCCTAGCCTCCTCTTCTCGCTGCCCCTGCCGAGCGACCAGGTGCTTGCACACCGACGCACGCGCCCATCCTGGACGTGTGGATCATCTGCGGTGACGCTCTGCGGATCATGGCGTGGGAGGACGATCCACGGCGAGGCGAGGATGATCCACTCCATCGACGCAACGACTGCGACGAGGACGATCCACTACATCGACGCGCGAAGGATTCTGCAACTGCGTGTCTAGTGGTAATCTAATCTATGATCCCCTTCTTGCGAGTAGCTTTTTGGTTATACGGTAGATTTTTTTTTGCTAGCGTAGCATACCGTGTTTCTCTTCAAATGCAACCCCGCGTGCAGCCTCAACAGGAAATCCGTCTTCTATCAGCGTGAGCTGGCACTTCATAGGCGTCTGCAAGAAGTGCGCAACTTAAGAGAAAACTTTGCGAGAGTTACCCTCGCACCTTTAATTCAGGAAAAATTAATTATTACCTTTAGCTGCGGGCCGGACTTATCGTTTTTTAGAACCGCAACTGCTGGGTCGGGGTACAGGTTTCTCTATGATAGGCAGGGGCATCTAGCTCTGACTCTGGGAGATCATCGCCATCATCTCGGCCGTCAGGCGCTCTTCACGTGCCATCATCTCCACCCTCATCTCCTCCTTGATCTCCTCCCTCAACTGCTGTAACACCCCAAAATTTGCAAATAAAATTATTTTATGTCTATTTGTGCTTTTTCTAATTTTCTGGATTTATTTGGATTTTTCTGTATTTATTTAGAATTTCCAAAAAACAATTTATATTGGCTTATTTGTGAAAAGTATTTATTTAAAGCCAAAGTCAAAATAAAGTTTTGCCAAAAATATTTTATTTGAGTTCAGAATGTCTCAAAGTATTTATGAGAATTATCTGGGATTTTTCCTGATATTTTAAATGTTTAAAACAGATTAAACTAATTTTTTTAATTATTTTAAATCGTAAAGCATTAGAAATTTGTGAACAGTACTGGGCCGAGCCCAGCACTGTGCGTGCGTGAACCAGTGCTGTGCGGCCCGCTCTACCACCGTCCCGCGTGGCAACCGTTGGATCCAGATCGGACGGCCGTTCCCTTCGCGAAACCCTAGAGCCGTCGGCCGTTGGATCAAGATCGTGCGGTTGAGATCGTTCAGCGTTGTTTTGGAAAGAGCTGATCGCATCCGTTGATTTTAGAAAGTGTGGATTGGATCGGATCACCCGAGATCTAATCGTGGTCGTTGATCGCGAATCGGACGGCTGGGCGTCTTCGTCTCCGATTCGGGTTTCCAAACTCGCCGCCGCACGCCGTCTCCGCCGCGGAGAGCTAGGGTTGCCTTTTTAGTGCGCCTGTCGAGGCTATAAAAGCCGTAGCCCGCACTCCAAGGTTCACCAGCTCGCTCCGCATTGTTTCGTTGGTAAGTTTTCGCCTGCGCTGCCATCGCTCGTGCGTTAGTGCTCGCCGGAGATCCAGATCGCGTCGCCAATCGTTTTTCCCCTGTTCCGTCGCCGTCAAGGCGCCTCTCGTTGAATCGGTTCCAGATCCGGAGTCGCCGTTCCAAGACGCGTCGAGGCCGCCACTTCATCTCCCCGGAGTCGCGCCAAAACGCCGTTCGGGTGGTCATCTTCCTCCACTCCGGTGCAAGTCCGTCGCCGTGCCGCCATCTTCGTCGGGAAGCTTCATCAACCGTTGGATCTTCGTCGGACCGCTGTGATCGTGCCATGTCTCGGGTAAGCGTTGGCCGTTGGATCGGTCTGATCGGTTAGCATTGAGCCACGTAGGTGTAGATCGGTAGCCGTCGGATCCCCTCGCGGATGCGCGCCGCGTGTCGAGCATCGGCACGAGCGGCGTCGCAGCCAACCTGGGCGCGCCGCGTGTCGGGCGCGTGACGCGAGGCGCCATGGGCCGCGTCCACGGTGGACTAGAGGCGGTTCTGTGGACCGGGTCTGTGCGCCGAGGTGACATGTCAGCGCCTGATTGGCTCGGGTCAGGGCTGATGTCAGCAGAATGCAATAAAGATCATTTCCAGTAGAAAAATAATTCGGGAAAATCGGAAATTCTATTTTCTGTATTTTCAGTATTTATTCAAACTTCAAAAGGCTATATCTTTTGCATTTTAACTCAGATTTGAGTGATTAAAGTTTCTAAAAATTTATAAAATCAAGATCTATTTATTGGTGAATTTTATTTTATTTTTGGAGTTTTTTTGCTCTCTGGTTTGGTGTTTATTTGCTATTTTAGCATCGTTTCGCGTAGACGTTGAACTGCTCGGTGATCCGGAGAAAGATTCGTCGCTTCAAGACCCAAGCTCAGAGCAAGACCAGCACCTACTCCAAGGCAAGTTGTGCTTTGACCATGTTGCACCTGATTTCACAAAATTGTTATTTTGTCTCTTAAACTTTATGCATGATGCTTTATGTGTATAGATGATTTCAATTAATCTGGGAATTAGATAATATGCCTATTTGAATTAAATCATACCTTGTCAATTATATGCCATAATCTAATTGTCACCCTAAGATGGTTAATTAGTAGTTGGTTAATACTGATAACCAACATGGGCTAGTTAGACCGTCATAGATTGCTTAGCCATGCCACGTCATCACATGTGTTCGAATGTTGATACTTAATCTTGACTAATAGAATATGGAACAATGTTTAAGAATTAGTGTGTCATGTGTTGTCACACAGTGATATTAAGTTGTCGTGGCGAGGAGGTCACACAACTACATTGAAATGTTGGTAGCACGTGGTTCTTGGTAATCAACTGGGGTGGTAATGATTTAGATTGGGGCAAGTGGCAAGGGGCAGTGTGCCAAGGTGGGCCAGGATTGGCAGGGGTATGTGGAAATCTTGCCTTAATCACTTTAAGGACTTAACCTTGCAAGCCTTTGACCTGAGTCTTTCTTGCAACCACATGTCTGAAATGGGACAGCCTAGCTGAATAATTTCTGAAGCCTAGATTTCGGTACTGTCGTGGTGAATAGTGAGTCCCGGGTTTACGGTTAAACTCACATGGAGCAAGAGGGGGGCCCTGTTGTGGTGGTTTAACCCTTAAGTGTTGAAACCTTAGAGAGCAGTACTGGGTCTAGGTGTAGCATTGTAAAGGCTTTGTTATGGTCACTCGCCTTGGTGGTGTTTGGTTGTATCGTGTGGGTAAAGTGCATAACCTCTACAGAGTGTACAATCTATTCGAATAGCTGTGCTCACGGTATTGGGCAATGCTCGGGAATTGCAGTTAAGGGTTAGACTTTTGTTAAACAAAAACTTATTGGGATGGCATGATGCCATGGAGAATGGAAATTGATTTAGTATTGGAAACTTGGTTTACTTCAGAAATGCTGAATCTATTAATTACTTTTATTTGTTTTACTATTTTCAATCTATTTACTATATTCTTGTTAAATGCTACTTTACTGCAAAATAGCCAAATTAGCCATTCCATTGGATTAAGCCAAGCATATAGATTATTAGACTTGCATTGACGTGCACAACTTGTTGAGTGCTTTATGTACTCACCCCAACAACAACAACTTCAGAAGAGGAAGAATCTTCGTCTTTCGTGGAGGAGGATTATATGGGTGCGAATGCTTAGGGTCCGAGCCTCGTCAGTTGCCTGCGGTGAACTGGGGAGCTGCTACGCTTATTTATTTTTCCGCTGCTGCTTATTTGCTATTTCTTTTATAAGCCCTGTGTGGCAATAATCATGTAAGACAACAGTTATTATTAATTATTGAAGTTATGCTATATTCCGCTGTGTATGACTATGATAGCATCTATGTTGAGCATGTGTGCACTAGCGTGATCCTGGACTAGTGCGGTATACACAGAGGGTCCGGATTTGCAAATTCGGGTCCCGACAGCTGCTCCCTGAGCGTGTCCTTGAGGCATTCCGCACGTGCCTCCCATGATCTTGATCTGGCAATCCCAGTGTCATGTTGGAAGTAGGACTTCTTCGTATGCCCCGCCCCTGCGGCAAGTACCCAGCCCTTATTGTCAGGCTTCCCGATCGCAGAGGACAGGATGTCATTTGACCCTTGGCTAAGAAAGGTCCTCTGCTCTTTCCTCTGGTGATAATACCATGACAGCCCAGCAAGACATGCTTCTATCTCAAGCCAAGACAAGAGCCCAACAACTTCTGATGCTCTAATCCCAGCCCAAGATCAAGCTCAATTCGTTCACGAGTCCAGTTCGGCCCCCAGGACAGTATGTCAATAAAACAACCATATCTAGGTCATACGAAGTCCAATTGAGGCGTTCTTGGACTCTACAGAGAAGCTCATGACGAGAGCTTTCCAACGGAAGTGGTTTCCGGTCCAAACACCTTCTAGATCAACGGGAATCGTCAAATCAATATGATGAACAGAATCTGCTAGGTGCTGCACCACCTCCACTTGGGCCCAAAGGCCTTGTACGACCTAGGGTTTCACGGACACCCCCTTGGCCACCTCCCTTGCCCTCTTCCTCATACATATTCAGTAGCCGTCGCTAGAATAGATGGGTTTTTGCTTAGATTACAACTAGACACTTTGTCAATTCTTCGCCGTTCATCGGTTTGTGGAACCCCAACTCGTGTGCTTAATATTATTCGCAATTTCAGATTGCATCTTCTACGTTCTTGCTTGTGTTCTCGATTCACATGCAGGGATAAGCCTTCTTGGTGAGGTCAATCATGTTTGTGCGTGGTTGATAACCAACGGAGCCGTGGTGTAGCGATTGCAGGGTTCGAATCGGTTCTGATTGGAAGCCGGATCGTCAACGTCTAGTTCTCCACCAATCGACTTACCAGTACCTGTCGGAAGATCGGGCCACCGTTCCCATCAAGTGGTATCAGAGCTTCGGTTGCCCGATAGGTAATTCTTGTATCCCCACTTTTGTTTTGCCATCGTCCTATAGTCTAGAAAAAAATTTCCCTACAAAAAGTTCTTCATCGGTTCCGTTGTCCTACAACCCCTTGTGCCTTAGCAATTTTCGTTTCAGTTTTGCTTTGTTGAATTTGTGTTCATCGTCGTCAGCTTGCTACTGGTTTGAGGTCGTGATCCTAGTTTCTAGTTGTGCCTTTTCGTTGCCCTAGTTCTTGTTTTGCACTGTTAGCCCTAACCGAAAGGAAGAAGTGAAGTTGCACGCAATTCTAGATTGTGTAGTGTTCAGTAAAACAGCCATTACTTTTGCATATGAACTCCGATTGGGGCATACTTTTTTTTGTTTCGAAGAGAACGACAACGCGCATCTGAAACATCCTAAGGTCAAAGACCTAATCTAGATCCTCAAAATCAGCACTGAGACTGCGTTCCGAGCCCCGGAATGTTCCTGTGCTGTTTTTGCCAATTTTTTCGGTCATCTGTTTAACGTCTTGTCTTGTTCCAAAACGTGAGATTTTTGTTTTGTATTTGAGTTAAAAGAAAGGAAAACAAAAGGCAAGTGCAAAAAAAAGCCGCAATGAAAAAAAAATCAGAGAGAAGAAAAAAAGCAAAAAGAAGCAGAAAGAGGGAAAAAGAAGCAGATAATCATAATTGCTTGCATCCATTGAGTCCTATGTGCTTTGATATAACCCTTAATAGGTTGAACTAGTTCTAGGAACACGTTTAGGCCAGCAACTGTGATGAGTACATTGGACATTTATTCAGCTTGCTAATCTGATTTCGATATTGCTTATTCCTTGCTACTAAATATTACCTTCCGAGCTCCACATACTTCTTATCGATTCAGTTCTCCTTTGCAATCGCCGCCACGCTCTCACGGTATCACGAAACGACCACCGGTTGTACCACCGCCGCTTTGGTAAGAACATTTGTAAGGGTGTGGTAAGACGCGTGAGAGTTTGTGATCCCACTGTCCAGTACCTAGTAGTTGATAGGGATAATTCTTTGGGCTATCTTTTGTTTTCTACTAGTAATTGCAGGGGTACCGGAGGACCAAGACAGTAACACGAGCCCCGAGAGATGCTTCGAGAGATGAATGAGACTATGAACAAGCAAATTCAAAACAGGGAGAATGCACTTGATAAAAAAGAGCATAAGCACCAACCAAACTTTAATTCATCTCCTTCTACTGGTAAAGGTAAGAATTTTCCAGTTCTTCCTTCTTATAACGGATTTGGTGTTGATGCTTATATTGATTGGGAAATAGAGGTAGATAAAATTCTTTCGCAATGTAACCTCTGTAATAAACGAAAAATTAAAGTTGCTGCTAGTGCTTTAACTCTCTGTGCATCAATTTGGTGGAACGATTTTTGTACTTATAAGCCAGTACCACAAACATGGAAACATATGAAACGACTTATGAGAGATGAATTTGTTCCTGCTTATCATTCTAAAAAGTTACTTTATGAATTACAATGTCTACAACAATGTGATAAAACTGTCAAGTCATATTACGAGGAATTAGAAACCTTGTTATTGCGTTGTGGGTTAGATGAATCTGAAGAAGCTAAGGAAATAAAATTCTTAAATGGACTTGATATGAAAATTCTGGGTATTGTTGATAAGGAATATAGTTCTCTCTCTAGTTTATTTAATCTTGCTTGTGAGATTGAAAATCAAATTGAACATGAAAGACATCTTGCTGAAATTAGTGTCTATAATTGCCAAAGTGAAGAATTTTCTTTGGAAGAACAGCATCTTGTCGAGTTTCCACTTGCTACTAACTTTTCACAGAACATTGAGAACAAGAACGAGAAGGAAAACACGCAAGAGAAGAAGGGACAGGAGATACTTGCTATCCCATCCATGCCTCCACTAGTGAATGAACATGTCAGTTTTATTTCTAATCTAAACACGTGTGCTGAAAATAATCATGTTATTCACCTTGCTAATGAAAAGGATGAGATCAAACTGTTGTCTTCCTTGAATACTTTGGGTTACATTGAATTTGATGTCATATGTGATCTCAATTGTTAGAGGAGAGATTTTCTACACCTGCTAATTTGTCATGGTTATCTAGTGTTAGTTTTTATGCTATTGGCAAATATAATGATAAACAAAAGTACATGGTGCATCGAGTTTATATTTGTACCATTTTGAAATCTTCTTTTAATGTGCCATTCTATCAACAACCAAAGAATATGTTGCTTTCTTTGCCACCTCTCGTTACTAACCTTTTGCAGGCCAATGAGCTTGAGTCGAGGACGACTCAAAATCAAGAAGGGGAGGATGATAAGACCATGATGGCCCAGCAAGCCATGCTTCTATCTCAAGCCAAGATAAGGGCCCAACAACTTCTGATGCTCCAATCCCAGTCCAAGATCAAGCTCAATTCGTTCACGAGTCCAGTTCGGCCCCCAGGATAGCATGTCAATAAAACAACCATATCTAGGTCATACGAAGTCCAATTGAGGTGTTCTTGGACTCTACGGAGAAGCCCACGGTGAGAGATTTCCAACGGAAATGGTTTCAGGTCCAAACTCCTTCTAGATCAATGGGAATCGTCAAATCAATATGACGAACAGAATCTGCTAGGTGCTGCGCCACCTCCACTTGGGCCCAAAGGCCTTGTACGACCTAGGGTTTCACGGACACTCCCTTGGCCACCTCCCTTGCCCTCTTCCTCATACATATTCAGTAACCGTCGCTAGAATAGATGGGTTTTTGCTTAGATTACAACTAGACACTTTGTCAGTTCTTTACCGTTCATCGGTTTGTGGAACCCCAACTCGTGTGCTTAATATTATTCGCAATTTCAGATTGCATCTTCTACATTCTTGCTTGTGTTCTCGGTTCGCATGCAGGGATAAGCCTTCTTGGCAAGGTCAACCGTATTTGTGCGTGGTTGATAACCAACGGAGCCGTGGTGTAGCAATTGCAGGGTTCTAATCAGTTCTGATTGGAAGCCGGATCGTCAACGTCTAGTTCTCCACCAATTGACTTACCAGTACCTGTCGGAAGATCGGGCCACCGTTCCCATCATCTGGCTTACCTCCTCCTGCAATAAACGAGTACGAATTAGATCTGAAATCCAACAGGAATGATCGACAGCAATGTAGTAACTTTGATGTCTTACGATGGTGGAGACGACTTGCGCAATAGCGGGGTGTGGTACTACCAGCTGCCCGTCTGCGGTTTTCTTTGTCCTCGCTAATACCCACTCACGTGCCCGCTCCTCACATATGTGCGAGTAAGGCAGCGCTGTCCCGGAGTTCGCGCACTCCTCGGCTACTCGCGCCCATTCTGCTTTCTTCCCTTCATAGCCGCCTGAACCAAGGCGGTGCGCATGCGTGTTCTGCCTCTGGGTAGCAACATTCTTCTGTCTCAACTCCTCCGCCTCGGGCATACTCTTGATCCTCGTGAACTCCTCCTAAACATCGGGAGTCACGAACGGATATCTTTCGAATGGTGTACAGCCTTTCAGCACGTACTCACTATGCATGTAGACCCTGAAGTGCCTCAGAGCCACACCCATCCTCTTCAACGCGTACCGCCTGGCATTGTTTTCATCCTCCTCTTATATAATCCATTTGCCCTTAACCTCGTCCCACAGCCGATTCTTCTGCTCGACGCTGACCTCCTTTCTCCAATCCTTAACCGTTATGGGAACCCTCTCCCGCACTAATTGGCCGAGGAATGAGCGGTATCGCCCCTTGTACTTAGGACGACCCGTGCAAACCCGCGTGGCATTGAAGTGGAGAACCTACGGTGTTCTCCCTGTGGCCCCTTTGTTCAGTCCTCGGGCCTTCCTCACCTTACTCAGCCCCTCCTCATTTGGAACTTGGCTCAGCTCGATACTTGGAAGTTGGCTCAGCCCCTTAGGAGCACCTTGTGCTCTGTCTGGCGATGAGCCGATGCTCTCTAATTGCGACATTTTCAGTTTTCTTATCTAACATGGACAAATATTTGACATGAGAGAAAGAAATTTGTAGCTATTATGTGAACTTGAGAATAAATCATCTAAAGCAACAGCTCAATGGATAATTCGTGATTGCAATGGTTTTAGCATATTGCAGTAGAGTAACAGATTAACAAATGATCTTCAAGAAAAGTTTGTATGTTGACCAACTAAATATGTACCAATGATAACTCCTAACCTCTAAATAGGTTTGGTCGTAATCCTATTCGAGGATATGTGGTTCGGGCAAGTTTTTAAGCCGTTGTACAACTCCAGAGAAAATTTCGACAGCATCTCCCTGCTGTTCTCCAGATACACGTCTCGACAACAGGTCAAGAGGGGTGCGTATCCGGAGAACAACTAGGAGACGCTACCAAAATCTACTCTGTGAGTTGTACAACAGCTCAGGAACTTGCCCGAACCACATATCCTCGAACTGTCCAAAAAAGGTGGACAATTCGAGACTGCTTGCTTATAAATATGCCATTCCGGCATATTTATAAATAAGCACTCTCGAACGGGAGACGTAGGTTACGCAACCTAAACTCTAACATATGCTGAGATAAAAACAAAAGTAATATGCTGAAAGTAAACACATGTCTAAACAAAAGTAATATGCTAAAAGTAAACACATGTCTAAACAAAATTAATATGCTAAAAATAAGCCATTAGCAAAACTATGATTCTTGTATCTACATATAAACGTGTTAATCTCATCCTAGATGCTACACTAATTCAGGAAACATATATGCCTACGGAAGATTCATAAATCACAAAATGGAACTTAACAAACACTTGTAAAATATAGGACCTCACAAACATGATGAACGGCAATAAATTATCTTGAACTTATCTTCCTACTTGATTTGCACAGCTTATGCACCGTTTAAGATCATGAAATTAATTTGAGGGAAGGACATTGTGAAGATTGATCATATCTGTGGCAAATGCCAAAAAAAAAAGCTGGCAGCATACTATCCATACATAAGAATTTCCTCTTGCCAATATGACCTACAGCTATGCATCAAAGAACCTGGTTTTTTTATACCAGTTGAATGAGTTCACCATCCATATTATCAGTCAGTGAATCGCTTCGCCGCAAAACTTTGCTAAATTGACTGATTTTACAAGCGTCACTTAGCACAAAAAAATACCAAGACAGGTTAAACTGCAATGCATTCCCATGGAACCATTGAAGAACATTTCGAAAAGGTTGGAATATAGCAAAACAATATACGTCATGTGACATTCAATTTGCCTAAGATCACCAAAGTTATGCTAAATGCTACACAAGAAGATCAAGCTAACATTCGTCCCATTATATGACTTGTATGGCATTTGAACTGTAGAAAACTCAAATGGACATGACTTTCTTTCATAGATTTTGCGAGGAACATCTAATTCACGCACTGCATAAACAATCTTTTCTCCAGTTTCTCCAGCAATGAAATCCTATACTTTATCATGTAAGTGAAAATCCACAACAACATTGGCTGGAAGAAAAATCCGTGTGTTCGATCCTTTTACCCGGAACTGGATTAATCGACACCTGAACATAATGTCACACAGAATCTCACATACCAAAGGGGTGCGGGCGGTGTTGGCGACGTCGGTGGCAGAGGGGTGCAGCGGAGGGAGGCGGCAATGGTGGGGGAGCCGCCAACGGTTGGGGGGGCCACCGATGGTGGGTGCAGCGGAGGGAGGCGGCTTCGGCTGCGAAGGGATGTGGGCGGCTTCGGTAGCGGAGGGATGCGGGCGGCGTCCTCGGCATCGGTGTCGGAGGGGTGCAGCGGAGGGAGGCAGCAACGGTGGGGGAGCCGCCGACGGTTGGGGGGGCCACCGATGGTGGGTGCAGCGGAGGGAGGCGGCTTCGCCGGCGGAGGGATGTGGGTGGCTTCGGCGACGGAGGGATGCTGGCGGCGTCCTGGGCGTCGGTGTCGGAGGGGTGCGGGCGGCTTCAATGGCGGACGGGGTGCTAGAGGAGGCCAGTGGGGGGAGCAAACCAAATGTGGAGGGCGGCGGGAGGGCAGCAGGGGTCGACTCGGGCACGAATATGTGGTTTGTGCGGGCAAGAAGAACCCTAGCTTTAATTTATCCAGAACACATCTCTATCGGGTTCAAATGAAAAACCGACACAAAAAAAATACATCACTATCGGTTTTCCGTGTAAAACCGACACAAATGATCTTATATCACCATCGGTTTTCCGTATAAAAGCGACACAAATGATCTCTTATCACTATCGGTTTTCCGTATAAAACCGACACAAATGATGTCCTTATCACTATTGGTTTTTCATATAAAACCGACACAAATAACGTTTATCACTATCGGTTTCCTATAAAAAACCAACACTAATGTGTGCCACTCAACAAACAAATGTAAACATCAGTTCCGTTATACACAACCATCTATGTTGGTTTTTTTATAAAAACGATACAAATGATTATATTATCTGTGTCGCTTTTGTATGAGAACCGATACAAATAATGTACTTATCTGTGTCACTTTCGTATAAGAACCAATACAAATATTAAAATTATTTATGTCGCTTTTCTTTGCCAACCAATACAAATAGTGTTTATCTGTGTCGCTTTCCTACAAGAACCGATACAAATAGTGTATGTATTTGTATCGCTTTTATATGGGAACCGACACAAATGCTACGATATTACTATCGATTTTTTCAAAAAACCGACACAAATAGTTGACATAGCACCATATGTTTTTTACCAAAAATAGCAAACATCACTATCGGTTTTACAATAAAACCGATACAAATGTGAGATATTAATATCGGTTTTTTAATAAAAACCGATACAAATAATTCACATAGCATAGTATTGTTTTTTAGCAAAATGAGAATATCACTATCGCTTTTTGTAAAAACCGGCACAAATAAAAATGACACAAATTCTCCAATATCACTATTTGTTTTTCAAACAAACCATGAAGTCTGAATTTGCAGAAATATCTCATCAAAGAGTGAAAAGGCCATAACTTTTGCAACCATAGTTGGAATTATTTGAAATTTTGCAGGATACTTTGTGATACTACAAATATTTTCTAAAAAGGAATTTGGCAAAAAAAGTTAGCACTGAAAAAAGAAGCTCAAATTCACTTTGTAGGGCATGTTTTTGGTCAAAGAGTAGAAAAGTCAAATCTTTCTCAAATAAAGTCCAAGTATTTTGAAAATTACCAGAAATACTTTGTTGTAGAGTGCCTTCTTTTTCTTGCATTAAGTATCTACATACCACAATCCATTGAGAAAAATTGTGAAAGTTTCATACGTGCACATAACTTGTGCAAACACGAAACTACAGTTATGTACAATACAAACATTTCAAACACATAGCAACTGATACAATGACGTACTCCTTTTATTTACAATACTACCCTCCTTGATGATCTACACGCATGTAATTTCTTCCATATGTGTCATCGTCGCCACTAAGACAGGTCCCATCCGCAAACGGAGGTATTTCATTGAATTGGTCGTATTCTTCTTCATCTATAACATTTTCGACACCAACGATCCGCCGCTTGCCATAAAGGACGACGTGCAACCTCAAATTGGCCGGATCACGCACATAGAAGGCTTGATTTGCTTGCTTTGCAAGTACGAATGGGTCATCTTTATAGGCGAGTCTGTTGAGATCCACAAGAGTAAAACCTTTCTTGTCGACCTTCGCTCCATGTGGAAGTCCCACCCACTTACATCGGAACAATAGAATTTGGTATATTCCGTAATTGAGCTTCCAAATTTCTTCGATCACCCCATAGTAAGAGTTCATTGCCATTGAGAATCCTCCTTTCGAGTGATGTTCATTGGACAAAGTATCTATACTTACACCACTATTTTGAATAGTACTCTTCGCATCCTGACTTTCAGTGTAAAAGGTGTACCCATTAATATCGTACCCCTGCCATGTCTGTACATTAAATCTAAGTCCGTCAGCCAACCATTTGATAGTCTCCCTAACAGAGACCTCCGCCTTTTGTTTGAACCATGTGAGAAATCTATCGTTGTGTTCTCGCATGATGGAAAGCTCATCCATATATGGATTCTCTTCCCGTAATATTGACTTGTGCTGCTCGATGTACCTTGCAACTTCTGCACTGTGCTGCAAGTCTATCAGATGCACTTTGCAATATATATCAAACCGTGGCCTCGTGAGTTTTGACCCAACGGTTCCTTTGCCAGCAAATCTGCCCTCATGGTGAGATAGATGAACACCGATTGCTTGTCTTTTCCCGAGATAGTCCACGCAGAACTCAATAACCTCTTCAGTACCATAACCTTCGACAATACTGCCCTCAAACTTTGACCGATTCCTCACATAAGACTTTAATATACCCATGTACCTCTCGAACGAATACATGTAACGTAGGAATGCGGGGCCACATATCTTAATCTCTCTAACAAGGTGAACAACAAGATGAACCATAACATCGAAGAACGATGGTGGGAAATGCATCTCAAGCTGACATAGAGTCTGAACCACCTCACTCTGTAAGTTGTCTAGCACATCAGGGTCAATAACTTTGCAGGAGATCACATTGAAGAAATAACACAGCTTCATGATTGCAAACCTGACATCCTCTGGCAGAATATTTCTGATTGCAACTGGGAGCATTTGGGTCATCAAGATATGGCAGTCGTGGGACTTCATGCCCACCAACTTCAAATCATCCATGGACACAAGTTTCTTAATGTTTGCGGAGTAGCCCGATGGAACTTTAATACCTTCGAGACACTTGCACAGGTCTTCTTTCTCCTTCTTGGATAGCGTGTAGCATGCAGTGGGAATGTACGGACTTTTTCCATCCTTGTCAATCACTGCAAGCCTAGGCCTGATTCCCATGTAGGTCATGTCGCGACAAGCATTCACACCATCCTTGGTCTTTCCAGGTATGTTCAGCAGGATACCAACTAAATTGTCGCAGACATTCTTCTCAACGTGCATGACATCAATACAATGTCGGACATCTAACTCCTTCCAGTACGGTAAATTCCAAAATATGAACCTCTTCTTCCAAATAGTCCTAGGACAAACAGATTTACGGCTCTTTCCGTACTGAAGTTCGATATCCTCCACACGTGAATATACTTGCCTTCCACTCATAGGCTGCGAGGCCGAACGGACTTCCCTCTTCCCATCAAATTTGTCATCCATTTTATGGAATCGATGACTTCGAGGTAGAAACCTACGGTGACCCATATACACAGTTTTCTTGGAATTTGGTAGCCATAGGCTCTCAGTCTCCTCTTCACAAATAGGACACGCTTTGGCTCCTTTCGTACTGTAGCCCGCCAAATTACCAAGAGCCGAGAAATCATTTGTGGTGCAAAATAGCATAGCCCGTAGAGTGAAATGGTCTCTTTTATACGCATCCCACACCACGACCCCCTCATTCCATAATTTTACAAAATCCTCGATCAGTGGACCAAGGTACACATCAATATCATTTCCCGGCTGTTTGGGTCCCGATATTAGCAACGACATCATGATATACTTCCGCTTCATGCACAACCAAGGAGGGAGGTTGTAGATATACAACAGAACTGGCCACGTGCTGTGACAACTGCTCATGTGTAACATCCCAAATTTTCATTTCAAAAATAGGATAAAAAAAATTAAATTATTATTTTTACCGGTTGTTCAAGTTTATTTGTCTCCTCTTTATTTTCTGGATTTCTCTAGAGTTCAAAAGAAAAAGTCTTTTGCCTATTTTTAGAAAAACTTAAAACTATTTCCTAAAAAAAACCCTATTTAAGTTGGAATTAATTTTTTTTAAAAAATATATCACATGGAACTTCGGTGAATTTTCCCATTATTTGTTAAAATCCTGATTTCAAAATCTTTCCAAAAGTCTCATCAATTAAAATATAGTTTGGAGACAAAATAAAATATTTGGTTTTGATAAAACTATCTTATTTAATATAAATAAACCTAAGGGAATTTCTGTGATATTTTCTATATTGGTCAAATTATATATTTTCTAAAGCCTTTCCGAAAGCTTTAACAAAATAAAAATATATGTGGGTACAAAAATAAAATATTTGGTGGTACCAAAATATTTTATTTGATCTCAAAATGTCCTAATTAAACTCCCTGAATTTTCGAGAATTTTGGGGTTGTTTTAGTATTTTCCAAATTAAAAGATATTAAAAACAATATAAAAGTATTTACTGTACACGAATAAAATTATTATTTTATGTAATAATATTTTATTTGTGTTACTAAGGCTGTGGGTCACGTTCCAGATTTTTCTCTGATTTTTAAACGGTTGTTTGATATTTATTTCGATTTTATGGGTGATACTTAATAATTCGGATTAAATAATCAGTAACTGCTACAGTAATTCCGGCAGATTTTCAGGCATAACTTTGGCGAGCTCTCCTGGTCACTCCCGATCTTATTTTGATCTGAAATTTTTAACAGAGCTTCCTCTTGCTGTCCTCTACATCCAGTAAAATCAGATTTTGCAAATGCTTACCGGAGCACCTCCGGCCAGCGATTTCTCTTCCAACTCCGGCGAGCTTTTCCCGTTGATCCATTGCTCCTTTGTAGCTGAAAATTGAACCCTAGACGTCTCTCCTCATTCCCCACATCATACTAAAAGATCAGCATCAGAATCGCAACGGAGATCCCTCGGCAAGCTTTTTTCCCTAACTCCGGTAAGAACTTCGGCGAGCTCTACAGGGCGCTCCCGAACTCCGTTCATCCTCAAATTGTTTGTGGAGCACCCCCATGAAGGTTGCAACACCTCTGTGAAACAGTTTTGGAAAATTCCAAACAGAGCTCTGCCGGCGACCCTTTTTCTCCTACAATGTCAACGAGCTCTTCCGGTGCGCCGCCATCGCCGGCCGATCTTGGCATCGCGTTCCCCGTCATACCGGTGAGTTTTTCTAAAATCATCTCGTGTCATCTCGTGCCATATGGTCAGATCTATCTCTCCACCGAATTTGGTACAGTTTCATCCAGGAAATCAAAAGTTATGGCCGTTCCAATCTCGAATCTTGCCGTCACCCGTTCTCCTTCGTTTTTGCGCGTTTAACCGTACAATTTTTTCTGTAGACTCCTCTTGATGTCCTCTACACGGTGCTCACCCTAACTCAAGGTTTTGTCCACGGGATTGCTGCAGAAAATTCAATCTTCCCCAATCAGACTGCGTACGTATGGCAGAAAACTTCGTCGCGCGTTCCTCGTTGATCCAGAAGGTAAAACTCAGATCCGTTCGCGTCATATCGTGCCAAATGATCCCAGATAGCTCTCTGTAAAATTTGGTTAGGTTTCATCCATTATTTTAATAGTTATGACCGTTTGATCTATTAGCTTTAGCAGCCGTTCATCGGCAGTTTGTGATCTGTCCATTGGGTTGCTTCCAAATCCGGATATACCGTTGAGTTCGTGTCACCGCGTTCTACGTGGTGCTCACTTCCTCTGCTGTTCCATCCACCGAAAATTTTAATATTCGTTATCGTCGCTTTTTGCCACCGCCACGCCGCCTTGTGCCGCCAACCATTTTAGTTTGTCGTGGCCATGTCATTGTGTTCAGAAAATCATTATCCCCTATTTTGCCCACCGTTGAAGTTCATTGATCCCCGGTTGCCGTCAAAGCCATGTTCTAGAATCTACCCGACGTCTTTTGGCCTAGTCCTTCGTGTCGGTGCGCATTTCGGTACGCCATCTTTGGAAACCTTTAATCGCAGAGCCAATCCTACCATCCTACCCTATGCTAAGTGTATTCATCCTTGAATCGTTTCGCTCAAACCCGGACTTAACCGTTGGTCCAATTCGTCGTTAACGTCCCGCCGTTAACGTCCCGTCGTTAACGTCCCGCCGTCAACGTTCCGTCGTTAACGTTCCGTCGTTAACCTCCCGCCATTAACAGTCCATCGTTAACGTTCCGCTGCTAACGTTTCTTTGTTAACGTTCCACCGTTAACGCTTTGCTCTCGCTTCGCTATCATCGCATATGCGCATTCCAGCAAGAGCGTAGCGCGATGTCATTATCCTTTCTATCGTCCTATCGTGATCTAACCCCATTTCTTGTGAGTCTGGCTTTATCTTTCTATCATCTGCAAAACCGGACCAAAACCTAACTTAAGACCGGTTCGATGGACTGAGTTCATCATGAGCCGCGCTGCCGGTATTGCGGTTTTCCACGTTGTGTCCACCGTAGTAAGATATTTGTGCTGTCTTACTACATATCGTCATCGCCCTGTTATCGTCAAGTCTCTTCTTTGATGTATGATCAACCCCGGATCGGATCGCATCAATGTCGATTCCATCCATCCTTGTCTTATCCTCGAAAATCTAATCGCCATTAACCTGAATTCATTCGTGGACTTGGTCGATAGACCATTGGCCATATGTCATATCCTGCTGCCATATCTATTCTATTAGTCTATCTTTCTTTTGTTTGACTGTATTTGTTTAGTCAACAAAAGTCAACATTGAGCATCGCTTAGTTCATCATGAACTAACATATCTCTATGGACCCGATCTATAGATCAAGAACCCATATGTCAATATTTGTCCAATCGAGTTAATTAATCTCAAGGATATCCTCGAATATACTCCGCTTTTCCCTAATTATCAATCGTAACCTTCTCGATAAATCTTTTGAAAGCTCGTTCTCTTTCATCCGATCTTCGATCAAATCTAAGTTCAAATTCAATCCTTCCGCTCAGCACCAATCTAATATTAAATTGGAGTTTATTTGAATTGCTTTTGAGTTTTGTTGTATTTGTGCTTCTTTGTCGTTAGACATGTCGCTCGAAGTTACCCAAGTAGTCAAGGACGAGGAAGTCAAGCATTCGATTGAAGAGCCAAAGGTTGATGAAGCCAAGATCAATTAAAAGAGTAAAGAGCAGTTTATAGCAAGTGCCAGGCAAGTTGTGCTTTGAACATTTTGAACCTACGATTACAAAAACTGCTATATTGTTTTACTTTATTGCATATTATTTGACATGTACAAATGTCTTCAATTAAATTTGGGACTTAGCTATTATACCCAATTGCTCTATACCCTACCTTGCCATTTGTATACCATGATATATTGTCACCCTAGATTGGTTCATTATAGTTGGTTAGTAATAATAATCAACATGGGATGGTTAGACCGTGTTAGTTGCTTAGTCATGCCACGCCATCACATGTACTTTAGTCTTTGATAAATAATCTTGACTAATGGAATATGGAACGATGTTATGAACTTGTGTGTCATGTGTGGTCACACGATGAGATTGAGTTGCGGTGGCGAGAGGATGTCACGCAACGAGGTTAAATTGCTGATGGCACGTGGTGCTTGGTAATCAACCGGGTGGTTATGATTTAGATTGGGGTAAGTGGCAAGGGCGAGAATGCCAAGGTGGGCCCGATGGGCGGGGATATGTGGAAGTCTTGCCTCGATCATCTTAAGGACTTAACCTTGCAAGCCTTTGACCCGAGTCAATCATGCGACCACATGTCCGATATGGGATGACCTAGTTGATTAGGGTTCGATATCTTTCCTCCGATACTCGGGGCGACAAGACACTAAGTGTACTGCATGGGGCGTACTGCTTTGCGGCTTGGTACCCATCCAACGGTGTTGGCCTGTCCTATACTTCTACCTGCATGCGTGAGAGGAGTGATAGCGAAGGCAACACCGAGAGGTTCTTTGGTTAAGGTAGAGGTTCTGAAAGGCTTTGTCGTGAATTCTCCGCGGTACACCAAAGGAAGTGTCTTGATGGCCAGCACAAAGAGAATATCACGTCGTGTGGGTAAAGTGCATAACCTCTGCAGAGTGTAAACCTATTCGAATAGCCGTGCTCACGGTATTGAGCAAAGCTCGGAATTACAAATAAGGGTTAGACTTTTGTTAAACAAAACTTATTGGGATGGCGGGATGCCATGGAAAGTGGATGTTGACTTAGGATTGGAAACTTGTTTTACTTGAGAAATGTTGAATCTATCTAATACTGCTTATTTGTTTTATCGTCTTTCCAATTTATATATTAATTTACAAATCTTTGCTTTTGCAAAATAGCCATGTTAGCCATTTCTTTGGAATAATCCTTGCATATAGCTATGTTAGAATTGCATTCAGGCACGACTTGTTGAGTGCTTTATGTACTCACCCCTTGCAACACACAAAATCATCGCTGAGGAGAAGACCACAACTTCAAGGAGGAGAAGTTCCACGAGGAGGCGATTATCTAGGAGTTGAACCTTGTCGCTTGCTGTGGTATATTGATGGGATTCGTCGACGTTCTTCATTCCGCTGTTGTTTATTTATTTTGAGTTGAAGCCACCAAGGCCTCACAAGTGTAAGTTTGACCTTAAGGTCGTTCAATAGTTCTATATTAATAGATGAAGTCTTTATTTATTATTCCGCTGTGTATGATTGTGATATTTCATCTATGTTGAGACTGTGTGCACTAGCGTGATCCTGGACTAGTGTTGAATATACAGAGGGTCCGGATTTGCATATTCGTGTCCCGACATCATGTTACCGAACAGATTCATTCCATCGATATTCAACCCAAATCTTATGTTCCTCATTTCGGCACCAAACTCCTCATGTTTCCAATCGATGTTTCTCCATTGAGCCGAATCAGCAGGGTGTCTCAGCTTACCATCCTCTTTTCGAGACTCATAATACCAACGCAATAATTTTGCCTCTCTGGGATTTGCAAACAACCGCTCCAGACGGGGAATGATGGGCAAGTACCACAATACCTTGGCCGGTGCACCTTTAGTGACCTTTTCACCGTCGTTGCCCTAGCTCTTATGCTTCTTGTCGTTACGCTTCTCCTTTTGTTTGTACCGGGCACACCGTAAACTGGACAAACGTGCAGCTCCTGATGTGCGTTACGGTACAAGATGCAATCATTCAGACATGCATGTATCCTTTCTATTTCCATTCCCATGGGACATAGTAGCTTCTTCGCTTCATAAATGCTTGTTGGCAACTCGTTTCCCTCCGGAAGTAGATCCAATAGAAGAACTAGAAGTGCATTGAAACTTGTATCTGTCCAACGGTGTTTTGCCTTCAGTTCAAACAATGCAAGGACCGAACCCAACTTGGTGTATTCTGCTTTGCAACCTGTGAACAGTGGTTTGGCATCATCTCCATCAAGCTTTTAAACTTTTCAAACTCTCTTTCCGTGTAATTACCCTCCACATCCCGCAACATTTGCCCTAAATTCTCCTCCTCAAACATATCAAGCTGCAACTCGTCATCTGTTCCACCGTGTCTTCGTTGCATACCGGCAGGGTGCTACCTGTCTCCCCGTGATGGATCCAACACGTGTAATTCCTCACGAAGCCACGTCGAATCAGGTGGTCCTCAATTTGAGCTGAGTTATTAAATCTTCTCAGATTGGTGCAATCAATGCAAGGATAATATATGAAGTTTACACCCCTCCTCACCATGTCCTCTTCGGCAATTTTTTTGAACTCCTTAACACCCTCCAAATTCAAAGACTCACACGACTTTTGTCATACATCCATTCCTTCTTGTTCATCCGCAATTAAACTTCACACAAGAAATTAAAGAAAAAGCGAGCGACACCAAGCTAGCTATTTGAAATATTGAGACATCATTTCAGTTAATATTACCTTTGCAAAATAGAGGACAAGTTCCAAGATATATAAAATATATACTCCCGATCAATACCTAGATTCTTCCCTGGTTTAGAGCTTCCAATTCTCTAGATAGGAGACATACATTTTTAACATCAACAATGATATCAAACAATCTAATTATATAGTGCAGTAGCTTACAAATATTTTGACTACAACGAAACAAAACAAGGGTACCAACGATGACTCCTAATCTCTAAATAGGTTTGGTCCTAATCCCACTCGAGGATATGTGGTTCGGACAAGTTCCTAAGTTGTTGTACAACTCGAGAAAAATTTGGATCTTCTCGCTATTCTCCATATACACGTCTCGACAACAGGTCAAGAGGGGTGTGTATCTGGAGAATACCAGGGAGACACTATCGAAATCTACTCTGTAGTTGTACAACACAGCTCAGGAACTTGCCCGAACCACATATCCTCGAACTGTCCAAAGAACATGGACAATTCGAGACTGCTCACTTATAAATATGCCATTTCGCTCGGTATATTTATAAACAAGCATCCTCGAATGGGAGACGTAGGTTCCGCAGCCTAAACTCTAACATTCATCAGGTGACAACAATAATAATTCCACATTAACATCAAAGCACTACAAATTAAGATAATTAAATACATGTGTGCTTGTTAAATAAAGGGTGTGAAATCTGATAGGACATACACAATACCAGTGCAATCTAAACTTTCTTCGCGACATATCAAAATTATATAGTGCAAAATTAAAGGGGTTTGAAGGAATGCTCGCATTTTGAAGAAAACCACAAATTATGCAAAATGAGGGGAAATCTCCTCAAGTTAGGGCTTCAAATTTACCCTCTTAACACCCACCCTTGAGGATTTCAAATTTTCTCACCTAAGTATTGCTTCCAACCACAGAATATGAGCTATTTTTTCGGGTAACGATGGAGAAATCTCCTCTGAAACAATAACAGAGAAGAGTTCAGCTTGAGTGATATAAATAACCTAACGAGGCAAATCACTATCGATTCTCATATAAAAAGCGATAGTGATGTGATCATTCACATCATAGTCGGTTCTTATGCGAGAAGCGATAGTGATGGGCATCGTCATCACAATCGGTTCCCACATAAGAAGTGATAGTGATGAGCACGTACACATCACTATCGCTTCTTTTGTGAGAAGCGATAGTGATGTGTAGTGATGTGCATTCTCATCACTATCGCTTCTCACATAAGAACCGATAGTGATGTGTACGTGCTCATCACTATCGTTTTTTATGCGGGAACCGATAGTGATGATCATGCACATCACTATCACTTCTCGTATAAGAACCGATTGTGATGTTCCTAGTGCTACATCACAATAACTTCTAACCTGAGAACCGATAGTGATTATTATTAATGCCTCTCCTAAATCATCTATCACAATCGGTTTTTCTAAAAACTTAAGAACCGACACAGATGAAGCGATAGTGATGTACCATTCTGTAGTAGTGACCATCTGTGATATTTGCTAATCACATGTGATTCTCTAATAAGCAATAGTCGGTGATATTTACTAATCACTGACAGTTTGTTGTTAATAAATCGGTTTGTAATTGTTTTTATCATAGACCATCCTAGAACCGTTCGTAATGACCTCTAATTATCACTGTCTCTTTTCTCGTAGACGATTTTATTAACCGTCTATGAAGACAATTTTTAACCATGTGATGCACTAGTGTCAGACTATATATATCAGTTGGAATATTTGCACAACCACATTATCCGCTCATACGAATTATGCACTAGAATATGATCGATGCATATATATATATATTGTAGGTAGCCAGTCACAACTCTTACCAATTCTTGAACACTTTCATGGAAGAAGATTTAGTGAGTTAGTACAAGAATCTTAGCATGCGAAAACTAGCTAGTAGGTGAATTAATAAATTTAACACAAAGAAAAACAAAATCGTTCACAAGATTAATAATCACACTAACTAATTACTACTCCCACCGGACACAAATAGTTATCATTTTCAATATCGACATAGCCTTCAAAGCTCAATTTTAATCACTATTTTTTATTGTAATATATTTAAAAAAATTAATAAAAGTATAATATTATAAACATACATTTCCAGATGAATTTATCATATAATTTTCATGCATCCAATCTAAATTTTTAAAAAGTATCGAAAACTAAATTTTTAATGCTTAACTGCACGTATCCCAAACCATAGGAACAATATAGTCCTACTAATTAACCAAAACAACAAAACCTATTGACGTATATCTCGATGCAAACAGCTAGCAGGCTAGCCCATGTAACAGCCCGAAAATGAAGAACAGTATATGATAAAATGGAAATGAATATTTTGGATTCAAATATATTTATTTCTGAATTTTCTCGATGTTATTGGTTTTATTGGATTTTCTTGGATTTGTGTTTAGTATGAAAAGTCCAACAAATAGAATTACTAAATGGGAAATGGTGAGAAGGTAAAAGTAAAAATAAGAAAAATTACCATTTGACCATGATCAATCTGGTAAACCAGTAAAAATACTTAGTAAAAATATTTAGTGCTGATTTGGAGCAAAAATAAATATCTTAATTCTTTCTTTTGACTAAAAACAGAAAAGTTTGAATTAATTAAAAATAATCGAAATTGATCAGAAGCCTCAAAAATTACCAAAGAACCCTTAGGGCAGTAGTTGCATATGGTAAAAATCTCAGCAATTCATCATGTCGGTAAAGCCTCCTAAAAATTCAAAAACAGAGACTATTAAAATAAGAAAATCCTCATGTCAGAATTTTTATAAAATATTCACCTGAGTTCTTGACTTGAAATTTTTATGGATGCATTCATATGAGAAAATGAATCTCCATAAAAAGTTTGGAAAATAATTAATCAATTTTACACCTTCAAATAAATAGAATACCGAAATACAATTTCTGTACCAGTCCACAGTGTCAGAATTTTTATAAAATAACCATAATGTATTTTACTCTGAAAATTTAACTGGACGCCGAGGACTACCAGATAAACACAGTAAAAAAGGTTGAGAAATTTTCAAAGTGATTTGGTAGTGGTTTTAATGCCCACATAGGAGCTGTCCCGGCCAGAGTTATCCCGTAGCTCATCTCCACTCGCTGACACGCGGGCCCGGGCACAGCAGTGACTTGGTGAGCTGGCAAGCAGCGTGGACGTTTTCCTCTCGCTGCCGGTGGGACCGGACCCACCTGTCGCCTCCTCTCCACCGCCTCGCCCCTTTTCCCCTCTCGCCCGAGGAGAGCCCGATGCCTCGCGAGACTTCGCCGGCTTCCCTCCGTGTCTCAGCGCGAAACCCGCCGAGCCCACGCCCGCGAGTCACCTCGGCTCGTCCTCAGCCTGCCCACGCCACACCTCGCCCATGCTCAGCTGTCTCGCGCCGAAAAGATCTCGCGCCACTCGCCGAGCGGTCGAACCGCCAGCGGTCACTTGCCTCTCTCCGATTCAAACACTCGAGCCACTTTTTAGGCTATAAATACCGTGGGGCGCCGTGACCGAGGCTCCCATTTCTTCACTCATTCCCGAGCCGAGCACCCGAGCAATCGCCCATCTTTTCGCCATTCTCGCGAACACCGAGAAAAGGGGGAAAACGGTGAAGTGAGCCAAATCGGCAACAATCTTTCGGTTTTTCGCCTTAAGCTTCACGCACCTCATAGCTTGTCGATCAATCTTTACTTTCACTTCTTCTCGCCAGCTTCATCTCCTCCGTCGTTCTTCTTCCTTTCGCCGCGACGGTGGGATACCATCTTCGGCGACTCTCGGTCACTCTAGCAGTGAAATAGAAACCTTAGGTTGCACCGATACTCTAGGAACTTTTGCCCGGTGGAAAGGTGGCCGCGGCGAGCCGCTGCTTGCTCGGCCATTAGCGCCGCCAAGACTTCACGGTGGAGACCCATCTCACGCCACCTCCTACGAATGGGCACAACCACTAGATGCGCCTTTGCGCACCGATGTTCATAGTGCGCCCATTCCGTCGCCCGGAGTTAGTTCACGGCCGCGAGCCTTAGACCAAAAGGCCCTGCTTGGTCACCGGCGGTGGGTCCGAGTAGTCGATGGCGCAGCCGCTTGAGCCGGTTAGTCGCCGACGAAGGGCCCATCCGCCACCGTCGGACCGTGTTTGTCGCTGCTACCGTCGCGGCGGTCACCGACTTATGGGCCACGGTTGTCGCCGCAGATCGCGCCGCATGGTCATTGGCAGCGGGCCGACTTGTCGATCGCACTGTGCCAAATTCAAACCAAGCGCCAAATCCAAAAGCCGCTTTCCAATCGCGAAAGCGTATTTTGAATTTCCAGCTTGAATTTCGAAAAACGAACCACTTCAAATGTGCATACCTTTTGAATCATCTCGCCAAAAATAGTGAAACCAATTTCTAAATTCATGAAAATTCCGTAGATTCAGAATATGCAAAAATATTTTGAAGATCATCTCTGAAAATTTTGAAATTCAAATTTGAGTTGAAAGGCTAGAGATATGCTCTATACAAAATTTCAGAAATAAACTTGGAAATTTATGAAACTAATTTTTCTAGAATCCTTATATTACCAAGAACCCAGATATATAAGGATATTTAATTTTCATGCTTATATGAATTACTTTTATTTAGGCCTTGTTTCCAATACACTAGCAATTCAAATATGTATACTAAGATTAAAAGAAATATAAAAGGAACAAAAGTTTAATTATAAATAGCAGGATGGCAGTAGCATAGTTAAGTTTGATTAAGTAGGAATTTTGGGTTGAATTAACTCTAAAGCATGTAATCATTTTTGTGCCAAATGCACTCTCACACATATATATGTATATATATGTGCTTTGTAGGTTAAATAGCTAGAATCTAGTTTATTTGATTCAAGCCATAAACAACCTAACAACTTAGCTTGATAAAGAATTTGTAGTTAATAAATTTGTATCACCGTAACCTTCTCAAAAATCAAGTATAAATCTAATTAGCTAGCTACCAGCTTATAAATTATTTAAAACCTTTCCTATGCAAATCACTTAGGTTAAGTGTTTAGCGTAACCCTTAATTAGTGTCTAATTCTTTTAATTCAAATAATTTTAGCATCTATAATTCAAGTCATAAATACTAGAATTCACAATTTTAGCCTCTTGAATTCGTAAATCCCAAGCAATTAATCAGAAAAGAAACCATGTTGATCTTTTCACAAAAGTATTAACGCCCGGATGTACAATTATTTACTTCGTGAAATCTTAAAAATCATATTTTTAATCCTCAAAAGGATGACCCTGCTTTCTGCGCTTTTCTTTATTTGACTTATCATCTGTCATCTTTTCGCCCTTTTACGAATTTGGATATTTACTATTCTTCCGCTTGATCGTCGTGTAGAGTCCGACGACCTCAAGAGGAAGACGACGCCATCGCCGATCCAGATCTCGAGTTAGACAATGAGTGCAAGGCAAGCATCTCCTTGAACATGTTGAGCCTAATAATTTACCTACATTATGTTGTTTTTGCTTATGTACAAGATATCCGGATAGTTCTCCTAAAAATGCTAATTTGGGTTAGAACAAAGAGTTAGTCCTGTAAATTATGGTTTGCCTCAATCAGATGAACATGTGAACCTTGTAAGCCTTAGTTGGAAAACTAGACATGCTTAATGTCATTTTGGGTATAACTACTGGTATAGAACATCTCGCTCAAAGTCAGATCGTACTTTCAATCTTTTCAACAAATGTATGATCCTCATTTGGGAAATGTTGCTGGTACTTTGATTAAAAACCCAAAATAAAACTATGATTTTGATGCGGGCGATTATTGGCAATAGCCGGAGGTGCAGAGGGAATTGCACGTAGTTAGGGTGGAGTATCGCCCGTGTCGGATTAAGGACCGAGCAATGGGACGCTATAGATCCAAGAATTTCGTACAACCACGTGGGCTGGTATGGGACAGTCTTAGCCTATTAAGTTGTTTAGGTGTGGCTTTGCATCTAAGGAAGGCGGAGTATCGCATGTGCATCCCGCTTCGGTTTGGTCAGTAGGGGTTTCTACATACCAATGCAGCGGTGTACGCCTGGCCGTGAACAGAAACGTGGTGTTGGGTGAAAAGTGAAAGGATCCACGTCTTGGGTGAGTGTTTCTGTTTTCATTGCGAGGGTCAAACGTCCCGGGCTGGTTCAAAGCCACATCTAAATAATGTAACGGCTCTGTATGATCTCCTTGCCGACACACCAAAGGAAGTGTGTAAGTTGGCCTGGCAAAAGAGGTTGATCATTCCTTGTGGGTAAAGTTGTACACCTCTGCAGAGTGTAAATCTAATCGATTAGCCGTGTCCACGGTTATGGACGCTTGGTGAAGTCATTCCAATGTTAGAATGTTTTGGTACTTTTCTGGAAAAACTGGGTTTGAAAAGGAAACCATTTTGCACCTAGCTTTTTGGGTCAAAGGACAGACTCCGGGGATCTATGCAGTCGGGTAGACTGGGTTGAAGGACTTGGAATTTTGCTTATCGCTTTATGTTTCAAATGCTCATTTGAAAATGCGGTGTTTTCAATTTATAATATTGTATTCTTAAAATGTTTATGCAACTGCAAAATAACCATTAACCTGCCTTGATTAGCCTGCATAATTACTTAAATGCATCTGCCAAACACTATAAGTCTTGCTGAGTACCAAAGTACTCAATCTTGCATCTGCTGTCTCGAGAGACGGCTCGCGAAGCGCCTGACGACTTTTACTTTCATGCAGGGTGCGGAACTTTTGACGATGAGTTTCCTAGGTTTGCCAAGTCGGTTGCTCGAGGGTTAGCGGGCAAACCACGTGGCTTTTGGAGTTTTTAATTCCTTTATTTTTCATTGTTGTAAAATTTATCTCTGTATAATTATTACCGCTTGTAATATATGCCCGTCTAATATTTATCTTGTGGATGTGATATGAATGTTGTAAACATGTGAGTGCTAGCCATCGATCATGGGACTAGTACAAGAATCACATGGAGGTTCCTGCTTGCAAAACGGGTCTCACAAATACAGTATCGAGCCACACCGATCGTAGGGAAGCCTTGGGTAAATGGTCGCTAGTTAATAGAATGAAAACTTAATTTGAAGAATAAAACCAAACTCTACTCTCTACTAATAATGAACTTTAGCATATATGCTAATTTTCTTATTTGTGGTCTCTTAACTATTCAAATAATTTTTATTAATCTCTCCTTTTCATTATTTTGTAGATGGCACGTTATGTACCTTGCCATGAGTCGGTCACTCCAGAGCTAGGTGGAATGATGGGGGTACTACATCACCTACTAGAGGACTGTCATTACGAGAGTGTTCCGAGATATGTGGTGTTCCAAGCGTATTTGAGCTCGGAGACTAAGGAGTATGCTACTAGAGTCTTTATACCTCCAAGACCGGCGTTTAATGAGGGTGAAAGAACTTTTGAAGGATATGGATCATCCATCGATGCTTCGATGAATGAAGCTGCTTATCAGGCCATGATCCACCTCCGTCATGTGATTCCAGACCTGGATCCTGCATATCGCTATCTTCCTGGAAGACCCCCACTTGGAGATAATGTATATAGGGACCACACTAGAGTTAGAAATAATGGTCTTAGGGTTATGTTAGACTTTGTAAACAAGCTAGACAAGCACTATGTACAGTTAGCGCAGGAACTGTTGGAGACTCGACGACGGATGGCATTTTCGAGGCCCGCTTGGCCCCGCATGTAGCGAGAGGTACAATACCACGCACGGTGCTAAGCGAGGGGACTTCCCAAATCCCATCCGCGCAGCGCTCTCCACCTGACTCCTATGTACCCACACCTGGTGTGCCCAGAGGAGCCAGGATTCCTGTATAGGTAGTTGCCCGCGCCTTATTAATGATAAGGGCATAAATCCCCGTAGCACTTGTGAGTTTCAGCCTGAAGCCCCTCGAGTGTATAGGCGTAGAGCCTACACCGTTAGGACCTTAGATGAGATAGAATAGATAGGAGTGCATGGATGTAACAGTTGTTGTAAATATGGGAAGTGTGAAATAAATAAAGTGGTACTTTTCTTTGAAGAAAATGTGGAATTAGTTAAATTAAGATTGAGAACCAAGTAATAAAGAATAATATAGGATAACTTAGTTCATAAGAATTTTAAGGGCTAAGAATATAAGAATGGTGAGATAAAATTGACCCATGCAAAAGTAGCATAATTCTTGTTTCCTTGTTACTACGGCATTATATTAATGCTAATTTATCTTGCTTTAAAATTTCAGATGACCAACCCTCCAGCTTAGGCAGCTATAGTTAGGACTTAGCGTAAAACTATGGGCAAGAAAACATCGCCCTATGCTCACCGTTAGATGATAGTTGATGGGTTTAAAGTGTGTGCGCACGCTATTACTATAAAGAAAGGGCGCCACGTGCGCCATCAAGTTAAGCATTTTAGTTCAAATAGAGTCCAAGCTGTCCAAGAGACAAGTCGTAAGCTAGCAAGAAAGATTTGTCAAGTACATCATGTGGATATGAGTGCATATGTGCGCCATATGAAGCGCGATAGGTGTCCAAGATGCCGAATCGGGGCCTAGGAGGTGCAGAATCGAAATAGACAAGAGTATCTACGCTGGCCATTCGCAGGAAATCCGAGCCGCTTCGAACCCTCCGCCTGGGAGTAGTTGTGACGTCGAATCGCCATCGCCACCTCCGGGGGATAGTAGTGGATAGGCTTTCCCTAGAAACTTTATGCCATAGAAATAAATTGTAAAATAAGTAGTGTGTGTATGTATCCCTAATGATTGCATGAAATGCTTTTGGTATTGTAAGTTTTTAAGTTGTATCTCTTTTGCATGAATAATAATAATGGATTTTCCCTCGCAAATTGTAACTATGGGGTGAAAATTTTCGATGAGAAAATCCAAAAAAAAAAAGTCATTAGAGGCGATAGTTAAACTAAGAACTTTAGAGCGAACATGTGCTGGGTACATTTGAAATCTTACTCTAGTCTTTGTCGCGTACTAAAGTGGTACTAATTTCAGATGAGGCCGACTGTGTCACTCAATCGGATCACGAAACGGATGCACCGCAGATACTTGCGATCCCAGCGAGTGTCTCAACGCTGCACAACCTAATCCTCAACATCCTCGCAACAAGAGCCTCGACATCTCGAGCAGCCCGCCAAGATGCCCCCGTCCCATCTCCGGCTAGGGAAGAGGTTCATGAGGAACACCGCCTCCACCCCTACCATGGCTCAAGTGCTGGCCTTAATTGAACAAGGGAGGCAAAGCGAATACTCGACATCGCAGCAGATAGCCTGAACACTACACTCGTGGTGTCGCCGTGGAGGGAATGGTGGAGCTCCTCAAGTGTCCAAGTTGAATGAGTTCCTAAGGACCCACCACCGCCTTTCTCCCTTCTCGAGCCTCTTGATGCGTATGATTGGTTGCGGGCTGTGGAAAGCAAGTTAGATATTGCTCGGTGTGATGAGAGGAAAAGGTCCTATATGCCTCTTATCGCTGCAAGGAGTGCAGCAGCTTGGTGGGAGAACTACCAGCGCGTGCTACGGTAAGGTCGGGTGGTTTTATGGCACGAGTTTAGAGTCGCTTCCGCCGCACCCACATTCCAACCAGGTGATTGAAGTGAAAAGCGGAGTTCCTAGATCTTAAGCAAGGATCGATGATGGTGATGGAGTACCGCACCGCTTTAATCACCACAAGATATGCCACTTATGAGGTAGCTAATGAGGCAAGAAGGATTGAGAGATTTAGGAAAGTCTAAATGAAGAGATCAAGTGGGCTTTAATTGCCCAAGACATCGACGACTTCCGACTCACTGTAGACAAGGCCGTAAGGGTGGAGCATGGCACCCGCAGCAGTGATGGAGAGCCGCAGCGCAAGTGGCTTGCGCGTAGCTCATCCGAGTCGGATCATCTAGGCCACAAGGGTGGCGAATGATTAGCTTCCGCCGACCCCACCACCATCACCAAGCACCAAGAGCCCAACGACCGCTTCTCGTGCTCGAGAGATCCTGTGGCAAGCTACTCGCTTTGTACAATGGCAACCGCAGCAGATCTGTTCGCCAAAGGCAACAAACCTAGGATCGCCATTGTTGCTCGTAAGAAGGCGCCCAATGTCACGTGTTTTCATTGCAATGAGCGTGACATTACGCCAATTCTGCCCCAAGAAGAAGACTGCACAACCTCGTCCACAAGCTCAAGGCCGGACTCAAGGATCGACGCCGCCACTGCGCAAGGCGGGAATATTGGGCGCCTTCACCATATGACGATCGAGGAGGCGCAGGAGGCCTCGACGCTGTGCTTGGTATGTTCCTTGTGCAATCTGTGCCTACATTGGTGTTGTTTGATTCGAGCTTCTCATTCTTTTATCTCTAAGAAGTTTTCAACAAAACAAGTTGGAAGTTTCCTGCCCTACTCCCATGGTCGTGCAATCACCGGAGCCATCATTAGAACTGCTAGATTCTGCTCGAGTTAGCATAAAATCAATGGGGTTACATTTTATGTCGATCTCATCCTAATAGAGACATCCGGCTAGATGTGATCTTAGGCATGGATTGGTTGGCCAAACATAAGGGCTGCATAGATCGTGCCGATAGATCTATATCTTTGGTAAATCATGATGGTATATCTGTGGAATTTGCCTCAAGTGCCAATGAGTTAGCATCCCACCATCCGTGTCTAGCATCCACAGCTTGAATTGGAAAATGTGCCAATAGTTAATGAATTTCCGAAGTATTTCTCACGAATTGCCGTGAGTGCCTCGGATCGAGAAATGGAGTTCATCATTGACTTGGTGCCGGAACGGCACCAATATCAAAGCGCCCATATAGGATGCCCACCAATGAATTAGTGGAACCGAAAAAGCAACTCAAGGAACAATCGACAAGGGATTTATTCACCCCAAGACATCACCCCGGGAAGTCCGGTTCTCTTCGTCAAGAAAAGGACAATAGTCTACGATGTGTGTAGACTACCGTGCCTTAAATGAAGTAACCATCAAGAATAATATCCGTTACCCGGATTGATGATCTATTTGATCAACTAAACGGGCGCAAATTTTTTCCAAGATAGACTTGAAGTTGGGGTATTTCAAATGAAGGTCGGACCATCGGACATTCCTAAGACCGCCTTCACTACCCGTTATGGATTATATGAATACACCGTGATGTCCTTTGGGCTCACTAATGCTCCGCAAGCTTCATGAGCTTAATGAATAAGATTTTCATGGAGTATCCGGATAAGTTTGTAGTGGTATTTATTGATGACATCCCGATATATTCCAAGATCAAGAAGAGCATAAGCAAAGATTTGCACATGGCCCTCAAAGAAACTCCGAGAAAATAAATTATATGCCAAGTTCGAGAAATGTGAGTTTTGCTGAAAGAAGTGGCATTTCTGCATGTTTTATCAGAGGCGGAGTTGTCGTTGACTCAAGTAAAGTGCAAGCGGTGTTGGCTTGGGAAAGGCCACAATCACCCCAAAATTCGAAGTTTTCTGGGCTTTGCCGGTTATTACCGCCGGTTTATTGAGAACTTCTCTAAGGTAGCCAAACCACTCACGCAACTCTTAAAGAAAGAAAAGAAGTTCGAATGGACTTCCGATTGTGAGCGGAGTTTCCGTGGTTAAAAGAAAAGCTAACCTCTCGCCTACCCTCATACTACCGATATTCATAAGGATTTTGAAGTATATTGTGATGCATCACTCCAAGGGTTGGGATGTGTATTAATGCAAGGAGGCCGAGTTGTCGCTTATGCCTCTCGACAACTTCGTCCTCATGAGCAGAACTATCCTACTCATGACCTTGAATTGGCCGCTGTGGTTCATGCTCTTAAAATCTGGCGGCATTATCTTATTGGGAATAGAACAGAGATCTATACTGATCATAAAAGTCTTAAGTACTTCTTTACCCAACCAGAATTGAATTTGAGACAAAGAAGGTGGCTGGAGCTAATCAAAGACTATGACATAGGTCTTCATTACCATCCTGGTAAGGCCAATGTTGTAGCTGACGCTCTTAGTCGGAAGTTGTATTGTGTGCTGGATCTTCGCCAGTCCGACCTCATCAATGCCTTCCAAAAGCTCAATTTGAATCTAGTGGAAAATGGATATGTGGCCGCTCTCCAACTTCACCAACTCTTAAAAATCGATTAAGGATGCTCAACTCGTGATGAAGCCATTGTAGAAATACGGAATCATTCAATTGGGGCATAAATTCGAGTTCACGTAAAGTCCAAATGGGGTAATTATGAAAGGAACTCGCATTTGTGTGCCCAATAGTTCGATATTAAAAGTTGATTCTATCTCAAGCCCATGAGTCACCATTATCTATTCATCCGGCAGTACCAAAATGTATCAAGACCTTAAGAAAGAATATTGGTGGCGGTATGAAGAAGGATATCGCCGAGTATATCGCGAAATGCGATGTATGTCGGCGTGTCAAAGCGAACATCAACGCCCACCGGTCTACTCCAACCATTGCAAATTCCGAATGGAAGTGGGATGATGTCGGTATGGACTTCATTCGGCCTTCCCGGACTCAAAAGGAAATGACTCCATTTGGGTTGTCATTGATCGACTAACCAAAGTGGCTCATTTTATTCCAATAAGACCACACATTCTGGAGACAAGTTGGCAGAACTTTACATTAGCAATATTGTGCGTTTGCATGGGGTTCCGAAAACAATTGTTTCGGATCGGGGATCGCAATTCACATCCCGTTTTTGGGAAAAATTGCATGGTCTCTTGGGAACTAAATTGACTTTCGATCGCTACCATCCCTGCATCGATGGTCGATCGAAAGAACGAATCAAATCTCGAAGATATGTTAAGGGCCCAGTATGCTAACTTATAGCACCAATTGGGAGAAGTGCTTAGCATTTGCGGAGTTCTCTTACAATAATGGTTTTCAAGCTAGTCTGCAAATGTCCCATTTGAAGCCCTTTATGGAAGAAAGTGTCGAACTCCACTTTTCTCGTCCGGTGGGGAAAGATGCAGTTCTTTGGCCCAGATTTAATAAATGAGGCCCAAGAACATGTAGACTTGATACGGCCGATTGAGGAAGCCCAATCCCGCCAGAAAGTTACGCCGACACTCGCCGACGTGACTTGAGTTTTGAAATTGATGACTATGTCTATCCAAGGTTTCACCTCTTCGGGATCCGTCGATTCCAAGTTCGAGGCAAGTTAGCCCTCGATACATTGGTCCATATCGATAATCGGAAAAGATGGGGAAAAAGCATACAAGTTAGAGCTGCCATCCCAATTATCTAGTGTACATAATGTCTTCCATGTGTCACAACTTAAGAAGTGTCTTCGCATCCCAAATTGAACTTACCCAATTGGAAGAGATTGAACTCCACTGATCTAACCTATCGTGAGCACCCGCTTAAAATCCTTGAAGAAGCGAAGGCGCACTCGAATAAAGTTCATAAAATGGTAAAAGTACAAAGGGAGCAACCATACGGAAGAAGAAGCGACTTGGGAACAAGAGGATAAGCTTAAAGAAGAGTTCCCTGATTTCTTTTAGACCTTTTCTACCTTAGACCCGCCAAATCTCTGGGGTAGATTTACGTAAGGGGGGTAGATTTGTAACAGCCCGAAAATGAAGAACAGTATATGATAAAATGGAAATGAATATTTTGGATTAAAATATATTTATTTCTGAATTTTCTCGATGTTATTGGTTTTATTGGATTTTCTTGGATTTGTGTTTAGTATGAAAAGTCCAACAAATAGAATTACTAAATGGAAAATGGTGAGAAGGTAAAAGTAAAAATAAGAAAAATTACCATTTGACCATGATCAATCTGGTAAACCAGTAAAAATACTTAGTAAAAATATTTAGTGCTGATTTGGAGCAAAAATAAATATCTTAATTCTTTCTTTTGACTAAAAACAGAAAAGTTTGAATTAATTAAAAATAATCGAAATTGATCAGAAGCCCAAAAAATTACCAAAGAACCCTTAGGGCAGTAGTTGCATATGGTAAAAATCTCAGCAATTCATCATGTCGGTAAAGCCTCCTAAAAACTCAAAAACAGAGACTATTAAAACAAGAAAATCCTCATGTCAGAATTTTTATGAAATATTCACCTGAGTTCTTGACTTGAAATTTTTATGGATGCATCCATATGAGAAAATGAATCTCCATAAAAAGTTTGGAAAATAATTAATCACTTTTACACCTTCAAATAAATAGAATACCGAAATACAATTTCTGTACCAGTCCACAGTGTCAGAATTTTTATAAAATAACAATAATGTATTTTACTCTGAAAATTTAACTGGACGCCGAGGACTACCAGATAAACACATTCAAAAAGTTTGAGAAATTTTAAAAGTGATTTGATGGTGGTTTTAATGCCCACATGGGAGCTGTCCAGGCCAGAGTTATCCCGTAGCTCATCTCCACTCGCTGACACGCGGGCCCGGGCACAGCAGTGACTTGGTGAGCTGGCAAGCAGCGTGGACGTTTTCCTCTCGCTGCCCGGTGGGACCGGACCCACCTGTCAGCTCCCTCTCCACTGCCCTCGCCCCTTTTCCCCTCTCGCCCGAGGAGAGCCCGATGCCTCGCGAGACTTCGCCGGCTTCCCTCCGTGTCTCAGCGCGAAACCCGCCGAGCCCACGCCCGCGAGACACCTCGGCTCGTCCTCGCCTGCCCACGCCACACCTCGCCCATGCTCTGCTGTCTCGCCGGAAAGATCTCGCGCCACTCGCCGAGCGGTCGAACCGCGCGGTCACTTGCCTCCTCTCCGATTCAAACACCGAGCCACCGCTTTTCTAGGCTATAAATACCGTGGGCGCGTGACCGAGGCTCCCATTTCTTCACTCATTCCCGAGCCGAGCACCCGAGCAATCGCCCATCTTTTCGCCATTCTCGCCAACACCGAGAAAAGGGGAAAACGGTGAAGTGAGCCAAATCGGCAACATTCTTTCGGGTTTTCGGTTCTTAAGCTTCGCTGCACCTCATAGCTTGCTGATCAATCTTTACTTTCACTTCTTCTCGCCTGCAGTTCATCTCCTCCGTCGTTCTTCTTCCTTTCGGCCAATGACGGTGGACAGCCATCTTCGGCGACTCTCCGGTCACTCTAGCAGGTGAAATAGAAACCTTAGGTTGCACTGATACTCTAGGAACTTTTGCCCGGTGGAAAGGTGGCCGGCGGCGAGCCGTTGCTTGCTCGGCCATTAGCGCCGCCGCACCCCCACGGTGGAGACCCATCTCCTGGCCACCTCCGGCCGAATGGGCACCACCACTAGATGCGCCTTTGCGCACTGATGCTCATAGTGCTGCCCATTCCGCCGCGCCGGAGTTAGTTCGCCGGCGGCGAGCCTTAGACCAAAAGGCCCTGTTTCGGGTCACTGGCCGGTGGGTCCGAGTAGTCAGTGGCGCAGTCGCTTGAGCCGGTTAGTCGCTGATGAACGGGGCCCATCCGTCAGCGTCGGACCGTGTTTGTCGCGCGCCGTCGTGCGGTCACCGACTTGCGACCACGGTATCGTCACCGCAGATCGCGTCGCGCTGATCATTGGCAGCGGGTCGACTTGTCAGTCGCACCAGGCCAAATTCAAACCGCAGCGCGCAAAATCCAAAAGCCGCTTTCCAACTGCGAAAGCGTATTTTGAATTTCCAGTTTGAATTTCAGAAAAACGAACCACTTCAAATGTGCATACCTTTTGAATCATCTGGCCAAAAATAGTGAAACCAATTTCTAAATTCATGAAAAATTCCGTAGATTCAGAATATGCAAAAATATTTTGAAGATCATCTCTGGAAAATTTTGAAATTCAAATTTGAGTTGAAAGGCTAGAGATATGCTCTATACAAAATTTCTGTAAATAAACTTGGAAATTTATGAAACTAATTTTTCTAGAATCCTTATATTACCAGAACCCAGATATATAAGGATATTTAATTTTCATGCTTATATGAATTACTTTTATTTAGGCCTTGTTTCCAATACACTAGCAATTCAAATATGTATACTAAGATTAAAAGAAATATAAAAGGAACAAAAGTTTAATTATAAATAGCAGGATGGCAGTAGCATAGTTAAGTTTGATTAAGTAGGAATTTTGGGTTGAATTAACTCTAAAGCATGTAATCATTTTTGTGCCAATGCACTCTCACACATATATATGTATATATATGTGCTTTGTAGGTTAAATAGCTAGAATCTAGTTTATTTGATTCAAGCCATAAACAACCTAACAACTTAGCTTGATAAAGAATTTGTAGTTAATAAATTTGTATCACCAGAACCTTCTCAAAAATCAAGTATAAATCTAATTAGCTAGCTACCAGCTTATAAATTATTTAAAACCTTTCCTATGCAAATCACTTAGGTTAAGTGTTTAGCTTAACCCTTAATTAGTGTCTAATTCTTTTAATTCAAATAATTTTAGCATCTATAATTCAAGTCATAAATACTAGAATTCACAATTTTAGCCTCTTGAATTCGTAAATCCCAAGCAATTAATCAGTAAAGAAACCATGTTGATCTTTTCACAAAAGTATTAACGTTCGGATGTACAATTATTTACTTCGTGAAATCTTAAAATCATATTTTTAATCCTCAAAAGGATAACCCTGCTTTCTGCGCTTTTCTTTATTTGACTTATCGTCTGCCTTCTTTTCGCCCTTTTACGAATTTGGATATTTACTATTCTTCCGCTTGATCGTCGTGTAGAGTCCGACGACCTCGAAGAGGAAGACGACGCCATCGTCGATCCGATCTGAGTTAGACAATGAGCTGCAAGGCAAGCATCTCCTTGAACATGTCGAGCCTAATAATTTACCTACATTATGTTGTTTTTGCTTATGTACAGTGCATCCGGATAGTTCTCCTAAAAATGCTAATTTGGGTTAGAAATGAGTTAGTCCTGTAAATTATGGTTTGCCTCAATCAGTATGAACATGTGAACCTTGTAAGCCTTAGTTGGAAAACTAGACATGCTTAATGTCATTTTGGGTATAACATTGGTATAGAACATCTGCTCAAAGTCGAGATCGTACTTTCAATCTTTTCAACAAATGTATGATCCTCATTTGGGAAATGTTGCTGGTACTTTGATTAAAAACCCAAAATAAAACTATGGTTTTGATGCGGGCGATTATTGGCAATAGCCGGAGGTGCAGAGGGATTTGCACGTAGTTAGGGTGGAGTATCGTCCGTGTCGGATTAAGGACCGAGCAATGGGACGCTATAGATCCAAGAATTTCGTACAACCACGAGGGCTGGTATGGGACAGTCTTATCCTATTAAGTTGTTTAGGTGTGGCTTTGCATCTAAGGAAGGCGGAGTATCGCATGTGCATCCCGCTTGGTTTATTGTAGGGGTTTCTACATACCAATGCAACGATGTACGCCGGCCGTGAATGTAAACGTGGTGTTGGGTGAAAAGTGAAAGGATCCACGTCTTGGGTGAGTGTTTCGCTTTCATTGCGAGGTCAAACGTCCCGGCTGGTTCAAAGCCACATCTAAATAATGTAACGGCTCAGATGATCTCCTTGCCGACACACCAAAGGAAGTGTGTAAGTTGGCCCGCAAAAGAGGTTGATCATTCCTTGTGGGTAAAGTTGTACACCTCTGCAGAGTGTAAATCTAATCGATTAGCCGTGTCCACTGTTATGGACGCTTAGTGAAGTCATTCCAATGTTAGAATGTTTTGGTACTTTTCTCGAAAAACTGGGTTTGAAAAGGAAACCATTTTGCACCTAGCTTTTTGGGTCAAAGGACGACTCAGGGATCTATGCAATCGGGTAGATGGGTTGAAGGACTTGGATTTTTGCTTATCGCTTTATGTTTCAAATGCTCATTTGAAAATGCGGTGTTTTCAATTTATAATATTGTATTCTTAAAATGTTTATGCAACTGCAAAATAACCATTAACCTGCCTTGATTAGCCTGCATAATTACTTAAATGCATCTGCCAAACACTATAAGTCTTGCTTGAGTACCAAAGTACTCAATCTTGCATCTATTTGCCTCGAGGACGGCTCGCGGCGCCTACCAGACGACTTTACTTTCACGCAGGTGCGGAACTTTGACGATGAGTTTCCTAGGTTTGCCAAGTCAGCTTGCACGAGGGTTAGCGGGCAAACCACGTGGCTTTTGGAGTTTTTAATTCCTCTATTTTCCGCTGTTGTAAAATTTATCTCTGTATAATTATTACTGCTTGTAATATATGCCCGTCTAATATTTATCTTGTGGATGTGATATGAATGTTGTAAACATGTGAGTGCTAGCCACTGATCATGAGACTAGTACAGTAATCACATGGAGGTTCCTGTTTGCAAAAACGGGGTCTCACAGCCCACATGAGGTTATATTCAACTGCAAATAGAAGGGGCCACGTGGAGCAAACCAATTGGCCAAGAACGCCTATTTAAGCACACTCCCTTCACCTGGGCTCTCACGTCCCCGCCCCCTCCTCTCTCCGTCCTCGTCGAACGAACACACCATGGGCGCCTTCTCTTACAACACCGCCGGCATGGCAGTACTCATGGTGATGATGCCGGCTTTGCTGCGCGTGGCGGTGGCTGGCAACCCGCCGTTCTCGTGTGGGCCAGCCGCGGCGCAGGGTGCGTTCTGCGACGCTCGGTTGCCGGTCGAACGGCGCGCGGCGGACCTGGTGGCGCGGCTGACGAAGGCGGAGAAGGTGTCGCAGCTGGGCGACCAGGCGGCGGGGGTGCCACGGCTGGGCGTGCCGGCGTACAAGTGGTGGTCCGAGGGGCTGCACGGGCTCGCCTTCTGGGGCCGCGGCATGCACTTCAACGGCACCGTGCGCGGCATCACCAGCTTCCCGCAGGTGCTGCTCACCGCCGCCGCCTTCGACGAGGGCCTCTGGTACCGCGTCGGCCAGGTACATAGCTAGATATATATCTACGCATGCATATGTACGTATGCGTTTCATGCATTCGGGTACGAGACCACGGAGATATACGTACCCATACGGCTATACATTCTTACTAGGAGCAGAACGGAAGAACGTACGTGCTGCTCGCAGTTGCACGTGAAGTGCACACATGCATGAACATTTGCATCTAAATCCTTTGGTTAGTGAAATGATACAAAAGTCTAAATTATGACTTTGTATATATATAGCTAAAACGAAAGAAGGGGCCTCACCGAAATTTTGCATAATAAATGGAACCACAGGAAAATTTTCTATAAATACAGCACTGTACATGGGGTTTCATGTGGCAACTATATGTGTAGGATTATCTGATCTCTTATAGTCGAATGTTGTGCTGGACCCACAATTGGACTTATGTTAGATATTTCAGCACTCCTTGAAATCAAGTCCTTATATATACTTTGGAAATGGACAAAATATGTTGGCCAACCGAAAGTTCTAACGGATTGTGTAACACGTACATTACACATAAGTCTAGATGGGCATATCCCCAAGAATTACAGTGTGGGATATGGTCCACATGCTAGTTACTGACATTTGAGCTTTGTTAGGTATCTGTGTGAAATGTACTAGCAAATTGTATTTGGTGCATAGAATTCCAGGAAAAAGGTGCAAAAGTGAATATACGTCTAAACAGTATGGTAATGGTACAATTCTATTGTATTTTGGACGAGTTAAAGTTAACACGCTTTCCTGGCCATTTGAGGAACATGTGATATATCACTAAAGGATGAGGGGAAGACAGAGGAGAGATATGGGGGCTTGTGTATAATAGCCATATATATAGGTAGCAAAGATATTTTCGTTGTAGTGAAAGTCGATGATCCTACTATCTAGTACGTGTATCTTTCTCTTGTCTTAATGTCTTGTCTTAATGTGTGGATCCACACTTAAAAAGTGGACCCTCCTGGAAATTTTTAATTTGCTCATATGTCCTTTGTATAATTGTATTTTATAAAAATATCCATCAAGTTTTTATATGTTGTGAGGAGGTACTACTGTTAAAAAATTATATATGCATCTGGGAGCATAACTGGAGAAACTGAGGTAAATTATGTTGGAAATGTGTGAAAATCAACTGTGCAAATAATGTGAAAATGAGAACATAATTTAGAAATGCCAATTTTGGTTATGATATAAGGAATCCCATGTACAAATTAAGTACCGAGGATGGAAACCAAACAAACGCTACATATATGTCGATGTAAATGTAATAAAGGCCCATGCATATAAAGGCTCAAAAGGATCGTTCTTTGGAGGACCGAGCATATATAGCTCGGTTAGTAGAGCCCGCCATTGAGGGCCTTTTAAGTCAAATGCGTGCCATCGTTAACAATAAAAATAGATACATATGTACGCGTTTAGTGGAATTAATTTTTTAATATATGTAGGAGACAAGTAGATGGTTATGTTATATAGGTGTGATATCCCATGGATTGTGCCCGCCTTGTACTCTAAAAAAGATTGTTCTTCCCAACCTCGTAGGACAAAAAAAACACAGCTGTTTGCTCTTAAAAAAGAGAGAGGACAGAGAATAATGACGATCTGCACTATTGAAAAAGGCCAGGAAACAGTCCATCAGAGGACAAAGATATAGGCAGTACAGATTAGTTCAGAATTACAGGTAGCAGTGGCTAGGAATAGTATAGAATGTCCGGTTGTTGGAAAAGCTATCCGGAGGCGTCAACTGCTGCTATAATCGATAGGAATGATTAATGAAATGGATGGATGGATGGATGAACATGTAGATAGAGGAGGCTATCTAGCTAATTAAGCTTTTTTGCGCCTAACCAACGACCTGTGCTGACTGCTGTCTGGCCGTGGCTATGGTGGTGCACGCGCCACATCTTGTGTACAGCCTGTGCGCCCGTGCTGGTAGGGGGCACGGCACCTCCCCGTGCCTTAATTTGCTTTTGGCTAGCTAGCTCCGGCAACTAATGATGCTACTATGCTAGTACTTTCTTAATCTGAGAGCGTGCACTGGCCAGAGTGATGATCATCAGTCCCTCCAGCTGGATCCAGATCTTGTTAGGTCAATCAAATGTCTTAATTAAGATGCCGAGATTAGCTCGGTTGGTTGAGACATGGTGCGTGTGTTCAGCGCGCCTGCCTTCGAACGCCACTCGATGTGGGCGCTCGCAGAGCCATGGTGTAGGGGTGTGTGTGGGTGTACATTTATATCCGCTGTTGTTATTTTTTAATGAAATATTAGAGCTTTTGGCCATTTTTTTTAAAAAAATCAAATGTCTTACTCATTGATCAGGATGCTAGTTATGGTTGTCTGCGCTAGATTCTATTTTTCTCCAGAAAAGATCGTTGTTTAGTCCTCAATTATGATAGAAACAGAGAAGAAAATCATGTTTGTTTTCTCCAAACAACACAAATGTGAGTTTTATATAAAATCATGTGAACTTTATATAAGTGTTCCCACACAAAAAAACATTGTATATAAGTTTCAAAAAGCTAAAAAAAATAGAATTTTTTTGCAAAAACCCACTTGCATGTGAGGGAGTTTGTCAAAAACTAACTTGTATCTCAAAGTTTGTGAAACCCCACCCAAAAGTTGTATTTGTTTGCAAATCCATCCCTAAAGGCTAGTTTACTCGCTGAAGCTCCTACATGGCACTCGCGTGGCAAACACAATAGATCTGTCTTGTAGATTATAAGCATAGAAAATGTGGCAGTGTAGGATTAGGGCGCACGAGCCAAGCACAGGAGAATAAAGCGTGGCTCAAGAGCAGAAGAATAGAGTAACACAAGGAAGGACGATGAGGGGCAATCGCAGAGGAGGATTCTCGTGATTTGGATGGGCTTCAACATGATGCCTGGTTAGCGGTCTTGACTTCTAAGAGCTTCAACAATTAAATTGGCTATTTTTGGGGGATTTGCAACCACATAGAACTAGGGTGTAAGGGAATATATGTGTGCACAGTGACCTCGCAAATATTCGAATTAAATCAAGTTCGATCAAACATTGGTAAAACAATATTGAGCTTGATACATGTCAAACTTGACAAATAACATATGTCAAACTGTCTTTTGGTTATAACACCTCTTTCCTTATATTAAGAGCATGTTTGGTAGAGTTTTAGATTCACATTTTTCAGCTTATGCTCCTGATTCCCTGAGAATTTACTTCTCTAACAATCTGGAGCTACCTCAGTAAACGTTTAGCTATCATGTTGGTTCCAAAAATCATAAAAGACAATATTGGAGGCAAGTAGACCTTGCCACCCTAGTTGTAACACTTCAATTGTAGACGAATGGGTCACCAGCGCTCAAACTTGGGGAACATCGGCGTCAATGCAGTCGGTGGGTGGCAACGACGACGTGGGAAACTGGCCGAGTCGAGGAAGTCGAGTGTCAATGGCGTCGAGGCACTTGGGGGTCAACGACGGCAAAATTTGAGGCTGGCAGACTTGGCGTGTTGGTGATCCGGTGATGTCAAGGCAAGTGGGGATTGGCGGTGACGAAATCCGAGGCTTATGACATCAAGGCGCTTGGGATCTGGAGCCGTCAAGGTAAAAGAGGGTGGCGGCGGCGAAATCCGAGGCCAGCGGCGTCGAGACAATCGGGATATGGCGCCATCGAGGCAGGAGGGGGTCGGTAGTGGGAATAGGGGCAGTGTCGAGAGGCTCTAGGCTCGGGTGGGGAGGTGCCGAATGAACGAGTATGCCTTGGTGCTTGGGGTGTGGAATGCTATGGGGTAGGTGAATGGTATTTGTTAGGTAATCATCTCCAAATTTAAGGGAACTTTTGTTTCAATTACTAGATTCCCACAATAATTCACCCTAATGTTACTTCTCCTTGATAGTTCATTTTCAACTCTACTCCTCAGGAGAATCGGAATCTTATCTTCTTAGAAAGCTGAGTGTGTGACGCAGCTACATGATCTTAACGAGAAGCTAGGAGTACAAGCTCTCCCAGACCCAGCCTAAAATATATAAAATTGAGCCAGACAGATTTGTATATTTTAAAAATTTTGAAATTCATTAATTATCCCAACTCCCGAGTGATCATATATAGTTCATTCAATTAAGCCACACATGCCTGTCTCTGTCATTTGTAACTGTGTGGCCTCCATGATCGATGGATCACAACGGACAGAAATTAAGGAAAGCAGAACAACTCGTACGTACTAATGGTTAGGTAGGTACTTCGTGAAAAAGTGATGCACCATGTGGTTAGTTCGCCACCAACCACTCGTGTATCCGAAGCATGTCCTATGTCCTATCCTATCTGTTGGTACCAATTACTCCGTTGTTGTTCACTTCACTCGATCTAGATTGCCTGCCATGTGAAATACTCGTCTGTGGTATATATTATTGATATGATGCATGTATGTACGTACATGTAGGCGATCGGCACTGAGGCCAGGGCGCTGTACAACCTCGGGCAGGCGGAAGGGCTCACCATCTGGTCCCCCAACGTGAATATCTACAGGGACCCGCGGTGGGGCCGCGGCCAGGAGACCCCCGGTGAGGACCCTACCACGGCGAGCAAATACGCCGCCGCTTTCGTCAAGGGCTTGCAGGGGACCTCGGCGACGACGCTGCAGACCTCGGCGTGCTGCAAGCACGCCACGGCGTACGACCTCGAGGACTGGAACGGGGTCGCAAGGTACAGCTTCAACGCAAAGGTGAGCTTGCTTGCTTTAGAGTTGTGCCACGACTGAGAAATGGCCTGAGCGTGACCGGGTTTTGATTGATTCTGATGTATCTATTTCCTGTAGGTGACGGCCCAGGACCTGGAGGACACCTACAACCCGCCGTTCAAGAGCTGCGTGGTGGAAGGGAAGGCGACCTGCATCATGTGCGCCTACACCGGCATCAACGGTGTCCCCGCCTGCGCCAACTCCGACCTCCTTACTAAAACCTTCAGGGGAGATTGGGGATTAAACGGGTAGGACATATCTCACTTTTAGGCCTCATCTACAAAGGATGGAAATATGCCGACGTGTATCCAGCCCGTACATCCAAAAATTCAGATATCCTTCTGACTACTGCTTCCAAGCTTAAAATTGGTTGTTTTGCCTCCACACATGCAGCTATGTTTCTTCGGACTGTGATGCAGTGGCCATCATGCGTGATGCGCAGCGATATACGCCAACACCAGAGGATACGGTTGCAGTTGCCCTCAAGGCTGGTAAGTACATATATTCTGTGTTGACACTGGCAGTGCAAAGGCAAAAAAAAAAGGTTGTCAAGCAGATCCTTGTTTGCGCTTGTAACATAGTAATTTTGAAAAATCACAACACCTTAGCAATGTTGCATTAAAGATATGAATCATTAGTAAGTTAGCACAGTACTTGGTCGCTGCATTACTTCCTTGGAGAGGTACTATTCAATCACAGTAAAGCAATTTGATGTGTTTTTTCGTCAAGGAACACTGAAATTTCCACGCCTTGATTTTTCTTCTTGTCGTAAATCGTAATTGAGATGTAATAAGCACAAAACTAAACTGAACAAGACTACTGCAAACAAAAAAGAATGTTGGAATTGAGACAAATGGGATGAATTTAACACGAAGTTTGTCGATTTCAGGGTTGGACTTGAACTGCGGCACCTACACACAGGAGCACGCCATGGCCGCGCTCCAGCAGGGGAAGATGACGGAGAAGGACGTCGACAAGGCCCTCAAGAACCTCTTCGCAGTCCGGATGCGGCTCGGCCACTTCGACGGCGATCCCCGGAGCAGCACGTCGTACGGCAGGCTCGGCGCCGCGGACGTGTGCGCACCGGCGCACAAGAACCTCGCCCTCGAGGCGGCGCAGGACGGCATCGTCCTGCTCAAGAACGACGCCGGCACCCTCCCGCTCGACCGGTCGGCTGTCGCGTCCGCCGCCGTCATCGGCCACAACACCAACGACCCCGGCGCGCTCAATGGAAACTACTTTGGCCCGCCGTGCGAGACCACGACGCCTCTCCAGGGTCTCAAGGGGTACGTGAAGAACGTCAAGTTCCTGGCCGGATGCAACTCGGCGGCGTGCAGCTTTGCCGCGACGGACCAAGCGGTTGCGCTGGCGAGCTCGTCGGACCACGTGATCCTGTTCATGGGTCTGAGCCAGGACCAGGAGAAGGAAGGGCTCGACAGGACGAGCCTGCTGCTCCCGGGGAAGCAACAGAGCCTCATCACCGCCGTCGCCAGCGCCGCGAAGCGGCCGGTGGTCCTGGTGCTCCTCACCGGCGGGCCTGTGGACGTGACGTTCGCTCAGTCCAACCCGAAGATCGGCGCCATCCTGTGGGCCGGCTACCCCGGCCAGGCAGGCGGGCTCGCCATCGCCAGGGTCCTCTTCGGTGACCACAACCCAAGCGGCAGGCTGCCGGTGACGTGGTACCCGGAGGAGTTCACCAAGGTGCCCATGACGGACATGCGGATGCGAGCCGACCCGGCCACCGGCTACCCAGGCCGGAGCTACCGCTTCTACCAGGGCAGGACCGTCTACAAGTTTGGCTACGGCTTGAGCTACTCCAAATTTTCCCGCCGGCTAGTCTCCGGAGCCAGTAACACTGCCCCCAACACGAACCTACTCGCCGGCCTGACCGCGAAGCCAACCGCGGATGGCGGCGCGAGCTACCACGTCGACGAGATCGGCGCTGAGGGGTGCGAGCAGCTCAAGTTCCCGGCCGTGGTCGAGGTGCAGAACCACGGGCCCATGGACGGCAAGCACTCGGTGCTTATGTTCCTCAGGTGGCCCAACGCGACGGGCGGTCGGCCAGCGAGCCAGCTGGTCGGGTTCAGGAGCCAGCATCTCAAAGCAGGAGAGAAGGCCAACCTGAAGTTCGACGTCAGCCCTTGCGAGCACTTCAGCAGGGCGAGGGAGGACGGCAAGAAAGTGATCGATAGAGGGTCTCATTTCCTCATGGTTGGGGAGGACGAGTGGGAGATCAGCTTCGAGTCCTGATCAAGACCGATTTAGGCAAAAAGAAGTAGAGGTGGATACGCACAGTGCCATTATTTAAAATTATTTACATTATATTTACAATATAATTTACAATTCAGTTGCCTCGAAAGTAACATCGAAGCACTTAGAATTAACTTATCCAGCAATAAGCATATTTACCAGTCAATTGTAGTTAAGTTATTCCTCTATCAATAAAAGAAAGGTGGTTTTCTGATGTCTCAAGTGGGGAGATGTTTTGTCAAGCCATGTTGCACCCAAAAATGCTACTTGACGCACACGTGTAAGTGCCCTTTCCAGGGCGCGGGTTTGGTCGGGACTAGCTCACGATGGCATTCACTCCCCATTCATTGCTCACTCCTCTTCCAGCTGCCACCTGAACCACCGCCGGTGACGGCGGATCTCGCTACTGGTCATGCCCAATCATCTCTTCATGTTAATACCATCTTACTGCTCTCTTTTTCCATGTCTAAAAATATCTATTTGGTCCTCTTCGGGATAGCTTCTGATTATGCAGATTCTGAATATAATTGTAGTTAGCTATCTAGAGAAGTGGTTGCTTGAAGAACATCTTGAGACATTTCATTGTTAGTTGTGCCATTAGGTTGAATGTGGGGTCGATTAGACCACCGCATGATGCAAGAGGGGTCTTCTGACTAGGGTGGATGTAACCCTTTTAGCGGTGAAATCTTAGCGGGCATGACTATATGGAATGGACATTTTTAGGGGCCTTGTTGTGATTTTCTCTGCCACACACCAAAGGAAGTGTGTATTTGGCAAAAAGAGATGATCATGTCTCATGGGTAAAGTTGTACAACATTTGCAGAGTGTAAAACTAATTAATTAGCTGCGTCCGTGGTCATGAGCATGCCAAGCTGGCCTTTCATGGATTAGACTTTATTTTTCCAAAAGTGATTTTAGAAAATCATTTGTAGATGGAAGGGGTTCTGTCTTGAAAGATTGGGATGAGCTCTAGGACGGATCCCATGTGGAAAATTGATTTAAAACTTAGCTTTACTATATCAATTTCTCTATGGAAATTACTTATTGTATTTGAAATGTTGCTTTATGCTCAAACAAACTCTATTGTGCTTTCCTTTGTTATCCTTGCATTAACATGGCATTTCATGTGTGACTTGCGAGTACTTTTTATATACACCTTGCAATATTTGTTGTTTTTAGAGGAGGAGCTCTTCTTCACCAGTGAGGATCTCGATGACGAGGTCACTACCTTAGTTGATTGCCTGTGGCAGATTTGCTGGGCCCTACTACTTCTTGTCTTCTGCTGCAATATCTTCAGTTGTCTTGTGAGCCACATATTGTAAAAACTGAAAATTAAATGAATAAAAGTTTTGTAAGATATGTTGTGGTATCAATTTTGTTTATTATGTGTACTACCTTTTCCTAGACTAATACAATATACATAGAGGATTTCAAGGATTTATTCCTGGGGCCTGACAGGTGACCTGTGTGGGCCTCTAACGCCTATGTTGTGTGAGCATGAAAGACCTACATCGGTAGGTACCTTCATGAGATGGAGGGATGAGAGGTTACCGGTATAAGCTATGAGGTGAACATATGAGCATGTAGCTAGAATGCATTACATGGTTAAAAGAAAAGATGTTATTAAGATAAATATAATAAATTGTGATGTTATTGTTTTTATTATGTACTTGCAGAGTCTTGGACTCATGCTTGTTTATTTATTGATTTTAGGTGATTAACGAAGACGTCATGCATGGGATGGAAGTACAACAGCCACTTCACATGTCTCGTCAACCACAATAGTTATTTAGCATTAGTGGTTCATTCATGGAGTAATAAATTCACTACTACAGAATGGGCCATCCTTGCCAGCATATTACGGAAGGTTGGGATGGAGCAAGCAATGATAACATATCAATGCCAGTTCAAAAGTCCGGCAGGAGGGGGGAGAACTTATCACTGCCGGTTCGTGAAACCAACCGGTAGTGATAACCAGATATCACTACCAGTTTGTATCCGAAACTGACAGTGATAGATCACTACCGGTTCGGTTATCACCCGGTAGTGCTATCAGCATTTTCACTGCTGGTTGTACTCCAGAACCGATAGTGATAAGTATTTTCCCACACAAAGCAGTGATAAGTATTTTTCCTGCACAATCTAACCTTATCACTGCTGGTTCTGCGTAGAACCGGTAGTGATAAGTATCTTTATATAGGTGTTCCTCTCCCCGACCGAGCAGTACAGAGAGGAGCTCTGTCTTTGCTTGGTGGCTTGGATTTTGGCGACTTTCCTGCTGGAAAATTGTACCAAAATTCATCTAAAATTTCTCTGTAAGGTTAGTAACTTGATCTACATTATATTTGTAGTTAGATTTTACTTTGTAGATTGATCTAAATTTTGATAATTAGTGATTGTATGGTGTGAACATTTTAGGTCGGTAGAGCTCAAATTAAGGACTAGCTAATTTAGTGAACAAATTACAATTCTTATTTATTTTAGTGATTTAGTGGATTTTTAAATAATGAAAATTGCTAGATGAACCATCATATATAATTATAATTATTTTAAATAATGAAAAATTGTTATATGGAATTTTAAATCGTGAAAATTGCTAGATGAATTCTAAATAGTGAAAATTGCTAGATGAATATTTAAATAATAAAAAATGATAGATGTATTTTCCAATAATGAAAATTGCAATATACATTTTTAAATCTAATTATAAACAAATATATCCTTATTTTCAATTATATGCTTATTTGATGTATATTAATTTAATCTATTAGCACTACATAACAAATGAAATGAATAAATCATTTAAATAATAAAAAAATGCTAGATGGATATTTAAATAATGAAAAAAGGTTGATGTATTTTAATATAGTCAAAATTGCTAGATGGATTTTTAAATCTAATCATTTACAATTATATTGTTATTTGCAATTATATGCTTATCTGATGTTTATTGATTTAATTAATTAGCACTGCATGACTAATGTAAAGAATAAATTATTTTGTGATCGTTTATTGATTTACTAAAATTTAGTTTGATATTATTAATTATAGATGGACCGAAGGTGGATGTATGAAAATAGATACGAGAGGGGCAAGAGCAACTTGTACCCACTTGTAAGTGTAGATTCTGAGCGAAAAGAAATAAAGTTCCTTTTTGATGCTCGAAATGAAAATCGAAGAGACTTAGCTCATTTTTTATTCGACTTGTGTTCTCGGGCGGTGCCTACACCCCCCCGCTGTGGCCGAGCCCGAGCAACGACGGGCTCGGGCACAAGAGGAAGACCTCGCAGCCTTAAGTCATTTCGTCCCTTGTCTAGATTATAGTTGACGAGGTCGAACAATCCCTCTGAATTGTTGCCTGCAAAAAGAATAGGCTTTAATGTGCTTAGGTCGTGCTCGAAAGCACTCAAGCCTGACCCACGCTCGAAGCCGAGCGCGGTCTCTGGTCCAAGTCCTGCTACAGGGGGGACCTTTGACGTGATAAGTATTGGCTTTCTGCTAGCGTGACCCCTGGAGGTGAACCTCGAGATTACCATGCTCAAGTCTTGATGTAAATCAAGATGTTCAGGCCGAGCTTGGCAGCACTTAGGCCCGACCTGCGCGCAAAGCACACACGAACGCCGAACTGGATCGTGGTCCCTGGCCCGAGCCCTGCTACAGGGGGGAGCCGTGATGCGATAAGAATCAGCTTACTACTGACTCGACCCCCCGGAGGTGAATCTCAAGACCAAAGCGCTCAAGTTGAGACATAAGGAAAAAGATTTAAGCATCTCGAGGCTGAGAACACTAAGGCGTGGTCCCCTGTCCGGGTCCTGCTACGGGGGGGAGTCGTGATGCGATAAGAATCGGCTTACTGCTGACTCGACCCCCCGGAGGTGAACCTCGAGATCACACCCCGAGATCAAGGCGCTCGAGATACAAGGAGGCATAAGCATAGACAATAAAGAAGAACCTTTTATTGCGAATTACTACTAAGCTGTGTCCCGAGCCCGAGGCACTCCCCGAGGCGGTCTCTGGTTTAGGTCCTGCTACAGGGGAATAGTTGTGATGCGATGAGAATCGGCTTACTGCCGACGTGACCCCTGGAGGTGAACTCTGAGACCGCACCACTTGGTTCGAGCCCGAGCAAGAGGCACGCAAGAAAAACTTAAGCATTGTAACATCCAGAAAAATGGAAAAATATAAACATTTATATTTTGAATTTGAATATCATTATTTCTGATTTTTATTGACATGATTGGAATTTATTGGATTTCTTTGGATTTTTGTATTGAATGAAAAATCAAACAACTAGAATTAAAGGAATGAATAATGGTAAAAAGATAAAAAGTTAAAAGTAAAAATTTGGAAAAATTACCATAGAACCATAACCACTCTGGTAAGTCAGTAAAATCAACAAGTAAAATTTTATGCACAGAAAAGAGGGTAATTAAATGAATGACACCTCTTTTTGACTAAAAACAGTGCAAGCCAGAATTAATGAAAATTATTCGTAGTTTATCTGGATCTGGAAAAATTACTAAAACACCCTCAGTATAAAACCTACACCTGGTAAAAATATCAGGATTTGATCATGTGGGCAAAGCCTTCTAAAAATTCAAAAACATAAACAATTAAAAACTAGAAATCCTAATGTCAGAATTTTTATAAAATATCTACTTGATATTTTGACTTTAAAATTTTACACAGATATATTTGACATATATATAACCCCTCATAAAAGTTTCAAAAATCAATAATGCGGTTTGAACCTTTAAATAAATAAAAAACCGAATGGAAATTTTGGGTGATGTACAGTGTCAGAATTTTAATCAATTCATTGTAAGCTATTTTAACCTCAAATTTTTACTGGGCGTTAGAGACTACCAGGAGAGGTCGGTCAAAAAGTTTTGAAATTTTTCAATTTGATCTGATGGCCATTTTAATGCTCACATGGAGCTGTCCGGCTGAGCTTATCCCTTCATTTTGCTTCCTCTCACCGACGTGTGGGCCAGCTCTTTTTCCCGTAACGGTTCGCTGGCAAGCAACGGGAAACCCATCTCTCTCTGCCGGTGGCCCCGGGACCCGCTCGTCAGCCCCTGGCCTCACTGCCTCCCTCTTCCTCCCCTCTCGCCCGAGACAAACGCGAAGAACTCTCCCGAGCCTTCACGCCGCCTTCGCCCAATTCAGCGCATCATCCGCGCCGCCTCTGCTGATCAAAGCCACGTTCATCCTGGGAACTCCCTCGCCATACCCCCAGTCAGCTTCGTGTCAAATCCTTGTCGGCAAGAGGGCGTGCGCCACTTCACAGAGAGCGTCAAAATCCGCCGCTTCTCTTCCCTCGAGTTCAAACCCTGTGAACCTATCCTTTTCCCGGCTATAAATAGCATCTGGGCGTCGCGTTGAGCTTCCCTTCACCCTCATTCACTCTCTAAACCAAACGCCAGAACCGAAATCATGTTCTTCGCCGTTTCTACTGAAAACCCGAAAAGGGGAAGAACATCAAATTGAACCACTCCGTTGCGATTCGCTCCAATTACTCCCACCTAGAGCACCTCTGCGCAGCACTGAACATCTCCCACTCGCCAATTTCAGCTCTTCTTGCCCGCAGCACCGCCGCAACCTTCGCTCTTCTTCTCCAACTCCGGCGCACGGTGGCGCTGCTTCCTGACCCTTTTCACCCGACCAGCCAAGCAAAATGGAGCGCTCTAGCCTCATGGATGCTTGAAACGCTACCCATTCGGTTGGAGTTCGCTTCCTCTTCTTCTCCGGCGAGTCTCATCTTCCTCCGCCGCATGCCGCCGGTGGCAGCCCTCTGACCATCCCGCGGTGGCGACCCACCCACGGGTGCGCCAAGGTCCCCTGGAGCCTGCCGTGCTACCCATTCGGCCGGAGTCCCGTCAGAGCTTCGTCGCCGTCGACCCCTAGCGCCGCCTCTGCTTTCGGTCATCGAGCGTGGGCCCCCTCATCACCGGACGAATCATTCTCAGTTCAGAAGGGTAAAAGGCGCTTCCGATTCTATGAAAGCGTATTTTCATTTTTCCAATTTATTTTGTATACCCGAATTGATTCAAACATTCATAACTTTTGCACTATAACTTCAAATTGAATGAAAAAAAATTCTAAATTCATCTAAAATCAATTATTTTCATAATATGAAATAAAATTTCGAAAATGTTCAATGGGTAAAATTGAAATTCAAATTTAAAGAAAAGACTAAAAGAAGTGCTTCATATTAAAAAGTTGTAAACAAACTTAAAAATGAATGGAACCAATTTTAGTGAAATACTCATGTTTCCATAAGTTTAAATATATAAAAATATTTAAATTTCATTATTGTTTGAATTACTTTTTATTAAAGATTGTATTCAATGCATTAGAAAATTCAAATAAACATAGTTTGAACAAAAGAAATATGGAATAGGTAAAATATAGTTTCTAAATATTATCATGGCAGTAGGATACCTGAGTTTGCCAAAATATTTAAGAAATTAACTTAATTTGAACTATCTTGAAAGATATGAAATAACTTAAATGTAAAGTGTGTATAAACATATAGCATACAAAGTCAAATGGTTGTAATATAGATCAAATGAATTCAAATAATCACCAAACCAGTTTTATTATACCTCTGGCATTGCAAGGATTTCAGGTTTAAAATAATATTTAAATATTACTACATAAAACAATAAATGATCAATAGTTAAAGTGTAAATAATTGCATAATTGGAATAGTTATAACTTTCACAAATAAACTTAGAATTTGGCGAAACCAAATCCTATAGTCCTGAAAAATAGTACCCTTGCTGATTAGGGAAAAATATCTTATGTTTGTGCTAGCTTGAAATAAAATAATGTTAAACCCTAATGATCGTTTATAGGAAAAACATCGCGGATAAAAGCCAATTGTCGCGAAACCAACTTTAAATCATTTCTAATGTCATGCCCTGTTAATGCCTGAAGAATGGATTAATAATCTTATAAGGTGTAGCCACATCTGTAAGCGAAATCCGGTTCGCTGCAACGTTAACCTTGTGGTCATGTATACTATTTCAACAACAAATAAAATAACTCGTCTTTATAGAAAAATGTATAATATCAGTTTGGAAATAATATTTAGGATATGGTATACCATATTCTAAAAAAAATATTTTATTTACAACTTTTGTTTCAATTAAATCGTGCTAGTTGAATACCCCTAAAAAGTATGTTTGTCGTAACCTTTAATGTCACATAAGCGTTTTTCAACTAAGAAAATAATGTCTCGTCTAAAAACCAAACTGTATGAAATCAGCCTAGATGCGTTCTTCAAAGTATATGCTATCCACTTGCGAATAAATAATCTTATTTCGTCATGTTTTGCATATAAACCCTAGTAGTCAAATAACCCTTAGTTTCATGTTTAATGAACCTTACCATAATAAGATTAAGTGAATCCTTCTAATAAAGAATTTATAATTAATATATTTGTATCACCAGAACCTTTTTAAAAACCATAAATAAATCTAATTAGCTAGCTTATCAATCATAACTTATTTAAAACCCTTCGTATGCAAATCTTAAGGTTAAGTGCTATTAGCGTAACCTTAACTAGTGTTTTAATTATTTTAATCTAAATAATTTTAGCATCTATAATTTGAAGTTTTAAATACTGGAATTACTAATTTTAGCCTCTTGAATTCGTAATTCAAGATTACATAATCTATAAAAGAAACCCTGTTTTGTTTGTCATTAAGTCATTAAGTTTAAGAATAAAGTAATTTCTTAAATAATCCAAACCCTAAAGTGTTCCTGTTTTCTGCAATGAATCTTTATTTGATTTTCTGTCTGTTTCTTTCTGCCCTTATTGAAGTCTATTATTTGCTATATTTTCCGATTGATCGACGTGTAGAATCCGACGTTCCTTCCTCCGTCGTTGCCTCCGTAAATCTGCGATCGCGTCTTAAAATAAGCGATATATAAGCAAGGCAAGCACCCTCCTTTGACCATCTTGATCCCAGAATTTAATTTGCATTGTTTATTAAAATGTTTTATGCATACGTTTACTTTCTGTAATTGCTATTTTGTGATACTGGTAGTTATACCTGTTGTCTCATGAAACTTCCTTGATAAGTATGAATATGTGAACCTTGATAACCATAGATTAAGCTTAGACAATTACTAAATGTCACCATGGGTATATACGAATACTTTTTTCCATGCTTAGCCATGCTTTTAGATCAAATGATGATGATGATCAGATCAAAATGTGTTCCTTGAGAATGGAAAATGTTGTAATTGTAGCTGTTGGTTATGGGTATTTTGATTAAAAACCCAAAACAAAACTATGGTTTTGATGCGGGCGATTATTGGCAATAGCTGGAGGTGCAGAGGGATTTGCACGTAGTTAGGGTGGAGTATCGCCAGTGTCAATTTAAGGATCGAACTCAGTGTTGTATGATCCGAGATAATTCGTGCAAACCACAAGTGTTGTTATGTGGCTTCCTTAAACCAATTAAGTTGTCTAGTTTAACTTTGCACATTGGTAGGCTGAAGTAGTACGGGCTTTCCTTTTTTGGGTTTGCTCTACGGGGTGCCCACACCGAGGTGTTGGGAACAACACTTACCAATATAACGGTGTACGCCACGTCTATGGGGAGTTCCAACATTCCTATGCTCTGAGTTCTCCCAGCATAGCGTGGGTTTTATCGTCCGGTCTTTGGTGCAAAGTTAAATTAGATAATGTAAAGGTTTTCGTCATGAACATTCTGGCCACACGCCTAAGGTGCGTGAAACTCGCGGCAAAAAGAAAAGGTCATGACTTGTGGGTGAAGTTGTACACCTCTGCAGAGTGTAAATCTAATCGATTAGCCGTCCCCTCGGTCATGGGAAACTTGGTGAACTTGCACTAGTTAAATGTTTAATTTTCTAAAATGGGATGTGGTTTGGAACTTGTTTAGCAGCTTTTGTTTTCATGTCAAAGGATCGACATTGATGGATTCCATTTCTGGATTATTCAATATTCACGATGGGTTGTGAATATTACTTATGCTTTACTTATTTCATATCAGTCAATTATGCTTTTATAAATTTCGTTTGCAAATAACTGTTTTACAATGTCAATTCTGCTTTATGCAAATTAACTGTAGTAGCCTCCTTTGAAATGGCCTGCATATATTATAGGCTTTGCTCAAGTCTTGCGGAGTACGAAGTACTCACCCTTGCTTATATGTGGTTTTTAGGTGGTTAAGTTGTCGAGCATCGAGGTTTCTTTCGTCGTAGGTTGCGGGATTTTTCTTCGTCGAATCTTTCTAGGGATTATGCCTTGTCGGTTGCCTGTTGGTTTTGGATGGGCACACTACGAGACCTTGCTTCTTTTGCTGCTATATCTCTGAGTTGTAAGAATTTTCTTTATGTAATAGCTTCCGCTTAATAATATTTGTTGTATGGTTGTGATTCCAATTGGTGTGTATGTGCGTACTAGCTACTGATCATGGGACTAGTACGGAATGCACATTAGATTTCCATTTTTGCAAGTTTGTAAAAATGGGGTTAGTCTGATTGGTATCGAGCTATCTTGATCAGAGGATAAACCCTAGATAGAATGGTCGTTAGCATTAGAATGATCAAATTCAAAACCTTATGTACAAAAGTTACCATATTTGCAAAATGTAGATTTTGCTAATCTTCTCTCTATCTTAAGATTCTCCTCTTACCACTACTTTCATTTTGTTTTATGAATAAATTCCTCTTTCCTTAAAATAATCCTCGACAAATGGAGACTCCGACTTCTGTGTCAACAATCTTGAAGAGGAAAATATCGCTCCATGAAGACTTACGTTGATAGGTCGACTAAGAATATAATAGGCTAAGTCATTTTAGAACCCTGGTATATTAGTCGATGGTTATTTTGTGTGCCTTGTTGAAATCTTTTCTCTTGTATTACTTACGGGTTACTCACGTAAAAGTAAAACCATTTGGTTGAAATTTACGATGTGCCAACCCTATTTAATAAGAAAATTTAATTAAAAAAATTTTAAGGAACGAAAAGTTGCCTAGTAACCGAACTGAATATCGTCTAAATATCAATCTCTTCTTGACTGCAGAATGCCTAAAACAAGATCTTTAAGGAAATTGTTGGAGTGTGAGGCCGCTCAAAATTTCCGACCCACAAGAGCCAACATTCCAACTCCAGTCCAGTGTAGTCCGCGGTATCCAACTGCTAGATCATCTCGACGCAATGTTCGTCATGAATCACCTTCACCTCCTCAAAATCCAAGTGAAGTTATTCCTAAAGAACAATCTCCTAAACCTCAAGCTGTGGCTCAAGTCTTGGCAATGCTTGAACAAGAACATCAAGTTGATACTGTTCTACTCCAGCAAGTGGTGCAGAATACCACCCACCTTAGTGAAGCTAGGGATGGAAATGGTGGTACATCGCGTTACTCCAATTTGGGAGAGTTTCTGAAGACTCAGCCCCCGACTTTCTCCTCATCAGCGGAGCCTCTTGATGCTGATGATTGGCTCTGTTCCATCGAGAGCAAGCTAGTCATTGCGCAATGTAGTGACTATGAAAAGGTTCTTTATGCTTCTCATCAACTGCATGGAACTGCAGCAGTCTGGTGGGAAAACCATCAGGCAATGCTCCCTGAAGGTCAAATCATATCTTAGGTAGCATTTAAAGAAGCATTTTGTAGGACTCACATTCCTACAAGCATCATTGAGATCAAGAAGCGAGAATTTATGGAGTTGAAGCAAGAAAACTTATCAGTAATGGAATATCTACATCGCTTCAATCATCTATCTCGCTATGTTGTTTCTGAAGTGTCAGATGAGGCTCGAAGAATTGAGCATTTCAGAGAACATCTGAATGAAGAAATCAAGTGGATGCTAGTCGCCCATGATATTCATGATTTCCAAACCTTAGTTGATAAGGCTATCCGAGTGGAGTTTGGCATGAGAACGGTAATGGAAAGTCGAAAGCGCAAATGGATAGCTAGACAATCAGTAAATGAACATTCCCCAAAGCAGCGTTTATTGCAGTCATCCAATGTTCAGCAGTTTGCATCTCAATCCCAGCAGTGCCTAGGGCAAGCTTTTCGCCCTCAGCAGCCCACAGTTCATCCACTGCGGCAAGCGAGATTATCTTCTAGCACTCAGTACCAGGAGGTTTGTGCTTATCCTAAGAAGAATTCTGAACAGCTTTGTCCACACTAGCAGCCCTCAAGTAGAGATCAGATGATTGGAAATTTGAAGGTCTCTAAGTCACCCTCTGCTTCAAAACAAGTTACTATCTCTGGTCGTCTGTACCATGTGACAGCAGAAGAAGCTCATAATGCACCTGATGTGGTACTAGGGACATTCCTTGTCCACTCTGTACCTACATTGGTGTTATTTGATTCTGGTGCATCACATTCTTTCATATCCAACAAGTTTATTAAGCAGCATGAACTTCAAGCTGATTTGCTTCCCACGAAGATGATAATTTATTCACCAGGAGCAACTATGAAAACCACGAAACTTTGTTCTGAGGTATGCATTGAGATTGGCGGAGTGTTCTTCTATGCTAATCTTATTGCTATTGAAACCTCGGGACTAGATGTAATTCTCGGAATAGATTGGTTGTCTAAGCACAAAGGCTATATTGATTGTGCTAACCGATCTATATCTCTTCTTAGTCCAGATGGGATCCAAGTGCAGTTTTCTTCAGTCGGTAGCACTCCAGCTCAACAGCCATTTCTTTGTTCTGCTTTGGTTACAGAATTGAGTCAAGTACTAGTGGTATGTGAGTATTCTGATGTGTTTCCAGATGAACTGCCAGGAATGCCTCCAGACCGAGACATGGAATTTGTCATAAATCTTGTTCCTGGAACAGCACCTATCTCTAAGCGACCTTATCGCTTACCTCCGGATGAGTTGGCTGAATTGAAGAAGCAACTCAATGAACAATTGGATAAAGGGTTTATTCGCCCTAGTTCATCTCCATGGGGCAGTCCAGTGCTATTTGTTCCTAAGAAAGATGGTGGTCTACGCATGTGCATAGATTATCGTGCTTTAAATGAGGTCACTATCAAGAACAAATACCCACTTCCTCGTATTGATGATCTTTTTGATCAATTGAATGGTGCTCATGTATTTTCAAAGATTGATTTGAGACATGGGTATTATCAATTGAAGATGAAGCCCGAGGACATTCCAAAGACTACCTTCGTCACTCATTACGGGTTGTATGAATACACCGTAATGTCATTCGGACTTACAAATGCTCCAGCCAGTTTTATGTGCCTTATGAATAAGGTCTTTATGGAGTATCTGGACAAGTTCGTAGTAGTGTTCATTGATGACATTCTCATTTATTCCAAGACTGAAGAAGACCATATGCAACACTTGAGTATGGTGCTAGGAAAGCTTAGTGAGCATAAACTCTATGCCAAGTTCGAGAAATGTGAATTCTGGTTAAAGGAAGTCGCATTTCTTGGACATGTTCTGTCGGAAGGTGGAATTGTAGTGGACCCAAGAAAGATCCAAGCTATTACAGAATGGGAGCCACCTCAGTCTGTTCCTAAGGTCCGAAGTTTCCTCGGTCTAGCGGGATACTATCGCCGCTTCATCGAAAACTTCTCCAAAATTGCTCGTCCTATGACTCAGTTGCTGAAAAAGGAAAAGAGATTTGAATGGACCCCAGAATGTGAAACAAGTTTCCAAGAGCTTAAGAAAAGATTAACCACATCTCCAATTCTTATTGTTCCTGATATTCATAAGAGCTTCGATGTATATTGCGATGCATCACGACACGGCCTTGGATGTGTTTTGATGCAAGAAGGAAAAGTTATCGCATATGCTTCACGTCAACTTCGGCCGCATGAGCAAAATTACCCTACTCATGATTTGGAATTAGCAGCCGTTGTCCATGCTCTGAAGATTTGAAGACATTATCTTATTGGTAATCGATGTGAAATCTATACCGATCACAAAAGTTTGAAGTATTTTTTCACCCAGCCAGATTTAAATCTCAGGCAAAGGAGATGGCTAGAGTTGATCAAAGACTATAACCTTGGCATTCATTACCATCCTGGTAAGGCTAATGTTGTAGCCGATGCTCTCAGTCGAAAGCTTCACTGCCTTTTCATCTCCGATCAATCCGAGTTGCAAAATGAATTCCAAAAGCTCAATTTGGGTTTGGTTGAAGAAGGCTATGTTGCTACTCTTGAATTGCAACCAACCCTCAGAACTCATATAAAAGCCGCACAACTCAAAGATGAGGCCATTGCCAAAATTAGAGAACAGTTAAAAGAAGGTGTTGAATCTGAATTCTCAGAAAGTCCAGATGAAGTAATTATACGAGGGAATCGCATATGTGTCCCCGATGATTCTGAACTCAAGAAGCTGATTTTGAAGGAATCTCATGAATCTCCTCTTTCTATTCACCCTGGAAGTACAAAAATGTACGAAGACCTAAAACAAGAATATTGGTGGCCCGGCATGAAAAAGGAAATTGCTGCCTATGTTGCCGAGTGTGACGTATGTCAGCGAGTTAAAGCCGAACATCAACGCCCTGCTGGACTCCTTCAACCCCTGCAAATCGCCATATGGAAATGGGAAGACATTAGTATAGATTTTATCACCGGTCTACCCAGGACTCGGAAAGGAAATGATTCTATATGGGTCATTGTTGATCGGTTAACAAAAGTAGCTCATTTCATTCCAGTTAAAACCACGTATCAAGGAGACAAGCTTGCAGAATTGTATATGGAGAATATTGTGCGTCTGCACGGTGTTCCCAGAACTATTGTTTCTGATCAAGGCTCTCAATTTACTTCCCGATTTTGGGAAAGTTTGCATAGTCTGTTAGGAACTAAGCTAAACTTCAGTACAGCTTATCATCCTCAGACCGATGGGCAAACTGAAAGAGTAAATCAAATCCTGGAAGATATGCTCAGAGCCTGTGTGCTTTCATATAGCACTAATTGGGAGAAGAGTCTTGCATTTGCTGAATTCTCCTATAACAACAGCTTTCAAGCCAATCTTCAAATGTCGCCATTTGAAGCATTATATGGGAGAAAATGCAGAACTCCTCTTTTCTGGTCCGAGGTTGGAGAAAGAAAATTTTTCGGCCCAGATCTTATCCAAAAAGCCCAAGAGCAAGTGGATGTAATCAGAAGCCGATTGAAAGAAGCTCAGTCGCGTCAAAAGAGTTACGCCGATAATCGTCGGCGTGAACTCAGCTTTGAAATTGGTGATCATGTCTACCTAAAAGTCTCACCACTTCGTGGAGTTCATCGTTTCCAGATCCGTGGAAAGCTAGCTCCCCGATACATTGGACCATATCAAATTCTCGAGAAGATGGGTGAGTTGGCATACAAGTTGAAATTGCCACCTCAATTATCCGAAGTTCACAATGTCTTTCATGTTTCGCAACTAAAGAAATGTCTTCGTGTGCCCACTGAATTCACCAATTTAGAAGACATTGATATCCAACCAGATTTGTCATATCGAGAGCGTCCGATTCACATCCTCGAAGAAGCAGAACGCCACACAAGAAACAAATCCCACAAAATGCCGAAGGTTCAATGGAGCAACCAAACGGAAGACGAAGCAACCTGGGAAAGTGAAGATCATCTGCGAAAAGAATTCCCAGATTTCTTTTAGTCCTTGCAAATCTCGAGGACGAGATTTTTGTGAGGGGGGTAGATTTGCAACATCCCGAAAAATGGAAAAATATAAAAATTTATATTTTGAATTTGAATATCATTATTTCTGATTTTTCTTGACATGATTGGAATTTATTGGATTTCTTTGGATTTTTGTATTGAATGAAAAATCAAACAACTAGAATTAAAGGAATGAATAATGGTAAAAAGATAAAAAGGTAAAACTAAAAATTTGGAAAAATTACCATAGAACCATAAACACTCTGGTAAGTCAGTAAAATCAACAAGTAAAATTTTATGCACAGAAAAGTGGGTAAATAAATGAATGACACCTCTTTTTGACTAAAAACAGTGCAAGCCAGAATTAATGAAAATTATTCAAAGTTTATCTGGATCTAGAAAAATTATAAAACACCCTCAGTATAAAACCTACATCTGGTAAAAATATCAGGATTTTATCATGTGGGAAAAGCCTTCTAAAAATTCAAAATCATAAACAATTAAAAACTAGAAATCCTAATTTCAGAATTTTTATAAAATATCTATTTGATATTTTGACTTGAAAATTTTACACAGACATCCTTTGCCTAGATATAACACCTCATAAAAGTTTCAAAAATCAATAGTGCGGTTTGAACCTTTAAATAAATAAAAACCCGAAATGGAAATTTTGGGTGATGTACAGTGTCAGAATTTTAATCAATTCATTGTAAGCTATTTTAACCTCAAATTTTTACTGGGCATTAGAGACTACCAGGAGAGGTCGGTCAAAAAGTTTTGCAATTTTTAAATTTGATCTGATGGCCATTTTAATGCTCACATGGAGCTGTCCGGCTGAGCTTATCCCTTCATTTTGCTTCCTCTCACCGACGTGTGGGCCAGCTCTTTTTTCCGTAACGGTTCGCTGGCAAGCAACGGGAAACCCCTCTCTCTCTGCCGGTGGCCCCGGGACCCGCTCGTCAGCCCCTGGCCTCACTGCCTCCCTCTTCCTCCCCTCTCGCCCGAGACAAACGCGAAGAACTCTCCCGAGCCTTCACGCCGCCTTCGCCCAATTCAGCGCATCATCCGCGCGCCTCTGTGATCAAAGCCACGTTCATCCCGGGAACTCCCGCGCCATACCCCGATCGACCGCGTCAAATCCTTGCTTAGAAAGAGGGTGTCGCCACTTCACCGAGAGCGTCAAAATCCGCCGCATCTCTTCCCTCGAGTTCAAACCCTGTGAACCTATCCTTTTCCCAGCTATAAATAGCATCTGGGCGTCACGTTGAGCTTCCCTTCACCCTCATTCACTCTCTAAACCAAACGCCAGAACCGAAATCATGTTCTTCGCCGTTTCTACTGAAAACCCGAAAAGGGGAAGAACATCAAATTGAACCACTCCGTTGCGACTCGCTCCAATTACTCCCACCTAGAGCACCTCTACACAGCACTGAACATCTCCCACTCGCCAATTTCAGCTCTTCTTGCCCGCAGCACCGCCGCAACCTTCGCTCTTCTTCTCCAACTCCGGCGCACGGTGGCTCGCTTCCACAGCCCTTTTCAGCCCCGGCCAACCGGCAAAATGGAGCGCTCTAGCCTCATGGATGCTTGAAACGCTACCCATTCGGCTGGAGTTCGCTTCCTCTTCTTCTCCGGCGAGTCTCATCTTCCTCTGCCGCAAGCCGCCGGTGGCAGCCCTCTACGGCCATCCCCGCCGGTGAGCGACCCCACTCACGGGTGCGCCAAGGTCCCCTAGAGCCTGCCGTGCTACCCATTCGGCCGGAGTCCCGTCGGAGCTTCGTCGCCGTCGACTCCTAGCGCCGCCTCTGCTTTCGGTCACTGAGCAGCGGGCCCCCTCTGTCAGCCGGACGAATCGTTCTCAGTTCAGAAGGGTAAAAGGCGCTTCCGATTCTATGAAAGCGTATTTTCATTTTTCCAATTTATTTTGTATACCCGAATTGATTCAAACATTCATAACTTTTGCACTATAACTTCAAATTGCATGAAACAAAATTCTAAATTCATCTAAAATCAAGTATTTTCATAATATGAAATAACATTTCAAAAATGTTCAATGGGTAAAATTGAAATTCAAATTTAAAGAAAAGACTAAAAGAAGTGCTTCATATTAAAAAGTTGTAAACAAACTTAAAAATGAATGGAACCAATTTTAGTGAAATACTCATGTTTCCATAAGTTCAAATATATAAAAATATTTAAATTTCATTATTGTTTGAATTACTTTTTATTAAAGATTGTATTCAATGCATTAGAAAATTCAAATAAACATAGTTTGAACAAAAGAAATATGGAATAGGTAAAATATAGTTTCTAAATATTACCATGGCAGTAGGATACCTGAGTTTGCCAAAATATTTAAGAAATGAACTTAATTTGAACTATCTTGAAAGATATGAAATAACTTAAATGTAAAGTGTGTATAAACATATAGCATACAAAGTCAAATGGTTGTAATATAGATCAAATGAATTCAAATAATCACCAAACCAGTTTTATTATACCTCTGGCATTGCAAGGATTTCAGGTTTAAAATAATATTTAAATATTACTACATAAAACAGTAAATGATCAATAGTTAAAGTGTAAATAATTGCATAATTGGAATAGTTATAACTTTCACAAATAAACTTAGAATTTGGCGAAACAAAATCCTATAGTCCTGAAAAATAGTACCCTTGCTGATTAGGCAAAAATATCTTATGTTTGTGCTAGCTTGAAATAAAATAATGTTAAACCCTAATGATCGTTTATAGGAAAAACATCACGATAAAAGCCAATTGTCATGAAACCAACTTTAAATCATTTCTAATGTCATGCCCTGTTAATGCACGAAGAATGGATTAATAATCTTATAAGGTGTAGCCACATCATAAGCGAAATCCGGTTATTTATAACGTTAACCTTGTGGTCATGTATACTATTTCAACAACAAATAAAATAACTCGTCTTTATAGAAAAATGTATAATATCAGTTTGGAAATAATATTTAGGATATGGTATACCATATTCTAAAAAAAATATTTTATTTACAACTTTCGTTTCAGTTAAATCGTGCTAGTTGAATACCCCTAAAAAGTATGTTTGTCGTAACCTTTAATGTCACATAAGCGTTTTTCAACTAAGAAAATAATGTCTCGTCTAAAAACCAAACTGTATGAAATTAGCCTAGATGCGTTCTTCAAAGTATATGCTATCCACTTGCGAAGAAATAATCTTATTTCATCATGTTTTGCATATAAACCCTAGTAGTCAAATAACCCTTAGTTTCATGTTTAATGAACCTTACCATAATAAGATTAAGTGAATCCTTGTAATAAAGAATTTATAATTAATATATTTGTATCACCAGAACCTTTTTAAAAACCATAAATAAATCTAATTAGCTAGCTTATCAATCATAACTTATTTAAAACCCTTCGTATGCAAATCTTAAGGTTAAGTGCTATTAGCGTAACCTTAACTATTGTTTTAATTCTTTTAATCCAAATAATTTTAGCATCTATAATTTGAAGTTTTAAATACTGGAATTCATAATTTTAGCCTCTTGAATTCGTAATTCAAGATTAGATAATCTATAAAAGAAACCCTGTTTTGTTTGTCATTAAGTCATTAAGTTTAAGAATAAAGTAATTTCTTAAATAATCCAAACCCTAAAGTGTTCCTGTTTTCTGCAATGAATCTTTATTTGATTTTCTGTCTGTTTCTTTCTGCCCTTATTGAAGTCTATTATTTGCTATATTTTCCGATTGATCGACGTGTAGAATCTGACGTTCCTTCCTCCGTCGTTGCCTCCGTCGTCTGCGATCGCGTCTTCTTCGTAAACGATATATAAGCAAGGCAAGCACCCTCCTTTGACCATCTTGATCCCAGAATTTAATTTGCACTGTTTATTAAAATGTTTTATGCATACGTTTACTTTCTGTAAATTGCTATTTTGTGGTACATGTAGTTATACCTGTTGTCTCATGAAACTTCCTTGATAAGTATGAATATGTGAACCTTGATAACCATAGATTAAGCTTAGACAATTACTAAATGTCGCCATGGGTATATACGAATACTTTTATCCATGCTTAGCCATGCTTTTAGATCAAATGATGATGATGATCAGATCAAAATGTGTTCCTTGAGAAATGGAAAATGTTGTAATTGTAGATGTTGGTTATGGGTATTTTGATTAAAAACCCAAAACAAAACTATGGTTTTGATGCGGGCGATTATTGGCAATAGCCGGAGGTGCAGAGGGATTTGCACGTAGTTAGGGTGGAGTATCGCCCGTGTCAATTTAAGGACCGAACTCAGTGTTGTATGATCCGAGATAATTCATGCAAACCACAAGTGTTGTTATGGGGCTTCCCTAAACCAATTAAGTTGTCTAGTTTAACTTTGCACATTGGTAGGCTGAAGTAGTACGGGCTTTCCTTTCGGGGTTTACTCTACGGGGTGCCCACACCGAGGTGTTGGGAACAACACTTACCAATATAACGGTGTACGCCACGTCTATGGGGAGTTCCAACATTCCTATGCTCGAGTTCTCCCAAAGATAGCGTGGGTTTTATTGTCCGTCTTTGGTGCAAAGTTAAATTAGATAATGTAAAGGTTTTCGTCATAACATTCTGGCCACACGCCTAAGGTGCGTGAAACTCGCGGCAAAAAGAAAAGGTCATGACTTGTGGGTGAAGTTGTACACCTCTGCAGAGTGTAAATCTAATCGATTAGCCGTCCCCTCGGTCATGGGAAACTTGGTGAACTTGCACTAGTTAAATGTTTAATTTTCTAAAATGGGATGTGGTTTGGAACTTGTTTAGCAGCTTTTGTTTTCATGTCAAAGGATCGACATTGATGGATTCCATTTCTGGATTATTCGATATTCACGATGGGTTGTGAATATTACTTATGCTTTACTTATTTCATATCAGTCAATTATGCTTTTATAAATTCCGTTTGCAAATAACTTGTTTTACAATGTCAATTCTGCTTTATGCAAATTGACTGTAGTAGCCTCCTTTGAAATGGCCTGCGTATATTATAGGCTTTGCTCAAGTCTTGCGGAGTACGAAGTACTCACCCTTGCTTATATGTGGTTTTTAGGTGGTTAAGTTGTCGAGCATCGAGGTTTCTTTCGTCGCAGGTTGCGGGATTTTTCTTCGTCGAATCTTTCTAGGGTTTATGCCTTGTCAGTTGCCTGTTGGTTTTGGATGGGCACACTACAAGACCTTGCTTCTTTTGCTGCTATATCTCTGAGTTGTAAGAGTTTTCTTTATGTAATAGCTTCCGCTTAATAATATTTGTTGTATGGTTGTGATTCCAATTGGTGTGTATGTGCGTACTAGCTACTGATCATGGGACTAGTACGGAATGCACATTAGATTTCCATTTTTGCAAGTTTTTAAAAATGGGGGTCGTTACAAGCATCTCGAGGTCGGGCAACTCTTGGGCGTGATCTCCGGATCAAGCCCTACTATAGGGGGAAGTCATGATGCGATGAGAATCGGCTTACTGCTGACTTAATCCCTTGGAGGTGACCCCTAGGATCACAACCCGAAGTTGCGTTGCTCGAGATGCGAAGGGACATGAATAGAGTCATGAGCATAGGCAATAAAGAAAATCCTTTCATTGCAAATCAAGGTAAGTGTGTTACACATAAAATTTCTGGAGCTGGTCTATGTTCCATGAGTTCGCGAGCTCTCTGCCATCGGGCATCGCCAGCCGGTAAGCCCCATGCGATCTACTGAAACAACACTGTAGGGGCCCTCCCACTGCGGGGATAGCTTGTTGGTGTTGGACTGGCCCTAAATTCGTCTTAGGGCTAGATCCCCAACAAGGAGCCCTCTGGGTCATACCGATCGAGACACATGCCTGCGAAGCACTTGCAGGTAATGCGCCAATCGTAGCAGCGCACGGCACCTTACTTCTTCCGCTAGGGCAAGGTCGAGAGACCGTTCTTTCTCGAGGTTGACTTGGTCGACCGAGCTGACCCTAGCGGAGCCCAGCGCGACCTCGGAAGGCAGGACGGCTTCTGCATCGAATACGAGCTGGAAAGGGGTAGCCCCTGTTGCTCAACTGGTCGTGGTGCGAATGGACCAAAGAACGGTGGGAAGCTAATCCACCCAGGCCCGGCCTCGTCGTTCGAGCTCGTCGAAGACTCATTTCATGAGGCCCTGGACGATCTGTCCGTTTGCGCGCTCGACCACTCCATTGCTCTGGGGGCGACTTACTGAGGCATAGCAGACCTTGGTACCGATGTCCTCGCAGTACTCCCAAAATAGCTCGCTGGTGAACTGTGATCCATTGTCAGTAATAATTCTACATGAAACCCCGTACCTTCTGACCACAAGCGAGTGGAAGAACTTCACAACCGCTCGGGCGGTGATGGTCAGAACCGGATCGGCCTCGATCCACTTGGTGAAGATGTCGATGGCGACAAACAATAACTTCTTCCCCCCAACCGCCTATGGGAAAGGACCGAGGATGTCGAGGCCCCAAGTTGAGAACGGCCAGGCGAGGGGGATGGTCTGGAGGGCATAAGCCGGTTGGAGCACCTTCCGGGCATGAAACTAGCAAGCTCGACAGGTGCGGACAATGTTCCGAGCATCCTGGAGCGCTGCCGGCCAATAAAACCCCATCCGGAACGCCTTCCTAACCATAGTCTTGAAAGAAGAATGAACACCGCAAAGGCCCGAGTGGATATCATTGAGCAGGTGTTTACCTTCTTCCGGGGTGACGCACTTCGCCAGAACACTCAAGGTGCCTCTGCGATACAGCTGTCCCTCGACGAGCTTATACGACCTCGCTCGGTGCTTGACTCTACTGTTCTCGGCTAGATCGGTTGGGAGCTCACCACAGTCGAGGAACTTAGCTATGGGGTCCGTCCACACGGAAACACTTCTCGAGGAGGGCCACCGAGTCTTGTCGGTCGGCGATGGACGGTGCAGCCAAAGTCTCGAGGATGACATCCGATGGGACCTCATCATCGGACGATCCAAGCTTGGAGAGAAGGTCGGCACCGGAGTTGTCCTTCCTGGGGACATGCCTAAGCTCTAGGTTCTGGAACCACCTCTCCATTTTACGAACCTCGGCGAGGTACTTGACCATCGAGGGCTCCGAGCTCTGGTTGTCTTTGTTGTGCTTGTTGATGACGAGCTGGGAGTCTCCCTTCACGATCGGCCGGCGCACGCCCAGTGACTTGCACTCCTGTAGGCTGGCCAAGAGGGCCTCGTATTCTGCCACGTTGTTAGTTACGGGAAAACCGAAGTGAACCACATACCTCAGGCTGTCTCCCTGGGGAGTGATGATGAGCACGCCAGCCCCCGAGCGCTCGAACGACCTCGACCCATCGAAATACGTAGTCCAGGGGTCTTCTTCCTCGACCTCGGACTCGACGGTTGATTCCGCCGTCTGCTCGACCACGAAGTCGGCGAGCGCCTGTGACTTGATGGCGGTGCGTGCCACAAACTAGACATCGAACTCCGCCAGCTCCATGGCCCACTTGGAGATGCGACATCCGGCCTCTGGATTCTTCAGGATTTCGCCGAGCGGGAACCCGCTCAAAATGATCACTGCGTGCACTTGAAAGTAATGCCAAAGCTTGCGCGATGCCAAGAAGAGGTGTAGAGCAGCTTCTAGACCTGAGGGTAACGCTCCATTGGTCCATAAAGTACCTCGCTGACGTAGTAGATTGGGTGCTACCGACCATCGCGCTCGGTCACCAGAATGGCGCTGATGGCTTGGGTCTTGGCCGCGAGATAGAGCAGCAACGTCTCGCCATGCTGCGGGGTTGTGAGCAGAGGCGGGTTCGAGAGGTATGCCTTCAGCTCATCCAAGGATTGCTGAGCCTCAGGCGTCCACTCAAAGCCCCGTTCTTGTGCAGGGTCTTGAAGAATGGCAATCCGCGCTCACTGAGCCTCAAAATGAACCGGCTAAGGGCAGCTACACGACCAGTGAGGCACTGGACCTGCTTTTTCGACGTCGGGGTGGTCATCTTCTTGATTCCCTCGATTTTCTCCGGATTCGGGCCTACTCCCTAGCCCCCGATCATATAGCCGATTACCTTGCCGGAGGTCGCGCCGAAGACGCACTTCTCGGGATTGAGCTTGATCCCATGCTTGTTCAGGTTGGCGAAGGTCTCCACGATGTCATCGACGTGGGCGCCCTTGGAGGAGCTTTTGACGATGATGTTGTCGACATAGGCCTCAAGGTTCCGGCCGATCTAAGGGTCGAAGGTCTTGAACATCAGCCGTTGGAATGTCGCGCCCGTGTTACGAAGACTGAATGACATGGTCGTGTAGCAGAATATCCCGAACGACGCGATGAAGGCCGTTTTGCCCTCATCATCAACCGCGAGCTTAATCTGATGGTAGCCGGAGTAGGCGTTGAGGAAGCTCAGCATCTTGGCGTTGGCGGTGGAGTCCACAATCTGGTCTATGTGCGGAAGGGGGAAGTTATCCTTCGGGCATGCCGAATTCAAACCCGTGTGGTTGACGCACATCCTTTATTTCCCGCCTTTCTTCTGCACAATCACCGGGTTGGCTAGCCACTCGGAGTAATCGACCTCGCTGATGAAGCCAGCCTTCAGGAGCTTGTCAAGGTGCTCCCTTATTATTGCCATCTTCTCGGGGGAGAAGCGCCACAGCTTCTGGCTCATGAGCCTGCAGCCGGGCTTTATTTGTAGTTTGTGCTCGATCATCTCCCTCGGGACGCCCGGCATGTCCGCGAGCTCCCAAGCGAATATGCTCTTGTTGTCGCGGAGGAAGGTGACGAGCTCGAGTTCCTATTTTGGATCGAGCTCGGCGGCGATGTGAACGCACTTTCTCAAGTTGCCCCCTTCGAACTGCACAGCCTTCGTCGGGCTGTCGGGCTGGATCACCGCCTTTCGACGGGTATTCTTCGAGGTCCCTTCGGGACCCCGCTGGGGCAGCATGACGACGAGCGCCAAAGCTTTTTCCTCGCATCCATGCGCTGCCTTGAGGTCGCCGTGAACAGTTATAACGCCGTTGGGCCCCGGGAGCTTCATGCAGCTGTGATCGTAGTGGTTCACCGCCATGAACTTGATCAATGCCGGTCGCCTGAGGATGGCATTGTACAGGAGGTCCCCGTCGATGACCTCGATTGTGACCAACTCGGTGCAGAAATTCACGGAGTCGCCAAAAGTTACAGGCAAAACCACTTGCCCGAGCGGAGTGGTTGAGCTTCCTCGCACAATGCTGAAGAAGGGAACTGCAACACTCCTGATCTTCGACCGGGGAATCTGCATCAGGTCTAATGTGCTTGCTAGGAGCAAATTGAGGGAGCTCTCACCGTCGACCATGACACGCCCAACCACGGTATTGCTCACGGTCGGGGCTACGACCAAGGCGGTCTTATGGTCCTTGGACATGCCCGGGGGAGCATCATCTCTGGAGAAGGTAATCGGGTTGCCAACCCACTTACAGGGTAGGTCAGCGGGCTTCCCGGTAGAGGCTTGATATACAGTGTGCGCAGCTTCCTTAAGCTTGTGCCGGGACTGATATGCCGACGAACCACTGAAAATCACATCGATGCGGTAGTTGCCCTACTGGAACTCTAGGTCGAGGCCTCCCAGGGCCCTGCCAGCATCGACCCTATCGGGCTGCTCGTCTTCTTTCGGGAGCATGGGCATCTCCCACGCCTGTCGTAGAAGGCGTCCAGCTTGTTCTGCCACATCCTGCAGTTCCGCAAGTCGTGGCCTTGGACCTTATGGTGCAAGCAGAACATGTCCATTGCCCTGAGGTCGGGTGTCACCCCGCTGGGACCCTGCCCAGCGTTGCCCTTGCAGGGGTTGGCGTGGTGCCTACTAAGGTCGTGGATGACCTCGTTGAGACTCGGGCTCCTCTTGGTCGAGTTGCCGTGCCTCCATAACCTCACGCTCACTGTTTATTACAGCGATCACGCGCAGCTGACCACCGTCGTTACTGTGGTCCTTCTTCCGCTTCTGGTCATGCGGGTCCGAGCGGTCACCCTTGGCATTGGATGGCTCAGCCTCACCGAAAATGAGGCCGAGCTTTCCCTGATCGTAGTCACACTTCCAGTGCACTGCATCATCCGCGTATGTGTACCGCCCCGCCATCCGAAACAACTTATGAACGTCGAGCTTCGTCGTGATCTCTAGGTCCTTAGTGGCATTGCTCGCAGACACCGAATTTGAAAGCCTTGATGACGGCCTCGTCAAAGACACTCGGGATCAAGTTCCTTGTGCGTATAAATCGACGCACGAAGTCGTGGAGGGGCTGGCCCTTACCCTGGATGATGCGATCCAGGTTTTTCTCCCGTCCAGGGTGCTCGTAGCAGCTCTAGAAGTTCGAACGAAGAGCGCTCTGCACCTGGCGCCATGATCGAAAGACGCCAGGCGTCTGGTTAAAAAGCCAAGTGCGCGCGGCGCCGTCCAGGACAGTGGGGAGGTAGTTGGCCATTACGGCCTCGTCCCCACCGACCGCCAAGACAACAGTGGAGTAGATCGAGAGGAACTCATCGGGGTTCTTAGTCCCATCGAATCGCTCCATTACTGCAGGTTTAAACCGGGTTGGCAACGCGCGAAGGTCGGCGAGAATCTGTTGGCGGCCGTAGGCGAACAACGTCGTCTTGAGCATAGCCCTTCTTTTTGGAATCGGAGCTAGGGTCCCCATGGTGACCGAACTCAAGGCGACGACGCACCCCACACCGATTCCGACGGTTGGCGCTAGCGTCGCTAGAGCACTAGCGCAGGCGGTCATGAACGTTTTGACGCCTAGGTGGCACGTCCAGAGAAAGACTTTCGGGCATGCTTTTGCTTGAGCAGGCATCACTGCCACTCCGCCATCGGTGGGTACGCTCGCGTGTTGCGTCTGGGGCCTGGCGACGCGGGGGCGATCGCGACGGACTCTGTGTCCGTCGGTATGGAGGCGACCGGCGGGAGCGTCGGTGTCCGCCCGACGAGTTGTTGTCGCTCGCCAGAGAGTGAGATCCAGGGCACCGGGCCCGCCCTCGCTGCGAAGTTGCGAGCTCCTCAGCCGCCCTATCAAGCTCCTCAGTGAGGGCTCGCTCGAAGTGAGCTCACCTTGCCTAGGCAGGATCGGTCATAATCCGGGCGATGGCTCGTAGGCGTTCTTGGCCATTGGGACTATCTAGGCAAGTAGGGCCGTGCCGCCCCGACGTATTGCGGATCTCCCCGTGCTCCTTCCACCAGAGAGTGGTGATGGCCTGGTCAATGGCGACCCGGGCCAATCGACGCGCCTCCTGCGGTGCTTCCGGGTCACGATCTTCCGTCCCCACGCTCGTCCCGCGGTTGCCGGCCATAAAGGCAAGGCGTTCGCGTGGAGGCAGCGAAGTCGAGAACATGGAGGTGGAGCCCTCACACTCGGGAACCGCATCCGAGTTCAGGCTCGCTGAGCGCAACAAGCTATTGTCGAAACCGAAGGTGTTGGCGACGTTGAAGCGGTGGACTCTGAACGAACGAAACTTCGGGCCCCACGGTGGGCGCCACCTATTGGTGATCAGGACCGCCGACTGCGAGGGGGTGTGGAGGATCGTGTTAGGGCGGAGCCTGAGGTCGTACTCGTCCGGGAAAGGCTGTCGTCGCGCGTATGTCGATGAAGAACAGGGGGAGAAACAGCGCCGTGGACACGATGCTTATACTGGTTCAAGCCCCCATGTCGAGGTAAAAGCTCTACTCCAGTCTTGCCCTCAGGCGAAAGATGAATGCAATGCTCTGTGGAAGAGTACAATGGGAGCTTAAGCTCAGTTCTGCTCGAGCCAGTCCGTACGAGGGAGAGTATTGTCTTGTGATCGCCTCTCTCCCCTTTTCTTGAACCCTGTCGCCCTTTTTAGAGCCCGTCGGGAGCTTCTGTTGCTCTTTCCCGAGACCGACGTCATACAATCGCTGTGAGCTGACGCGAGTTATTGTGAGCCGACGTGAGTAGTTGTGAGCTGACGGGAGTTGTTGGCCCTAGTTCCCACGCAGGAGAAGGGTTGGCCCTAGTTCCCACACAAGAGAAGGTTTCTATTTCTCCAAAACGGACCGTTACGAGAAAAGGCTCGGTCCGGAGGGTACGAGTTTTACGGCCCCGAGCTCGGGTTGGAGACTTATCCTCCTGCCCGAGCCCGAGCTCGCCGGATACGGACTCGAGCCCAGGAAGCGCATGCTCGAGCTCGTACATACAAGCTCGAGCCCGGGGACGCGCGCTTCGGACTCGTGGGAGACGGATTTGAGTCCGAGGAGTATTCACCCGCGCCGAGGCTACCAATCCCCGACACATGGTGACAAACCGATGGCGATGACGTCCATGGCTCCACATGTCCAATAGAGCAAGGCCTAGCCCGGCAAGACACAACAGCGGCACGGCCTGCCTGGGCCTTGCTGGAAGCTAGTCGGGCCAGCATAATATAAGAGGGCAAGATGGCTGTGCCGTGCATACATGACAGGCCACGGCCCAAAGGCCGTTCAGCCCATGCCATACCGGCACGTCACCCAGCAAATCCGACCTCTATATGTGGCTGCTGCACAGAAAAGAAAGGATGCATGCGCTGCGTGCAATGATTAGATGTGCAAGTGCTGTATGCAACACTAGGCATTATGTGTTTGGTGCATGCATTTATCCGGCGGGTCACACGAAGGAAGGACCATGGGAAGAAATAAAGGAAAGGAGAGCAAAGCTTGAGGAAACTAATCTTGTGTTGGGTTTGGAAAAGAAAACGCATATATGGAAAGGGCGTTGTATGCAGATGGGAGGTGTTTTTGCACGTGAAGGCCAAGGAAGGTGCACCAGTAAGGAAACCAATCAGATCATTCCATGGATTTGGATTGGATTGATTCTGATTCAAATAATTCCATAATTTAGTTTCCTTTAAAAAAATACTTTCTATCTCTTATTTGTTACAGTCCAGTTATTTTGCGTTTTTGTTAAGTCTGAATGGGTTGCAAACGCGCGTTCTACATATAAGTGCGTGTAAGTTAGTTTTTGGGAATTCTTTATAGAACAGGAGTCCTGTTAAAAACTGGTTGGTTTTCTTAAGGAGTCCACTTGATTTCAGTTTGAGTCTATGTGCTTTCTGTGCAAGGGATGAATTAATTGTCGCTTTGACTTAGGTGTGTGCGTGTGTCGGATTATAAAGCCTGGCTGTTGGCCATTTTAACAGGACATGTTATCTTTTGTTTGTGTTAGATTATTATGGGATGGCCCATAATTAATTTAATAGAAATTCCAAAAGGCCCATTAGAATACTAGGAGTCATGAAATTGGTTTAGTACCATATGGGTAATTGAGAGAAGGTTTGACCAACTTAAATAGTTGAGTTGTGTGTCTCTCAATTAGCAAGGTGGAAAAGGATAAAGGCTGTGCCACCTGCAGCATGTAGCCGAGCCGAGGCCGAGGCGTGTGCGTGTCGAGGCGTGACGTCGCAGAGCGGTCCGGACGTGATGTCTTTGGCGGGAGCGGTTTGTTTTGCCGTTTGATAGTCAATATGACCCGGTAACGCGATGATTAATGTGACCCGATGCGGGCGTGGTTGATTTGATAGTCAATACGACCCGATAACGCGATGATTAATGTGACGATGCGGGCGTGGTTGATGGCTACGAGTTGATGGTGGTAATGGCGGCTCTGCCGTTGCATGTCGCGAGGCTATATAAGGAGAGCCACGGTGTGCTTTTCTTCACTGCAGAACTCTCCCACGCAGACTCCATTCATCCTTTGTTCTGCTTGTCCTTTGCATTCCCGCCTCTGTTTTTGCGCGCACAAGTAGCGAGAGGGAGCGAGCCTCCGGAACCTCGCCCTTCTTGAGATCTTGCTCGAGATAGAAGGCGATAAGGTTTTGGGGAGCGACCACGCGGCCTTTCGAAAGGTGTTCTGAGCGCATCTGCGCACCGCAGCGTGCGCGCTTTGCATCAACCTCTTCACTGCACCAACGCTTCACTGCGACAACCTGTGATCGTCTACTTCGACCGTCATGGCGAACGAGAATGTTCTGCCTGCGCCTATGCCAACGGTGGCACCGGCTCAAGGGTATATTAACTTATACCGTGTTTTATTCATGCTGATTTCTTGTTCATTAGTCCTTGCGTATGAGATAGATAATTTGTTATCTAGTACCTTTGCCTTTGAACAAAAAATGCATCTTTGTTTAATCATGATTTACGTAATTCTATGGATTAAAATATTGAGAAAATTCCTAATATTTCCAACAATCCAAAAACCTTATCCTAGGAATTTTACAACTACTGGTTTCGCTGCCGCGCTTAAGCCAACTATATTTGATGGCGCAAATTACAAGCGTTGGCGCGCCAAGATGATTTTGTGGTTGACTGCCATGAACGTGTATCACGTTGCGCAAGACAAACCACAGCCTGAGGGTGGGCTCTCTCCTGAGAAGGAGAGTGCCTTCACGGCTGCGGATAACTTGTTCAGAGGCGCCGTGATTAGTGTTCTTGGAGAAAATCTTGTTGATGTGTACATGATTTTGCCAAGTGGTAAAGAAATGTGGGATGCACTTGAGGCAAAATTCGGAGTCTCTGACGCGGGCAGTGAACTCTATGTCATGGAGCAGTTTCATGACTACAAGATGGTTGATGACCACTCTGTAGTAGAACAGGCTCATGAGGTTCAAGCTTTGCGAAAGAACTTGAGAATTTTACATGTGCATTACAGACAAGTTTGTGGCGGGATGCATCATAGCGAAGCTGCCACCTTCTTGGAGGATTTTGCCACTACTCTAAAACACAAGAGACAAGAGTTCAGCGTTCTTTGGTCTCATTGGGTCTCTAAATGTTGAGGAAAGCGAGGGCAAAAGATATCGTGGGAAAGAAAGTTCTAGTGCCAATGTGGTACAAAGAAAATCTTTCAATTCAACAAGAAGAATAAAAATAAGTCGAAAAGCACGAGAACAAGAACAAGGCCGCTCAAACTACTAGCTTCAAGAAGAAGAAGAATAAAGGAAAGGGAAACGCTTTGTGCGTAATGATGCGATCATTGGGCAAAGGATTGCCACGATCGCAAAGACAATAAGCGAGAAAAATGCGCTAGCGTTGTTATTGGCAATCTTGAGGAGGAACATCGGGTATGTTTCAATACCTACCGTTCTATCGGTATGTCGTTCACTGATTGGTGGATTGACACGGGGCCAATATACATGTTTGTCTTGACAGATCCTTATTCTCTTCTTACCGGTCGCGAGGCTACCTCCGTGTTGATGGGGAATGGGTCGCGAGCATTTATGCGTGGAGTCGGCACGATTGACTTGAAGTTTACTTGAGGAAAAGTCGTCTGCGAGAGAACGTGCATCACGTGCCGTGATAAATAAAAACCTTGTCGTGGTCTCTATTGTGTAGAGATGGTTTTAAGCTAGTTTTGAATCCAATAAATGTGTTGTTTCTAAAATTGGAACTTTTATTGGAAAAGGCTATGAGCGGAGGCTTGTTTAGCTTGTCTTTGTGGACATGAATAAAATTGTGAATCATGTTTGTAATCATGAGGCGATGTTTGGCATTCACGACTTTGTCATATTAATCTTGGTTGCATGATGCGGTTAGCGATATGAATTTAATCCCAAAATTTACCCAAGTCAAAGGTTCTAAGTGTCAAGTGTGTGTGCAATCTAAGCAACCTCGCAAGCCTCACAAGGCGGTGAGGCGAAATTTGACACGTTAGAACTAGTTCATACCGATTTATGCGAGATGAGCGGGAGTTGACAAAGGGTGGTAAGAGGTATTTCATGACTTTGATTGATGATTCTACTAGATATTGCTATGTGTATTTATTAAAGTCAAAAGATGAGGCTTTTCACTATTTTAAGATCTATAAAGCTGAAGCTGAGAACCAACTTGAGAGAAAAATCAAACGGGTTAGGTCAGATCGTGGTGGAGAATACTTTTCTAATGAGTTTAATTTATTCTGTGAGGAACATGGAATAATCCATGAGAGGGCGCCTCCTATTCGCCCCAATCAAATGGGGTTGCCGAAAGAAAGAACCGTACTCTAACTGAGATGGTTAACGCCATGTTAGAAACAGCGGGACTTTCCAAGGAATGGTGGGGTGAGGCTATATTGACTGCTTGTCATGTCCTAAACAGGGTTCCTACAAAGAATAAAGAAATCACACCATTCGAGGAATGGGAGAGGAAAAGATTAAATTTCTCTTATTTACGTACTTGGGGCTGTTTGGCTAAAGTGAATGTGCCTATCCCAAAGAAGCGTAAACTTGGACCAAAAACCGTTGATTGTGTCTTCATTGGTTATGCTTTTCACAGCGTAGGATATAGATTCTTAATAGTGAAATCTGGAGTACCTGATATGAATGAAGGTACAATTTTTGAGTCCAATGATGCCACATTCTTTGAGGACTTATTTCCTATGAAAGAGACACTTAGCTCATCTGGCCAAGAATCTATCTTCTCTCTAAACCTTCCACTCCTATACAAATTGAGCCCATTTTGAGGAAAATCCAATAGATGAGGGCAATGAAGTAACTCGTAAGAGTAAGAGACTAAGGACTACAAAGTCTTTTGGTGATGACTTCATTGTATATCTAGTGGATGATACTCCAAGAACCATTGAGGAGGCTTATTCATCGCGGGACGCCGACTATTGGAAGGCGGTCAGTGAGATAATTCCATCTTGAGCAATGGAACTTGGGAAGTTGTTGAGCGTCCATATGGGTGTAAACACTGTAGGATGTAAGTGGGTGTTCAAGAAAAGGCTAAGGCCCGATGAGTACGATTGAAAAGTACAAGGCAAGGCTTGTGGCCAAGGGTTATACCGAGAAAGAAGGCGAGGACTTCTTTGATACTTACTCACTGTTGCGGATTGACTACTATTAGAGTACTCATCTCTGGCTGCCTCCTACGATCTGATCATTCATCAGATGGATGTAAAGACGGCTTTCCTTAATGGAGAGTTGGAAGAGGAAATCTATATGGATCAGCCTGATGGATTTGTAGTAAAGGGTCATGAAGGAAAAGTGTGTAGGTTGTTGAAGTCTTTGTATGGCCTTAAGCAAGCACCTAAGCAGTGGCACGAGAAGTTCGACAGAACTTTAACATCTGCCGGCTTTGTTGTGAATGAAGCTGACAAATGTGTGTATTACCGCTATGGTGGGGGTGAAGGAGTGATTATGTGTCTGTATGTTGATGACATCTTGATCTTTGGGACGAACCTTAATGTGATTAAGGAAGTCAAGGATTTCTTGTCCAAACTTTGAAATGAAAGATTTGGGAGTAGCGGATGTCATCTTAAACATTAAATTGTTAAGAGAAGGTGGCGGTGGGATTACTCTTGGCGGTCCCATTATGTGGAAAAGGTGTTGAGTCGCTTTGGCTATAGCGATTGCAAACTGCTCCAACGCCGTATGATCCAAGTGTGCTATTCGAAAGAACCAGCGAATAGCAAAGGATCAATTGAGATATTCTCAAATCATTGGTTCATTGATGTATTTAGCTAGTGCAACAAGGCACGATATCTCGTTTCTTTGAGCAAACTAAGCGGTTGTCTCAAACCGGGAGATAATCATTGGCATGCTCTTGAGAGAGTAATGTCGCTATCTAAAGCGGACATCAAGTTATGGAATTCACTACACCGGGTACCCTAGGGTAATTGAGGGTTATAGTGATTCAAACTGGATATCGATCTTTGATGAAATAAAAGCCACAAGTGGATATGTGTTCACATTGGGTGGTGGAGCTGTTTCTTGGAAGTCTTGCAAGCGGACCATCTTAACGAGGTCTACAATGGAAGCGAACTCACGGCATTAGATCGCCTCTGTGGAAGCCGATTGGCTGCGTGAACTTGTGAAGGACATACGGTAGTTGAGAAACCGGTGCTGCTATTCTTTTGAACTGTGACAATCGGACGGTGATTGTCAAGGTGAAACGATTCTAAGGATAACATGAAGTCATCAAGGCACGTTAAGAGGCGGTTGAAGTCATCGAGAAAATGAGAAACTCGGAGTTATAGCGTTGGACTATGTCGAGACGGCTAAAAACTTAGCGATCCTTTTACAAAGGGACTATCACGGAATGTGATAGATGAAGCATCGAGGAGATGGGCTTGAGACCCACATAAAGTCATGTCTTAGTGGTAACTCATCCTATTTGATCGGAGATCCGTGAATTAGGATGTTGAGACAAGCTAGTGATGGTGAGAGGAGAGTACATACATGCTTAGCCCACTCCGTTTGAGATGTAATAACTCTCCTATTACGTATGGCGGGTTGGTTATACCTTAATGTATTCCGAGTGGCTTTGATAAGCGAGAGATGTTGTCCTCTGAACATCTTATGAGAATACACCTATCTGAGTTCATTGCTAGTCACAGTCTATGAGATTGGGTGATCTCTAGAGGCTCATGAAAGGCTAAGGAGTATGACTTATAAGCTCCAAACCGAGGGGATGCATTTAGCGACCTAGTATCGATAAAGGACTTTGGTGAAACTTGTTACTTTCAAAGCTGTCAATTCAAGGCATAGTCCATTGTTGGTTGTGGATGAGTGTAACTTTTGTTCTAGATGGAAGTTCAACTTAACAGTCTCCATCGAAAAACTAGTATATCAAACTACATTGGGCGAGAGTATTTCAAATGTGTCTTTGAAATTTGGTGGGGATTGTTAGATTATTATGGGATGGCCCATAATTAATTTAATAGAAATTCAAAGGCCCATTAGAATACTAGGAGTCATGAAATTAGTTTAGTACCATATGGGTAATTGAGAGAAGGTTTGACCAACTTAAATAGTTGAGTTGTGTGTCTCTCAATTAGCAAGGTGGAAAAAGGGTAAAGGCTGTGCCACCTTGCAGCAGTGCGAGCCGAGCCGAGCCAAGGCGGGCGTGGCGTGTGCGTGTCTTGAGTCGCGAGTCTTGAGTCGAGTCGGTCGAGTCGAGTCGAGGCGAGGCGAGGCGAGGCGTGGCGTGGCGTGGCGTGGCGATGCGTCTTGCAGCGCGAGCGATCCGGACGTGATGTCTTTGGCGGGGCGGTTTGTTTTGCCGTTTGATGAGTCAATATGACCGATAACGCGATGATTAATGTGACCCGATGCTGCCGTCGATTACCTTAACGGGCGTGGTTGATGGCGGCATAATGGTCGTCGATTCTTGTGCGGCTACGAGTTGATGGTGGTAATGGCGGCTCTGCCGTTGCATGTCGCGAGGCTATATAAGGAGAGCCACAGGTGTGCTTTTCTTCACTGCGAGAACTCTCCCACGCAGACTCCATTCATCCTTTGTTCTCATCCTTTGCATTCCCGCCTCTGTTTTTGCGCGCACAAGTAGCGAGAGGAGCAGGCCTCGGAACCTCGCCCTTCTTGAGATCTTGCTCGAGATAGAAGGCCGATAAGGTTTTGGGGAAGCGACCACGCGATTTCTCGAAAGGTGTTCTGAGGCGCATCGCGCGCAGCGCGTGCGCTTTGCATCAACCTCTTCTTTGCACCAACGCTTCATGCGACAACTGTGATCGTCAACCGACCATCATGGCGAGCGAGAATGTTACACTGCGCTGTGCCAACGGTGGCACCGGCTCAAGGGTATATTAACTTATACCGTGTTTTATTCATGCTAATTTCTTGTTCATTAGTCTTTGCGTATGAGATAGATAATTTGTTATCTAGTACCTTTGCCTTTGAACAAAAAATGCATCTTTGTTTAATCATGATTTACGTAATTCTGTGGATTAAAATATTGAGAAAATTCCTAATATTTCCAACAGTTTGGAGAAAATATAGAAAAATCAGAATGGTTTTGTAGCGCAATATTGTGTGTGAATACCGGATTTTCCTGTCTATGGTTTGTGAGAGGAGCAGGTCAAGAACACATGGTTCATGAAATTGCCCAAAGAATTTACATGATTCATCCTTCTAAATCTCGCTATTATTTTTTGTGCTCAGTTTGGCAGAGTTTGTAATATTTCAAAAAGAAAATAGTAAAAGAAAGAATTCTTCAGTTGTGGGCTAGGCTAGCCAGGTTTTGGGCTGAGGGGGAAGGGGCTTTGCCCCAAACTCTAGCCACCACTACACTGAAAAAGGTCATCAGTGGCGGTTCATAACTGCCATCAGTGGCGGTTATTGAACCGCCATAGATATAGTGCCACTGATAATCGAGGATTATCAGTGGCGGTTTTCTAACCGCCACAGATAAGTGTTATCTGTGGCGGTTCTACACACTAACCGCCACAGATAACAATACTATACGTGGCGGTTCTATCCACCAACCGCCACGAGATAACTACACTATACGTGGCGGTTCTATCAACCAACCGCCACAGATAACTACACTATACGTGGCGGTTCTTTCCTACAACCGCCACAGATAACTATATTATACGTGGCGGTTCTCCACCAACCGCCACAGATAACTATATTATACGTGGCGGTTCTATCCACCAACCGCCACAGATAATACGACCAAAAAATAAAAAGCGCATTTTGGGCTAGCCTCGGTCTTTGCTAGCCATGCCCTCTGAAACATATAATACATCAATCACAGATTTTGCATATACAATGTACAACAATCACAGATTTCGCATATACACAACTACAATATAATACATCAATCACAATTGCAATTTTGCATATACACAATTATAATGTACAACAATCACAGATTTTGCATATACACAACTACAATATAATACATCAATCACAATTACATATAATACATCAATCACAATTACAATCACAGATTTTGCATATACACAATTACAATATACACAATTACAATGTACAATTAAAGTGTCTCATGCATGAGGCGCTCGATCATGGTGATGGTGTAGGGCATGCCTCATTGGACTGCTCCCTTCTCTAGTTCATCATCTTTGCATCAATATTTCTCGAGTATGTAAATGAAGTCATTATATATCATACTATGGAGCGCTAAATAGATCACTTTTGTTGTATCACAAATCTAGCCGATCCATTGCCGTCTTATTCCATGTGAATGCCGTGGCATCCTCCGGATGTTGTACATGCATTAGCTAGTTTATAGTCCCTCTATTTTTGAATATGTGACATTCTATTTTTCAATTTTATTCCTAAATACATATCGTTCTACAATTTTGATCCTACTTTTACTATTTTTCCTTCTATAATCTCCATTTAGCTATTTTTAATGGCATTTACTATCATACATTAGAGTAAAACACACCATCTAAAAATATAAGGACCATGTAATGAAATCTCTTATGAATGGACGGTAAAGATGCAAAAGGAAACTTCGGCAACTAAATCAAGCAATCAAATAAACCTCTTTGTAATGGTGCAGTTTTGAAATGAGCTCTTTCCGTATTCATCCATCACCCACGTCTATAAAAAGCTCTACTAGCCATCATGAAAGGGCACGAAGAAAAGCAATAAAGGGAGCGCTCCTCGTCTAGAGCGCACGCACACACACACACAATACCCATCAACACACACACACGCACGGGAGAAGGGCAACAACACAAGCGCAGATCAATCACAACTTCTTAAATCAAATGATAGAAATTAGAACATGTGCAAGCCATGCCATCCAATACTAAACTTGACATTCAATGAAACATCAATTTACACCACCGTAAGAAAAAAATTAACTAGTTTTGTGAAATATAAGCCTACGAGTCTTCACTGTTGGTAGGGGCCTCTGGAGGTGGTAGATGAGTATGGAAGACTTCATCATTATTATCTAGGTCATGAAACTCGCCGTTCTTGTTGATTACTTCCTTCATGATGAAGTAGGCGAGCTGTCCCTGAATGCCTTGGATTTCATTTGGAACCAGTCCTCCCGTAGGCAACTTCAAACGCTATAGATAGAAAAAGTTTGTCTTAAGAGCTTATATAGAGAATGAGATGTGCAAATCAATGTGTGATGTTATCGTGACAAACCTCTACGTCATTGTTTACTATTGTAGAGCCTAAGATTTCGCGCATGTATTGGCACAAGTACCCACATAAATTTGTTCTGGCGGTACTTGTGGCACGCAAAAATTGAATAAACTTATACGACATTGAAGGAGTTATTGACTTGAGTGCGATATAGGAAAATTGTTTTTGTGCGTCTGGAAATTTAGTACAGATTGTTAGTGATTTATGGAAAGGACGGTGTCTCGAGCACTTTTTATAATATGCTTTGAAGGCCCTATTCACTAGACTTGTCATATCTTTGTAGTCTTTTGGATCTTTGTCCCGCGGGTCCAAGATCAGCATCTTGCTTTTATCTGGAGTAATTACTACGAGAATCCAGTGGAAACTACATACACATGTATGATGTCGTAGTCATTAGTCCTAACCTGAGCAAAGAACGAGATCAACAAGTAGTTCAACTAGCTAGTGAGCCACTTACTTGAAATTGTACGGTAAAAGTATGAACTCCTTGTCTTGGAGTTTGATGAGGCGTTATATCGTAGTCCTCGACCTCCTTTGGTACTCTTTGGACTTAGGGTGGCAAACCGTTCCCGGATCGAGGAATGCCACTGGCCCTTTGGTTCTTTTTAGTTCGATCAACTCGTATCTACATAACAAATGATTTAGACATCACATTTATCGGTATTACATGAATGTAGACAATGATTTTTATATTGGACACTTACAGTGACCAGCATCTCATAAGAGACACGTCGAGGGCATCTTGATAGTACATGTTGTGCAAGTCGCTGAATTCTATCATGAAGCAGCCAGTCCCCTCATGGTGGAAATGTTCCTCTCTGAAAATGGCAGTGATCACCTTCGGGAGTACATGTTGGTTCGATCGCTCCATATACCATTCATGTAATCGCCTTAGCTGCACTGTTAGACTATGAAGCTTCGAAGGGGTGACAAACGGCTTCCCCAATTCGTATTTGATCTTTCTTGATGCTTGTCCTTTGGATACCGCTTTACCCTTCATTTTCTCGCACACAACATCATACTCTGTTCTGGCGTCGCCTGACCTCGCTGATATGGCTTGTCTATTCTGCCATGCCTTTAGAGGAGGGGTTTTAAGTCGGTCAACCGAAGTTGTCGCACTAACTTTTGTCTGTTGATGTGTTGGTGGCGGTCGTGCGAGGTTTATTGTAGGACAGTAGGAAGGTTCATTGCGGAGAGGCGGCAGGTACACTGCGGGAGAGGTGGCGAGGTCACCTCGGGAGGGTGGCGGAGTTCACCTCGGGAGAGCAGGCACTTCATGAAGGTCAAGGTGATGTCACGTTTGCGCCCTTTGGATGAATGAGTGGAAGGCACTTCCTAGAGTTGTAACCTCGTCGTTCGGGGCATTTCTAGCCCGAGGTTGGCAAGCGGGGATTAACCGTGTCCACCGGACCTTTGCATATCCGGCGCTATCGCGAGTTGTGCAATACACCTCCTTCTTGGCATGGAGTGCGCTATGCATACGGCTGAATGAATATGTTCATGACGGGCAAAGTGGTGACACGGTGTGGGGTCTTGTATGTCGTCCACGGGATAATGACCCATGTCTGTTCTACAAGTGGGGCGGATGCGCAACTGCTGCGATAATTCGGAGGGCTGGTCGTAACAATATTCGTTGCTTGCGACTGGCTCATGGCTTGTTGTACTTGTCGTTGTACTTGTTGTTCTATTGTGCCTTGTAATTCTCGAAGCATCTTTTCCTTCATCATTTCTATTTCGACAAACGCTTCTCTAGCTCTCTTTCGACTCTTGTAAGTGTGAAGGTGCTCTGGGAATCCTGTCTTCCACGGAACCTTAACCCCGACACCTCGTGTCCGTCTAGGATGCTCCTTGTTTCCCAGGGCACGTGTTAGTTCGTCGTTCTCCCTATCTGGTTGGAATGTTCCTTGGGAAGACTCGACGTACAGCTCCTGGACCCTTTGCGACATTGCTTCATCATCGCTATTTCTGAAGGATAAGCCCCCACCTGACGTGACACTTGCCCTCGCTAGCACGTAGTGCTTGACTCGATCCGTAGTCCGGCCAATTGACTTGTACCACCGATTGTAATGATTACGCTTCTGCCTCTCCCATTGAGGATTTTACGCGTACCCACCCGTACCAAGTGCGTGTGGATGGATGTTCCTTCTTAGATGTTTATATGATCCTCATTGGACTTCTTTCTTTGCTTCACTTTGCTTCATCGACACGAAATCATCCCAATATGGTTCTAAGTTTGGGTAGTCCCGATGGCGATCGGTTTTCTTCACATAAGTAGTATTCACCTGGCCTTGAAGTTCCTCCATGCGCATCCATGGTCATCAACGCATCCCGCGCGCGCGGTGTTCATCTTCTTGGGAATTCGAAGGTTTGTTTGAGCTCGTCCATAGATCCGTTTTGATGGTCTCGGGCACTTTGTGCCAATCCAAAAGGTGATTGGCACTCTCTCCTTGCGATATACCCGCAGTTGTTACGTACTTTGCTACGAACTTTGGCGGTGCAATAGGGGCCCGGCTTGAGACCTCCGAGATGGTATACCGCCTTGGGCTTCTTATTTCTTCCTCGGCCACGAGGTCTTGCCACGGTATGTCGGCATCGGCGACAACAAATGGTGGTTGGGTGGAGGTTGAGGAACTGCTAGGGCTAGGGCTCGGGCTCGGGTGGATTGCTCCTCCATATCGACCTTGGATGTGCGAATCAAAGAGGTAAAGTATGGAACCATTACAATTTGGCGGTCATTTGGGTTAAGTGCGGAAGTTTAACTCGTCAAGGGCCCTCTTGTCCCACCGATGGCACATCACTAACATAAGGCGGACTAGCGATAAACGCATGCGATTCTACTAAATCTAACTAGTAAGTACTAAGTACTAGTAGAGTTGGTTGTGGCTTACAGTGGAATCAACTCACCTACTTCCTGAGACAGAGACGTGCAAATAATAGTTCTTGCCACAAAGCTAGCCGTTCGTCAAGTCCTTGCAAAGTCTTGGGCCATTTTGTGTGGCGACAAATAGCTAGCCTCAAAAACTTTCAACACAATCTCTAGCTCATGACTAATGGTAACTCCTCTGGTTTTGCTCTTGGTATCATTGTTTTGGTAGAGATGAATGCCAACGAAAGGATGCAAAACCTACAGGAGTAGGTTCACTGAAGCCGATGGCTGTGGATGATGGTCACTTGCTTACACCAAGCTCGGCTCATGAGTCATGAGTCGTCATGGCGAGCCACCAGATCTTATCCATCCTTACCTACCAACGCTGGGATTCACCTACTTATGTACTCGAGTCATATAGTACTTGCTACCTAATTAGTCATGTTAATTTTATAATGATCATTGCCATTTTGCCCCCAAACTAAAGAACCACATCGAGCGGATCAACAAGTGACATGCAAGTACACTCAGCGAGATCAAGATAGTGCACTCGTGGATTTGGACACGCCAACCGCTAATACTCCATGGTTTTTCTTTGGACATTGATGCACATCTACCCATTACTAATGTAAAGTACCTTGGCGTGGCGGCGTCCCGGGCGGCGTCGGGGCGACGTCCGGCGGAGTAGGGGCGGCGTCGGGGTGGCGTCCGGCGGAGTAGGGAACGGCGTCGCGGGCGGGCGTCGAGCGCGGCGCGCCGTCGGGCGGCGTCGGGCTCGGTGAGAAGAGTGAAGCGGCGGGAGTTTGTGAGAAGAGTGAAGCGACGGGAGTCTACGGGTTTAGGGCAACGGTGCGAAAAGCGACATTTCATATGTGGGTTATCTGTGGCGGTTCTTAACAAGAACCGCCACTGATACTATCTGTGGCGGTTATTTATACGAACCGCCACTGATATATTAATCTGTGGCGGTTCTTAATAAGAACCGCCACTGTTACATATATTATCTGTGGCGGTTCTTTATACGAACCGCCACTGATAAATGTATCTGTGGCGGTTCTTCACAAGAACCGCCACTGAAACATATATTATCTGTGGCGGTTCTTTATACGAACCGCCACTGATAAAGTTATCCTAACATAAATGTAACTGGATTTGAAGAACCGCGGTTAATCAAGCTTATATATTAAATATCGCTCACAGTTCACAAACATTTCGTTGCTCGGTTGGTTAGAGCGTTCAGCTCGCACCGGCTGGTCCTGGGTTCGACTCCATCTCGCGCAATACATTATATTATATATATTCAATGCTGTTAATTGACATATATTGTAGTTCTATTTTACATGGAAAATCCAGTTTGTTTTGCAGAAATGGGCCCAAACTTCTGTTTTTTTTTGCAGAAAGGGCCTCGAAAATTTTTCTAAGATTACAGAATAGTCCGTCTTTTTTCGAAAATTCCTAAACTTACATATTAGTCTATATATGCATAACACCATATATGCGTAAAGACCCGAATTTAGCGTTACATTGGCGCGTTAAGTGTGTAGCGTCTTGCCAGCATACGTGTCTAGTATACCCTACATAATCCTAATATAGTAATGACCCTACATAATCCTAATGTATTAATGACCTTATATAATCCTAATAAAGATTATATACCCTATATAATACTAATATATTAATAACCCTATATAATCCTAATATAGTAATATACCCTATATAATACTAATACAGTAATGACCATTTATAATTCTAATATAGTACTATAACCTATGTAATCCAAATATATTAATGACCCACATTTCCATTACTACACACAAATGCATAACACCATATTTCTATTACTCCATACAAATGCATATTGTTTACATCACATTGCCATTACTCGTATATAGCTAATTATTTTCTTTCACAATTTGCCCTTCTTCATGATCGTCGCGATGATAGGTAGCTTCTGAGTGGTCTCTTCCTCGAGCTGATGTTGCCATCTACGAAAGGAGGCAACTCGTCAAACTGGTTGTACTCATCCTCATCCACGACATTCTCAACTCGACGATCCTTCTTTTCCCTCAAGAACTACATGTCGCTTCTTATCATTGGGTCGATTACATAGAAGACTTGTGCTACTTGCTTCATGAAATACGAATGGTTAAATCTCTGTATCCGACATGTTCGATGTCCAAAGTAGTGAAGCCGTGCTTGTCCACCTTGACACCCTTTGGGAGTTGTACCCAACGACACGAAACATCGGGATCTTAAAAATACAATAGTCGAGCTCCCAAATCTCTTCTATGAACCCATAGAAGCTAGTCTTCTTACTGCCTGTGTTGTCATAGGCATCTATGCGGACACCACTATTTTGGTAAGTGCTTTTGCTATCCTGAGATCTCGTGTAAAAGGTATATCCATTTATGTCGTATCCTTGCCATGTCAAGATTGTACCTGATGGCCCTTTTGCCAACCACCACAACACAACACTCGTTTCTTCCCAGTCATATGCTCTTTGAACCAATGATTGAACAAACGGTTATGCTCTTTTGTTACCCAAGCCTCGATCGTCCACGATTTTCCTCTCGTAGCTTATCCTTGTGCATGTCCATATCGAGGACACCTCAACCGATTGTTGCAAGGCGTGAAATGAGCTTTTGAACAATCCATGATCGTAAGAATTTGTTGATTTCCTTCCAATCGTCCCTTTTCCAAATGCTAGCCTACCCTCATGGCGAGATCTGAGCACTCCTACGGTTCCACTCCTCCATGTAATCCACGCAAAACTCGATAACCTCCTCGGTTGCATAACCTTCCACAATGCAGCCCTCGTAGAGATCGATTGCGTACATACTTCTTCAGATACCCATGTACCTTTCGAGCGGGTACATCGATGCGAAATACGGGGCCACATACATTTATCTCATTCACAAGGTGAACAATGAGATGAACCATTATATCGAAAAATGATGGAGGAAATACATCTCTAGTCGGCATAGTGTCTTGACCACATCATTCTGCAGTTCAGAAAGTCCGATGGGATCGATGACCTTCTGTGAAATCGTGTTGAAGAAGAAACACAACCTCATGATTGCCTCTCGGACCTTTTCAGGCAAAATATCTCTAATTGCAATAGGAAACATTTGTGTCATCATCACATGACAATCATGAGACTTCATGCCAGTTAACTTCAAATCTTTCATCGAGACCAGTTTCTTGATGCTTGCGGAGTAACCGGATGGTCTGTTCTCTCTTTCTTGGATAGAGTGTAACAAGCTGGGGGGAGGTAAAGTCGGCCTTTCCCGTTGTCTCGAGGATGTAGCTCAGCTCTGATTTTCATATCTTCCAGGTCCCTTCGTGCCTTGATCCGTCCTTAGTTTTGCTAGGAATATTCACAAAATACCAATCAAGTCATCACATACATTTTCTCTACATGCATGACATCTATGCGATGTCGAACTTCTAAGTCCTTCCAATAGGGCAAGTTCCAAAATATCGATCTCTTCTTCCACGTGATCTTCTCGATCTGAGACCTCGATTTATTATTACTCTCTCCTTTCCAAGTACAACATTAATATCCTTAACCATATCATATACCTCTTCCCCACGAGGAGGCCTTGGAGCTATACCATCCTCTTTTGTCCCGTCGAATTGTTTCTTCATATTGCGGTAGGGGTGATTCCTGCGAAGGAACTGCGGTGATGCATGTACAGTTTTCCTCGAGTTATTGAGCCACACACTTGCGGTTTCATCCATGCAATGGGGGCATGCTTTGGCCCCTTTACAATCGACCGGATAGGTTACCAAGGCGGAAATCATTGATGGTGCAAAACAACAATGCGCGTAGGGTGAAGTACTCTCGCTTGTACTCATCCCATACCAGCACACCTTCGTTCCACAGGATCACAAGATCTTCCACCAATGGTTGTAGGTATACATCAATATCATTGCCAGTTGTCTCGGCCCTTGGATAAGCGACATCATAATGTACTTTCGTTTCATACACAACCAAGGAGGAAGGTTGTAGATCTGAGAGTCACGGGCCAAGTGCTATGAATACTACTCATGTTACCGAAAGGATTCATTCCATCCGTACTCAACCCAAACCTTACATTCCTCGGTTCATTCCCAAAGTCCATCCTAAAGAGCCTATCGATGGTTCTCCACCGGCGAGAATCGGCAGGTGTCTCGACTTTCCATCCTTTTACGCTCTTACGAGTGCCATCGCATCGATTGGGCATGCTTTTGTTTTCAAATAAACGCTTCAACCGAGGTATTACGGTAAATACCACACCACTTTAGCGGGAGCTCCTTTCTTCACCACGGTGCCCTCATTGTCATGGCCTTTACGCTTGTATCGCGATGATTTGCACACGGACATACATGCATGTCGTATACTCTTTGCGATAGAGTATAGAATCGTTTGGACATGCATGTATTCTTTCTACTTCAATCCCAATGGACATACAACCTTCTTAGCTAAATAAGTGGTTATCGGCAATACGTTTCCATCCGGAAGCATGTCCGCTAAGAGATGTAATAGCGCCGTGAAACTTTTATCGGACCAACCATTGCTTGCCTTCAATTTTAGAAGTGAAAGCACGGTGTGCAACTTTGTGTATTCCTCCTTGCAACCCGGGAACAAAGGTGTGTCCGAGTCGTCCAACAAACCCTTGAATTGATTAAACTCTCTCTGACTAGTGTAGTTCCCTTCTGCATCACGCAACATCTGAGCAAGATTATTATCGTCATCAATGTCCAACCTATCCTCATCAGATCCATAACTGATGTCAGCTGCCATAATGCCTTCTCCATCATCCAATACGTTAACACCTTCATGTATGTTTTCCTCTTCACCGTGACTTGTCCAACGTGTATAGCCAAGTACAAAACCTCTTCGAATCAAGTGCAAGTGGATGTGCTCTTTGTCTGAAAACATTTTCTCATTCTTGCAATCAATGCATGGACAATGTATGTACTCCGTCTTCTTGTGCAACTTGTTCTCCTCAGCGGCTCTTAGAAAAGCAGATACCCCATCGATATAATCTCGGTTGTAACGGTTCGCATTGTACATCCATCTCCGGTCCATCTAAAATTAATTAACATATAAAAATTGATTAAAAACTAATCTAATTACTTATCATCTAAATGAGCTAGATAATAAATTCATCATCTAAAAATGATGAGCATCCACCTACCAAATTAGCTAAAATTTCATGTATATTAATATCCAATAATCTTAATTAAATAAATTTAATATATGTCCGCATCAGTGGAACCAAATTAATAGTAATTAAAAAACTAATCTGAATACTTTTCCTGTAAAGAAGCTAGATAATAAATTCATCATCTAAAAATGATGAGCACCCACTACCAAATTAACTAAAATTTCATTTATATTAATACCCAATAATCTTAATTAAATAAATTTATTATATGCAAGATGTATATGTCCGTACACTAATGGAACCAAATTAATAGTAATTAAAAAACTAATCTAATTACTTATCATCTAAAGGAGCTAGATAATAAGTTCATATATATGCAAGATGTATATGTCCGTACACTAATAGAACCCAATTAATAGTAATTAAAAAACCAATCTAATTATTTATCATCTAAAGGAGCTAGATAATAAATTCATCATGTATCAAATTAACTTAAAATGCAATTAATATTAAATATATGCTTAATCATAATTCATCATCTATAAAAGGAACACAACATCATCTAATGAACCTAGCTAGGAAATAAATTCATCAACTACAAAATGGTAGCTAAATAAAAATAAATAAAATCTAAACTTTTCATCTCATCTACATATAAACCCTAATTAAACTTGGTTTAAAAATTAAATTGCAATAAGATTAACACAAATCAAGAGAGGAGAAAAAATAACTCACCAAGGAACAACTAGAGGAAGTACAAGCACAAGAATTGGAGAAAACGAAATCTGAAATTTAGAAGTTTTGGTTTGCTCTCGAGAGGAAGAAGACCAGAGCTGCTACTGACCACCTATTTATAGGCAGTATTATTAGTGGCGGTTTTTAACTAGAACCGCCACTGATAACATTATCTGTGGCGGTTCCAGTGGCGGTTCGAGGATAGAACCGCCACGGATAATCCAATAGAATCACTGGCGGTTGGAGGACAGCACCGCCACTGATAACCTAGTTATCAGTGACGGTTCTATCCTCCAACCGCCACTGATAATGTATTTGTTATCAATGGCGGTTCTATCCTCGAACCGCCACTGATAATGAATTATCAGTGGCGGTTCGAGGATAGAACCGCCACTGATATGTTTCCCGCCATTTTTAAAATAGAACCGCCACTGATAATTATCTTTGTGACGGTTCGAAAAAAACCGCCACAAATAGACCGTCACCTATTGCAGGTTTTGGCCTAGTGCACCCCCTCTCCCATCCCCAAGCCGTACCCTCCCCACTCCCCTTCCCTCATCCTAGCCACCTCTCCCTCCCCAGTAGCCGCCTCCTCCCATTCCACCAAACCCTAGCTGCTCTCCTCCCCTCTCCACCCCTAGCCATCCCTCCCTCCTCCCCTTGTGCGCCTCACGTCCCTCCTCCCTTGTGGGAGAAGCTGGCCTTTCTTGAGTCACCATTGCAGCAACCCTTGGTGGTGTCAAGGGTCATGGTGATCCGAGGGTTAGAGTTTGGTTCGTGTGGAGGAGTGAGGAACGTGCGACCCGAGGGGAAACACAGACATCACCGCTCCATCGAGTCTTCGGGTGTAGGTATAACCCTAGGGTTGGCCTTGGTAGTGTTGTTGCTGTGTTTGTGTGGAGTTTTGGTGGTTTTCCTGATGGTTGTGGGTTGGGGTGATTACCGAATTGATTTTGGGGAATGTTCAGTTCCAGAGGTCCTAAAATTTGTGAAAAATATAGATTTTTGTCTAAAGTTTCATTAGATTATAAAACATAAAATTTGGTTAAGCTGTTTAAAAGTTATGATCTATTGAAGCTTGCTGTCCAGAATTGGATCACTGCTGGTAGCAATCATGGTAATCTGCAGATAAGAGCTACTTATTGGGCGAATTAAATTATCTCCATTACTTGAGAAAGCTAGATAATTTTATGTAGATTTCAGAAATATCATGGTTTGCTATATTTGGAGTTGTATAAAAATAGTTACAAAATTGTGAAGTTAGCTGTCCAGTAAGACAACAGATCGGTCTTCGAGGGTGAAATCAAAGGGTTAGATTAATTAATTGAAAAAGATAGATAACTAAAAAATTGTGGATAATCTTGTTTAGTTTTCATAAATTATATTCTTTTCTAGGTTTGGGCTTTCAAGCTAGAATTTATGGTCTCCGATAGTCGGGACAACAAATAGTGGTGAGCTATCCGGTGAGTGAGAAGGCTAGAAACAGGGTTGTGCGTTGGTGCGATGTTATTATATTTCATGCTTGTATTGTTACTGCATGATTTTGAGATGGATATATATATATATTTATTGCAGAACGTGTGATTTCGAGAGTGGCCTCAACCTCCGCCACTCCATTCCTCGTGGGTAAAGAGGCAAGTGCATCGTATAATGATGATGGGATGATATGAATCAATATTTAAATTGATAAATGACACCTCGTTGTCCAATATGAATGTTATCGGTTATTGTTATTGTTTATGCTCATGATATGTTGTGATTATGTTAATGATGGAAAGAATAGAACATAGTATAACTCATATCATTCGTATACGTGCATTCATGATGGAAGAGGTAACCCGTGTGGGCCTCTATAATCCACTTGTTGTGGTCATGAAAGACCTACTACGGTAAGCTCCTCCACGGGATGGAAGGGAATGAGTGGTTGCGACACCGACGGGTGTGCACTCAGCTATACCGGTAAAAGCTATGAGAGTGCATATGAGCATGTAGCATGATGCATTGTATGAATAAAGTAAAACAAGAGATTGAAATTGATGAGCTCTTCTATTTGTAAGGATAACATGACATGATGTATTGTGTTCAATGATTTATTTATATGTGTTGATATCTTTGTATGATGTTCTTTGATAAGTTTTGAACTCATGCTTGTTAATTTAATGTTTTAGGTACTTTGAGGTCGGCATACATGGAAGGGCAGTAGTATAGTTACTTCACTTGTTACAACTCCCATCTCTTACTGATAATTACCTTTTGGTCATGGTTAGTTTGTTGAATAAATTAGGCAGACACAGTCATGAAATAATTTTAGTGGAACAAATCTTGTGCGACTTTAATCAGTTTTGTTAAGTAACATTTGTGGCTCTTGTGTATATATATTGTGAGAATGTGCTTCATGTGGTGGCCTCGACAAAGGTAAGTATCAAGGTAAGATTGTTTTCTAAACGTATGTGTTTTGGGCGCTCCCAAGCACGGGGTCCTGGGCATTCTTAGGCACGTGGATCCAAGTTTAATGTTGTTATTATTATTCTCTTTGTTATTCCTTGTGAATACCTTGTAGTTGTTGTTTTAAATGACTAGAAAAGAAATTATGTTGTCACTGAAATTTGTGGTTGAATATGGTTCAAAATAGTGAACAAGCATGATGAAGTGACATTCGGGATACATGGGGTGCCGGGGTGTTACAGTTGATATCAGAGAAGATGTAGGTATGTGGTGCATGAAATTATCAAATTACTCTATAGTGAATTAAAATTTTGACTAAGAAAAATTAGAAACATGGCTTACGTATATACTCTTTAAAACTTTGCCACAGGACAATAACCTTAAAATTTTGAAATAGGTTGGTTAATTAAATGAAAATTTGACACACTTTACTACACAGTAGGAAGGTATGGTAAATCATTGCATTATGCTTTAATGTTATAATTGAGTTAATGGCGATAAATGATGTTTCGATGATGCATGATGTTATGATGACGCATGTTGCTATGATGTTGAATGAGCTGATTGAATGAATGTGTTTATGTGAACTAAATATGCCAAAGGGTTTCGATCGTTGTCTTTGTCCATGGTAGAGTTCTTTGATGTATGCGCAGCCAAGTAGAGCCACCACTTAGGTTCAGGAACCCCTCGCAGAAGAGAGTGGTTCATTTATTATGTCATAGGTTAGAGAGGTTGTCGAGGAGGTTGCATCCGTTGTGTCGTCAACAGCCAGTGAACAGATAGGTTTAATGATGGGACTTTATTGGTTGTTCTTACTATAGCTACTGGTGATTGGTTTTGTTGGTAATCTTTTCGTTGCTGTGTGAAGAAAATTATTGCCTTTTTTCATGTGTTATCAGTTTCTGTGTTTAAAAGAAGTTCTTGGATCTTTTGTACATGACTACGTTGTGGGTGTTTAGGTTTTATACTTTTACCAAGGAATGATTCCTTGATCGCTTGGTCTTTCATTTTGTTAAAAATATCCTTCTAGCCTTCTTGCCTTCGTAAAAGTTTTAAATTTTGAAATTTGTTTTCAAAATTTTTTGAATTTTTGAATTTGGGTCTTGTTATCTTATGATTTGGCAGTCAAGTTACTTTATGAAATATTGTTGGTTGTTTTGTTGAAAAAATGCTAAAAATTAATCAATTAACTAAAAATATTGTCAGTAGTAAGAGATATTATTTAGCATGTTACTGAGTATGTAGTTGTGTGACATAGAGAATGAGCTACTTTTATAGTACCCTTGGTGTTGAATCAATTAAATATAATTTTTATCTTTTGTTTAAAACTGAATAAATTTCAGTTGTCATTGGTTATTCTATTGTGAGTAATGATGAAATGTGTTATTGTTCATGCATGAAAACTGTTGCAATAATTGAAAGTATGGGAACACACCCTTTTATTTCAAGAGTAGGTGACCAATGAGAATGTTTGAGGCTCTAAACTTTGATGCATAATTAGAACATTGAGAATAGTATAAATTACTGATGCGGTTAAATTACATTGGTTAGTTGTTTAAATATATTTCAATATAAGGTGTTGGTAGAGTAATTTAATTGTTATGTTGGGTGACCCTAAAGTGATTTTTTATTAGAGTCATTCTGTTTGCTATTGAGAAATATTGAAATGATTGAAAGTATAACATTGTGTTCTGTTAATGCTAGTACATACCAAGATTGAGAAGGTATATAATTTTCATTTTTGGTGAAATGTTTAGAGCAATGTGATGTGGTAAATTATTGAAACTTCTTTTAAATAGTTACTATGTTGCTTATGGACAGTTCAGTATGGTGTATCAATAGAATGACTTATTTAAAGTTGTAATCAAAGAATGATTAAACATGGAATGATAATTTTGGTGCATGGTTTTATTCTTAGCGAATGTCTTTCTTAGAGCTATATTTACGAAAAATATCTTGTGGAGATGATATTTATTTGTTGGGGTCATTTTTTGATTGAATAAGCTTTGGTTACTAATATGTTGACCTATAGGTCGTATAAAATTTGTATGTTAATCATTCGGAAAGTTTCTTCAAAATGACGGTTTTGAATTTTGGTATATAAAGTTGAAGGACCGAAAAGGTGACTACAGGGGGGTGAATAGGAGACAAATAAAATTGTCCCTTAAGTATTCAAGCCTCTTTACTAAAAGGCTCAGCCAGCGCAGCACTGGACAAAAGAGTATAACTCCCAAAGCATCTTTTGTATAAGAGGCAACTAAAAGGCTCAGCCAGCCCAGTATTGGACAAAAGAGTAAAACTATCGAATGAACAGTAAAATCGGGATGAACAGTTAAATCGGCACGATCTCAAAATCAAGAATTGTTCTAACTTTTGATTGGCTGATCCAAATCCTATGAAACTTTGCGTGCTCCTTCCTATGGATGTTAGGAACTTAGTCCAACATTCAATCACAAGGATTGATGTCAAAGTTCTCACCTTTTTCAGATTGAAAGAAGGTTGCCCACAATTGGGACAAACTCACAACCTATACCCAGAGTTTGCTCGTGGGGATTTGATGATCAAGAAGATCTCCTACAAGTCACAGCAAGCAAGAACTCCAAATGCATACACCCTTCAAATGAGCAAGAAAAGATCTACAGATTTCTTGAGAGGAATCTTAGAGATCTTGTTCAAAGCTTGCCTAGATGATTTGGATATGATCTGTAGAAGAATCATCAATCATTCATCCTTGGCAGCACAAGATCAAGTGAAAAAAAACCAAATAGAGATCAAAGAATTAAAAAGAAGGGAGACCAAAAACTTGAGCAAAGGTAAGTTCCAGTGGATCTTGCTGGGTTAGAACATGTTCTTAATGAACTCCTCAACCTCTTATGCATCCTAGATCCAGTATAGACAGAGCAAGTGGAAGGAGGTGAAGCACAGTTCAAGTTGCAAGAAAGAACCAAGCAAAAATGCATGAATAGAAATAGATTTCAGAACATAGATAAACTTGGATCTTGTATTGCTTAGAGAGGGATGGTTACAAAGCTACACAATAGGTGGGCAAAGCTCAACAAAAGCATAAAGAAACCAAAGAACCCTTCTCTAAGATTTGGTTTCGACCAGGGTTCCAACTAGGGTGTGGAGACATCTCTCCACCCTCCATTTATAGTACACTGGGAGCAATCTCCACCCTTAGATGACTTTCTTAGCCCTCAAGAAACCTCATTACGGGTTGGGATTCACTCCCTCTCTCATACATGGGCTAACCCGAATCCCAACAACATCACGGGTTTTGACCATACCCTTTAACACTAACTTAGCCTCTACTCCATCCGCGAACACTTGATCCAACGATACTCCTTCGCTTGAGTAGAGCTCAAGTTAGCATCTCATCCAATCACTTGAAGCATAGTCCATGCTTCATCTCCTTTCATGTGACACCAATAACTTGCTGCCAAGCCTCTCATGCGTCTGGACTCCCACGAACCCTCATCACATGCAAACGGGCCCAAATCACTCGGCAATCCACATGTCCTTGTCTGCTTCACCATGTTGGCTTTGGCTTCCTTGACCAATCTGCACCTCAACTCCCCCCCGAGCCTAGTTCTAGTCCACCTTACCATTCACCGTCAAGTCTATCATCAATACTTCACGCTCTAGCTCCTTGTCTTCCTAGCTCGCAACCACTTCTCGGCCACAGTCATCTTCCAGTGTTCCTTGACCGTTCTGGACCTCAGCTCTCCTAGCCTAGTCACGGTCTCCTCTACCTCACCATGATGTATCATCGAAATCCTGCAACCAACACAGACAAGCAAACCATCAAAGTGCATTATTCCAGATAAAATGAATTAGCAACCAGACAAGGAACTGTGATCAATCAAACATCAAAAGATCCCACCTGGGATCAATTAGACCATGACCACCTTGGTCCTTGACCAATCTTCAAGTCATGACCTCCCTAGGCTATGACCCCTCAAAGCCAAAGACCACTCTTAGCTATGACCACTTTAGTCTATGACCACTCTGGTCCATGACCACTCTTGGCTGTGATCTCTCAAAGTAAAAGACCACTCTTGGCAGTGACCACTCAAAGTCATTCTTGGCTATGATCACACAAAGCCACTCTTCACTGTGACCACTCTTACAAAGGTCATAACCACTTCCATAGAGATCACTACCACTTAGTGGTCAGGAGAGGCCAAGACCACTCCCACAGTGGTCTAGACAACTCCATTAGTGGTCACAACCACTTTCTAAGTGGTCTTTAGAAGACATGACCACTCCCTAAGAGGTCACAACCACTCCCTCAGTGGTCAGGATCACTTCCCAAGAAGTCCTTAGAGGTTAAGACCACTCTCACAATGGTCTAGACCACATTATAAGAGGTCACGACTACTTTCCCAGTGGTCCTTTGAGGTCTAGACCACTCTTATAGAGGTCACGATCGCTCCTACAGAGGTCACGACCACTTCCATGGAGGTCATGACCACACCCATAGATGTCACGACCACTCCGTAAGTGGTCACAAGTGGTCACGACCACCCCCAGCTGATCACGACCACTCCCTAAGAGGTCCTAAGTGGTCATGACCACTCCCCAAGAGGTCCCAAGAGGTCACAAAAACTCCCCAAGTGGTCACGACCACTCTAGGGAATGACCACTCTAGAGGTCACAAAGGCCACAACCACTCTTGGAAACAACCACCCTAGAGGTTACAAAGCCCATGACCAGTCTAGTACACGACCACCCTAGAGGTCACAAAGGCCACGACCACTCTAGAAAATGACTACCTTAGAGATCACAAAGCCTACGACCACTCTAGGACACGACCAACCTAGAGGTCACAAAGGCCATGTCCACTCTAGAAAGGACCACTCTAGGGGATGACCTCTCTAGAAAACGACCACCCTAGAGGTCACAAAGGCCAGGACCACTCTAGGTGACGACCTCTCTAGGAAACGACCACCCTAGAGGTCACAAAGGCCACGACCACTCTAGAAAATGACCACCCTAGATGTTACCAATGCCACGACCACTCAAGAGGTCACAAAGGTCACGACCACTCTAGGCACAACCACGGCCACTCAAACTAAAAAGCTCAAGATTAAAGTAGACACATTTCAAACTCAAACCTGAGCACCACAAGCTCAAACACAAGTCAATAACTCATCACAAACAAGGATATACCTCCACATGGTCTTTTAGAAGTTAGATGATTTGATGGTTCTTCATGGGTTGCAGACTTAGAATTATGTTGATGCAGTCTCTGACGTTGAATTAATTATCGGGTTGAGTATGCCTAAAATTATGACAAGATTTGTTATCAGCTTGAGGTAGACTTAGTATAATGTCTGGTGATATCTTTGCTATTTTTCTTTGTAATTATTGGAGAAAATATTTATGAGAGTAATTGGTCGTCATTTATGTTAAATCATGATGGGGTTCTTCAGAGTGCCTTTAGAGTGAATTAAAGTACCTAAACCTTTAATGTTAAGCGTCTTTGAATAATAGAGATGGTGGGATTTAGAATGAATTTATGTTTAAATGTATATGGATTTTTTGTTCATATGGTCTTTTGGATTAATATCTTTTGCTAAGGTGTTTTATGCTATGTGCATTGGAGCTTCCCCAAATTAGTGTGAATGTTGCCAAATTATAGAGTTAACTTTGAGGTTTGAAGATGAGAGTGAAAGAATGAGTAACAATGAAGTAATTTGTTGATAGTTTTGAATGCTTTACTTCATTGAACAATGAAATTCATTTGTCTTTGCTAAGAAATTTAGCTTAACATATGATTGTAGAATTTATACTCTATGGTGTATGATTGGATTAGACCCTATAGCGTACATAATGAATTATCTTTGGTATTATCAGTTAAAGGGAACAGCTAGGCCCAATGTAATGTTTTGAAAGCTCTTGATTTGACAATATTTGTATCTCTATTTTGACTAGAGTTAGATTTAATTAAAATATGTGTGGTGTTTGAGAATGTTTCTTAAAGGTAATTCTTATGATTGCTTCACAAGTGATTTTTGCTGGTGAAGCGATTTTCTGCTAGAAAATGAGTTTCCCTTTCTCTTAAGAAAAAGATTGTTGTTGTATGGAAGTGTTTTGATTCTATGATCGGTTTTCTCTTTCTGAAATGATTTGCTTTGGTTAAAGTGAAATGCATCTATAAATGAATTATGCGGCATTTCTCTTTTAAATTGAGTTTCTCCCCAATGTGAATTTTAGTGCATTGGTTTTAAGGTGATGTTAGTGGTTTATTTTGTTAAAGAGAATTGATGTTTCCATTGCATTCTAGCATGGGTAAAGAAAATGAATTATCTTTGGTATTCTGTTGAGTATAATAAGGGGCTGTACTCTTTGACTTGGTTCCTTGAGTGAAAGATTATGGGGGCGAGACCTTTTGAGAAAGAGAAGCTAAGTGTGGGTCGGTAATGACCTGAGATTCCAATCTTTGCTAGCTGTGGATTGTAAATGGTTAAGAGTGGAGAGTAGATGGGACTTTTGCGTGTCTCGGTCCAAATCTACCAAGAAGGATCGGTTAGTAGTTCTGTTCCTTGGTAGTACAGGAACGATTTTTAAAATTTGACCACTAGAGTGTTGTCCATAATTAAATTACCTTTCTGTAGTGTGTCTGAGCAATTAGTTATGTTGGATGTAATTAATGTTATGACAATCTGAAGTGAAATATTATGTTGTGAAAGTTTATCCTAGGTGGTCATCTCTTAATGTGAAGTAGGCCTAGTGGTGAAAAGATTTAAATTTATGCTGTTCGTAGTAATGTTGTAGAAAAAGGAGGTGTGCCGTTTTGAGCTATATCTTTTGGTGGTAATGATCCTATTTATGAAAGGTTCTACCTTTTGCGAGAGATGTGAATCTGTGTATTAGTTTCTGGGGTTATAAGCGGTAATTCTGGATGTTTAAGTGCATGGTTCTGGTGATTCTATGAGAAAATGGATAGAGGCCTGTTGAAGTGTAGTATCTTGTGTTGTTCTTCTTTTCTTGAGTACGGCGAATCGTGGGTAGAGAGGCTGAGGGTAGATAATAGAGTTATGTGATTGAGATGAAGAGGGATTTAGAGTTAGAGTTAGAGGTTGGTACCATGTTTTCCTGAAAGTATCATCGGTTAAGAGGGGTTTTACGCTTGACATTCAAAGGAAAGCATAGCCTGAGGTACGTCTAACCATTTCCTAATTTGGTAAGTTGGCTTATCTTTTAGACCTTCATGAACCTTTGTGTGGAGTGCGCTATGTGTTTCATGTTTCCATATTGAGAAGATTCTTGTGGTATTTCGAACACGAGATATCATTAGATTCGTTTGTCTTTGAGCCTACGTAGCATGCCTTTGAGCCCCCGCTCAGTGCGAATGCTGGGGATTAGAAGCAGGTATTGAAGCATAGGGTGTGAGTTTGTTGTGGTCGCATCAATCTGAGTGGGAAGTGACTTGAGAATTGGAGTCTCATATGTGTGAGAAGTATCTAAAGTTGTTCTTTTTGGGGATGTGATGTTATTTAATTTTCTCTATTGCTTAAGTTCTTTTCTAGTTAGCAGGCTAAGAATTCAGGGTCGAATTCTATTAAGGGGAAAGAATGTAATATTCCAAAAAGGAAATAGAAAAAAGGGATTTTTTCGTCGCGGGCACGGCCAGCAAGGTTTTAGGCTGAGGGGGGAAGGGGCTTTGCCCCAAACCCTACCCACCCGCTCACCCAACCCCCAAGCTATGCCCTCCCCTCTTCCATTCCCCCATCCTAGCCTCCTCTGCCCTTCCCCCATCTAAGCCACCTTTCCCTCCTCTTAGCAGTCGTTTCCTCCCATTTCCCCAAACCCTACTAGCCCTCCTCCTCCCCTCTCCACCCCTAGCCACCCCTCCCTCCTCCCTCTTGTGCTCCTCACCTCCCTCCTCCCATGTGGCAGTAGCTGGCCCTTCTCGAGTCACCATTCTTGCAGCCCTTGGTGGTATTAAGGGTCGTGGTGATCCGAGGGTTGGAGCTTGGTTCATGTGGAGGAATGAGGAACATGCGATCCGAGGGAAAACGCTGGCATCATCACTGCATCGAGTGTTTGGGTACAGGTATAACCCTATGGCTAGCCATGGTGGTTTTTCACTGTGTTTCGGTGGAGTTTTGGTGGTTTTCCTGGTTGTTCTGGGTAGGGGTGATCACCGGATTGATTTCACTGGTTCGATCTTCAGGTCGAGTTTTTGGGGTCGATTTTTGTCTAAAGGTTTATTAGAGTAAAATAATGTAAAATTTGGTTAAGCGGTTTAAAAGTTATGACCAATTCAATCTTGTTGTTCATAATTGGATCACTGTGGGTAGCAGTCATGGTAATCTGCAGATTAGGGCTACTTAGTAGCCGAATTAAATTATCTCCATAACTTGAGAAAGCTAGACAATTTTATGTATTTGAGGCTGAAATCGAGGGGTTAGATGAATTAATTTAAAAAGATGGATAACTTGAAATTTATGGGTAATCTTCAGTAGTTTGCATAAATTATATGTTTTTCTTGGTTTGGGCTTTTGAGCTAGAATTTATGGTTTCCCTACCGCCGGGACATCAAATATGGGTGAGCTATCCAGCTATAGTGAGAAGGCGAAAAAAGGGATGTGCGTAGGTGCGATGTTATTATATTTGATGCTTGTACTGTTAGTGCATGATTTTGAGATGGATATATATATTTATATTGTAGGAGGTGTGACTTCGGAAGTGGCCTCAACCTCACACCACTCTATTCCTCATGGGTAAAGAGGCAAGTATATTGTATAATGATGATGGCATGATATGAATCGATATTTAAATTAATAAATGACATTTTTTGTCCTATATGAACGTTATCAGTTATTGTTATTGTTTATGCCCATGATATGTTTTTATTTTGTTAATGATGGAAAGAATGGAATATGGTATAACTCATATCATTTGCATATTTGTATTCATGATGGAAGAGGAGACCCGTGTGGGCTTCTATGACCCACTCGTTGTAGGCATGAAAGGCCTACTGCAGAAGCCCCTCCACTGGATGGAAGAGAATGAGAGGGTGCGACACCAATGGGTGTGCACTCAGCTATACCGGTACAAGCTATGAGATGTGCATATAAGCACGTAGCATGATGCGTTGCATGAATGAAGTAAAAGAAGAGATTTAAAATGAAGAGCTCTTCTATTTGTATGGATAACATGACATGATATATTTTGTTCAAATATTTATTTATATGTGTTGATATCTTTGTATGATGTACTTTGCTAAGTTTTCACGCTTGTTAATTTAATGTTTTAGGTACTTTGAGGCCGGCATACAGGGAAGGGGAGTAGCACACTCACTTCACTTGTTACCACTCCCACCTCTTATTGATAGTTAGCTTTTGGTCATGCTTAGTTCGTTGAATAAATTAGGCAGACACAGTCATAAAATAATTTTAGTAGAACAAATTGTTTGCACCAAAATTCGGTAAGTTTATGCAAATCAGGCAATAAAATTAAAGATACGGAAACTAACAGAAGATTGGAAAGGATCCGAGATATTTGGTAACTGCAAGATTTTTAAGGAAACAATCGTCCAAGATAAGGCCGATACGGATACGGACTCAAGCGTGTTGTAGTAGGATACGATCGGCCGAAGGGTATAAAAGAAGGGCCAAAGCAAGCTGCAGAAGGAATCAACACAATACAATCAACCAGCTTTTACTTTCTTCGTGTCGACTAGGAGTAGTTTTTGTAATTTAGTCTCTGTAATCGATCTTGATCAATAAAGTTGTGCATCGCCGATTGTTGATCTTCTTCAATTACACCCTAGGTTTGATTTATTCTGATTTTGTTGCGCATCGCCTTCTTCAGAATCAATCTACCTTTATCCTCTGATTAGCCTTGATCGGCTAATTAGACTTACCTTGTTACTTTGATCTTAATCGGCTTCAAGCTAATTGGGTCTAAGCCGATTGATCGTTACGATCGGCTTTTGAGTAAATTTTATATTTTACCTTGTCGGTTATAGGTCAAATCGACATGGCACGTTCTTGAACCAAGTGTTCGTCTGGTGTGCTACTGTCAGAAACCCTACCTCAAGTTTTTGACGCTAACACACTTTTGGCACGCCCGGTGGGACACGCAATGTCTTCATCAGGGAAGTCGATTCCACCATCAGATCTCAACTCAGAAGCTATAATCGTCCCAACAATGGACGATTTATCCAGGGAACAGCACCAAGAAAATGAAGCTCGGAAGGCTGCGCTGAAAGAGATGATGCTAAGTTGCTATCAGAAGACAAGACGTGGCGTCACTCAAAAATTCGCCCTGCCGACGGTCAACGCCCTGGGTGATGCGGGTGTAACAGAACAAGTAAGCCGATATCTACCTGCTCAAGCCGAATTATCGGCTATGATTAATCAGTCTGTGCATCACGCTTTAATAAACCAATCATCGGCTCTGGTGACAACACTTAGGCCGATGATAGCAAATAGCATCAAATCTATAGCCCAGGAGTTAGCCTCGTCAGGAAGTCTGCTAGATCCATTACAAGCTCTGCCGAATTATCCTGTTTTTTCAATACCATAGAACACGCAGGGCACTACGGTCGATCCTAAACCATCGGCTGTAACCTCACCTCCCACAATGATGCCCACACAACCTACGGTCATATTGCCTAGGGACCCTCGGTCAAGTGGGGTGAGTCATTACCATGCCTATACCGACGCCGCTAGGTTGGATGCGTCAATCAATTTGCCGCCATCGGCTCCGTTCTACGCCTTTCCCCAATCGGTTTCACAGCCGATTGGCTCCGAGAGATTCCCACAAGAATCTACCTCGCAAAGGAACCCAGGTCCACACAGGGTAGTAACATACTCTGAGCCATTTGTTACAGTACCGAAAACTCAAATCAGGCATAATCGACGCAATCAGTATGGTCATATGCCGACGGCACAAAGACATTATAGCCGAGCTTACGCTCGGGGGGCAGGATGCCGATTATGACCGACATTATCAAGGGCCTGCTATGCCAATGGCCGATAATGCTAACTGGACAGATCAGATCTGTACCGTTTTGAGGGACCAATTTGGCATACAACCAAAAGGAAAAGTGATCGGCTATAGAAAACTGTACCCTGATTACATCGATCGCATGCCTTACCCTCACAATTTCAGAGTCCCGGATTTTGCAAAATTCTCCGGGAATGATTCTATCACCACCCTGGAGCATGTCAGACGCTTTATCGCGCAGTGCGGTGAAGCGGCCCAATCCAACGGGCTTAAAATTAGGTTGTTCCCATTGTCTTTATCCGGGGCAGCATTTACTTGGTTCACTTGTTTACCTCCGAATTCGGTCCATTTATGGAACGATCTGGAAAGCCGATTCCATGAATATTTCTTTTCAGGCAGTTTGGAGCTTAGAATTTCAGATTTGAGTTCTGTGCGCCAAAAGTTTGGAGAATCGGTGACGGATTACATCAAGAGGTTTAGAGAAATTAGGAATCGGTGTTTTAGCGTTACGTTGCCTGACAACCAACTTGCCGATTTAGCATTTCAAGGTTTGATCCCGCCGCTTAGGGAGAAGTTTGGAGGCCAAGAATTCACTGACCTTAGCCACTTATTGCATCGCGTATCGGCTCAAGAAAGCCGATTCACTGATAACAAAGCATTCAAAGATAGATTCAAAAATAGCAATAACAAGGAAAAGGATAAGGCCAAGGTCAATATGGTTGAATATTGTCCTAGTGATTCGTCGGACGACGAGGAAGCAGAAATAAACATAGCCGAATGGGTAAAAGGATCCAAGAAATCCTTAGTCCATTCTTGACTTAGCGCACTAGGAACAAGTCGGAAGTCAAGTACTCTTTTGATGTTTCTAAGTGCGATCGTATTTTTGATTTACTTCTGCAAGAAAAGATAATACGATTGACGGAAGGACATGTGATACCATCGCTTGATGAGATCAAAAAGCGCAGGTATTGCAAGTGGCATCATTCTTATTCGCATAACACTAATGACTGCAATATCTTCCGTCAACAGATCCAGTCTGCTATTGAGGATGGTCGGTTGAAGTTTGCCGATGAGCCGACCATGCAGGTTGATGTTGATCCGTTTCCTATCAACATGGTACAGTGCTTGGCTAAAGGAAAAGAGCCGATGCAAGACGAGCAGAAAAAGGATCGACAAGTCGACATACAGTCAAGCTCGAGCGGCGGCCAAACACTAAAGTTACCATCAGTTCCTTACAAATACAAGCCGATCGAGATGGAAAAAATTCAAGGACCATTAAACCCAAGGGGAATCCCCAGGTGGGTAAATGGTACAAAGCAGAGAAGTCCCCATCAAGGCAGCCCACGAAAAGGTTAGGTCCAACGTTCTCACAATTAATGGAGAAGTATGAAAGGATGAACAGCCGACCGCGGCATCATACCCGCCAGTCGGATAATTTGTACCGTACAGAGAACGTGGAGAGGGCACATAGAAGGTGTCCCTTTTGGCAGTTTTGCTGGGAGAGAAGAATAGCGTTGCCATCACCATATACCTGCCCGATGGAACATTATCCCCGAGACGATTGGCCAACGCAATCGGCCAGAGCTAGGCTATCTGGGCCAATCAGAGAGCAAGACAGAAGTCACAGAAGGTCGGTTCATGAAAGAATATCCAAACCGAATCAAGAACCAAGCCAAGCCAAGACACGCAAGCCCAGTTCTAATCAAGAAGATTTGGCTGGTCAAATAAGGAAGCCGGTGGAACCCAAACCCAGGTGGTGTCCATCTGGCCTGAACCGATCACAACGACGACGTCTCTAGAGGCTAAGGACGCAAGAAATCCGCGAAGCCGATACCGAAAAATAGAGAGACAAAATGTTTAATGAACTTCGTCCAATCAAATGCGTCAAGAAAGAATGGAGAAGAAAAGAGCAAGCCGAAGAAGATTTCGAATCGGCTGATGACTTGGATTCTCCCATGATTCGGGATGACACGCCTCCAATGGATATTAACATAGTGTTCACGTTACCAGCTGAGTTCAAAGTCAGAACTAAATCGGCCAAAGAGGCAGTTGCTCAGTTGTGCTCTGGCGTGTAGAGCGCCGTCTTTGAGAAACCCAAAGACGATCATCGGCATCTGAAACCATTGTATCTGAAAGGATATATAAATGGCAAGCCGATATCAAGAATGCTGGTAGACGGAGGCGCCACAGTGAATCTAATGCCATACACAACTTGCAAAAAGCTAGGTAAGTCTGATGAAGACTTAATCAAAACTAACATGGTTTTGAATGACTTCACAGGTGACCCTACAGAAGCAAAAGGTGTCATGGTCACAGAGCTGACTGTCGGTAGCAAGACTTTGCCGACAACATTCTTTGTAATTGATGCCACAGGAAACTACAGTGTGCTGTTCGGACGGGATTGGATTCATGCAAATTGCTGTATCCCATCGACCATGCATCAAGCACTTGTTCAATGGAATGGAGAAGAGGTTGAGGTCGTTACAGCCGATACATCGGCTCATATTGCCATGGCTAGCTCCAATGCGAATTGGCAACACGAAGAAGCTAGCTGCATATCGGGCAAGGCGTTGGACGACTGTGATTTCATCTGTGTGAGCAAGTCAGGACTCATGCCGATCAGTGTCAAGCCGGGCACTTTTGATCGAGCAAATGAAGTATTACGCCGATGGGGACAAGAAAAACATTGAAGACACTACAGGACAAAATGCAAAGCTATCGGCAAATAACGGATAGCTACGAAGCCATAGAAGACTTTGAAGAAATCGAAAAGTTAGGTCAAGGGTTCACATCCACCGACTTGCTTGAAGAAGTCGATATAGGTGGCGGTGATAGAAAAAGACCAACTTTCGTTAGTGCAAAGCTAGATGTAAAGTACAAGGAAAAACTAATAAAAATACTTAGAAATTATAAGGATTGTTTCGCTTGGGAGTATCATGAGATGCCCGGATTAAGCCGTCAACTGGTGGAACATCGGCTACCAATAAAATCAGGCTATCGACCGTTTAAATAGCATCCCAGGCGTTTCAATCCAGCCTTGTACCAAGTCATAAAAGAAGAGATAGAACGATTGTTGGAAGCAAAGTTTATCAGGCCTTGCCGATATGCTGAATGGGTTTCCAACATCGTTCTAGTCATGAAGAAAAATGAAAAACTTCGAGTATGCGTCGACTTTAGAGATTTTAACAAGGCGACGCCAAAAGACGAATACCCTATGCCAATAGCCGATATGCTTATCGATGCTGCATCAGGAAACAAGATCATAAGCTTTCTGAATGGTAATGCCGGGTATAACCAGATACTCATGGCAGAAGCCGATATACCAAAGACAGCCTTCAGATGTCCCGGTGCGATAGGGTTATTCGAGTGGACAGTAATGACTTTCGGCTTGAAAAACGCTGGAGCAACGTATTAGCGGGCAATGAATCTGATCTTTCACGACTTAATCGGCCATAGTGTCGAAATTTATATTGATGATGTAGTGGTAAAATCTGCCGAAGATTTCCAACATTTGGCCGACTTAGAGAGGGTGTTCAAAAACATAAGATCGCACGGTTTGAAGATGAATCCTTATAAGTGTGCGTTCGGTGTGTCGGCGGGACAGGTTTTAGGCTTTATGGTACATGAAAGAGGAATCGAAGTCAGCCAAACAAGGGTCAAGGCCATAGCCAATACTAAGCCGCCAACATGTAAAAACGAATTACAAAAGTTGATCGGCAAGATTAACTACCTCCTTCGGTTCATCTCGAACATCTCTGGTAGGATTCGTGCTTTCACTCCATTGCTGAAGTTAAAAGAAAACGAGGAATTTATATGGGGAGTTGATCAGCAGAAAGCTTTTGACGAAGTAAAAAGGTATTTATCCAACCCTCCAGTCCTGGCTGCACCTCAAAAGGGTATTCCATTCAGATTATATGTTTCGGCCGAAGAAGATACTATTGGAGCTGTTTTGGCACAAGAGGTACATGGTAAAGAGAGGGTTATCTTTTATTTAAGCCGACGGTTGCTGGACGCAGAAGTCAGGTACCCTTTTATCGAAAAACTATGTTTATCCTTGTACTTCTCATGTACAAAACTAAGGCACTACATACTAGCATCGGCTTGTAAGGTCATCTGCAAAACCGATGTTATAAAATATATATTGTCAGCTCCAATTCTGCGAGGTCGACTTGGCAAATGGGCTTACGCCTTGGTCGAGTTCGACTTATCATATGAATCAGCGAAAGCAGTCAAAGGACAAGTTCTAGCCGATTTTATAACAGGACATGACACAGCAACAAACTTAGTCTTGGTCGCACCATGGAAATTGTTCTTTGATGGATCAGTATGTGGGGAAGGAGATGGTATCGGTATTGTACTCACCTCACCTAGAGGACATAGCTTTGAATTTGCATTCCGGCTAAATAGCCGATGCTCAAACAACCAGGCCGAGTACGAAGCATTACTCAAAGGCTTACAGTTGTTGGAAAATATTGGAGTGAGCACTGTTGAGGCATATGGTGATTCACTATTAGTAGTACAGCAAATAAAAGGAGAATACCAATGTCGAGATGAAGTGCTATGGAAATACCTGGAACAATGCCTAGAAATCATCGGCTCTTTTGCATCATTTTCTATCGGTCATGTTCCTCGAGAATTGAACGATAGAGCTAATACTTTAGCTCAACAAGCATCTGGGTATAAAGATGTTGGCCGAAGTCAGGAAACCGAACTGGTAGACAAAGCAATTATGTGCACGGGTATTGCCGACTGGAGAACGCAGATAAAAGACTATCTAGTCGACCCATCTAAACCGACGGAACGAAGGATACGGCAACAAGCGTTGAAGTATGTTGTTATGGACGATATACTGTATTATCGGACTATGGAAGGCTTGTTGTTAAGATGTTTAGGGGCTGAAGAAGCGTGAGTGGCGATGGGTGAGGTGCATGAAGGTATTTGTGGTTCTCATCAATCGGCACATAAGATGAAATGGATGCTCAGACGGACAGGTTATTTTTGGCCGACAATGCTAGAGGATTGCTTCAAATATTATAAAGGATGTCAGACGTGTCAAAAGTTTGGCAACATCCAACTAGCACCAGCATCGACATTACATCCGATTATCAACCTTGGCCGTTCAGGGGTTGGGGAATAGATATAATCGGCCAAATATTTTCTGCCTCGAGTAAAGGCCATAGATTTATTTTGGCCGCAACCGATTATTTTTCAAAGTGGGTCGAAGCTATACCACTTAAAAAAGTGACCAGTGTTGAGGCGATTAGTTTTGTGAATGAACATATCGTCCATCGGTTCGGAATACCACAAACAATCACGACCGATCAAGGTACGGTATTCATGTCTAATGAGTTTCAAGGTTACGCCACGAATCTAGGGATCAAATTGTTAAACTCTTCGCCATATTACGCTCAGGCTAATGGACAGGCCGAGTCGTCTAATAAAACACTAATCAGATTGATCAAAAGAAAAATTGATGAGAAGCCAAGAAATTGGCATTCGACTTTATCAGAGTCACTTTGGGCTTATCGGCTATCTTATCACGGAGCGACAAAACTTTCACCTTACCAATTGGTGTATGGACAAGAAGCTGTTTTACCCGTGGAGATTAACATTGAGTCTATACGAATAGCCAGACAAAATGGTTTGTCGGCTCAAGATTATAATGATTTAATGGTCGACAGCTTGGATGAATTAGCGGAGTTACGATTGTCTACGCTTGATCGGCTTAAGAAGAATAAGATCAGAGTTGCAAGAGCATATAATAAAAAAGTTATGCCTAAGTCCTTTGATTTAGCCGATTTGGTATGGAAAACAATATTGCCTGTTGGCTCGAAAGATAACCGATTTGGAAAATGGTCACCTACGTGGGAAGGGCCATATAAAATTAATCGGCTAGTCGGCGGAAACTCGTACTTGCTAGAAACGATAGAAGGGTATGTGTTGCCTAAAGCAATTATTGGGAAATACTTAAAGAAATACTACCCTAGTGTTTGGATTGGAGCCTAGCCGATTGAATATATGTTCAGAGCCAAGATTAACACGATGTTGTTAATCGGCTGAAAAGATTGCAAATTCTGGAAACATAAGTAAAATACGAATCGGTTAAATAGCCGATCGTAAACATGGCAAAATTACAAAGCATTCATTGATGAGACATTCAGAGTATTTAGAAGTTTTTGGGACAACCACTCAAATATTACATCCAGGAATATTCGGAGTCGGAGACATTCAGAGTCGTGCCCTTAAAGCCGACAGTGCTCCAGCTGCCTTGGCGATTGTTTCTTGTACCTCATCCAAGATCTTGTCATCTTCTGCTGCATTGCCTGGGATGGGTATAAGTTTGGCCGATTGCTCCTTGAAGGCTGCCACAGCTGATGCTATTTCTATCTTCTGCTCCTTGGCGGCCGATGATGTTTTTTCAAAGGAATCTTGACCTTCGGCGATAAGCTTCACCGTCTTCGACAGTTCATCTTCAAGAAATTTCTTAGTGGTTTCCAGCTTTTGAAGAGAAGATTTGGTAACTTTCAGATAATCCATGGTGACATCAAACTTTTTCTTTTTCGCCTTAGTCTCCGCAACCATTTTGTCAAGGATTCTCTGGTCGGCTTCTTGGGCTGCTCTCTTTTTCTTCCTTTCTTCAGCTGCTTCCACGAGTGTCTTTTTCTCATCCAAATGGCATACCTCAAGCAGTGCAGCCATAGCCGCTGGTGGTAAATCGGCCTCAACTGCAGCCATAGCATCCCGAATCGGCTGATTATTGTTTAAAATCTCCGATTGCGGCCTTGACACTAAATCAAATAGCTTGTTGAGGCGGTCTTGCATGCCAGGAGCCGATGAAACCGCAGCCGACGCGTCTTTTGAGACCGCGATGATGTTTTGAATGGCAGAGATGTAATCGTCTGCTGCAAAAATCTCTGGATCATCTAAGTCGGATAAATTGAAGCCGAGAAGGTTGGATGGGTCAGAAGTCTCCGGAGCAGCAGCGGTTGTTGACACTGGTATCGGCTCTTTGGCCGATATATCTGGCAGGTTTGATAAAATATTGGCCACTTGTGCTGATGCGGTAGGCAGGAAGAAAGAACATAATGAGACCGATGGCCTAAATCGAGATTTGTAAATTTTAAAGATAAAAAAAATACCTGAACAGTAGCCGATTCGTGAGGTGAACTTTCGCCACTTTGTTCCTGTGGTTTAGAGTATTTCTTCTTGGAAGGAACTTTAGTGGACTTCGGCTTCTTCTTTTCTAAATAACCATCGGCTGAAAGTCAGTTAATGAGAAGAATGGAAAGGAACAAAAGATGATTTGAGCATAACTTACTTGGTTGCTGTTGCCTTTCTAAATCGGATAAAGATGGGATTTGAATGCCCAAGGAACCAGAAGTGTAGCCAGTAAGTGCAGTTGCCTTATGTGGTCGTTTTTCTTTGCTAGTTGCAGGAGCATCGATCGGCTTCTTGCCGACAGCTTTAGTCTGCAAAGAAAAGAAGTTAGCCAATGAGATAAATTCATATGGGCTATGATAAAGAAAAGCTAAATCGACTAATACCTCGCTAGTAATATTTACGAGACTCGTATTATCATATCCGGAGCTCGATTCGTCACTTGAACTGTTATCAGAAGATACCATCGGCTCAGAAAGGTCTGGGAAGAGGGCATCAATAATAGCCGATGGGGTACGATCTAGGAGAAGTGCATCCGCAATTGAAGACCACCATGCGGAGAATCGGCTGGATCGACGATTGTTCAAGACGAAATGTGGCAAAGATTTGATCTGCATGTCATCGGCTATCTCCAAGACCATATTGGCTGCAGCTAAAGATCGTACTCTAGTTCTAGGCTGAACCAAGTCAAGAAGTGGGAGACTGGGAATTACTTGGCCGAAACCCAGTTGTCTGGTAAAGATGGAAGGATGATAAAATTCATAAGAAGGCTGAAATGTGAGGTTCCTTGTATTGAAGCCGACATGCAAGATACTAGGAGAGATAAAATTTTTAAAGAAATCCAGAGTCGATTCAGGCATTTCAGAACTATCATAATCCAAATGAAGAAATGATGGCCATTCAAAATCGGCTGCACTGGTATAACTGAAGAAGTCTTGTTGGCTAAAATCATTACTATCCAAGTTGAGGAAAAAAGATAAATATTTTTTCAAGCCGACTGGAGATATCTTCTTGCTGCCAGAGCACATTATATATCTTTCGCCATAAGATCGGCTAGCTCTGAATTCTGGTGCTGCATTTTCTGGTGTATCGTCACGAGGAAATGCTGAGTCGTCAGATGGATCCAGTCAGAAAGATCGGCTAAATAAACAATACAACCATATCTGGATGAACCAGAGAGGACCACCTACGTTGCCAATGCAAAATTTGGCAAAACCAGTGAAAAGCCGACTCCTAATCACATGCATCATTTGACAAACTGCCCTAAGGAACATTTTTCCCAATGCTAGCCGACGGCCCTCTACCAATCGCTCTGCTATTAACTGATACACTTGTGTTGGTCCTAAAGAAGCACCACAAAACAAAAATCGGTCTAACCACAAATTCAGAAAAGCAACATGTTCTTCATCTGATACCAGCCCATTCACTTTATTATTGTTGTTAATATATTTGCGCCAACCTTCTCCTTTGGATTGAATAAACTTGTATTTCGGTTTGCCACTAAAGGCCGATATCTGCTCACCATTTGGCTTAAGGCAGCACAATTGGGCTATGTCCATGAGGGTCGGGCCGATGGGACCAGTATGGAACAAGAAGGCATTGAAAGTCTCCGACCAGAAATAGCAAGCCGTGGCCACTAAGGGCTCATTGGCTTCTGGGTCGGCTAATGAGAGAGGAATACACTCTGCTATACCCATCTTTTCCCATTCCCCTCTTTTTTGAGCAGCCACGCGAATATACCAAGATCTCCATCCCTTTAGCGCTGTCGGCCATGCCCTGAAACTTTTTTCCCAGCTCTCTATGTTGAATGCAGTAGCCGATAAAGGAAGACGGGGAATATCCTGGCTAATGACCGTGCTGGCATCTAGATTCCCTATCGGACCAAGGAAATATTGATCTTTACTGTTAGGGATCGGAATGAGTACCTGACTCGCGTCCATTTCAGCCGATCTTAGCAAGCCGATTGGAGAAGAAGGATGCAAGCCGATTGATGGAAACCGAGCAATGGACAAGTAAAAGCCGATTGTTTGGGGTTAGAGAGCTTGTGCGCGTGAGGAATGACCGAGGTGGGGGCCGCGTTTTATAGCATGGTAAAAATTTGAAACGGCGGGAAGTGAATTTCAAGAGGCGTGAGCAGTTAAAACGCATTACCAGCATGTCAGAGAATTACGGCGCGAATAAAGCAGCAGTTAATGGGCGAAGATCAAACGTTAGCCGATTGAACAAGCCGATAAATGTGATTTTTGACAGATGAACAATCATCTCTCAAAAAAAGGGGGCATATGTTTGCACCAAAATTCGGTAAGTTTATGCAAATCAGGCAATAAAATTAAAGATACGGAAACTAACGGAAGATTGGAAAGGATCCGAGATATTTGGTAACTGCAAGATTTTTAAGGAAACAATCGTCCAAGATAAGGCCGATACGGATACGGACTCAAGCGTGTTGTAGTAGGATACGATCGACCGAAGGGTATAAAAGAAGGGCCAAAGCAAGCTGCAGAAGGAATCAACACAATACAATCAACCAGCTTTTACTTTCTTCCTGTCGACTAGGAGTAGTTTTTGTAATTTAGTCTCTGTAATCGATCTTGATCAATAAAGTTGCGCATCGCCGATTGTTGATCTTCTTCAATTACACCCCAGGTTTGATTTATTCTGATTTTGTTGCGCATCGCCTTCTTCAGAATCAATCTACCTTTATCCTCTGATTAGCCTTGATCGGCTAATTAGACTTACCTTGTTACTTTGATCTTAATCGGCTTCAAGCTGATTGGGTCTAAGCCGATTGATCGTTACGATCAGCTTTTGAGTAAATTTTATATTTTACCTTGTCGGTTATAGGTCAAATCGACTGGCACGCTCTTGAACCAGGTGTTCGTCTGGTGTGCTGCTGTCAGAAACCCTACCTCAAGTTTTTGACGCTAACACAAATCTTGTGCTACTTTAATTGGTTTGTTTAAGTAATGTTTGTGGCTCTTGTGTATATACATTGTGAGAATGTGCTTCATATGGTGGCTTCGACAAAGGTAAGTACAAGGTAAGATTGTTTCCTAGAGCATGTGTTCTGGTCGCTCCCAAATATGGGTGCGTTCTTGGGAGCGTGGATCCAAGTTTAATGTTGTTGTTATTATTCTCCATGTTATTACTTGTGAATACCTTATGGTTGGTGTTCTAAATGGCTTGAAAAGAAATTGTATTGTTTCTGAAATTTATGGATGAATATGGTTAAAAATTAGTGAAAGAGCATGATGAAGTGACATTCTGTGTACGTGGGGTGCCGGGGTGTTACTGGTTGTATTAGAGAGGGCGTTAGGTCCGTGGTGCATGAAATTAGCAATTTACTTTAGAGTGAACTAGAATTTTGACTTAGGGAAATTGAAAACATGGCTTAGTTATATACTCTTTAAAACTTTGTCATAGGATAATGACCTTAAAAATCTGACATAGATTGGTTAATTAAATTAAAATTTAACATGCTTTGGTGCACAGTAGGATGGGTATGGTAAATCATTGTATTACACTTTAATGTTATATTTGAGTTAATGACGATGAATGATATCATGGTGGTGAATGACGTTATAATGACGCATGTTGCTATGATGATGAATAAGCTGATTGAATGAATGTGTTTATGTGATCTAGTTATTCTAAAGGGTTTCGGTCGTTCTCTTTGTCCATGGTAGAGTTCTTTGATGTATGCGTGGCCAAGTAGAGCCACCACTTAGGTTCAGGAACCCCTGGCAAAAGAGAGTGGTTCATTTATTATGTCATAGGTTAGAGAGGCTGTCGAGGAGGTTTCATTCGTTGTGTCGTCAACGGTCGGACAACAGATAGGTTTAGTGATGGGACTTTATTGGTTGTTCTTACTACAACTACTGGTGATTGGTTTTGTTGTTAATCTTTTTGTTGCTATGCGGAGAAAATTATTGCCTTCTTCATGTGTTTATCAGTTTCTGTGTTTAAAAATAGTTCTTGGAGTTTTTGTATAGGAATTAAGCTGTGGGGGTTTAGGTTTTATACTTTTAACAGGGAATGATTGCTTGGTTGCTTGGTCTTTCCTTTTTGAAAAATATCTTTGCAGCCATCTTGCCTTCGTGGAAGTTTTTAATTTCGAAAAAAAATTTGGAAAATTTTTTCATTTCGGAATTTGGGTCTTGTTATCTTATGATTTGGCAATCGAGTTCCTTTATGAAATATTGTTGCCCTTTTCTGAAAAAATAGTAAAAATTAATCAATTAACTAAAAAAATTATCAGTAGTAAGAGGTTTTATTTAGCACGTTACTGAGTATGTACTTGTGTGACATATAGAACGAGCTATTTCTATCGTACCCTTGGTTTTGAATCAATTAAATGTAATTATTATCTTTTGTTTAAAACAGAATAAATTTCCGTTGTCATAGGTTATTCTATTGTAAGTAATGATGAAATGTGTTTTTTTTCATGCTTAGAAACTGTTGCATTAAATGAATGTATGGCAACACACACTTTTATTTCAAGAGTAGGTGACCAATGAGAATTTTTGAGGCACTAAACTTTGATGCATAATTAATTAGAACATTGAGAATAGTATAAATTGCTGATGCTATTAAATTAAATTGGTTAGTTATTTAAAGATATTTTAATATAAGGTGTTGGTAGAGTAATTTAATTGTGATGTTGGGTGACCCTAAAGAGATTTGTTATTAGAGTCATTCTATTTGTTATTGCAAAATATTGAAATGATTGAAAGTATAACATTGTGTTCCGTTAATGCTAGTACATATCATGATTGAGAAGGTATAAAATTTTCATCTTTAGTGAAATGTTTAGAGCAATGTGATATGGTAAATTATAGAAACTTCTTTTAAATAGCTTTACTATTTTGCTTATGGACAATTTAGTATGGTGTATCAATAGAATGATTTAATCAAAGTTGTAATCAATGAATGATTAAACGTATAATGATTATTATGGTGCAAGGTTTTAGTCTTAGCAAATGTTTGTCTTAGGGCCATATTTACGAAATATGTCTCGTTGAGATGATATTTAATTGTTTGGGTCATTTATTGACTGAATAAGCTTTGTTTACTAATATGTTGACCTATGGGTTGTATAAAATTTGTATGTTAATCATACTAAAATTTTCTTCAAAATTGGGGTTTTGAACTTTGGTATATGAAGTTACATGATTTCATGGTTCTTCATGGGTTACAGACTTAGAATTATGTCGATGCAACATCTTATGTTGAATTAATTATCGGATTGAGTATGCTTAAAATTATGACAAGATTTTTCTTTTTTATCATCATGAGGTAGACTTAGTTTAAAAAAGAGAGTTAAATTGATGAGCTCTCCTATTTGTATGGATAATTTGACATGATGTATTTTGTTCAAAGATTTATTTATATGTGTTGATATCTTTGTATGATGTACTTTACGGAGTTTTGAACTCACACTTGTTAATTTACTGTTTTTGGTACTTTGAGGCCGGTATACAGGGAAGAGGAGTAGCACAGTCACTTCGCTTGTTATCACTCCCACTTCTTATTGATAATTAGCTTTTGGTCATTCTTAGTTTGTTGAATAAATTAGACAGATACATTCATGAAATAATTTTAGTGGAATAAATCTTGTGCGACTCTAATCAGTTTTGCTAAGTAACGTTTGTGGCTCTTATGTATATATATTGTGAGAATGTTCTTTGTGTGGTGGCATCGACAAAGGTAAGTATCAAGGTAAGATTGTTTTCTATACGCATGTGTTCTGGGCCCTCCCAAGCGTGGGGTCTTGGGCGTTTGGATCCAAGTTTAATGTTGTTTTGTTATTCTCTTTGTTATTCCTTGTGAATACCTTGTGGTTGTTGTTTTAAATGACTAGAAAAAAAATTATGTTGTTGCTGAAGTTTTTGATTGAATATGGTTAAAAACTAGTGAAAGAGCATGATGAAGTGACATTCAGGGCATGTGGTGGTGCTCGGGTGTTACAGAGTTGCTGAACAAAATTGAGTCTTTCTAATAGATTGATTCAAGGCTGCCAAGTTATCTATGGTTGGTGCTTTTCTTCATTGGTTGTGGCCTAGAGAGGACCTAGAGAAGGCATGTGCTGCTATTCTAGGGGTTGTGCAATCAAGCCAAACCCTAAATTAGTTGCTGGTCACAAGGAGAAGAAGGGAACTCATTGCTATTTGTACCATGAAGATTGGACCACCCTTGTGCATTAGCTAGCCTACTAGTTGATCCAAATCGCATTCTCCCCACAGGTATTACCTGACGGTTTATCGATAAGAAAATAATTTTAGATAGTAAAAAGTTCTTCCCTGATGGTTTTGCACCGTTGAGAAAGATGATTACTCTGGTAGTGTGAAGGCATACTCCTGCATGCTAGATTGACCAAAGATAGAGATCGTAAGTACATTTTACACGTCACAAGAGTATCACTTTCAAGATTTATATCCAGTATATTACTCAAAAAGATTCCATTTAATATCTCAAACTTTGCTTGAAAGTCCGTCCAGCACCCCAAACTATGAAAACAGATCCCCTCGAAATTTGCAATCCAATTCAAATAACACATTGACCTAGTTTTACAGGGTGGTATCGCTCGCATGATGTGATGAGTAGGTGTTTTAGCTACATAGGATGAAACACAGGTTAAGTTTAGATGAATGATAGATGGGTCCTACAAGGGCTTCTCTCCCAAATAGAAAAAAAGGAAGGGAGCTATAGGGGGCGATGAGAATGGAAAGCGCTATGGGGAGCTTGTTGGGGGAGAATTCCTATGGCCCCCACTTGCATTTGACCTAACTTGGACAGCATCTCATGCAATGTGAAAAAACTGCCCACTCATTACACCACACGGGTAATACCATCCTGCGAAACCAGACTATGTTGTTATTTGAATCAGATTGCTGTAAGGACCTGAATATGCAAATCTAGACCCTCTGTGTATACCGTACTAGTTCAGGATTATACTAGTGCACGTAGTGGCAACATAGATGAATATCACAATCATACACAAAGGAAACATAATAAAAGACTATCTATTGAATATAGGACAGTTGAATGACCTTATGGTCGACATTATATTAGTATGCCACAAAAGGCTTTGACTCTAATAAATAAACAACAACGAAAAAAAACTTCGTAGGTAAACCCATCAATATGCCACAAGCAACTGAGAAGGTTCACCCCAGAAATTTGCCTCCTCCTGATACTCCTCCAGAGAAGGTGTAGACTCTTCTTCAACTGATGATGTTATTGTGGCAAGGTGAGTGCATAAAGCACTCAACAAGTTGTGCACAGAATGCAATCTAACATATCTATATGCATGGTTTATTCCAAATGAATGGCTAACATGGTTATTTTGCAATAAGCAACATTTACAAATCAATAAAATAAATAGATTGAAATGATAGTAAACAAATAACAATACTAAATAACTTTTAGGTATTTCTCAAAGTAAACTAGCACAAAGTTCTAAACAATTTCCAATACTTACAATGCCACATAGCCTCCCTTTCCCAATTCTTATTATATAAAACCTAACCCTTGATTGAAATTCTTGAGCATTGTCCATAACTGGGGACACAGCTATCCGAATAGATTTACACTCTATACACTTTATCTACAAGATATGATCAAGCTTATACTTCCATGTAATGATATGTACCCATCAACGTGTGCCTAAAAAGATCATAACAAAACCTTTTGAAAATTTTATTCGAACATAGACTCTCTCGATAAACCTGAACTTGCTATTCCTTCCCTCACATAGAGCAAAAGAATAGGAGATGTTCATCGTTGTATTAGGAACAATCCTTATTCAAGATGTGAGGTTACTGCACACACACCCTCCTTTGATCGCACACACAGTTTGGTCTTCCACCTGAGGCATTCCATGTCAAGACTCAGTAACTTACTGAGTTAGTTCTGGCATACAATAGACATGTGGTTGCATAATTAGCCCAGTTCAATGACTTGCAAGGTTAAGTCCTTAACTGACCTAGGCAAGACTTTCAATCACTTATAGTAACCATCTCACTTTAACTCATACATGAATATACCAATCCAATGCTACATAGGCCCACCACGGCTCAAAGTCTTTTGCTACTTGCCCCAATCTAAATCATTTACCACCATAGTCGATTATTGTACAACACATGCCATTAACAACTCATCATCATTGTGTGACAACACATGACACACCCATTCATAAACATGTTCCATATTCCATTAGTCAAATTGAATTTGCACTTCCAAAAGATACCAGCTATATGTGGCATTGCTAAGCAAACTACACACATTCTAACTAACCCACTTTGGCATCTATTAGCAACCAACTAATAATTATGCATCTTAGAATGATAAATAATCATGGCATACAAATGACAAGGTAGGTATAATCCAATTGGGTTGAATAGCTAAATTCCAAATTATTTGGAAATAGTTCTAAGCATAACATAACTTATCTTGGAATAGCTCATGTTCTTGATTTATACCTTGAGCTTGAATCAATGTGATGAGGCTTATGGAAGCCCGATCTTTTGGTGAGATGGATAACTCTCGATTTATGGAGACGACCCTCACGATCCAGGCTACCAACCGAAACACGATCGACGTCAAGCAATCATTGAACCAAACTCTAAATTATTATCAACCGTGCCAAAGCCCGATTGACCTGATTATGAACATCAATTCCTACAAGCAACCGAAGAACAAGAAAAAACAATCTGCAATTGCAAATATAATTGAAGTATTGATGTGGGATTTCGAAGGATAGTATTCCTATTGATCTATCCGAATAAGAGAATACCAGATAGTTTCACCAAGGAAAACTATGACTAAACAAAACACGAGTCTTATGAGGGAGCTAGGCTAACTTAAATAAGCATCTGAATAGGGTGTGGCTAGGAGGTGGACACGGACATGGACTCCTCATGGGCGTCCCTCCTGGGCCTTCCTATAACATGGGTCGAAGCCCAATTGGCAAAAGTGGCGCACCAACTCTCTTTGACGATTGCGACATGTAAACAACGAATTTGAAGGTGAGGCCAGATCTGTTGGAAAGGTTTCGTCGTAAGCTTTACCTGGGTCAGTTCCTAACTTTTTAGGAAAAACCGATTGTGATAGATGATTCGGTGATGGTATTTATAATTAGTGGGGAATCATCACAATTGGTTCTAAGGTTAGAACCGATTGTGATGTAGCTTTGGACACATCACAATCTGTAATATCACATAAAGACATGATTTGTTGGGGCTGTTCCTGGGCTATTTTTGGTCTGGTTTTTGGACTGTTGTTGGGCCAGGTGGGGGGCTATGCCTCCTAACCCTAGCTGCCACCCTTTCCAAATGCCAGCAGCCACTCCTCCTGCTTCCAAGTAGCCACACCCTCTCCGTCAATTCCATAGCTGCTCCCTACCTCCCCTCATCCAGCCACCCCGGTCCTGCCCCTGTGCAGTGACTTGCCTTCCCTCCTGTGCGCCATCCCTGGCCCTTCCTCCTTCCTCAGGCCAGCCGCCAGCCATCCTCGTGTGCCGTTGTTGCTACTGCCCTTGGGGAAGTCAAGGAAGAGGAGATCCTAGGGCTGCGATCCAAGGGGAAGCGTCGATTTTGTCATCCCATTGATTCTTTGGGAGAAGGTATAATCCTAGGTCGAATTTGGTGGTGCTGGTGCTGCATTAGAATGGGTTTTGGGTGGTCTCCCTGCTGGTTGTGGATTGTTTTGATCATCGGGTTAGGTTTGGTGTAGGTTTAGTTTTCGAGCAGCATTGGTTCTAAAATTCAGATCGAGTTTTGGGGCATTTAGGATCATTTACAGAGGGTTCGTATGTTGTAAAAGTTGTAGATTATTGTCTTAAGTTTAATTAGAGTATAATAACGCGAAATTTGGTTTAGCGGTTTAGAAGTTATCATCTGTTGAAGTGTTCTGTCCCGAATTGGATCACTGCTGGAAGTTCAAAATTTGGGCAGATCTGGTATTGATGTTCAGATTGATTTTTGGGGTTCTTTTGGTCAGTTCCAGAGGGTTTGGATGTTGCAAAAAAACATAGATTTTTGTCTTAACTTTCATTAGAGATCAAAAACACGAAATTTGGTTTAGTGGATTAAATGTTATGACCTATGGAAGCCGACTGTGCAGAATCTGTTTGCTACTGTATTCTATCTCGATTTTATTCAATTTAGGGTTGTTTAGTGGCCAAATTAAATTATTTCAATAACTAGAGAAAGCTAGATAATTTTCTGTAGTTTTCAGAAATGTTCTAGATTGCTTTATTTAGAATTGTATAAATTTAGTTATGAATTTCTGAAGGTTGCTATCCAATGAGGCAGCAGAATGGTTTCTCAAGGCAGGAAACGAAAAGCTAGTTGGTTTAATTGATGAAGTTGATTAACTAGAATTTGGTGAGTAACCTTCGGTAGTTTTCATAAAGTTCATGGTTTCCTTTATTTGTGCTCTTAGGTCAGAAATTTTGGTCATTTGACCACCGGGACAGCAAAGGGGTGAGCTATCCGGTGAGTGAGATGGGTAGAACTGGGGTAGTGCGTAGAGACGACATCATTATATTTGATGTATGAATTGTTGCTGCATGATTTTGAGATGGATGCATAAATATATTGCAGGAGTTGTGACTTCGGGTGTGGATTCAACCTCACGTTACTCAATTTCTTGTGGATAAAAAGGCAAGTGTATGGTAGAATGATAATTTGGTTGTGAAATGAATTGTTGTTTAGATTGATAAATGTCACCTTGCTGTTTTTTATATGATTAATGTTAGTCATTTTCATTATTTATGCTTGTGATCTTGAGATGATGATATTAAGTACATGATGTGGATGGTCACATGGGAATTGTTGGTACGTGGTGATTGGTTTTTTAAAAGTGTTGCATCACTTGCATTCATATCATTAAAAGAGCATATGAGCCAGGTCGATAAAAGAGTCATATAACTAATCTGGAGTGCATAGGCCAGGTCGGTGAGAAAGGTATATGACTTGACCTGAGTGCTCTTGAGTAAGACCTACATCGATAGGCCCCTCCACTGGGATGGAAGGGAATGAGAGTGTGACATCAACGGGTGTGCACTTAAGCTATACCGATATAAGTTATGAAAGGAGCATATGAGCATACAAGCATTTTTACATTTCACAGCATTGCTAATGATAAATGATGGTTAATGTGATGATTGTGATAAATGGTTATGTGGATGAGTCGTGAACTCATCCAATGATGACTAATGTGATAAATGTGACAACTGGTATGATATTATTTCTTACGTATTGATTGAGTCGTGGATTCACCCTTACTAGTTTCAAATGTGATAATTGGTTATGTTATTGTTTTATTATACACTTTGCTGAGTTTTGGACTCACGCTTGTTTTTTTGAATTGTTTTTAGGTACACTGAGAGCGGCATATGGGAAGGGAAAGTAGTACAATCATGTGACATGATAATCCACCACCCTTCAATGTTCTCTAGTACTTAATCTTGAATAGATCATTGGATTAAATTTGGACTCTCCCAACCTTGGAATATGTTTAATAAAACTGTCTATGTGAAAGGTTATTTAGTTATGTGTATGTTACTGTTGAGGTTATGTTAGATGAAAATTATTGTAACACCCTTGCACCCACGTGCCCCAAATCTTACACCAACAATCATCAAATACTACCAAAATAACTAAAAAATTTTCATGACCTCTAATGCAATTAGAGCAAAACAGCACAAACAACAACATAATATCAACTACGGCATAACCATTCGAGTATAAAGTAAAGCATAGCAACAACATCATGCCATAAACCTGAACTAACATCACATAAGTAATTTAAGGGAGGTGAGCTCGACCAAACAAACACCAATACAACTATAATCTTTTTACAAAAGGAACTAGACCAAAAGCAAAAAATTAATCCGCAACCACTAGTAAAACAAAATACAACACCTTCTTAACTACTCAAAAGCCTAGAGCAAGTGATAACGAGTGAATGAAGTGATGCAAAGCCCTCTCCCATAATGCCGCTGTGGAGATACCTAAAATAAAACATCACAAAACAAGCGTGAGTTCAAAACTCAGGAAAGTGTATCATACTATAACAATTAACTTAAAACAAGATATTAGAGCAATTCAATATGGTAAGACTTTTGCACATAAGAACAACATCATAACTTAACGTTCTTTACTCTTTAACCATGCAATGCACATGCATGCTCATAATGCACATTTTCATAGCAAATATCGGTATTGCTGGGTGCTCACCCATCGGTGTACACCCTCTCATTCCCATCCAGCCCGTGGAGGGGCCTACCAAGGTAAGACTTTCATGTCTCATTACGTGTGAGCCATAGAGGCCCATTCGGGACACCTCTTCTGTTATGAATGCACAAATGCAAATGAAATGAATTAAATTGCAAACTGCATTCTTATCCAACATTCTCATCACCATACATAAACATAAGCATTTGCATAATCTTAAATGCATAAGTTTAACATTTGTATCCTCTTAAGCATAGTCACCATCCTAAGCATAATCATGAACATAATTAAAATCACAAAGCAAAGCAAACCACAAATTCTTCTAGCATTCATTCTACATGATACATTTGCCTCTAACCGTGAGGAGCGGGGTGGTGCGAGATTGAGGCCACTCCCGAAGTTACACCACCTAAAATAACATTTGCATACATTTCAATACCATACAATCACAACATTTCCACATCGCACCTACGTTCAACCCAAACTTTGCTTTCCCACATGAAGAACCAAAATCTATTCCTTGATGTCCCGATAGCAGAAAGGCTATAAATTCTAACCCAAAAACCCAAACAATGGAAGCATGGACTATAGGTGAGCTACCAAAGATTACTCTCAAGTTTCAACTTGCTCTACATACCCCAAACTTCACTTAGCAAAAAAAACTAAAACCTAGCCCAGATTTTTCAGCATGCTGCCACCCAGGACAGCTAGCTTCAAACTAACACAACTTCTAGCATACAAATCCAAAGTCAGTAAACAAAGACATTTTTGGAATCTATAGAAAATTTTCTAGCTTTCTCAAGTTATAGAATAATTTAATTGGACCTCTAAATAACCCCAAACAGCACAAATCAGAAACTACTGTCAACAGCAATAAGTTATGGATATCAGGCACACAATTGATCATATCTTCTAAATGGCTAAACCAAAAAATATGTTCTTGGGCTCTAATTAATCACAAGACTATGATCTAAAATTTATTTTACTGCCAACCTCTCATAAAAAGTCTCTAAATAGCTCAACCCAACATAAATCCGAAGCTACTGCCAATCAGTAGCAACTCTGGACAACAGACATTCAGACTCTGAACAGCAGATACAAAAACGACCATAACTCCTAAACGGCTGAACCAAAGTTCAAATTCTTGAGCTCTAATTAATCACAAGACTACGATCTACAACTTCTTCTATAGCCAACCCCTCAGAAAATGGCTCTAGATTGCCCAAAACAGCACGAAATCGATACTGCTGACAACAGCAGTAAGTTCTGGACAGCAGTCACAAAAATACCCATATGTTCTAAATAGCTGAACCGAAAATCATGTTCTTAGACTCTAATTAAACTTAAGACCATGATATACAAATTCTTATACATGCAACCCTGCAGAAAATTCCCCTAGTGACCTCAAATCGCAGATCCAAAATGAGGGTTTGCATAGGTAAAAAATTTTAGAACTATCCCCAAATCTAAATCCACCATTTCCCCCCAAATCCACCAAATCCCCAAACCTTAGAACATCAAAATCCCTCAAATTTCCCCCTAAGAACAGCATCAAGCCACCCTAGAAGACTCACCTTGACTTACCCACAAGGAGGAGCAAAAAGGGGGAGGAGGAGGCGCCTTGGCTAGAGGAAGTAGGGGGAGCTGCTGCTTGGAGGAGGAGCCCAAAGGCTAGAGGGAGAAGAAAGCAAGGAAGGGGATGGGTGATGGGAGCAACATGGCTGCCAAAAAAAGGAGAGGGAGAAAAAAATTAGGTGGGGGAAAATTATGGCTATGGGCTTAAACCTTTCCCCCCAAATCCTGCTCTTTTCCTTTCAGGCTTCACAATTATGGCCATGGGTAGACTGTTATTAAACAATGTGATGGTGTTAGGCTTTGCCATGTTAAATTATGCTTGTGGTTTATGTTAATTTCATGAGATAATCAAGTTTAGTTTGTTATTATTACTTCCATTGTATTTACTTGTGAGTAACCTTTAGTTGGTGTTTAAGGTTCATTTGTCGATTGTTCTAGTGATTGATTAGTTTATTTGGAGCGGTTAAAAGAGAAGTCTTGCTGAAATTTATGTGTAAATTGATTAAGTCTTAGCAAAATAGTACGATGTTGTGGCATTCAGGGCACGTGAGATGCCGGGATGTTACAGCTTTAGGTCTGTGGTATTTGAACTTAGCAAAATTACTCTACAATGAACTAAAAATTTTGACATGAAGAACTAGAAACATGACTTAGGTATGTACACTTTAAAATTTTGCCATAGGACAGTAACCTTAAAATTTGATATAGTTTGGTTAACTAACTTAAAACTTGACACACTCTGATGCACAGTATGAATGGGATGGGTAATCATTGCATTACGCTTTAATATTTTATTTGAGCTTTGATGAAAAATGTTGAATATGATGATGTGTGATGTTATGATTGCACATATTGCTATGATATTGAAAGAGTTGATTGAATAATTATGTTTATGTGAAATAGTGGTGTCGAAGGTTTTTGGTCATGTTCTTTTGGGCCGTGGTAAGGGTTGTGTTTGTGGATGTGGTCGGGTAGAGCCCCCACCGGAGGTTTACGAACCTCTCGTAGGGCGAGTGGTTCGCTTAACACGCTCATAGATAGGAGGGATTGTCGAAGTTGTTGTGTACATTGTGTCGTTAACAGTTGGAGAACGGAGGAGTTTATTGACGAGTCGTTATTGGTTTCTCTTACTAGTGGGGAACGGGTAGGCTACTCTAGCGAAAAAACAAAATTTTCTACCGTGTAACCAAGGAACCACTGCAAGTTATAGATCATAGAATTACCACTAGACGCGTAGACCCATAGCGGAAGTAGAGTCGATGTAGCGCGGTGGTGCAGATGTAGTTGTACTATCCTCGCGCCTCCCCAACAGCTCCTTGTGGCTATCGTAGGTTGCGGATCGTCCTAGCGTTGAAGCTTCACAGTAACGCCTCCAAGGTATCCACATGTACAGGGTAGGAACACCACACGCCAGAGTGCTAGCGTCGGCTACGCGATTTTGGGCAGAGGAGGAGTGGCGGTTAGGGTTTCAGGAATTCCGAATTCCTATTGTGTTTTTTCGTGTATACCTACAAAGCCACCACCTCCTCCCTTTATATAGATGTCCCATAATGGGTTTCAACCCTTGAACCCCATTAGGAACTCTAAGCCCATTACAACTCGGATCCCTATCCGAATTGGTTACATCCCCTTAAGCGTGTGACCCTATAGGTTCACGTGCACTCAGACATGGCTGAATTACCCCTATCGATAATTGAGTACTCCTACTCGACCATCGAGTAATCGACCAATAGTCTATAGCAGCCCCTAGCATGACTTACTGACTCCCGAGTACATGTAAAGATTGGACAAACCTCAACAATGTCCTATATGTATTTCCTTTTGCCTCACGATATTGGTCAAACCCAAGGCAAGTTATTGTCATCCTTATTTGAATGGCTCGACCACTATTTCTCGATGCCATGACTCAGATTATCCGAATACATCAAGTTAACTCTTTAAATCGTGACTCGAGTAACTCTTTACTTGAGTAGCATGGCCATGCGTTTCTGGAATCTGACCACTTGAGAGGCCTAGAGATATCTCTCCCGTTGTATAGAGGGGCAAATCCTATCTTGCTCGACCGCGCCTCGCAGCATGTTTCATGACAAACCCGAAAGCCATCTTTATAACTACCCAGTTACGGAGTATCGTTTGACGACCCCTAAGTAAGCCATTACGCATCTTGAGAACATGCGACAATCTCAAGTTGAAGGATATAACATAAACATCGTATATGAGATGAACTGATGACATGAAATAAACCAACATTCTCGAAGTGCCTCATCGTGGGTCGATGTCCAAAACCCTATTCTCTAACATGTGTCCATATTATTGGTTTGATATCTCTATACCTATGACCAGTGAAACAGGATCATCGACCAATACATATGCTAGTCAACTCATATGTGTCCTCATATGATTATCGACTAGGGACCCCTTTTTAGAATAAACATCATAAAGGCGAATACAGAGTTTCACAAACAAGTCACGCACTTTGTTAATCAATAATCATGATGTTATTCAAAGAACAATCTCATAGTTCATGAACATTTATGGAAATATAATCATCTCTATGATTGCCTCTAGGGCATATTTCCAATAGTCTCCCACTTGCACTAGAGTCAATCATTCAGGTATCTAATACCCATAGCTCTTGTGTGTGCCTCATGCTTTGGCTGCAAGAGGGGTTTTGTTAACGGATTTGCAACATTTGAATCCATTTGAACTTTGCATATCTTTACATCTCCTCTATCCACAATCTCGCGAATAAGATGATACTGACTGAGTATGTGTTTGGACTTTTGATGGGACCTTGGTTCCTTAGCTTGCGCAATGGCTCCACTATTATCACAATACAGATTCAATGAGTTAGAGGCACTAGGGATCACACCCAATTCAGAAATGAATTACTTTATTCAAACACACTCTTTTGCAGCTTCAAAAGCCGCAATGTACTCAGCCTCCGTCGTAGAATTAGCAACTGTGTCTTGTTTAGAACTTTTCCAACTCATTGTCCCTCCATTTAAAATGTATATAAATCCAGATTGCGAACAACAATCATCTTTGTCGGTTTGGAAGCTTGCATCAGTGTAACCGTTTACAATGAGCTATTCGTCACCTCCATAAACTAGGAACTCATCCTTAGTCCTTCTCAAGTACTTAAGAATGTTTTTAACTGCTGTCCAGTGACCTTCACCTGGATCAAACTGATATCTACTCATAACACTTCGAGCATATGGATACATTTGGTCGAGTACATAACACAGCGTACATGATAGACCCAATAGCTAAAGCATATGGAATCTTACTCATACGGTCTCGCTCATTAATAGGTGGCGCTAGTGTTTGGGGGAGGCGAATAGCGCTAGGTATCCTACTCAACGATCGATATATTTATCGGGATGTTATGTCATACAGTTCTACTATAGAACCATTTGATATATCAACTATGTTCACAAACGGTTTTAGTATAATACCATTTGTGATATCCCCGTTTATCACTGACGGTTTATGAAGAGAATTGTCTATGATGATGTCCCTCATCACAGACGGTTTTTCAAAACCGTATGTGATGAGACGTCTACTATAAGCCTTTCTGTAGTAGTGTTTATAGCTTCAACCTTGGCTTTATCTATCTCAATTCCATGTGGATTAAAAATATAGCCATGAAAACAAACTCGATCGGTCCAAAAGGTGCACTTTTCGAGGTTACCAAACAAATGTGTATCACTCAAAGCAATAAAAACAACATGTAAGTTGTTCAAGATGTTTATCAAGTGATTTGCTGCAAATTAATATATCATCAAAGTAAACCACCCCAAAGTTACCAATGAAAGCACGTAAACCTTTGTCCATTAATCTAATGAAAGTGCTAGGTGCATTACTTAGACCAAAAGGCATCACTAAAAACTCATATAACCCGAACTTAGTTTTAAGTACAGTTTTTCATTCATCTCCAAGTGTCATTCTAATCTGGTGGTAACCACTATGCAAGTCTATTTTAAAGAAATCAGTGGAGCTACTCAATTTATCAAGCATATAATCTAACCTAGGAATAGGATGACGATATCTAATGGTGATATTATTAATGGCTTTACAATCAACACACATACGCCATGATCCATCTTTCTTAGGAACTAAAATCACATGAACAGCACAAGGACTAAGGCTTTCATGTACATACCCTTTGTCATGCAAGTCTTGCACTTGATGCTGAATTTCCTTGGTCTCCTCTGGATTAGTCTTATATGGCGTATGGTTTGGTAAAGAAGCTCCTGGGATCAAGTCAATTTGATGCTCAATTCCTCTAATAGGTTGCAGCCCCGGGGTTTTTTCGGATGGAAACACATTAGCAAAGTCCTGCAAAAGGTTAGTAACAGCAAAAGGCAAAGATACAGGCAAATCCTGGAGTGAAAACAAAGCATCTTTGCAAAGAAAAGCATGGCAAACAGAATTATCCACTTTCAAGTCATTAAATTCAGATTTAGTAGCAAGCAAAACAAATCCTTTCAATTTAATTTCACCTTTGCTAGCACTAGATTTTTTCTTCTTATGTTGCACAAGTTCTCTAGCTACAATCTAATTTTCACTGTTGCTACTCTCCTTTTCTCTATTAGCTCTCTCTAATTTATCTTTTAAAATTGGTTCAGGAGATATGGGGAACAAAGTGATTTTCTTTTATTTAGATATGAGAGTATATTGATTACTTCTACCATGATGCAAAGTATCTCTATCATATTGCAATGGTCTACTTAACAACAAAGAACATGCTTGCATAGGTACAACATCGCAATCAGCATAATCATGATATGAACCAATAGATAAGCGTACTCTCGTAATGTGCGTTACCTTCAACTTACCACAATAATTAAACCACTGAATGTAGTAAGAAAAAAGGTGCTGATTGGTGGTCAAGCCAAGCTATGCTTCTCGACCATGTCCATGCTTGCAAAATTGTTACAACTCCCACCATCAATAATAACTCTGCATGAATTCTCATTGATGATGAACTTCATTTGGAACAAGTTGTGGTGTTGGTTCTGTTCAGCACACTACATTTGAGCACTAAGTACATGCTTCACAATGATGCTCAAATATCTATCTGTAACTTCAGCATTGAATTGTTCCTCCTCATGTTCAGATTCTTATTGGTCACCTGCAGGGTCAGTTGTAAGCATAGCATATTCTTCCTCAATATCACTAGCTGAAGTATACTCACCATTGTCCTTTATGAGGAGGGCTCGCTTGCTAGGGCAGTCCCTCATCATATGACCATAGCCCTTGTAGCGATGGCATTGTACATCGCTAGATCGCCTGGTAGAAGCAACCGAAGTGGAACTTTTTGGAGGAGCTTGAATCGTGGACGTGCTTGCTTTAGGAGCGCGGGCAGTAGTGGTGGACAGCGTAGGGCTCCCACATGTGGAGGTGGTAGGTGGCCAGCATGGCCCTGGTGGCACTCGGCTTTGTGACTGGTTTGGCCTACCTGCAAAAGAACCTCTAAAGTTGCCCGAGAATTGGACTGTCTTCCCTGCACTTCACGTTCAGCTTTACAAGCAAGATTAAATACACGGCTAATAGAGTTGTATTCTTTATAATCAAGAATATCCTGAATTTCATAGTTAACCCCTCCTAGAAATCTAGCCATTTTAGCATCTTTAGTTTCTTCTAACCCACAACGCAACAAACCAATTTGTAGTTCTTGTTAGTATTCTTCTACTGTTTTGCTACCCTGTCTTAAGTGTTGCAAATTGTTAAGCAAATCATGAGAATAATAGGAAGGTACAAATCTATGTCTCATAGCTCTTTTCAATGCATTCCATGTTCTAGGTATGTTTTGAATATTATGACAATACTCACTCCACCATATAGATGCAAAATTAGAGAACTCACTAGTAGCAGCTCTAACTTTCTTATCTTTAGGAAAATCATAGCAAGCAAATTTTTGTTCTAAGGCTAACTCCCATGTGAGATATGCATCAGGATCATACTTTCCAGCAAAAGGAGGCATAGTGAATTTAATTTTACCAAGTGGGTCATCACGGTCACGTAACTCTCGTAGTGGTGGATCTCTTCTCATACCTTGGTGATTAAATCGATTTTGCTGATGTTCATGATCATTGTTGGGATTGAATCCTCCATCAGACTCCGTATCAGCAACATTTCGATTTCCTTCATCAACGACTTCTTCTACTTCATCGGTCCATGAGAGAGCAACAGAAGGGGTACATTGTTGTTGCGGTACGTCGACAGTAATGGCGGGTAATGGCGGGTAATAGCAGGGGCAGCCGTTGATGGAGCTCTCTAGCTGCCCTACGCATGTAGCAAGCGCAGCAAGCTCACCATTGGTGCGATCTAGAACCCCCTCAAGACGCTCTGAATGTTGATTCAGCATGCATGAAAAATGTCGTACGATTCCTTTCGTACGTGGTGTGAGAGGTGCATCTTCGTCGGTATGATTAGTAAAACCTGCCATTATTAGTAGAGGACAAGAAACAATTCACAAGTTTATGTCCCTATCAACTACTAAGTGCTGGTGGTTCAAAGTCACACACGTTCAAGCCTTTACCAAGCTCTTGCAAATTCTTACCAATGCAAAACAGGTGGTGCAATCGGTGGCTGGTTCGTGATAAATGCAACTCAACCTTGGCAAAGCGATTGCAAGGAGAACGCTACCTGTTTGGTTAGTAGAAGGTGGAGTTTGGACAAGCTTAAATATGTAGCAAGGATTAGAGAGTAATTCAATCCGAAAATTGCAAAGTCGAAAAGCTGTTCAAATTACTAGTCACAATTTGTTGGCACTAGACCAGACTGAAACTATGTGTAGCAAGCTTAGAAAGGTACTACTAGGGTTGAACACAAGTGACCAACACGAAGAACTATCAAAGGAGCTATTTCAATAACATGAGGCACTTCTCAACAATTTTTATTTTCTATTTTTTCCTTTTTTTCTTTTTTTTATTTTTTTTTGCAACTTAGAAGTGCACTTCATAACCCAACTAAGGACATAAAATAAAAATCTCATATTTTGGAATGAGAGAAAACGCTAAACAAATGACCGAAAGATGACAAAAATGGGACATAAAACTTCTGGAGCTTGGAACTCGGTCTTAGAGGCCGAATTTGATATCAAAAACTGGCACAACACTAAAAAGATGTATTTTCTTTAGATGCACATCGTCATCCCCTTCTAAACAAGTACTCGTGCATCGAAAACAGACTTCGTATGCAAAAGTTATGGCTGTTTTATTGAAAGGCGCACGAATGCTACTTTCTAGACTCAGTTTCGGCCAACGGGAACTAGATCGGATTGGTCAAAGTGGAAGTTGACTCAACTTGGACTCAAATGAGTTTGTGTGCAACTCGAACTGGGGAAGAAACAACCAACTCGAATTTTTTTAATCCAAACTAAAGGAAAAGGGCAGTCCGAATAGATTCTTTCCAAACAGAACGCAATTGAATCGATCTCTTTCTTTTTTGGACACAACAGGATTCTTGGTGACCAAAATTGGCGGTAGCACAAACCTAGACAGAGATCAACAAGCAATGCCAGACCAATCTAAACACTAAGACCAGCAATTAGACACGATGATGCAACATGCAATTCAAGGACGCAAACCAAAAAGAAAAACAACAAAGGCACAAAGGGTTCGGGTAAGATAATTTTTTTTTGGCAATTTTCTAGATCCTATGTAAGTAAAAATGAATCTACTACTAGAAAAAATGCAAATTCTCACCGACCAACGAAAGCTCTTAACCACCTAATGAGGCTTATGGAGGCATGATCTTTCGGTGAGATGGATAACTCCCAGTTTGTGGAGATGACCCTCATCATCCAAGCTACCAAATGAAACACAACCGATGCCAACAAATCGCTAAACCAAAATTTGAATTGTTATCAACCGTGCCAAAGTCCAATTGACCTAATCATGAAGATCAATTCCAGCAAGCAACTGAAGAATAAGCAAGAACAAAGCAAAAGCAATCTAAATTTGAAAATATAATTGAAGTATTGATACGTGGTTCCCAAGAACGGTATTACTATTCATCTAGCCGGACAAGAGAATACCAAATAGTTTCACCAAGGAAAACTACCACTAAACAAAACCCGAGTCTCATGAGGGAGCTTGGCTAACTTAAATAAGCATCTAAAGGGAGTGTGGCTAGGAGGTGGACATAGACACGGACTCCTCTTGGGTGTCCCTCATGGGACTTCCTATTAAATGGGTCGAAGCCCAATTGGCAAAAGTAGCGTAGCACATCTCTTTGACTATTGTGACATGTAGTCAACGAATTTGAATGTGAGGACAAATCAGATGGAAAGGTCTCTTCATAAAACTTCAATCAAGTACTCACACACCTCCAACGGACTCCGTATGTGAAAATTATGGTCGTTTTAAATTATGGCTGTCAGGCTGATTTTGAATTGGACTGGAATTGAAGCAGGATCGCCGTGGACTTGTTGTGGTAGTAGTGTTACTCCCCTCACTATGGTTCCTAGGTAGAATAACATCGCATAACTTAGGTAGCAATCATCCTCAATAAGAAAATTATGAACTCCTAGAAATAAGCTCACCTGATAATTCAACTATCGTGCATGTCCTCTTGTCAAAGGTCTTTGCCTAGCATCTTGTGGAGGAGTGTTGTGTGTATCCAAGGAAGTGATGTCCTCATCACAACGCTTCACCCTTGAATGCTCCGAGCACCTCAATGTCTACGTGAATCGAGAGAGAAACACCAAATAAATTAAAACTAGAGAGCATAAAATTTTCAAAAATCAAAATAAAATTCACCGTTAAATAGATCTTGAATTTAAAAGAATTTAGAAACTTGAATCGCCTCAATCGAAGCTCGTATAAAGAAGAACGAGCTCTCAAATGTTTCAAATAAAAGAAAATGAGAAAATTTTGAATGTTCCAAATTATTTCTCTTTAGAAAAATTGATTTATGATGTCACACTGATGTCCTTGACCAATTATCTAGAATTAAAATAAATCAAGAAAAAAGATTTAGAGGCTGACAGGTGGGCCCTCGATCCATGAACCGAGTCCACGGGAATACATCGGTTCTACGATGAACCGAGTCTATGGCATCACCGAGTAACATGCGGGCCCGCTCGCATGATGTGGCTAGGCTGATATGCACACAGGGCAACCATGACCAAGCGAACACGTCAGCAAGGGACACAATGTGGCACTGGTGCGGCAGATGACATGGACTCATGTGTCACACACTGGGTCATGCCATGTCAACAGCACGAGGACCTAGGGTCACCGTTGATGACCAGTGAGGGCATCTCCGGTGAGTACTCGATGTTGCCAATCCAATGACGTGCTCAGACTGGCCGGCGACCAGCTCAATCAATGGTGGCGATGACTTCAAGCACCCACAGATAGGGTTCCATGGTGCAACGGTGCTCCGACAGCTTTGCGGCAGAACCAACACGTGCATCGATGAGATATCATGATGACGAAGCTAACGCGACTAACCTCGAGTTCCAAGATGCTCTTATAGTGATGAATTGATGAAAATTTCCATGCGGCGGCGCTTGCGAAAAAGATTGAATCCCAGCAAAACAGCGACGATTCTTGGTGAAATAACCTAGGGCTTTTATTTATGAGCTCAGAGCACATAGCCATGGCAGACATGGCACCAACTCGAAGTCCGTTGCTCACACGAAGATGATGACCCTGACAGGTGGGTCCCACCTGTTAGCGGCTTGTCTCCATGGACCCAACTGACAATAGAGGCATAGTACTAGGCTGGGTAGGCCAGGCCGAGCATGAAGGAAAGTGGGCTAAGGCCAAGGGTTTTGGCCCAAAACCCGAAACTCTAATTTTGAAAGATTTTCTAATAAAAATAAATCATGAAATTTTATTAGTTTTAAATAAATAGCTAAAATGCGTAGAAAAATTCCATAAAATACATTGAGACATATAGAACTAAAATAATTTTTTTTTACAAAAGTTGATATAAGCTTTGCATAGATTTAAATATAACGTTCTCCAAGCTTAATTCAAAAATATTATTAAAAATCCAAATAAATTCCAGAAAATCTCCAAAATTCACAACAATTATAAATTACAATATAAAATCATTAAAAGCTAAAAATTAGGATGTTACAAAGCTCACCCCTTAAGAGAATATCGACCCCGAGGTTTTGTGCTAACTATAGGAACAAGTTAGGAAATTTTGACTTAAAATTTTCTTCATGCTCCCATGTGCTTCACTTTCTAAATGATTACTCTACTGCACTCCGCAGAAATGAACTGACTTGCTCCTGATCTTACGATTAGCAACATCCAAAATCTTAATTGATTGCTCCTTGTAAGTCAAATCCTCTACTGTTTTGGCACTCGAAGACACTTCTTAAGCTAAGAGATATGGAACACATTATGCACACCTGCCAATAACTATGGCAGCTCAACTGATAAGCAACTTTTCTCTATGACTCAAGATTTTGAATAACCAACAAATCTTGGTGCAAGTTTTTCTTTAGCGTGAAACCTTTTGACTCCTTTAAGGGAGTAACTCTAAGATAAACAAAATCTTGAGTCAAAGCTCAACTCTCTTCGGCGATTATCAGCATAGCTCTTCTACCTTGATTGAGATAGTTTTAAGCACTCTCTGACCATAGTAATCTACTCTTTGGCTTCTTTGAGAATATCAGGCCTAAAGATAAGACACTCTCCTATCTCATTCAATTTCAATGGAGTACGACAAAAACGACCATATAAGCTTAAAATGGTGACATTTGCAAGCTTGCTTGTTAACTGTTGTTGTAACTGAATTCTATAGACGACACACTTTTATCCCCATGAAGTGCCATAAGCTAGAGCACAAGATCTCATCATATCCTCCAAAATCTGGTTGACTCTTTCAGTCTAACCATCTGTCTGTGGATGATAAGCTGTATTGAAAATCAAACGAGTTCCCATTGCATCATACAACTTATTCCAAAAATTGGGTTCCCCTATCTAATACTATCTTCTTTGGCACTCCAAGCAAACACACAATCCTTGATATATACAACTCTCCCTAGCAATCTCCAGTATAAGTAGTCTTCACTGATATAAAATTAGCAACTTTTGTCAAATGATCAACTATGACCCATATAGAATCATAACCACTCTGAGTTCTAGGCAAACCAATAATAAAATCCATACAAATTTCCTCTCACTTCCACTTAGGAATTTTCAATGGTTGTAACAAACCAATTGGCCTGTGATGCATTACCTTCACTCTTTGACACACATCACACAAAGCAACATGTTCGGCAACTTCACGCTTCATACTAGGCCACCAAAATCTCTCCTTGAGATCCTGATACATCTTAGCACTTTCTAGGTAAATTGAATACTTTGAATGATGAGCTTCCTTAAGAATGAACTGCTTTAACTCCTGATTCAGAACATAAATTCTATTCCCAAACCATAATGTACCTTGATCATCCAAAGTACAATCTTTGGCCTTTTCTTCAATCATTTTAGACTTAATTCTTTTGATCTTTTCATCCACTTTTTGACTTTCTCGGATTTGGTCCTCTAGAGTTGGCTTTACTTCTAAAGTTGCTAAGAATCCTTTTGGAAGCACTTCCAATTTCAGCTTCTGAAACTCTTTGCACAATTCAAGCTGACTCTCTTGAACTAACATGTTGACACTGTGACTCTTCTGACTTTAAGCATCTACTACCACATTAGCTTTTCCAGGATGGTAGTGGATTCGTATATTATAATCTTTTATCAATTCCAACCATCTTCGCTATCTCATATTGAGATCTGATTGAGTAAAGATATACTTCAAACTCTTGTGGTCTGTATATATCTCAGATCTATTTATGATAAGATAATGACGCCACAGCTTCAAAGCATGCACTACGGCAGCTAACTCCAAATCATGCATCGGATAATTCTCTTGATGTGGTCTCAATTGCGTTGATGCATACGCAATAACCTTGTCTTTCTTCATCAACACAAATCCAAGTCCTTGTCTTGAAGCATCACAGTATATATCAAAGCTACTTTAAACATCAGGCAACACTAGCACTAGTGCTATTGTTAGACACTTCTTTAATTCCTGGAAGCTCTTCCCACACTTTGGTGACCATGCAAAAATTTTCTCCTTTTTCAACAACTGCGTAAGCAGCTTAGCTATTGTTAAAAATCTCTCTATAAATCGATGATAATATCCTGTCATTCTCAGAAAACTATGAATCTGGGTAACTAACTTTGGTTGCTCCCAATGCAACACAACTTGCACTTTGGTTGGGTCAACAACAACTCTTTTAGCAGTCATAACATGTTCAAGGAATTCAACTTTCTTTTTCCAAAAGTCACATTTCCTGAACTTGGCATACAACTATTGCTCTCGAAACTTTCCAAGAACTAACCTCAAATACTTTACATGCTATTGTTCTAACTTGGAGTAGACAAGAATATTGTCTACGAACACGACAACAAAGTTGTCCAGGAATTCCATAAAAAACCTTACTCATCATTTCATGAAATATGCAGGAGCATTAGTCAATCCAAAAGACATGACTATGAACTCGTAATGTCCATACCACATAGAGAATGCAGTCTTATAGACATCTTTCGTATAAATCTTCAATTGATGGTATCCTAAGCGAAGATCTATCTTGGAGAAAACACCAACTCCTCTTAACTGGTCAGACAAATCATCGATCCTGGGCAATAGATATTTGTTCTTTATCATCACTTCAATAAGCGCACGATAATCAATAGATATCCTTAAACTCTCATCTTTCTTTTTGACAAACAAAATAGGTGCTCCCCATAGCGACGAACTTAGTTTCACGAAACCTTTTTCTTGTAGCTCTTCAATCTATTTCTTTATTTCTACCAACTCATTGGTAGGCATTTGATATGGTCTCTTCGCTATTTGGGCTGTACCAAGCACCAACTCAATATCACGTTCTGGTGGCATACCAAGCAAATCTTTAGAAAAAAACATCTAGGTATTCTCTAACAACAGGCACATCCTCCAAATTGGCCACGTTCATACTATTGACCATTAACTGACCATCACAAATTGTAGTCGCTTGAAATTCAACTTTCACGCCTTTCGGGCTCTCAACTGATGATACTCTTCAACCTTAACCCAAAACAACCTTATTCTTGGACAATCAATCCATTCCAAGGATAACATCTAAGGTCTAAGTATCTAACATATTGAGATTTGCTAGAAACTCGATCCATCAATAAACAAGTTAACTTCCAAACAACCTAGGTTAGATCAGAGTTCTGATCCAGGGGATCGAAATAGCATGCACTTAAGATTTATAACATCTAAACTTTTTTTCAACAGCAAAAACTTGAGAAACAAAAGAATGCAAAGCTCTAGAATCAAATAAAACTGTTGCGGGTATTGAGTTAACCAGAAACTTACCTAGAATAACATCCGACGCATCTTGAGCTCCATCGGTGATGATATCATTGCTCGGCCTCTCACTGTTGCTTGTGTTGTAGCTCCAACTTGACCTGTTCCACGATTCACTCTGAGTGTAGTCGCCTTTGCTGGTGTAGATCCATGATTGAAGCGAACAGGGGTAACACCTCCTCTCTGGGGATAGTTATTGAAAAAGTGTCGTGGCTCTCTACAACTGAAACAATACTTGATTGAGGACTTTTGATTTCCTCCTGGTGTAGCATTTGCCTGAATAGATGTTTGAAAATTCTAAATAGACGGACATGGTGCAGGCAATGGCGTCTTGAACATAGCTTGAGGCTGAAACCTAGCAAACTGCTGAGGAACAACTCTCATCCTTGGTTAGTTTTAGCGACCTCCTTGTTGAGCTATTTTACACTTGCTATTTTCAACCAATTCCTAGCGCTTATCCTCGAAAATGAGGACCTTGTTAATTAACTCTTGGAAATCTGGAAAGTTATGAGTGATCAACCCAACTTGCAGTCCAGAGTTCAATCCCTTCATGAAACGTGACTGTCTTGCCTTATAAGTAGTAACATATTCAGATGCTTAGTGAGCAAGCTGTGTAAACTTATTCAAGTACTCAGCCACGGATTGGCCTCTTTGCTTGATAGCTCTGAATTATTCTTTTTTCAAATCCATGATCCCTTCCGGTACATGGTACTAACGTAAAGCAGTAGTGAACTCATTACATATTATTTCTTGTGGGGCTTCCTGGGTACCACAGTAATTCTCCTACCATTCAGCGACAGTTCCTTCTAGTTGATGAGAAGCATAAAGAACCTTCTCATTGCCTTCACACTGAGTAATGTTTAACTTTCTCTCAATGGTTCTAAGCCAATCAACTGCTTCAAGAGGCGTGGTACTTCTAAAGAATGTTGGCAGACAGGTCCTCATGAAGTCTGACAATTTTGAGTAAGGACAGGGCTTGGTAGCTTAAGTTGCATTGCTGGCACTTGCTTAATTGGTTAAGCTCTGCACTTGTTGTATCATTGTATGCATTAGCTGGGTCTGAGCAGTAAGAAAAGCTCCAATGTTCTGCATATCAACTTGTAGCGACAGTTGAGGTAAAGTTCCATCATTGGGGTTGTCACTGTATCAGGTACCACTTCCCTTAGGTCCGTTGTTTCCACAAGTCTGAACCATCTGCTGATCACTTCACAAGGTTTGGGGAGAGGGAAACAAACATAGTTAAGAACAAGAATCCTAGTACATAGAAAAAGGTTTGACCCAACAACTTAAGAAAACTTTATTATAACTTGGTATGGTAACTTAGAAGAGCCTAAGGGCTTCGCAACACATATTCAAACTCAGCAAACATAAAAATCAACTCAACCTAAGCACACAAATCTAACGCCTAAAGGGCGACACATCTTGCCTTAAACTAACGTGACTCAGAAACATGAGTCTCAACTGACTAAGCTAAAACACCATCACTTGTCAAGCAAATCAGGTTGAGGCTCCCCTGGGGTATACAACGTCGGATGAGCTAGCATCGATGTGAAGCCATCTTGATGACCAGGAACAGCGGCATCAAACTGCACAAGCACCTCCTGTGGCTTGGGTTCCATGTCTTCGGGCTCTATCTCTACCTTTTCGAGGTCTTCCTCTTCGATCTCCACTCCAATAGTGAACATGGCTTCCTCAAGCTCTATTATCCTCTAAGTAGCCATTATATGTGTCTCATGAAGATCTTCCTTTGCAACTCTTAGGGCTTCATAGACTTGCTCCAGTTCTTGAGTGGTATCTTTGTAACATACCAATCCAATACAAATAAAAAATAAAGTAAATATTTAAACCAAATTTCATTTTTGCCTTTTTTTGGTTTTTCCTAAATTTTCTCTGAGTTGTCTTGATTTTCTTTGATTATTGCTTAAAAGGAAAACCCTTTTTATAAACAACCAAACATTACTTAAGTAATAAGAAAAGATTTGTAAAACAACAAAATACGAAAAATTGGTGTAAAATTCGTGGAGCTATCCAAAACACAAAAATCTAATTTTAAAGTCATGTCAAAGTATTAAAAGATGAAAAGAAAGGTAATTTAATGAATCATGATGAGCAATAGTAGAAATGGCAGAAATTAAATTTCCATAATTTCAATGTGAAAATTTTTATATTATCTTGTCCCTAGATAGACTCATCTGCAGTAAAAATATCAGGAGATAATCTTTAGGTTTGTTATTTATAAAAATTTAAAAATTGAAAAGCAAAAAATCTGGAAACATCAATGTCAGAATTTTATTAAATAAACTATCAAGAATATGAAGATGAAAATTTTTACAGAAGGTTAATGTATCCATAACGAACCTTCACAAAAAGTTTCCAAAGTTTTGAATAAGATATAAGTACCTAAATAAATATAAAATAGAATGCATCAATTTGTGCATAGTGCATTATCAGAATTTTTGAAAATTTTTCAGACGTCCAATAGGTCTGAAAATTTTATGATAGATTCCAATCTAGCCCTAGTACAAGTCGGGACCCGATACTTAGAATCTGGACTCTGTGTATTCTGTGCTAGTCTAGGATCACGCTAGCACACACAGTCTTTATAGGGTTGAACATCACAGACATTCACAACGATACCATATTAAATAGTGCACACATTTATATAAACTAAATTGTATGACCTTATGGTCTCCTTACATAAGATCAGCCACGCAGGGCTTACATTATCAGAGTAATAAAAGGTAACAGCGGAAAGCAAATAAACTTCATGAAGTCCCATTAACTTGCCATAGGCAACCAACTGGGCTTGCTCCCTAATTGTCCAGCTCTTCGATGTACTCCTCCTCTCATGCTGGCGTAGACTCTTCCACTGATATTGGGTTGATAGGCAAGGAGGGGTGAGTACTCAAGCACTCAACAAGTAATGCATAGAATGCATTGCTATTACTATATGCAAGACTTATTCCAAAGAATTTGCTTACTTGGCTCATTTGCATTAAAAAACGTTTTTAAACTATCAATTTATTTGGATTAAAAGAAGTGAAGCATTTAATAATAGTACTAAGTTCTTTAAACAGTTTTTTCTCCGTAAACTTGGCACACAACCCTAATCAATTCAATTTCACACTGGCACACAGCCACCCTTTCCACATTTTATTTTTGAAGATCTAACCCTTGACTGTAATCCCGAGCAATGTCCAATACCGCGGACACGGTTATTCGAATAGATTTAACACTCTGCAAAGGTTGTACACTTTACCCACAAGATACAGCCGCTCACCACATAGGTGATTGCCCGCAACAAAGCCTTTCAGGAACCTCTACCTTAACCAATGAACCTCTCCGGTATTGCCTTCACTATCACTCCCCTCACACAGAGCTGAAGTATAGGACAAACCAACACCGTTGGATGGGAACCAAGCCGTAGGACAGGTACGCTCCCCCACACAGATACACCCCCGTGTACTGTCGCCCCGAGGTTTCAGAGGAAAGATATCAGAACCCTAATCAACTAGGTCTGTCTCATACCAGACATGTGGTTGTACGGGTGACTCAGTTCAAAGACTTGCAAGGTAAAGTTCTTAGCAGACCAAGGAAAAACTTTCATCACTCAACAATGTCACACAGCCCAATGTGGCACACAGACTCACAACTCTCATCAACCCTTTGCCACATAGGCCCACCCAGCACAAAGCCTTCTGCCACTTGCCCCAGTCTAAATCATTTTCCCACCTAGTTGATTATTATGCAACGCATACCAACAATAACTCAGCATCGGTACAGAAGCACACAGGTTTCCGTACCTCAATTTCATCACGTGGCATCATCACACCATTTTCAAATACATTCCATATGTTATTAATCAGCATTGTTGCATTTTCCAGAAAATCTTCGATGACTCGTTGCAAGGCTAAGCATCTATTCACGGTCTAGCCTCCCGTGTTGGCATCATATTAACATCCAACGAGTACAAGCAATCCTAGGGTGACAATGATTTCAGGGCATACAAATAATAATTTCAAGGTGGCAATAACAATATCGGTTGATTAGCTACATTACCCAAATTTAATTAAATTCATTTTTAATTAACTTAGCATGCATAATTTCAAAACAACATACATTTAAAAACTGGGATTAAAATGGTCAAAGCATCACTTGCCTTCAAAGAGTTGCTGGTCGTGATCCGAAGCTTGATCTTGAGCGACGAACTGTTCTTCGAAACTTCCCGGCAAATTTGTGTCTACGCGTAAAAATTATATATGCAATAAATAACCAAAACAGTGGACTATATAACCACATAAATTCAAATAAAATTAATCATTAATAAGAGCACAATTTTACAAATTTTTAGAGACTGGAATCACCTCAATCGGAGTTAAAATGCAAAATTTATAGCCTTTCAAAGTTTTAAATAAATATAAATCAGAAAATAGAAAATCCCAAATTAATTTATTTGTTTTTCAATTGAAAACTAGATTTATTGCGTCAGCATGACGTCAGCTGACACGTGGCGCTTCCTGGTGCTGCCACGTCACCTCGGTCCATGGACTGGGTCCACGGCCCGGCTCTGGTCCATGGTGGACACGGTCAACAGAACAGTGCCGACGCTGACAAGTGGGTTCGATGGATGATGTCAGCACTGACGTCACCCAATACGTGAACCTCTAACGTGCCGACAGGTGGCATGGTCTGATTGGTTGGGCGCACGGTGGATCTGGTTCATCGACTGGTCTCACGGTGGACTCGGTCCACCGCATCACGCTACGGTAGACGAGATGGGACCCGCGCCCATGACGTCATCGCTGACGTCATGCACATGGCGCAGTCAAACGACTCCTCGATCACCGGCGACACGCGGCGGCTTCCGATTAGCTGGCGCGACGGCACGATCTCTATCGTTCAATTTGAAATGGACGGCTGCGATTGACTCTAACGAAATAATCGATTAAAACTTAACCGAATATTCTACACGAATTGCTCAGCCGTGCGATTGAGATCTAACGACTGATATAAATCGAACTAGATCCAACCGAGAGGAATACGTGGCATTACCGCGATGGTCGGATGGGGATCGGACGGTCGAGGAAGCTCGATCGGTGTCGATGGCGAAATGGCGGCTGCTCGGATCGGCGCGGAGGAAGACGACCGCAGCGATGGCGCTACGGGGCTTCTCCGGTGAAGAAGAGCGGCGCGTTCGACGCGTCTCGACGCGATGAGATCGACGACGTCCTCGAAAACGGTGGAGGCGGCTAGACCATGACAGAACAAAGCAAAAACAACGGCAGAGCGGTGCAGCTACTACGGCGAGCAAAAGCGTGCGCTAGGGAGGGTCTCGGTGTGTGTGCGAGGGGGAAAAAGACGCGTTGAGAGAGGTTCTACATGCTGCGCTAACTGGAGGACTTAAAGAGCCCTCGACGTGCGCACAAACACCGGCGAAACGAGCGAAAACGCACAGCGGGGTTAACTCCGGTGATCTCGCGAAGACGATCGACGTGGTGCAATCCTGGATGTCCGCGTGGACTCAATCAGGTGGCGAACGCACGCAGGCGCGCGGCGCAACGGCAACCGATAGATCTCGATCCGACGGTCCAAACGCGCGGCGGCTAGGGTTTTGGCAAGATGATCTGCGCTGGCCGACGGCATGGGCTGACTTGGGCCGGACCGAGGGGTTTTGGCCCAAACAACTATTCTTGCGATTTTAAATCATTTTCGAATTAAAATAAATCATTTAAATGGATAAAGCCAAAATAAATAGCAAAAGTACCCGAAAAAATCCACAAAAATTCTGGAAAAATATTTTGGGACATTTGGAACTCAAATAAAATATTTCCAAAAAAACTTTGCTTAAACTTTTGTCTTATTTTAATTTATTTCAAGAAGCCCTCATTTGAATAAATGCAAAAAAATTGCAATAAATACCAAAAAATTCCAAAAATCAAAATAACTCCAAAATTTAAATTATGGCAAATTTTTAGGGTGTTACAAACCTCCCCCCTTAACAGAATCTCGACCCAAAGATTCAGGACTGACTACAGAATAGGTTTGGGAACTCCTTCTTCAGATCTTCTTCTCGTTCCCATGTCGCCTCCCTTTTCGAATGATTGCTCCATTGAACTCTGCAAAAGCGCGTTGAGTTGTTCCTGGTTTCTCTGTCCATTGTGTCCAAAATCTTCACCGGATGCTCTTTGTAAGTCAGATTTTCTTGTAGCTCGATTGCTTCCAAAGGTGTTTGTTCTTCTGGCATTTGAAGGCATTTCTTCAATTGCGACACATGGAATACATCATGTACTCCTGTCAGTGATTGTAGCAATTCTAATTGAAGAGGAACGCGGTATGGTGCACTAGCATAAAAAAATCTACCGCATAACCAGAAAGCTATTCGTAAGAAGGGGATCACAGAATAGATTACCACTAGACGTGCAGTTGCGGAATCCTTCGCGCGTCGATGCAGTGGATCGTCCTCGCCGCAGTCATTGGGTTGATGGAGTGGATCGTCCTCGCCTCGTCGTGGATCATCCTCCCACGCCGCAGTCACAGCAGCATCACCGCAGTAGTGCACACGTCCAGGGATGGAACGCCGTGCGTCGGTGTGCAAGCACCTGGTCGCTTGGCAAGGGCAGCGAGAGGAGGAGGCTAGGGTTTCGGGTGAATCACTTCTAAACCGTGAGAAAGCACACCCTGCGCCCACCCTCCTCCCCTCCTTATATAGCCACGAGATGAAACCCTAAACCAGGGCCAATCAGCGTGCTAAGCCCACGAGGTCCATTAATTACGGATCCAATCCAGATTAATGCGTCCCAGCCCATTAAGTGTGTGACCCTACAGGTTCACGTACTTTTGGACATGGATTCGGAAAACTCCTTTTCAATCCAATAGTTTGTATCGGCTCCTTGCAAAGTTTGTCAACTCCCAAACATACTATGATCAAATCGGATAGAACCTATCAAAAGTACTCATGTAATAATCCCTTTGCCAAGTATATGAAGATTGAACTCATGACGAGAAGCATGTCATCCTTTGATGATTCAATCCATCTCTCGTATGCGTGATATATTAATAAGTTGTGATTGACTCCCCAATCAACGCATGGCCATGCACTTCCTTAATCATATCACAGAGTGGCCTTATCATATATCTCCATTTCATTGGAGTGGCAAATTCTATCTTGACTGCTCACTTCCCTCTGCACGTTTTATAGTAAACATGAAAGCTACCTTTATAACTATCCGGTTAGGAAGTAGTGTTTGATAGCCCCAAGGAAAACTATTACACATGTAGGGAATATGACAATCTCAGGTCTAAGGATCATACATCTACTATGTATGAGATACACTGATGACACATCGAATGAAAACTTTCTCGCATTGTCCCATTGCGGGTCTATCTAACTCATGTTCTTCAACATGCGTCCACAATGTATAGATGATATCTCCATATCCCATGATCTATGAAGCATGATCATCGATCACTACATGTGCTGATCTATTCATCATTGTTCTATACGATGATATCCGATCAGAGATATTTATCGAATTACATCAATGAGTAAAGAGCTTCATAAGCAAGTCACATACTTGTTAATCAATACAATGATATACATTCATTGGACCAATAATCATATTATTATTCATAAACATAGTCATGTGACAATCATCTAAATGATTGCCTCAAGGGCATAACACTAACAATCTCCCACTTGCACTTGAGTTAATCAATTAAGTATCTAATACCACCAGACCTCGTGTGCGCCTCATTCTTTGGCTGTGGCAGTGGCTTTGTCAACGGATCGGCCACATTGGCTTCCGTATGTACTTTGCATATTCTCACGTCACCTCTATCCACAATCTCACGAATAAGGTGAAAGCGTCGGAGTATGTGTTTAGATTTCTGATGTGATCTAGGCTCTTTTGCTTGTGCAATGGCACCACTATTATCACAATAGATGTCCATTGGACTAGAGGCACTAGCGACCACACCAAGCTCTGTGATAAACTTCTTAATCCACACAGCTTCTTTTGCGGCCTCCGAAGCCGCAATGTACTCCGCTTCTGTCGTAGAGTCGGCCACCGTGTTTTGCATGGAACTCTTCTAGCTTACTGCTCCTCCATTTAGTGTAAACACAAACCCGGATTGCGATCGAAAATCATCTTTGTCAGTTTGGAATCTTGCATCGGTTTAACCCTTTGCAACTAGATCTTCCTCACCTCCAAAAACAAGGAACATACCCTTAGTTCTTCTCAAGTACTTCAAGATATTTTTTACGGCTATCCAATGACCATCACCAGGATCCGCTTAGTATCTGCTCGTGACACTTAGAGCATATAAGACATCTGGGTGTGTACATATCATGGCATACATAATAGACCCAATAGCTGAAGCATATGGAATCTTGCTCATCCTGTCTCACTCATCAGATGTCGAAGGACACTGATTCTTGCAGAGACTGATCTCATGTGACATTGGCATGAAATCTCTCTTGGATTCATGCATATTGAACCTTTTCAATATCTTGTCAATGTATGTTTCCTGACTTAATCCAATTAACCTTTTTGATCTATCTCTATAGATTTTTATGCCCAAGATATAGCATGCTTCTCCCAAGTCCTTCATTGAGAAACTCCTTTTCAATGAAGTCTTAACATCTTCAAGCATAGGAATATCATTCCCGATCAATAATATGTCATCCACATACAAAATCAGAAATACAAGTGCGCTCCCTCCCACTAGCCTTCTTGTAAACACAAGGCTCTTCTTCGTTTTTGATAAAGTCAAAACCTTTGACCACTTCATCAAAACGAATGTTCTAACTCCCAGATGCTTGCTTTAACCCATAAATAGATCTTTGAAACTTGCATACCCTTTTAGCATATTTAGGATCAACAAAACCTTCAGGTTGTATCTTGTATACATCCTCAGATAGATTCCCATTCAGGAAGGCTGTTTTGACATCCATCTGCCATATTTCATAATCGAAATATGCAGCAATAGCTAAAATGATCCGGACAGACTTGAGCATGGCTACCGGTGAGAAGGTTTCATCATAGTCAACTCCTTGAACTTGTTTGAAACCCTTTGCCACCAACCGTGCCTTATAGATCTGAACATTTCTATCTACGTCTATCTTCTTCTTGAAAATCCATTTGCATTCAATGGTTTTTACACCATCAGGAGAATGACCAAGTTCCAAACTTGATTGTCATGCATGGATTGAATTTCGGATCTCATGACTTCAAGCCATTTTTCGGAGTTTGGGTCCATCGTTGCTTCTTCATAAGTCGTGGACTCATCATTGTCCAACAATAATATGTCATTCCCATATCTTATAGGTACATGACGTGGCCTCCCCGACCTACGTGGGGCTGGAGTCTCTTCCACAGGTTGTACAACACTTTGTACATCTTGTGAAGGTTCAATGGTAGCTTGAACATATTCATGTGATTCTCGAACTTCATCAAGATACACATCACTCCTACTGATTTCTTTTGAAAGAAACTCTTTTTCCAAAAAGACACCATTTCGAGCAACAAAAACTTTGTTCTCATTTCTTTTGTAAAAGTAATATCCTTTTGTTTCTTTAGGATACCCCACAAAAAAGCATTTTTCTGATTTAGGTGCGAGTTTATCTGATTGTAAACGTTTTACATAAGCTTCACATCCCCATATCTTGAGAAATGACAACATGGGTCTTCTCCCAGTCCATATCTCATATGGCGTCTTCCCAACGGATTTTGATGGAACCCTATTCAAAGTGAACGCAGCTGTCTCTAGAGCGAAACCCCAGAAGGCTAATGGCAGATCTGTTTGGCTCATCATTGAACGAACCATATCTAATAAAGTTCGGTTTCGTCGTTCGGACACGCCATTCCATTGAGGCGTTCCCGGCGGAGTAAGTTGCGGAACGATTCCACTTTGCTTTAGATGATCACCAAACTCTTGGCTCAAGTATTCGCCACCACGATCTGATCGTAAGTGTTTTATTGATTTGCCAAGTTGATTTTGTACTTCGTTTTGAAACTCTTTGAACCTTTCAAAAGCTTCAGATTTTTGCCTCATTAAATAGATATATCCATATCTACTAAAGTCATCGGTAAAAGTTACAAAGTACTGAAACCCACCCCTAGCAGTCGAGCTCATTGGTCCACATACATCTGTATGTACTAGGGCCAATAATTCATTCGCTCTCTCACTAAAACCTGTGAAAGGGTTTTTGTCATCTTGCCAAGTAAACAAGATTCACATGTTTCAAATGATTCAAAATCAAATGAGGTTAGAAGTCCATCACCATGGAGCTTCTTCATACGCTTCTCATTTATATGACCTAAGCGACAATGCCATAAAAAGGTAGGGTTCAAAACATTAGGCCGATACCTTTTTATATTAATGTTATAGACAGGTTTCTCTTCGAGTTCAAGGACGTACAACCCATCCACCATAGGGCAACGACCATAATACATATCATTTGAAAATATTGAACAAACAAAGTTCTTTATTCTAAAATCATAACCTTCATGTTCCAAACAAGAAGATGAAATAATTTTTCTACTCAAAGATGGAACAAAATAACAATTGTTGAGTTCTAAAACTAATCCTGAAGGCAAATGCAATGGGTATGTGCGAACGGCAAGACCAGCAACTCTTGCTTTATTCCCCACACGAAGATCCACTTCTCCTTTAGCCAAGTCTCTACTGTTTATCAGCCCCTGCATCAAATTGCAAATGTGAGCAACCGAACCGGTATCATATACCCATGAGCTGAGTGGAGAAGTAGCAAGATTAATTTCTATAACATTAATACCTGAAGTGGAAACCACATTTCCATTCTTCTTATCTGCCAGGTACTTTTCGCAGTTTCGTTTTCAATGTCCTGATTTCTTGCAATAGAAGCATTGGGTATCAGGTTGAGGGCCAACTTTAAGCTTCTGAAGCTTAGTTTTGAGGCTTGCGATCTCATATTGAGCCTTTCCCATGCCCTTGCCCTTGCTCTTTCTCGTTCCCCAGCCTTAGCCTTCCTCTTTTTGAATGCAGTTGTTTTCTGAACCATCATCACATGATTGGGTTTTTTCTTGATGCTTTCCTCGACAGCCTTGAGCATCCCATGTAGCTCGGTTAGGCTCTTCTCCATGCTATTCATATGAAAATTCATAATGAATGGCTCAAAGCTCTGTGGCAGAGACTGGAGAATAACATCTGTGGCCAAACTGAGGCTAAGGGAAACTCAAGTTTTCCCAATCCCCCGATGTAACCAATCATCTTGATCACATGAGGGCTGACTGGACTGCCTTTAGCCAGCTTACAAGCAAATAAAAGCTTTGAGATACCATACCTCTCAGCTCTTGCTTGATTCCCAAACATGCCCTTTAAGCGCACAATCATATTGTAAGCATCCTGGTCCTCATATTGCTTTTGGAGCTCGAGTCCTTGGTGACAAGCATGAGACAAATGACCTCTGAAGCATTAACATGTTTTTCAGATTCAACCTTCAAATTGTGAGGAGCATTTTCGGTGGTTCATCAGGAATTGGATTCTCTAGAACATAGTCCTTCTTTTCATGCTTGAGAACAATTCTCAGGTTGCGATACCAATCAACAAAATTAGTTCCATTAAGTTTTTCCCTTTCCAAAACCTATCTCAAAGCAAAACCAGGTGTAGCAGGAGTAGGAGAAGGTGCCATCGAACTACAACAAAGACATGCAAAGATTCTAAGCACTATGTTTATGTAAAAATTTTATTAAACATTTTAATAAAAGACACTCCTATTTTATGTCCCTTTTATAGACACATAGTGAGTATTCAAGATCCATATTCATCAAACACTAGTGAGCTTTGGCATCACTGCTAGAAATTTAATGACATAGGTAAGCAACACCTTTGCTAATTACATCTTATGTAACTCTAGTTTGTTGAGTATGAAAACAAGTAATGAATGCCTCCGTCAACTTGACTCATGGCCAGGTCAACCTGCCCCAAGGGCTCACATGAGGGAGGGAGCACTTCCCGTTTTTGGGTGCCAATTAAGAAACCTGCCTCACGTGTGTTTTCCTATACACCAATTGTCTTGTATACGTTCCTTCATTACTGAAATCAAATCCCAACTACTTATGTCCTCAAGCCCAAAACCGTTTTGATAGCTTGATTAAATCTACCATTGTTATGAGTGATGTGTCCAACACATCCCTATCATCTATTAAGATAGCCATTGATATACTACTTTGGCAGTCATATCAATAACGATCTAAATTCTTGATATGTGCAACAATTGGATGGACATTTTGATTTAAAATTTTAACTATAGGGATGAACAATATCTACTAAGAACATGGCATCACATGCAATGAGCATAAAGAAAATAGCAAGGATTAAACACACATCCACAGAAAATCAAAATAAGCTGTGAAATAGCATGGCCTTTAGCATTAAGATCTCCATCATCATGCTTGTTTGTTCACCTTGCCACCTTACTTGATTTGTTCACCTAGCCACCTTGCTTGATACCATCGTCTTCATCATTATGGATTCAACGCCATACAACTTTTGATAATGAATTTTACATGAGGGTTCGAAGCATCACAAGTTGACACGCATGTCGTTATACAATTTAAATAGCCTTATGGCTTGACACAGCACGCAAGCCATGTGGAAAATTACATGCATCACATACACATAAGCCATACTATTTCACATAATTCCCTACAAAAACGAGTTAAACAAAAGCAACCCTACAACTCTGGGGTCCGAGGGGCAGCACCCCTGGCGGTGGTAACAATATCGGTTGATTAGCTACATTACTCAAATTTATTTAAATTCATTTTTAATTAACTTAGCATGCATAATTTCAAAATAACATACATTTAAAAACTGGGATCAAAATGGTCAAAGCATCACTTGCCTTCAAAGACTTGCTGGTCGCGATCCGAAGCTTGATCTTGAGCGACGAACTCTTCTTCGAAACTTCCTGGCAAATTTGTGTCTACGCGTAAAAATTATATATATAATAAATAACCAAAATAGTAGACTATATAACCTCAAAAATTCAAATAAAATTCACCATTAACAAGAGCACAATTTTACAAAATTTTTAGAGACTGGAATCACCTCAATCGGAGTTAAAACACAAAAGTTATAGCTTTTCAAAATTTTAAATAAATATAAATAAGAAAATAGAAAATCCCGGATTAATTTATTTGTTTTTCTATTGAAAACTCCATTTATTGCATCAGCATGACGTCAGCTGACACATGGCGCTTCCTGGTGCTGCCACGTCGCCTCGGTCCATGGACTGGGTCCACGGCCCAGCTCTGGTCCACGGTGGACACGGTCCACAGAACAGTGCCGACGCTGACAAGTGGGTCCCATGGATGATGTCAGCACTAACGTCACCCAACATGTGGACCTGTAACGCGTCGACAGGTGGCTTGGTCCGATTGGTTGGGCGCACGGTGGACTGGGTTCACCGACTCGGGTCTACGGTGGACTCGGTCCAGCAGACCGCTGCGGCTGACAGATGGGACCCACGCCCATGACGTCATCGCTGATGTCATGCGCGCGACGCAGTCAAACGACTCCTCGGTCACCGATGACACGCGGCGGCTTCCGATTGGCTGGTGCGATAGCGCGATCTCTACCGTTCAATTCGAAACGGACGGCTGCGATTGACTCTAACGAAATAATAAATTAAAACTTAACCGAATATTCTACACGAATTACTCTAGCCTTGCGATTGAGATCTAACGGCTGATATAATCGAACTAAATCCAACCGAGAGGAATATGTGGTGTTACTGTGACGTTCGGATGGGGATCGGACGGTCGAGGAAGCTCGATCGGTGTCGATGGCGAGACGGCGGTGGCTCGGACTGGCGCGGAGTAAGACGACCGCAGCGATGGCGCTATGGGGCTTCTTCGGCGAAGAGGAGCGCCGCGTTCGACGCGTCTCGGTGCGATGATGTCGACGACGTCCTCGGAAACGGCAGAGGCGGCTCGACGACGACGGAATGAAGCAAAAACAACGGCGGAGTGGTGCAGCTACTACGGCAAGCAAAAGCGTGCGCTAGGGAGGGTCTCAGTGTGCGTGCGAGGGGGCAAAAGACGTGGCGAGAGAGGCTCTACATGCTGCGCTAACTAGAGGACTTAAAGACCCCTCGACGTGAACGCAAACACCGGCGAAACGAGCGAAAACACAACGGCGGGGTTAACTCTGGTGATCTCACGAAGACGATCGACGTGGCGCAATCCTGGACGTCCGCGTGGACTCGATCGGGTGGTGCATGCACGCGGGTGACGCGACGCAACGACAACCGATAGATCTCGATCTGACGGTCCAAACGCGCGACGGCTAGGGTTTCAGCAAGATGAGCTGCGCTGGCCGACGGCACGGGCTGATTTGGGCCGGACCGAGGGGTTTCGGCCCAATAACTATTCTTGCGATTTTAAATCTTTTTCTAATTAAAATAAATCAAGTAAATGGATAAAGCCAAAATAAATAGTAAAAATACCCAGAAAAATCAAAAAATATTTTGGAAAATATTTTGGGACATTTGGAACTCAAATAAAATATTTCAAAAAAAAATTTTCTTAAACTTTTGTATTATTTTAATTGATTTCAATAAGTTCTCATTTGAATAAATGCAAATAAATTCCAATAAATACCCAAAAATTCCAAAAAACAAAATAACTCCAAAATTTAAATTATGGCAAGTTTTTAGGGTGTTACAAACCTCCCCCTTGACAGAATCTCGACCCCAAGATTCAGGGCTGACTACAGAATATGTCTGGGAACTCCTTCTTCAGATCTTCTTCTCGTTCCCACGTCGCCTCCCTTTCCGAATGATTGCTCCATTGAACTCTGCAAAAGCGCGTTGACTTGTTCCTGGTTTCTCTGTCCATTGTGTCCAGAATCTTCACCGGATGCTCATTATAAGTCAGATTTTCTTGTAGCTCGATTGCTTCCAAAGGTGTTTGTTCTTCTGCCACCTGAAGGCATTTCTTCAATTGCGACACATGGAATACATCATGTACTCCTGCCAGTGATTGTGGCAATTCTAATTGAAGAGGAACGCGGTATGCTACACTAGCACAAAAAAAATCTACCGCATAACCAGAAAGCTACTCGCAAGAAGGGATCACAGATTAGATTACCACTAGAATCGCAGTTGCGGAATCCTTCGCGCGTCGATGTAGTGGATCGTCCTCACCGCAGTCGTTGCGTCAATGGAGTGGATCGTCCTCGCCTCGTTGTGGATCGTCCTCCCACGCCGCAGTCGCAGCAGCGTCACCGCAGTAGTCCACATGTCCAGGTATGAAATGCCGTGCGTCGGTGTGCAAGCACCTGGTCGCTCGGCAAGGGCAGCGAGGGGAGGCTAGGGTTTCGGGTGAATCACTTCTAAACCTTGGGAAATCACACCCTGCACCCACCCTCCTCCCCTCCTTATATAGCCACGAGATGAAACCCTAAACCAGGGCCCAACAGCGTGTTAAGCCCACGAGGTCCATTAATTACGGATCCAATCCAAATTAATGCGTCCCAGCCCATTAAGTGTGTGACCCTGCAGGTTCACGTACGTTTGGACATGGATTCGGAAAACTCCTTTTCAATCGAATAGTTGGTAGCGGCTCCTTGCCAAGTATGCCAACTCCCAAACATACTATGATCAAATCGGACAGAACATATCAAAAGTACTCATGTAATAATCCCTTTGCCAAGTATATGAAGATTGAACTCAAGGCGAGAAGCATGTCATCCTTTGATGATTCAACCCATCTCTCGTATCCGTGATATATTAATAAGTTGTGATTGACTCCTCATTCACAGCATGGCCATGCACTTCCTTAATCGTATCACACGAGTGGCCTTATCATATATATCTGTTTCATTGAAGTGGCAAATTCCATCTTGACTACTCACTTCCCTCTGCACGTTTTATAGTAAACATGAAAGCTACCTTTATAACTATCCGGTTAGGAAGTAATGTTTGATAGCCCCAAGGAAAACTATTACACATGTAGGGAATATGACAATCTCTGGTCTAAGGATCATACATCTACTATTTATGAGATACACTGATGACACATAAGAATGAAACATTCTCGCAGTGTCCCATTGCGGGTCTATCTAACTCATGCTCTTCAACATGCGTCCACAATGTATAGATGATATCTCCATATCCCATGGTCTATGAAGCATGATCATCGATCACTACATGTGCTGATCTATTCATCGTTGTCCTATACGATGATATCCGATCAGAGATATTTATCGAATTACATTAATAAGTAAAGAGCTTCATAAGCAAGTCACATACTTGTTAATCAATACAATGATATACATTCATTGGACCAATAATCATATTATTATTCATAAACATAGTCATGTTACAATCATCTAAATGATTGCCTCAAGGGCATAACACTAACACTAATTGGTACGCAACTTCGCCTCTGCGACTCAGGATCTTGAATGGTCAGACATATCTTGGTGCGAGCTTTCCTTTTGCATGGAATCTTCGGACTCCTTTAAGTGGTGTAACTCTGAGGTACACAAAATCTTCAGGTTCGAAGCTCAATTCCCTGCGACGATTGTCGGCATAACTCTTCTGCCTTGATTTAGCAATCTTCAGTCTTTCCCTGATTATGGTGATCTGTTCTTCCGCTTTCTGAAGTATATCTGGACCAAAAACATGTCATTCACCGGTCTCATTCCAATTCAACGGTGTTCGACAGGATCGGCCATACAGAGTTTCAAATGGAGACATCCGTAAACTTGTCTGATAACTGTTATTATAGCTGAACTCAGCATAGGGCAAACACTTGTCCCAATAAGTAGAATATGCTAAAGCACAAGCTCTCAGCATATCTTCTAATATTTTATTAACTCTTTCAGTTTGACCATCTGTCTATGGATGGTATGCCGTGCTGAAATTTAGATGAGTTCCCATTGCCTCATGCAATTTACCCCAAAACCTTGAGGTAAATTGAGTACCTCTGTCAGATACTATATTCTTCGGTACTCCGTGCAGACAAATGATCCTTGCCATGTAAAGTTCTACTAACCAGTCTCCTGAGTAGGTGGTTTTTGCCGGTATAAAATGTGCAACTTTTGTTAAACGGTCCACTATTACCCATATGGAGTCATACCCTCCTTGAGTTCTGGGTAAATCGGTTATGAAATCCATACCAATTTCTTCCCATTTCCATTCGGGTATCTTTAAGGATTGCAATAATCCTGCTGGCCTCTGATGCATTGCTTTGACTCTTTGACATATGTCACATAATGCGACATACTTAGCAATTTTCCGCTTCATGCTTGGCCACCAAAATCTTTCCTTCGGGTCTTGGTACATTTTGGCACTTCCTGGATGGATTGAATACTTGGAGTCATGAGCTTCCTCTAAGATTAACTTCTTCAGTTCCTTTTTGTTTGGCACACAGATGTGTCGTTTAAACCACATGGTGCCTTGATCATACAGATTGAAATCCTTTGCCTTGCCTTCATCTATCTTAGACTTGACTCTTTTGATCTTATCGTCATCTTTTTGTTCTTCTCTGATCTGGTCCTCCAGGGTAGGCTTTACATCCAAAGTAGCCAAAAATCCTTCTGGCACTACTTCCAACCTCATTTTCTGAAGCTCCTTACTCAACTCGCTCTGACTTGATTCCAATAGTGTATTTACACTGTGGCTCTTCTGACTCAGGGCATCAGCCACAATGTTGGCTTTACCTGGATGGTAATGGATTCCAACATTGTAGTCTTTAATCAACTCTAGCCATCTTCATTGCCTCATATTTAAGTCAGCTTGCGTGAAGATATACTTAAGGCTCTTATGATCTGTATACACTTCACATCTATTTCCGATGAGATAGTGACGCCATAATTTCAGTGCATGCACTACGGCGGCCAATTCCAGATCATGGGTCGGATAATTCTCCTCATGTTGTCTCAATTGCCTCGATGCATATGCAACTACCTTTCTGTTTTGCATTAATACCACCCCAATCCTTGCCGCGATGCGTCACAATAAATGTCAAAGCTTTGATGAACATCAGGTAAAACCAATACTGGTGCTGACGTCAACCGCTTCTTCAACTCCTGGAAACTCTTTTCACATTCTGATGTCCACAAGAATTTCTTTTCCTTCTTTAACAATTGGGTAAGGGGTCTCGCAATTGTAGAGAATCCTTCAATGAAACGACGGTAATATCCCGCCATTCCAAGGAAACTACGAATTTGAGTTACCGACCTCGGTGGCTCCCAATGCAATACTGCTTCTACTTTGCTTGGATCTACTACAACTCCTTCAACAGTCATTATATGACCAAGAAATTCAACCTTATCCTTCCAGAAGTCACATTTGCTAAATTTAGCGAACAACTGTTGTTCCCTTAACTTTTCAAGGACTAGCCTTAAATGTTCAGCGTGCTCTTCCCTCGTCTTGGAGTAGACAAGGATATCATCTATAAACACGACCACGAACTTATTCAGGTATTCCATGAAAACCTTATTCATTAAGTTCATGAAATATGCTGGTGCATTCGTCAATCCAAAGGACATAACTGTGAACTCATAGTGCCCATACCTCGACGAAAATGCAGTCTTCGATATATCCTCTGATCGGATCTTTAACTGATGATACCCTGATCGAAGATCAATCTTGGAGAAGACTCCTCTCCTCTCAACTGATCAAATAGGTCATCAATTCTGGGTAGCGGATACTTATTCTTCATCGTCACATCATTGAGTGCACGATAGTCTATACACATCCTAAAACTCCCATCCTTCTTCTTGACGAACAGGACTGGTGCTCCCCATGGCGATGAACTAGGTCTTATAAACCCTTTTTCCAATAGCTCTTCAATCTGCTTCTTCATCTCTACCAACTCATCTGTGGACAACCGGTAGGGTCTCTTAGCTATGGGAGCTGTCCCTGGTACAAGTTCTATAATGAACTCGATATCCCTATCCGATAGCATCCCAGGTAAATCCTATGGAAAAACATCCGGATATTCATTGACTACTGATACATCCTCTAGACTGACGGTCTTCATGTTGTTGACCATCAACTTTCCATCCCGCACCGCTGTTGCTTCAAATTCAATCCTCTTCCCATTCGGGCTCTCAATTGATATGACTCTTCATCCGCAGTCCAACACTGCCTTATGCTTAGTTAACCAATCCATTCCCAGGATAACATCCAGGGTTTGGGTATTTAGGATAATTAAGTTCTCTAGGAACTCTATTCCATTAATTATTAGTCTTACCCCAGAACATCCTACCTTGGATCGTATTTCTGATCCAGGGGATTGGACTATAAGCACACATTTAAGATTCATGATATCCAAATCATTTTGAACAGCAAAATCTCGGGAAACAAATGAATGTGAAGCTCTAGAATTAAATAAAACAGTAGCTGGTACTGAGTTTACTAGGAACTTACCCAGTACAACGTCCGTAGCATTCTGGACCTCATCTGCGGTGATGTGGTTGACTCAGCCGCGCATGGTTGCTTGAGACGGAGTGGCCGATGACGTTGCTCCACGATTCACATTCGTCGCTGGAGTCCTTGTGGGTGTGTTCCCCAGGTTAAAGCGAACGGGGGTGACACCTCCCTTCTTAGGGCAATTGTTGGCGAAATGCCCCAGTTCATTGCAGTGATAGCAACGCCTTCCCGCCACCTGGGAATTTCCTCCAGTTTGTACCACTGTTCTGGCTGGAGTTCGAATATTCTGGCCCACTGGACGGTTTGGCGGCGGTGGTTCCCTGTCACTGCCTCTGGGTTGGTATCGAACAAACTATTGGGGTGCCGTCCTCTGCCTCTGCTGGCCCTGATGACCTCCTTGTTGTTCCATTCTGCGCTTTCGATTGTCGTCCAACTCCCGACGTTTATCTTTCAGGATAAGAGCCTTGTTGACTAGCTCCTGGAAGTCCGGGAACGTGTGGGTGATTAGTCCCACCTGCAGCCCAGCGTTCAATCCCTTCATAAAATGGGATTGTCTGGCCTTGTCCGTCGCTACATCTTCTGGTGCCTAGCGAGCCAATTGGGTGAATTTGTTCAAGTAGTCGACCACTGATTGGCCACCCTGCTTAAGATTCCGGAACTCTTCCTTCTTAAGATCCATAATACCTTCTGGTACATGGTACTGACGGAAGGCTATGGTGAATTCCTCCCAAGTGATTCCTTGTGGGTCTTCATGTGCTGCACAGAAGTTTTCCCACCATTCTGCAGTAGTTCCTTCCAATTGATGAAAGGTATAGAGTACCCTCTCTTGTCCTACACACTGGATTATGTGTAGTTTCCTTTCGATCATCCTCAACCAGTCATCTGTTTCCAATGGATTGGCATTGCCTGAAAACGTGGGTGGACGAGTCCTCATGAATTCTGACAATCTGGAATAGGGTTGTGGTCTCTGGTTACCCCCTGGTTGAGCATTCACAGCAGCTTGGTTGGAGATCTGCTGCATGGTCTGCATCATAGTATTTATGAGCTGGGTTTGGGCAGCCAGGAAAGCTCCCAAATTCTGCAGATCAACCTGCGGCGGTGGGGAATTGGTTCCTCATTCTGGTTTTCTGCCTGATTGACACCACTTCCGCTAGCTCCAACATTATCGCGAGTCCTCACCATCTGTTGAAAGCTTCCAAGGGTAAGAAAAGAAGAAAGAATAGACAAGTATAAGAACTTATGCGGGGAAGGCAGGTGTAACTTGAATTATGTAGCAACTTTATTAATTTAGTAAAATAGTATGGTTGCTCACAAGTGCCTAAGGGCAATGCAACGCATACTAGACACTCACACACCAAAGCAAGTAAACAAACATTAAGACTCACAACGACTCATACCTAATGGTGACTCTGAAACAAAAGACACGACTCAATCACTCGAGTCTCGACACTACACCCAACTAGACTCGATCACTCATCGAGCCATCCCGGCTGCGGCTCCCTCGGAGCATACACCGGTGGGTGCTCCGGCATCGGGGCGAACTGGTCCTGGTGACCATCCCCCTCTACTGCTGCTGGCATTGAGGAATCCTGTCCCTCAAGCCCAGCCTCGTGGTCCAGAATCGGCTCCTCTAGCTCGGGCACCAGCTCCTCAGGGTCCTCCTCATCAAGCTCCATCTCGGCCTACGGTGGTCCGGTGTAGAGCGCGTCCTCCAACTCTCCGATCCGCAGAAAAGCGAAAGCCAGGGTCTCCTGTAGAGTCTGCTCAACTGCCTCCAAAGCGGCGTAGACGGACTGATGCTCATGAACAGTTTGGTCCATCACCTGCTCCTGAGCGGATGCGAATCGCGCCAGGTGCACGACCGTCGCATCTCCCTCCAGATGAAGCTATCCTCCTGGAGCTCCTCCCTCCTACGGGTGCAGTCGAAACACGGTGTCCCGAAGCTCTCCAGCATAAGCCTGACCGATCCTCCTCAAGGCCAGACGCGCGGACTCCTGAATCCCGGCCTCAAAGGTTACCCCTTCGGACCGTGATGTTGAACGTCCTGCTTGCTCTCGAGCGAAGACAGAGATCGTCATAGCCATGCCTCTGACTCTACCGTTGACCACCCAGGTGCGACCACGGTAAAGGGGCCTATCAAAACCTCCAAGAACTTGAAGCATCCTCCATAGCTCCATGGCATAACCACCAGCGCGCTCACCAAAGGTATGAATCCTCCTGACCATCTGCGAACACAACTCTGGTCAGGCCTTAATTTAAAATAGATAGAAAGTAATAATAAGAATTCAGCAAATGTATGAAGCAAGAGAGCAAAGATAAGTCGACATTTCATTGGTATTCTTTCTCAAGTTGTTAAATTTCTAGAAAATAGTTTTATCCTCCTAGACAAAGGTAACCTAGTTAGGGTCAAGACCTACAGTCAGTCTGCTCTTATACCACTTCTGTCGGGACCCGATACTGAGAATCTGGACCCTTTGTGTATTCTGTGATAGTCCAGGATCACGCTAACACACACAGTCTTTACAGGGTTAAACATCACAGACATTCACAATGATACCATATTAAATAGTGCACACATTTATATAAACTAAATTGTATGGCCTTATGGTCTCCTTACATAAGATCAGCCACGCAGGGCTTACATTATCAGAGTAACAAAAGGTAACAGCGAAAAGCAAATAAACTTCATGGAGTCCCATTAACTTGCCATAGGCAACCAACTGGGTTTGCTCCCTAATTGTCCGGCTCTTCGATGTACTCCTCCTCCCATGCTGGCGTAGACTCCTCCACTGATATTGAGTTGATAGGCAAGAAGGGGTGAGTACTCAAGGCACTCAACAAGTAATGCACAGAATGCATTGCTATTACTATATGCAAGACTTATTCCAAAGAATTGGCTTACTTGACTCATTTGCATTAAACATCATTTTTAAACTATCAATTTATTTGGATTAAAAGCAGTGAAACATTTAATAATAGTACTAAGTTCTTTAAACAGTTTTTTCTCCGTAAACTTGGCAAACAACCCTAATCAATTTATTTTCACACTGGCACACAGCCACCCTTTCCACATTTTATTTTTGAAGATCTAACCCTTGACAATAATCCACGAGCAATGTCCAATACCGCGGACACGGCTATTCGAATAGATTTAACACTCTGCAGAGGTTGTACACTTTACCCACAAGATATAGCAGATCACCACACAGGTGATTGCCCGCAACAGAGCCTTTCAGGAGCTCTACTTTAACCAATGAACCTCTCCGGTATTGCCTTCACTATCACTCCCCTCACACGGAGCCGAAGTGTAGGACAGGCCAACACCGTTGGATGGGCACCAAGCCGTAGCACAGGTACGCTCCCCCACACAAATACACCCCCGTGTACTTTCGCCCCAAGGTTTCAAAGGAAAGATATCAGAACCCTAATCAACTAGGTCTGTCCCATACCAGACATGTGGTTGTACGGGTAACTCAGTTCAAAGACTTGCAAGGTGAAGTCCTTAGCTGACCAAGGCAAGACATTCATCACTCAACAATGGCACACAACCCAATGTGGCACACAGACTCACAAATCTCATCAACCTTTTGCCACACAGGCCCACCCGGCACAAAGCCTTCTGCCACTTCCCAGTCTAAATCATTTTTCCACCTAGTTGATTATTGTGCAACGCATGCCAACAATAACTTAGCATCGGTACAGAACCACACAGGTTTCCGTACCTCAATTTCATCACGTGGCATCATCACACCATTTTCAAATATATTCCATATGTCATTAATCAGCATTATTGTATTTTCCAAAAAATCTTCGATGACTCGTTGCAAGGTTAAGCATCTATTCACGGTCTAGCCTCCCGTGTTGGCATCATATTAACATCCAATGAGTACAAGCAATTCTAGGGTGACAATGATTTCAGGGCATACAAATAATAATTTCAAGGTGGCAATAACAATATCGGTTGATTAACTACATTACCCAAATTTATTTAAATTCATTTTTAATTAACTTAGCATGCATAATTTCAAAACAACATACATTTAAAAACTGGGATCAAAATGGTCAGAGCATCACATGCCTTCAAAGAGTTGCTAGTCGTGATCCGAAGCTTGATCTTGAGCGAAGAACTCTTCTTCGAAACTTCCCTGCAAATTTGTGTCTACGCGTAAAAATTATATATGCAATAAATAACCAAAACAGTAGACTATATAACATCAAAATTACAAATAAAATTCACCATTAAAAAGAGCACAATTTTACAAATTTTTAAAGACTGGAATCACCTCAATCGAAGATAAAATTCAAAGGTTATAGCCATTCAAAAATTTTAAATAAAATATAAATCAGAAAATAGAAAATCCCGAATTTATTTATTTATTTTTCTATTGAAAACTCGATTTATTGCGTCAGCATGACGTCAGCTGACACGTGGCGCTTCCTGATGCTGCCACATCGCCACGGTCCATGGACTGGGTCCACGGCCCGGCTCTGGTCCACGGTGGACTCGGTCCACAAAATAGTATCGACGCAGACAAGTGGGTCCCATGGATGACGTCAGCACTGACGTCGCCCAACACGTGGACCTGTAACGCACCGACAGGTGGCTTGGTCTGATTGGTTGGGCGCACAGTAGACTTGGTTCACCGACTCGGTTCTACGGTGGACTTGGTCCACCAGACCGCTGCGGCTGACAGATGGGACCCGTGCCCATGACGTCATCGATGACATCATGCGCGCAGCGCAATCAAACGACTCCTCGGTCACCGGCGACACGCGGCGGCTTCCGATTGGCTGGCGCGATGGCGCGATCTCTGCCGTTAAATTCAAAACGGACGGCTGCGATTAACACTAACGAAATAATCGATTAAAACTTAACCGAATATTCTACGCGAATTACTCTAGCCGTGCGATTGAGATCTAACGACTGATATAAATCGAACTAAATCCAATCGAGAGGAATACGTGGCGTTACCGTGATTGTCGGATCGGGATTGGACGGTCGAGGAAGCTCGATCGGTGTCGATGGCGAGACGGCGACGGCTCGGAATGGCGTGGAGGAAGACGATCGCAGCGACGATGCTACGGGGCTTCTCCGGCGAAGAAGAGCGGCGCGTTCGACGCATCTCGGTGCGACGAGGTCGACGACGTCCTCGGAAACGGCGAAGGCGGCTCGATGACGATGGAACGAAGCAAAAACAAAAGCGGTGCGATGCAGCTACTACCGCGAGCAAAAGCGTGCGCTAGGGAGGGTCTCGGCGTGCGTGCGAGAGAGGCTCTACACGCTGCGCTAACCCTGGACGTGCGCGCAAACACCGGCGAAACGAGTGGAAACGCACGGCGGGGTTAACTCCTGTGATCTTGCGAAGACGATCGACATGGCGCAATCCTGGATGTCCGCGTGAACTCGATCGGGTGGCGCACGCACACGGGCGACGCGGCGCAACGGCAACCGATAGATCTGGATCCGACGGTCCAAACGCGCGGCGGCTAGGGTTTCGGCAAGATGGGCTGCGCGGGCCGATGGCACGGGCTGACTTGGGCCGGATCGAGGGGTTTCGGCCCAAGCACTGTTCTTGCGATTTTAAATCATTTTCGAATTAAAATAAATCAGGTAAATGGATAAAGCCAAAATAAATAGCAAAAATACCCAAAAAAATCCAGAAAAATTCTGGAAAATATTTTGGGACATTTGGAACTCAAATAAAATATTTCCAGAAAAACATTGCTTAAACTTTTGTATTATTTTAATTGATTTCAAGAAGCCCTCATTTGAATAAATGCAAATAAATTCCAATAAATACCCAAAAATTCCAAAAATCAAAATAACTCCAAAATTTAAATTATGGCAAAATTTTAAGGTGTTACAGTACATTTAGTAAATTCCTCATTAATTTACCGATTAGATAGGAAACGGATTCAGTGAACCCAATTCTGCATTCTTGCAGTCAAAATCGGAGTTCGCCTCCTCTCTTGCTGCCGCGCGGGCCCAATCCACTGTGCGATCCCACCTATCAGCCGCTGCCACCGCCTTCTTCCTCTCCTCTCGTAGCCGAGCTCGCGCCACCGCGGCAGCTGCACTTCGCCCGAGGAAACCGCCTCATTACTAGCTTGCCACGTCTTGTCCTCGCCCTGAAAACCCGCAATTTGGCCCATGCCTTCTCATGTTCTGGCACCGCAAAACTCAGTCGAGTTCACACCAGGTGACGGGCTCATCTACAGCGAATCCCTCAACTATAAATACCGGATTGAGTTCGCCAAAGACCGTGCTTCAAAACCCCTCTAGTCTCATCCATCCTACTCCACTGATCACTGCCAATTTCGTGTTTTCCTGAATCAGCCGAAGAACCCTAGATTTCAGTTCGTGATCGATTGAAGGTGATGCAAGCAACCATTCGTCAATTGCTTTTCATTATAGCATCACCAGCTCACAATAATCAATACCCCTCTGTTATTTCTAGGGATCTTCAACCGGAGCTTCGCCGCCACTGAGCCCCCTTCTTCTCCAAAATCGGCGAACGGTGGTGAGCTAATCCGACACTCCTCTGTGCTCTCTACTGATCAAAATGGAACCTCTAGGACCCATAGATGCTTTAGGTGGAACCGATTCCATTAGAGATGCCCTCTGTCGCCGGCGTGGCATGTTGCCATCACCTCTGCTACTCGGCCACGGTGGCAACCCATCTCTGGTCGTCGCCGAGGGCCTTTGAGCTATCCCCTAGGTGCGCACTATCAAGATGAAGCCGTAGGTGTAACCCATTCCTCGTGGCCAAAGCTAGTTCGCCGGCGGCGAGCTAAAACTGTGTGCGCCCTATTTCATGTCCCTGACAGGTAGACCCTGCTTGTTAGCGACCTGACGGGATTCAAATAGAATATGACGCACCGCGAAAGACGTTTTCAGTTCAGTGAAAGCGTATTTCGTTATTTTCCTGTTTTTCAGAACTAGTTCAAATTCAAACTTGAATATCTTTCGCATTTGAAATCCAAATGAGATGAAACCAATTTCTAAATTCATCTAAAATCAAAAGCTTCCAGAATATCAAAAAATATTTGGAAAAGCTACTCTGTAAAAATATTTTAATACAGAGGTGTATAGTGGTTATGAAAATAGACTAAATATTAAAACTTTGCAAATAAAGTTGAATTTGCATGGAACCAATTTTGTTATGATCCTCATTCTGCTAGGACCTCATACATATAAAAATATTTGGTTATCTAGTTTGTTTTAGGTCTTTTCTATTAAAGTCTGACATTATTGGTTTAATTGTGCAACAATAGATGACCTAATAGAAAAGAAACTTAGAAGGTTGCTAAACTCATTTCTCTTCAGCATGATGGTAGTGTGATGTTAGGCTAGGCAAAAACATTGGATGGATAATGGTTTATGCAAATAGGCTGTGTTCTAGTATGAAGAGCATAATAAGCATATGCATATGTGTGTATATATATATATATGTATGTGTTCATACAAGATCATACCTGCATATAAAAAATTAGTTCATGAAGATGTAGTAAATAACTTAATGTGTCAAGCCTACATAATAAAATGGCAGCAAAAAGTTTGGTGATAAATGTTTAATTCAAAAGTCTTTAAATACATTGCTTTGCATCTGAATCCTATTAACAACATACTATTTTATGTTATCACCGTAAGACAAATCTTTCTACTTTAAATAATTTTAGCATCTAGAATTCGTTAAAATAAAATGATTAATTCACATGAAGCAAGAAATACTTGATATCATTTAGTCCAAAAGCAGTAAAGGTAACCACAAATAAAAAGACAGTATAACCACATAAACATGAATCAAAATCTTACCAATAAACACTCATATTTCTCTGAATAAGCTTTTATTTGGATTTTCTATCTGTCTTCTTTTCTCCCTTATATTGGTTCGCTATTTATTGTATGTTATTCCTGATGATCGACAAGTAGATTCTGACGAGCCTGAATTAGTAGACGACGACCTCACCGACAACCCAAACTTTATACCTGACAACAACCAGAAAGGCAAGCACCCCCTTGATCATCTTGATCCTACTACTTTAAATAATTACTTTTCAATGTTTGCAAAACTATTATGCATGCGCATACTTGTCATAAAAATGATATATTGGAATATTGGTAGATATACCTGATAATCATGGAACTTCCTTGATAAGTATGGACATGTGAACCTTGATAACCATAGAAAAAGGGATAGACATTACATAATGTCAACTTGGGTAATATACAATTAATAATCATGCTTAGCCATGCTCATTTAGCAACGAGGTAGATGATCAAAACAAACTGCTTCATGGAAATTCGGAAATGTTGGGTTTGCTATGATGGCAATTGTGAATATTTTGACTAAAAACTCAAAGTAAAACTATGGTTTAGATGCGGGCAATTATTGGCAATAGCCGGTTGTGCAAGGGTTGGACTTGTACGTAGTGTAAGGAGGAGTATTGCCCATGTCGGATTAAATACCGAGCTATGGGTTGTTTTCAAGCCAAGAAAACCGTACAACCATGAGTGCTGGTATGGGACAGCCTTAATCTATTTAGTTGCTTAGATCTGACTTTGCACATTGGTAGGCAGGAGATAGTATGAGTAATCCTTTCTAGGTTGCTTATGAGGGGTTCCACACTTCGTTGTGGGTAAATGCATATCGGTATAACGATGTACGCCTTGGTATGGGAAGAAACCCTTATCGCAGGGATTTACTGCTTCTATCGTAGGGAATTACTGCTTGTATTACCACTTTGAATGGCAGGGATATACTATCATGTTTCTTCTCCATAACAAGGATTTAACGTCATCGGGCTGGTGCAAAGTTAGGTCTAGACAATGTAACGATTATGTCATGATCACCATGCCGACACCCCAAAGGAAGAGTGTCAATTGGCCTGGCAAAAATGGCAGATCATTTCTTGTGGGTAAAGCTGTACACCTCTACAGAGTGTAAATCTAATTAATTAGCCACGCCTAAGGTCAAAGGCACTTGGTAAAGTCATCACATGGTTAGAGTTTTAATATTTCCAAAATGATTTGATGGGGAAATTGTGTTTTGAAATATACTTCATGTGAGGGGATGACATGGGAATGGATTGAATCAGTCGGGTAGACTGCGATATAATCTTATCACTGTGTTAGTGCTTGGTTATTACAACAGATGTTCTTTTACAAATTTCGGTTGCAATCTAGTATATGATTATGTTGTAATTTGCCAATGCAAAATAACTGAAGAAACCTTGCCATTGATATAACCTGCATTTACTTATATTTGCATCTGTGATACACCATAAGACTTGCTGAGTACACAATGTACTCAATCTTGCTATCAATGTTGTTTTTAGGTGATGATATCGAATACTCTGATGATCATTACGACCATACAGGATTTGAGGGTTATGATGATGATCTTTTCTAGGGCTTTACCTTGTCTGTTACCTGAGGGTGAATGGGCATACTACAAGAGAAAGAAAGTTTCCGCTGCTGCTTTTCAAGTTTTTGGCTTGTGTTACTATTATGTAATCACAAACGCTTAGCGTATGTAATATTATTGTGTATGGATGTGATTTCAATTTGTAATATGTGCGTACTAGCCACTGATCATGGGACTAGTACAGTATGCATAGGGAACCCATTATTGGTATTCAATATCAAAAATGGGGGCCTTACAATCTTGCATTACCTCTTTTAGTGCAGCGGCAAATCTAGCCAAGTGCATCACCATAGCATCATCTTCATCTTCAAAACTTGGCTTTGAACTACATTTCTTTGAGGATGGAGTCTGAACACCGTTTGCTTCAGCTCTTCAGCACAGTCGTGGCAGATGCGAGGCAATGCAAGGTGTGATGACTCCTGGATACCAGCATCAAAAGAAAGCGTCCTGACAGTGATATTGATGGGGAGACTTGCCTTGGTATCTTCCTTGGCGTAGATAACGATCTTGCATATCATCTCATGATCCTTGCCATTGATGATCCAACTGGTTCCTCGGTAGAGCGGTCTCTCGAAACCTCTAAGCACTTTCTGACTCTCCATAGCTCTATGGTATATCCACTGCTACGCTCTCCATAAGTCTGCAGCATCCTCATCTGACCCAGACAGCTTGAGGTAAGGTCTCAACTTAAACCAGCAGTGAAAGAGGGGAAAATATCAGCAAAGGGAAAAAAACAAAAGAATGAGATGAGTCAATAACTTATTATTCTTGAAAATAATTTTTGAAGAGCCTAAAGAGGCGGCCAATCTAACTAGGGTCAAGACCTACAGTTAGTATATTTCTGATACCACCTCTGTCGGGACCCAAATATGCAAATTTGGACCCTCTGAGTATGCCGCACTAGTCCAAGATCACGCTAGTACACACAATGGCAACATAAATAAATATCACAATCATACACAACAGAAACATAATAAAAGAATCTATTTATTGAATATAAGACAGTTGATTGACTGTAACACCTTGAAATTTACTCTAATTTAAATTTTGGAGTATTTTTTATTTTTGAGAATTTCTGAGAATTTATAAGAATCTAATTGGATTTATTCATTTGTGACCTTTCTTGAATTTAATTAACTACATGGAAAATTTTATACAAAGTTTTATTAAAAATATTTTATTTGAGTTCCAAATAGCTCAAAGTATTTTCTGGAATTTTTCTGGAAATTTTCTAGTATTTTTGGTTATTTTCTTGGAGTATTTGAATTTCTAGAATTATTTTAAATAAAAAAGGTTTTAAAAACGGGAATGAATAGTATTGGGCGGCCCAAAGATCGCTGTGCTCGGCCCAGCCAGCGTTCAAACCCTAGGTGTCGCAGATATCGCACCGTCGGATCGGGATCTAATGGTCGCTGCGCGCGCGCTGTTCGCTGGCGTGCGCTTGGATCATCTCCGTACGGACGGTCAGGATTGCGCCACGTCGCTTCTTCCTCACGGGATCACTGGAGAGACGTGGGCATTGATGGCCGTGAGTCTCGCCGGCGGGTTTCACGAATGTCGAGGCAGCTTTTAAGTATCCATTTAGTGCGTCGTGTAGAGCTTCTCTCGCCACTCCTTTTGACTCCTCGCACGCACGCTGAGACGCCCCTGAGACTCCGCAGTAGCTCGCCATAGTTGTCGCACCGCTCTGCCGTTGTTCTTGCTTCATTCCGCCATCGCCGATTCCTGTTCGCCATTGCCAAGGTCACCGGAGTGACGCTCTCGCCAAGCCGCGTCGAACGAGTCAGTTCTTCACGCTGGAGAAGCCCCGTAGCGTCGTCGACCACGTCGTCTTCCCCAGCTCCGGCAACCTTCGCTTCCTCGCCGCTGTCGACTTCGTCAAGCATCGCCGACCGTCTGATCTGCATTGCGCGATTCTGGTACTTCCACGTCGCTGATCTCCTCGTTTTCCTAGTGTTAATCTTGACCGTAGATGTGTAGATTGAACGGCGGTGATTAGATCTAGTTTCTGCGCTTTGTTTTAGTCTCAACCGTTGGATCGATAGTGTACGCGTGAGATTACGCCGCGTAGTTGGATGAATAGTAAACAGCTCGGGTACCGTGGGCCGTTGGATTAGATCTAAACGGTAGCTATGGGTTGAACTGTGGTGCGCGGATCCGTGCCGTTCAAATTTGAACGTGCGGCGGAGATGACGCCGCACCTCCACCGAATCACGTGTAGATGCGTGTGTGCGTTGACCGGGGGGGAGACCAGATCCGACCATTGCTTTCGGGCGCGTCGCTGCGATCTTGCCGCGTGGCTGCGCGTAAACCGAGACGACGCCAAACGTGCGCGTGATCCAGCCGTCGAATCCGGACGCGCCGTTGGATGCGCGACGCGTGTCGCACACATCTCGGTGCATTACGGCGTGCGTCGGTAGATCTGACCGTTGAATCTTTGACGGTCCCGATTGCGCCGCATGGCTAAGATCTGGTCGTTGGCCGAGCGATGGTCGAGATAGTGACATGTGTGCGCACACGAATCTCGAGGCAAACGGTGACGCCGCGAGGACGTCGATGATGACGCCGCCAGATGGCGTAAGTCCGACGCTCATCCGGTCGGGCCAGCGCATCGTTTCGTGGATCGAGTCCACGGTGGATCGACCCGAGCCGTGGACTAGGTCCATAGACCGAGGAGACGTGGCTGCACCAGGAGTTGCCACGTGTCATGCTGACGTCATCGCTGATGTTATAAATATTTTTATATTTCGGTGCTGACGTCGTCATTAGGTCATGCTTATGCAATAAACCGAGTTTTCAGTAGAAAAATAAATAAGTTAATTCGGTTTATTCTTTTTAATATATTTGCAAACTTTGAAAAGCCATAACTTATGCATTTTAACTCCGATTGAGGTGATTCCAATTTCTAAAAATTATTAAAATCAAGATCTATTTATTGGTGAATTTTGTGGAATTTTTAGAGTTGAACTTTCTCTCTGTAAATTATATTTATTGTGTATTTATTTATTTCGAGTAGACGTTGATTTGCCGGAAAGCTTTGCGGGAGAATTTCTAGCGCAAGACCAAGCTCCAGATCAGGATCAGCAACTCTTTGAAGGCATGTGATGCTTTGACCATTTTGATCCCAGTTTCTTTTGAACATACACTTTGCTTTAAAACTATGCATGCTAAATTAATTAAAATATATTTAAATGAATTTGGGTAATTTAGCTAATCAACCCTTACTGTTAATGTCACCTTGAAATTACTATTTGTATGCCTTTAAATCATTGTCCACCCTAAGGTTATTCATATCTGTTGGATGTTAATATGATGCCAAAACAGGAGGCTAGACCGTGAATAAATGCTTAGCTTTGCAACGAATCATTAATGATCTTTCGAAAATACTACAATATTGATAAATGAAATACTGAATGTATTTTGAAAGTGGTGTGATGATGCCACATGATGAGATTGAGGTTCAGAGACCTGTGTGGTTCTCGCACCGATGTTGAGTTATTGGCCGCATGTGTTGCACAATAATTAACGGGTGGGAAATGATTTAGACTGGGCAAGTGGCAAGAGGTCATGTGCTGTGGGCTGTGTGGCAATGGGTTGATGAGTGATGTGAGTCTGTGTGCCACATTGGGCTGTGTGCCACTGTTGAGTGTTGGAAGTCTTGCCTTGGTCAGTTAAGGACTTCACCTGGCAAGCCTTTGATCTGAGTCACCCGTACAAGCACATGTCTGATATCACTACTACAGAAAGGTTTATATTAGACTCCTCTTCACAGACGGTTTCAAAAAACCGTCTGTTATGACAAATATCACAGACGGTTCTCTAGTGTAACCGTTAGTGATTTAATCACAGACGGTTCTATTTATGAACCGTCAGTCATATCACAGCCGGTTCAAGTTAAAAGTCGTCTGTGGTCATATCACGGACGGTTTTAACTAGGAACCGTCTGTGATAAGGTAATATCATAGACGGTTCTAACTAGGAACCGTCTGTGATATGACCTGAGACCCCTATATAGCCATACCAATAGAATTTGTAGCGCCAGATCCATGCGTTTCGTCTCCTGCAAACCCTAGCCCCCGGCAATCCTCCTTCTCGGCGACCTCCTCCCCGACGACTTTCGTGAGCACCTACTTCTCCCCGTCGGCGAGCACCTCCTTCTCCTCCTCCCCGTCGGCGAGCACCTCCTTCTCCTCTTCCCCATCGGCTAGCTCCTCGTCCGCGAGCACCTCCTCCTCCCCATCGGCTACCTCCTCGTCCGCGAGCGCGCACCTCCTCCTCATCTCCGTCGGTGAGTTGTACGTATGAAACCGATATGCTTGACTAGGTTATTGTGTTTGTAAATGACATTTGTGAATGATGTTTGTGAATAATCTTTGTGAATGATGTTTAGAAAGAATGAGGCTGTACGTACTAAAGAATTGTAGCTCAAATGCTTGACTAGGGAAACCGATATGCTTGACTAGGGAAACCATTTTGAGTTTGCGAATTAATGATGTTGTGAATAATGTTTAGAAGGAATGAGCTAGGTTGTATATAGGCGATTCATGATGGTTGAACAAAACTGGATATATAGGATTCATGAGAGGCCAAATATAAAATTCTTAGCAAGCTGCATATATATAGCTTAGCAAGCTTTAATGCCTCATTAGTTTGCTAGCTAGACCTGAGTTATATATATAAGAACATAAAATTCATATAATCTAGAATTCAACATTAAACTTGTTATATCACACAAGGATTGATGTTTTGGAGCAACTATGTATTCAATGTTCAATACCTCTTTTGTGCCTATACTAGGTGATAATTGTTTGAAACTTATGTTCGTGTACATCTCTATCTTGCATCCTTGTACTGAAGTAAACACCTAATTCATTATAATATATTTATGGTAATTAAAGACATGGAAAAGCTGTTAGAAACTAAACAAAAACTCGAAGTGGAGATCGAACAACTGAAGGGGAAATCTGAGATAACAAAAAAGATTTGTGAGATCAAACAAGAACTGAAAGACATGGATGTTCGCTTGCAAGATATCAAATCCCTTAACACGACACTCATCAGTAAGGAACGCAGAGCGAATACAGAGCTGGAAGAAGCTAAAGCTAAGCTTATAGAGGTAATATGAAGGTTTCTAGTACTGAATTCAATGTGGTTACTGTCCTTCTCACAACAACATAATCGCTTTTAATTTGTAGGGATTGAGAGATATGATCAAGATCAATCGATTCTCGTGTCAAGCAAATCGGCCTTTATCGGAGTTATGGAACTTCAAAGAGAACCAAGAAGCCTCTATTGCGGAAGCTATGGCACATATGATGGAAGACATGAAAAAACTATAAGGTTTTCTTGTTTGAATTACGAAATAATGTGGTTTCTAGCTGAACACTTATTGATATATTTGTGGTATATATCATATTTTGTTAATTAATGTATTGTTACCTGAACTATGAAATATTTTGTTATCTTTTTTATTGGTATCATATTTGTGGTAAGGTCTTCTGGCCTTAACTTATGAAATAATGTTTCCTTCTAACTCTCTTGGCAGAACTTCCATGATTAGTATCTGATGTTCGAAATTTTATTCACCTTAGATATTTATGCATTGACATTTTACAAGACACAACGAATAATAGATTTTTCAATTCAATATCAAAACATCCTAGATGCATTGAGGCAACAGTTTGTCTGATGAGAAAAATCTCTGTGGTACTCAATGCATAAATATCTAAGGTGAATAAAATTTCGAACATCAGATACTAATCATGGAAGTTCTGCCAAGAGAGTTAGAAGGAAAAACCATTTCACAGACGGTTCTATTTTAAAACCGTCTGTGATAATCATATCACAGACGGTTCTAATTAAAAACTATCTGTGATTACTTATCATTAGAGACGGTTCTATCTTAAAACTGTCTAAGAGAAAAGATTATCATAGACGGTTCGTAGATAGACCCGTCTCTGATATTATTTTTACTGACGGTTCGGAAACCGTCTGTGATATGTCTTCTCATCACTGACACATGTTTGCAGACGGTTCATAAAACCGTCAGTGATGAGGATTCTAAACCGTCTGTGATGATCTTTTCTGTAGTAGTGTATGGGACAGACCTAGTTGATTAGGGTTCTGATATCTTTCCTCTGATACCTCAGGGTGACAGTACACGGGGGTGTATCTGTGCGGGGGAGCGTACTTGTGCTGCGGCTTGGTAACCATCCAACGGTGTTGGCCTGTCCTATACTTCGACTGGCACTGCGTGAGAGGAGTGATAGCGAAGGCAACACCGGAGAGGTTCATTGGTTAAGGTAGAGGTTCCTGAAAGGCTTTGTTACGGACGGTCACCTCTGTGGTGAATGGCTGTATCTTGTGGGTAAAGTGTACAATCTCTGCAGAGTGTAAAATCTATTCGAATAGCCGAGTCCGCGGTATTGGACATTGCTCGGGGATTACAGTCAAGGGTTAGATCTTCAAAAATAAAAATGTGGATTGGGTGGCTGTGTGCCAATGCTAAAAATGAGTTGTTTAAGGCTGTGTGCCGAAAATCTTTGAAGAAAAACCATTTGAAGAACTAAGCATTATATATAGTTGTTTCACTGCTTTTAATCTAAGTAGGATATAAGTTTAAAATGTTGTTTGATGCAAAAGAACCAAGTAAGCCAATTCTTTAGAATAAGCCTTGCATATAGTAATAAGCACTGCATTCTGTGCATTACTTGTTGAGTACGGTGTGTACTCACCCTTACTTTCAAAACAACACCAGCGGAGGAATCAACGCCAGTATGGGAGGATGTAACATCCCGAAAATTTCAAAAATAGGGAAAAATAAAAATTTTAAAATTCAAAAATATAATTGAATAAAGATTTCAAGTGAAATAAAGATTTTTATTTTAAATATTATCTTTTACTTCATTTTCAAGTATTTCAACCCATAAGAAAAGAACAAGTGGCACATTAAAACTTTTCCCACAAAATAAATAAACTGCAAAAAAAAATATATAAGTTGAAAGTCTAGACCTATTTTAATTTCTATTATTTTCTGAAACATTTCCAACCTTATTAAACTATTCTTGGAATTTTGGAGTTAAAAGAAAATTAGTTAATGAAATTAGTAAAAGTGTAAAAGTAAAAAGGAAAAAAGATGAAAGTAAAATCCAGCAAAAATAATATTAATTCTTTGTAAAGCCCCATCACATCTTTTCAACTGTAAAAAGATTTTTTTTAATGAGTTAGGTAAAGAGGTAAATAGTGAAGTGACATGTTTTAATTTCAAAACAGGGATATGACAGAATTTTATAAAGTTAATCAAAACTTATCTCTTGTGGAAAATTTCACCACGCCATAATAATAACAGTTTTAACCCCTGGTAAAAATATCAAAAGTTAATAATTACTTTTAGTATCTTTTAAAATTCAAAAACCGAAACCATGAAAATCTGAAATTTGCAATGTCAGAAGTAATAGAAAATAAATATATAATATATTGATCTGAAAAATTTACACAAGAAATAATAGCCCATATTAAAGTCCCTCAAAAAGTATCAAAAATATATGAATCAATTTCGTCCTCAAGAAAAATAAAAACAGAAGTGAGCAAATAAAGTCTTTTGAAGGCCTAACCAAGCACATTAAAGAAACTCATGAAAATCCGAAATAACATACTATATAAAATAGTTGTATAAAATAATAGAGTTTATGTTATGAATAAATATAAATTTTCCAGAATTTTTGCACATCATCTAAATAGCTCAAAAATTCAAAAACAGCAGGAAAACCAGTAAATTTTGGGGAATTACTGTTCTCAAACTGCAAGAGATAATCAAGTGAAACCAAAGAAAATGGAAACTAGACTCTTTGCTCTACCAACACAAAAAGTTTCAAAAATGTTCAACCTGTTTAATTCACTCAATCAGCATGCCCAATACCTAACCTTGAATCTGCTCATAAATTCGCCAACAGCCAAATCCAACTGATGCAATCGATGAAGCTGACCTCTCTGTGACTGGCAGTGGGCCCCACCTGCCAGCCTCCCTCCTTCTCTCTTCCTTCTCTCTCTTCCCCAGCCCCGCCAGCACGTTGCCGCGGCAGAAATCGCCCTCCACGCGGCCGTCGTGCGCCCAGCCCTCGCCTTCTCCGTCCATCGCCCATACCGCAGCCAACCACTCCCATGTGCTGCCATAAAGCCACCGAAGCCTTCCTCCTCACCTCTTGCTCGCCGTGTGAGCTTGCTTCCCGCTGCCGTAAGCTTGCCAGCGGCGGAGCAGCACGGGCGAGCCGTGCATGCGATATTACTCTCGCCGGTGAGCTCTTCTGCCGACTCATCTCGCTGTGGAACTCACTCAGCTCCCTAACTTGCTTCTCCATCGTGCATGCAAGCCAAGCCGTGTCCTCCTCGGCGCAAGCTTCCAGGGAGCTGCGCATTTCATTGCCGGTGCCGTAGTTTGAATCAAATGTTGTTGGTTTAAGACCTTAATAACATTCAAATTTCAAGTGGTTAGAATATTGTTCATATGAGCTCAAAATTTGATGAAACCAGTTTATATGTGTTCCTGGGATTGCATAGATTATGATTAGTCAAAAATATTTAGACTTTGCTTTAGTTTAATTAATTTGCTAATTGCTCAAAACTCTAATCGGCAAAATGATCGAATGTTCATAACTCTCACAAACAAACCTCAAATTCGACAAAACCAAATACTATAACCTTAAAATGTCAGGTACTAACTTTCTGTATAGAAATGGCAACATTTTGAACAATTTTGGATGAGGCCATATTAAGCCCTAATGGTCATATACATGAAAAAACATCTCAAATAAATGCGAAATATTGCGAAACCAATTTAAAACACTTTTAGGGATATCCCCTACTAATGTGTGAAAAATGGTTAGATTATCCCATAAGGTGCAGTCGCAATCGAAGAATGAAAACTGGACCGAAACCGCGCAATCGGCATAATCATATAAGCTTTTCGGCGACCCATAAAATTTCTAGTATAAATGGAAAATAATGAGATAATAGCTCAGTAGCATCCTATAATGTTTATGCTACCATAATATGGAAAAATATTGCATTTATAACCTGCCTAGCTTATAAAACTCGGCGCCGCAAAACTCTTCAAAGATCACAAACTGCACTGAAACTATGACACTTTAGCCTTTTCGGCAATCAGCAAATTACCTCATCCAAATGCAAAAGGAAAATAGTTCAGAATCAGAGTTTAATATCTATACTACCATATTCTGCAAAAATATCTTAATTATAACCTGCTTTGCATCTGAATCCTACTTAAGCAAAACCCTTCAGAAATTTCAACTGCACTAAGACTATAACACTTAAGCAATTTCAGCGGCTTGTAAAACAACATGGCTAAACCTAAATTTTGGGGAAATCAACCCAGAATCTTAAGCCAGTATATCGACAACTAAAATTTGAAAAAACATTTTAATTTCAACTTACTCATCATATAAAACTTGCTAGAGCAAAAACCTTAAGTAATAATGTTGTTAAAGTCACTTGTATGGATGAATGAAATCGGAAGACTTAAACCAAATCATTGGCAATGCAAGAAATCATCGCATAACCAAGTAGCATCAGCGAATGACCTAAAATTTATGATCCTCCATGTAGGAACCATTCCCATGCATGAACACTTGAAGATAAATACTAATCAAGCGAAACCCTTTAAACAAATGTTACATTTATTAATCCAAATAATTTTAGCATTTAGAATTCGAAGTTATACATGCAAATATACATAATTTTATCCTCTTGAGTTCATATATAGCCTTAGCTATGATTATAACTTTAGCTTCTTATAATAGAGGATGAAAGAAACACATTCTAGAAAAGGCCTCACATAAGTAAAATGCTAATGAAATCCTTATGGAAATGATAAATCAAGAACTCACAATCACCTTGTTCTTTTTGGTACATCTGATTTTTTTTGCCCCATTTGATATGGTGTTATTTGCTTTTGTCTTGGTTCTTATTATTCGACGCATAGACGACGATATAATTCGGACTCGGTTATTAACGACGTCGACTACGATCCGGATTATATTTAAAAAAAAGAGCAACCAGGCAAGCACCCTCCTTTGATCATTTTGACCCCATATTTGCAAAGTTATGTTGTTTTATCAAACTATATGCATGCGTGTATGTTTTAAACTTGCTATGTTGTGGGTGATGGTAGCTAATCCCAATTGTATGCATTTCATTTACCTTGTTGATTAATTTCTTGCCATTGTAACCTAGTATTGGTGTAGACATTACTTAATGTCACTTGGGTAATACTTGCGAAATAACTTATGTACTTGCTTAGACTTGCTCACTAGAACGACTTTTAAATGATGGGACACGTTTCAATTACTTTGAGCAAATTTTGTTTAAATGGATGGAACCACGGTATGGTTTCCACTTAATTTGATAAAAATTCAACTCAAACTTATGATTTAGACACGGACGAGTTATTACTTAACTTGAGGCGTGAAAAGGACCTCACGCGTAGTTAGGGGGAGATTCTCGCCCAGGTCAATTAAGGATCGAACTTGATGCTACCACCTAAGTGTTTTGGGTGCAACCACATGTGCTAGTATGGGATAGCCTAAACTCACTAGATTAGGTGAAGTTTAACCTTGCATTTTGGTAGGCCGAAGTAGTATGGACGATCCGATGGACTGGAGTCGTTCTAGGTGCTCCCTTCACTGAGGTGTTGGGGCCAAAGCATTCCAATACAACGGTGGATGCCTTGCCATGGGGAGAGTTCGCGATGGGGCACCATCGGTTCAGGATCTCCGGAACTATGGCAACGGTTTAACATCACTATCGCTGGTGCAAGGTTAACCTTTAACTAGTTGAACGGTTTCGTCACAGTCTAGCAAAATGGGTACGGAAAGTACCGCGTGATATGGTTGACATGATTGCTAGAATGTGTCATGTGGTTAAAGTGTGCACTCTCTGCAGAGATTAAAATCTAATTAATTAGCCGTGCTCGTGGTCATGAGCAACTTGGGAAAATAATGTTAAGTATAGTCTTGTTTTTGCCTAAACTTTTGGAAATGATGTTGGGTTGGTATGGAAATCTTTGGAAGCCAATGGTGGCTGTTTCTACTCGCTATTCGCAGCCAAGGAGGGCTGTGGAATGATGGATATGAATTGTACTTACTGTTATTTAGCTTTATATTAAATGCCCTTTACAATTCCGTTACCGTTTTATGCAACATTCACTTATTAAACAAAATCTGCTTTATGCTGAAAATGAGACTAATGTAGAAGCTTGTTATCCTTGTTCTAGCCATGCATTTACAATATTTCCATACACTAAAGTCTTGCGAGTACATACGTGTACTCATGGTTGCTTTATCTAAACTATATAGACGACGGTATGGAAGAACACCCCGACAACACGTACTTTACTCTGGGGTTCGACGATTATGTTGATGGATGAACTTGGGCTTTTCCAAGTTGGTTGCCTATGGGTTATCGGATGGGCATACCGCTGTCCTCATTTTGGTATATGTTTGTTCTCCGCTGCAATTTACTTTTGGACTTGTAATATTTGGCCGGTGGGCCATTATTTGTAATAGTAAGTAGTTGTAATAGTTGTAGTTTATGTATATGCTATTCCAACTGTTTAGTTTCATGTGTATGTGTTGCGATACATCTCGAATGCGGGATATGTGGGTGCTAGGCGTTGATCTTGGGAACTAGCACTAGACACATATCCGGGTACCTGGAATTGTCTTCAACCCTCCAATGCATAAACTCGAGCGGTCGTCGTTCTTTGACTATTGCTCGCGCTCCCTTTGGTGAGCGTGGGCGATACCAAGGTTCTGAGACGAACGGTGAGTGCTATGCTTGGATGAGTTGCTCTCAATCCCGGTATGGTTGTTCGGAATTGAATCGAAACTCCCTTGGTTGTGTAAGTGTGTACGGTGAAACTAGGTGGCTCATATTTGCTTGGGTGAGGGCCTCTGGTTAATACTCCGTGCACGGGACTTTTGGGTGACAGTGATCATACACTTAAGTGGAGTATGGGTGTCACCTCTGAGTCCAACGCACAAGTGAGGATCGATTCATACTTCCGGGTGCCCACAAAAGGTGGTATCAGAGCCCATACGACTGTAGGAAAAGCCTTAGTTAGCATGGTCGTTAGTTAAGGACAAAGTTTTCTCTTAAAAGATTATTTTGGTTATAAAAGCTTATTTGTGAAAAAGTAGAATGCTATTCTTACCCCTTCCATAGATTTTCCTTCTCGTCTACCTTTCAAAAGGATTTTGAGCTCATCTCAAACTTCAAAAATTGGTTTTCTAGAAAACAACATCATGAAACTTTGCTCTACTCCTTACGCTCTTCAAATTGATCAAAACCAAGTTTCAAAGTTATGAATGATAATTTTCGAACTCTAAAAATTGCTAGGAACAGCATGAGGCTTTCTAACCTTACCTTGTTCTGAACCATCTCCTTGGAGATGAAAAATTTCAAAACCTCACGTTGTATCAAAAGCCAGATAGACCGCAAGTCAATAAAAGGTTTAGAGAATCTAGGCTATTTATTGTTCGACTTAGAGACATAGAAAATTTCACTAAAATTCTGGAATGGGTCAATACTGGGTCAAGACTAAGCTCATAGGATTTCGTGAAATTCGGACCTAAGGAACGAAAGTTAGAACCTTAAAAGGGTAGTGCACGCAGGACAATCATTCTGGACACAACCCAGCTTCTTCAATTTTGTAGGTAAACCTGGCAGGGTACAAATTTGAAAAATTTTACCATTGGTGCATAGCTGTTCCAGAAAGCTACCTAAATTTTTTTGCAATTTTATCATCCCTGTAGCAGAACCTCAAAATTCTAGGAACTAGTTGGACAGAACTTTTATCATCACAGTTTTACTGTTTTAACATCTTCCCAAAGTAATATTCGAATATTTTGTTACCAGGCCCAAGTTGTAACAAACTCTATCCCATTAAGATGGTGTGTGTAGCTTGTGCCCAAGTATTTTAATAAAAATATTTAGAGTTTCCTATAATATGTTTAAAAAGAAAAGTGTATATTGTGTATGTTAACTCTTCCCTACTTCTGTTTCAAATAAAAACTTTCTCTTGAATTTTGATTCGCTATACCTATTATTCTTTTCACCTAAGGCTCCAAATTCTGTAACCTTTTCAGAATTTGCTCATATCACAAATGACCAATTTGAATCAAACACCTTTGTTCTCAATGTTGCATCCGTAATATATCTCCAAAGTGATCTCATCATCAATCGTATAGTCGTCCAAATTTATCATCTTAAATACTCTCCCTGAGGTGAATTTTGTGTCTTTCTCCAGATCATTCTAGTTATTATGCATCCTAGCTTCCATCTTAATCACTCCGACTATCACATACCTTTTCCCATGTTAAAATCATTCCCATCACGTAAATCATTGCGGATCTGCGTTATCCTCATTTACTTCTACTCCCAAAAAAAAATGTGAGTCTCACTAGTGTATCCTAATTATCAAGTGCATCTTATTGCAAGGCAAATATCATCATCATATCATGGATAATGTTTTTCATTCTCCTCATATCAATTTAACTATGATCTTTAATCTTGGTCTATCTCTTTGAAGCTATGCAAGTGTAAGCTCTTGTCTATCATTATATCATCGATCTACTAAATCATTAAATCAATCTTATTGTCTACGGATCCTCAATTCCGTATCTATGTCTATGAATCGTCAAATCAATCATTATGCCCATGAATCGTCAAATGGAAAAGTATCGATCTATCATCCAATTTATCTATGCGAGATCTAACTAACTCATGTTTCTACTAACTTTCTAAATCAAGATCTCAATAGTTATTCCTTATCCAAAATCTACTCGGTATCGATCTGAATCCCGATCTCGAGAATTATCTATCACGTGGTAACTCGGGTACTTACTAACAATGTCCATGAAATCGGGTGTTGTCTCTCAATCTCCCTTCTGGCATGCTAACTTATCATTGATGCCATCATTATCTCGGGATAAACGTGATCTATAATAACTGCAACCAAGTTCCCTCAAGTTTCTTCGAAAATCTTTTTCAGACCTCATCTAACAAACCTTGGAAATATAATTCGTGACCCTGCATGGTTCTCATCTCCTTTTCGGGTCATTCGTAATCCTTGATGTACCTATGCAATAAAACTAACCTTATCTATTTTCCAAATTCTTTTATTACCATTTTGAAAAGAAAAAAAAAATCACTGCACATTAGTTGCGAGGAGAATAAGGGAAAAGAGAGCGGCAATGACGGTATTGATTAGTAGTGTTTGCACGTCAACGACAAAAGGACCATAGTTGCCTTGACTTCGCATAAGCTAGCTGCAAGTGACACCTTAAGGACAAAGAGAGGGCTCCCAATATGTGTCCGCATTAGAGGCAACACCATCAGACCAAATACACTAGGTTTGTAGCTAAAAAGTAACTACAGACCTCATGTGCGTTGGTTTTGAATATGTGATCTTTTTGTACTTCGGAGTTCTGTCGTGAGATCTTTCTGTACTGTTTGTCGGGTTACTCTCGTAAACACTAAACCCTCAGGTTGAGTATTTACGATGTGCCAACCCTATTTAATAAGAAACCTTAATTAGGAAAATTTTAAGGAACGAAACATTGCCTTGTAACCCAATAGTATCTAATCTAAGTGACTCTATATTGTTGCAGGATGGCTGTGACACGAACCACCCATATACCTACCAGGAGTAATGAGACATGATATTCATAGCCTTCGCAAATTGACCTTCTTGCCCTACCTCAACCCAATTCTTGAGGATCTCTGCCCTGCTCTCAATCTAAACCTTTACCTCCCACCGTACTTAAGAGGTCAGCCTAGAATGGTATTTATTCGTAACAGACCTAAACAATCCTCGTTGAACCATATTAATTGGTCGTTGTATTTGAATACCCTCCTCGACATCAACATTTCGTCCTTCCTCGAAAAACTATAGTTGCTCTACATTCTTTCTTTCCAACATATGCCATACCTCTCCTTAAACGAGCTTATCCATGCTAGCGAACCTTATTCAATAAAAAGAGGTATTTAGAATGCGTTAATGTCCCTCACCTGCTTACGTGAAACTCAAATAAAAATCTTCTCCATTATTGGGTCATCAACTCGGAATCACAAGAAAAAGGTTTAATGAAACAATTGTACTGAAGACAATGTAACAAGAAAATTGCAAGATCATCACCGAGAAAGAATTCCCTAAACTTGTCTAGTCCCCGCAAATCTCGAGGACGAGATTTCTGTAAGGAGGGTAGGTTTGTAACATCCCGAAAATTTCAAAAATAGGGAAAAATAAAAATTTGAAAATTCAAAAATATAATTGAATAAAGATTTGAACTGAAACAAAGATTTTTATTTTAAATATTATCTTTTACTTCATTTTCAAGTATTTCAACCCAAAAGAAAAGAACAAGTGGCACATTAAAACTTTTCCCACAAAATAAATAAACTGCAAAAAAAAAATATAAGTTGAAATTCTAGACCTATTTTAATTTCTATTATTTTCTGAAACATTTCCAACCTTATTAAACTATTCTTGGAATTTTGGAGTTAAAAGGAAATCAGTTAATGAAATTAGTAAAAGTGTAAAAGTAAAAAGGTAAAAAGATGAAAGTAAAATCCAGCAAAAATAATATTAATTCTTTTTAAAGCCCCATCACATCTTTTCAGCTGTAAAAAGATTTTTTTAATGAGTTAGGTAAAGAGGTAAATAGTGAAGTGACATGTTTTAATTTCAAAACAGGGATATGACAGAATTTTATAAAATTAATCAAAACTTATTTCTTGTGGAAAATTTCACCACGCCATAATAATAACAGTTTTAACCCCTGGTAAAAATATCAAAAGTTAATAATTACTTTTAGTATCTTTTAAAATTCAAAAACCGAAACCATGAAAATCTGAAATTTGCAATGTCAGAATTAATAGAAAATAAATATATAATATATTGATCTGAAAAATTTACACAAGAAATAATAGCCCATATTAAAGTCCCTCAAAAAGTTTCAAAAATATATGAATCAATTTCGTCCTCAAGAAAAATAAAAACAGAAGTGAGCAAATAAAGTCTTTTGAAGGCCTAACCAAACACATTAAAGAAACCCATGAAAATCCGAAATAACATACTATATAAAATAGTTGTATGAAATAATAGAGTTTATGTTATGAATAAATATAAATTTTCCAGAATTTTTGCACATCATCTAAATAGCTCAAAAATTCAAAAACAGCAGGAAAACCAGTAAATTTTGGAGAATTACTGTTCTCAAACTGCAAGAGATAATCAAGTGAAACCAAATAAAATGGAAACTAGACCCTTTGCTCTACCAACACAAAAAGTTTCAAAATTTTTGAACCTGTTTAACTCACTCAATCAGCTTGCCCAATACCTAACCTTGAATCTGCTCATAAATTCGCCAACAGCCAAATCCAACTGATGCAATCGATGAAGCTGACCTCTCTGTGACTGGCAGTGGGCCCCAAGCCACCCAGGACCCACCTGCCAGCCTCCCTCCTTCTCTCTTCCTTCTCTCTCTTCCCCAGCCCCGCCAGCACGTTGCCGCGGCAGAAATCGCCCTCCACGCGGCCGTCGTGCGCCCAGCCCTCGCCTTCTCCGTCCATCGCCCATACCGCAGCCAACCACTCCCATGTGCTGCCATAAAGCCACCGAAGCCTTCCTCCTCACCTCTTGCTCGCCGTGTGAGCTTGCTTCCCGCTGCCGCAAGCTTGCCAGCGCCGGAGCAGCACGGGCGAGCCGTGCATGCGATATTACTCTCGCCGGTGAGCTCTTCTGCCGACTCATCTCGCTGTGGAACTCACTCAGCTCCCTAACTTGCTTCTCCATCGTGCATGAAAGCCAAGCCGTGTCCTCCTCGGCGCAAGCTTCCAGGGAGCTGCGCATTTCTTGGCCGGCGCCGTGGCCAAGCTCCGTCCATCACTGCCGGCTCCGATGACCTCCACCACCGCCAGGGACCTCACCAAGCCTCGCCTCACTTCTCTGGAAGTCCACCACAGCAAGTATTTCTTCCCCGACCGAGCTGCGCCATTGCTGTCCAGAAGAACTTCGAGTTCTAGGTTTAGAAGAAGAGCTATAGCTCAAGTATTATTCCATGCCCTTTATTCACAAGTGACAACGTAGCTCGATGGTTCGGTGCTCTGAGTTCAACCGAGAGGTCTCGGGTTCGAGTCCACTTCCAGCAAATGTTTTTTTTTATTTTTGCCTCTTGCATTCAAACTTCCATATCTTTTGATAGGCGTGTCCAAATGAAGTCAAATTAGTTTCTAAATTTAAGTTTTGAAATAAGGAATTGGAATCTTAAATAAAAAGTTATATGTTGCTTGCAGGAAAAGATTTTTATTAGAGTTTGAATGCTAGGCCCTAAATAGGTATCATGAAGAAAGTATGTTTTATCTTGACCCATAAATCCTAAAATAAATCACATAAGTCACTACAAACCTATGCATTCGATTTCTGCAAAAACATTTAAATTTAATGTATTTTGAATCAAATGTAGTTGGTTTAATACCTTAATAACATTCAAATTTCAAGTGGTTAGAATAATGTTCATATGAGCTTAAAATTTGATGAAACCAGTTTATATGTGTTCCTGCGATTGCATAGATTATGATTAGTCAAAAATATTTAGACTTTGCTTTAGTTTAATCAATTTGCTAAATGCTCAAAACTCTAATCGGCAAAATGATCGAATGTTCATAACTCTCACAAACAAACCTCAAATTCGACAAAACAAAATACTATAACCTTAAAATGTCAGGTACTAACTTTCTGTACAGAAATGGCAACATTTTGAACAATTTTGGATGAGGCCATATTAAGCCCTAATGGTCATATACATGAAAAAACATCTCAAATAAATGCGAAATATTGCGAAACCAAATTTAAAACACTTTTAGGGATATCCCCTACTAATGTGTGAAAAATGGTTAGATTATCCCATAAGGTGCAGTCGCAATCAAAGAATGAAAACTGGCTCGAAACCGCGCAATCGGCATAATCATATAAGCTTCGGCGACCCATAAAATATCTAGTATAAATTGAAAATAATGATATAATAGCATAGTAGCATCCTATAATGTTTATGCTACCATAATATGGAAATATATTGCATTTATAACCTGCCTAGCATATAAAACTCTTCGCCGCAAAACTCTTCAAAGATCACAAACTGCACGGAAACTATGACACTTAATCCTTTTCGGCAATCAGCAAATTACCTCGTCCAAATGCAAACTTAAAGGAAAATAGTTCAGAATCAGAGTTTAATATCTATACTACCATATTCTGCAAAAATATCTTAATTATAACCTGCTTTGCATTTGAATCCTACTTAAGCAAAACCCTTCAAAAATTTCAACTGCACTAAGACTAGCACTTAAGCAATTTCAGCTGCTTGTAAAACAACATGGCTAAACCTAAATTTTGGGGAAATCAACCCAGAATATTAAGCCAGTATATCGACAACTAAAATTTGAAAAAACATTTTAATTTCAACTTACTCATCATATAAAACTTGATAGAGCAAAAACCTTAAGTAATAATGTTGTTAAAGTCACTTGTATGGATGAATGAAATCGGAAGACTTAAACCAAATCATTGGCAATGCAAGAAATCATCGCATAACCAAGTAGCATCAGCGAATAACCTAAAATTTATGATCCTCCATGTAGGAACCATTCCCATGCATGAACACTTGAAGATAAATACTAATCAAGCGAAACCCTTTAAACAAATGTTGCATTTATTAATCCAAATAATTTTAGCATCTAGAATTCGAAGTTATACATTCAAATATACATAATTTTAGCCTCTTGAATTCATAAATAGCCTTAGCTATGATTATAACTTTAGCTTCTTATAATAGAGGATGAAAGAAACACATTCAAGAAAAGGCCACACATAAGTAAAATGCTATTGAAATCCTTATGGAAATGATAAATCAAGAACTCATAATCACCTTGTTCTTCTTGGTAAGTTTTAATTTGGTATTTACATCTTATTTTTTTTGCCCCATTTGATATGGTGTTATTTGCTTTTGTCTTGGTTCTTATTATTCGACGCATAGACGACGATATAATTCGGACTCGGTTATTAACGACGTCGACTACGATCCGGATTATATTTAAAAAAAAGAGCAACCAGGCAAGCACCCTCCTTTTATCATTTTGACCCCATATTTGCAAAGTTATGTTGTTTTATCAAACTATATGCATGCGTGTATGTTTTAAACTTGCTATGTTGTGGGTGATGGTAGCTAATCCCAATTGTATGCATTTCATTTACCTTGTTGATTAATTTCTTGCCATTGTAACCTAGTATTGGTGTAGACATTACTTAATGTCACTTGGGTAATACTTGCGAAATAACTTATGTACTTGCTTAGACTTGCTCACTAGAACGACTTTTAAATGATGGGACACGTTTCAATTACTTTGAGCAAACTTTGTTTAAATGGATGGAACCACGGTATGGTTTCCACTTAATTTGATAAAAATTCAACTCAAACTTATGATTTAGACACGGGCGAGTTATTACTTAACTTGAGGTGTGAAAAGTACCTCACGCGTAGTTAGGGGGAGATTCTCGCCCGGGTCAATTAAGGACCGAACTTGATGCTACCACCTAAGTGTTTTGGGTGCAAACACATGTGCTAGTATGGGATAGCCTAAACTCACTAGATTAGTTGAAGTTTAACCTTGCATTTTGGTAGGCCGAAGTAGTATGGACGATCCGATGGACTGGAGTCATTCTAGGTGCTCCCTTCGCCGAGGTGTTGGGGCCAAAGCATTCCAATACAACGGTGGATGCCTTGCCATGGGGAGAGTTCGCGATGGGGCACCATCGGTTCAGGATCTCCGGAACTATGGCAAGGGTTTAACATCACTTGTCATTTGGTGCAAGGTTAACCTTTAACTAGTTGAACGGTTTAAATCACGATCTAGCAAAGCGGTGCGGAAGTACCGCGTGACATGGTTGACATGATTGCTAGAATGTGTCATGTGGGTAAAGTGTACACTCTCTGCAGAGATTAAAATCTAATTAATTAGCCATGCTCGCGGTCATGAGCAACTTGGGAAAATAATGTCATGTATAGTCTTGTTTTTGCCTAAACTTTTGGAAATGATGTTGGGTTGGTATGGAAAACTTTGGAAGCCAATGGTGGCTGTTTCTACTCGCTATTCACAGCCAAGGAGGGCTGTGGACTGATGGATATGAATTGTACTTACTGTTATTTTGCTTTATATTAAATGCCCTTTACAATTCCGTTACCGTTTTATGCAACATTCATTTATTAAACAAAATCTGCTTTTTGCTGAAAATGAGACTAATGTAGAAGCTTGTTATCCTTGTTCTAGACATGCATTTACAATATTTCCATACACTAAAGTCTTGCGAGTACATACGTGTACTCTTGGTTGCTTTATCTAAACTATATAGACGACGGTATGGAAGAACACCCCGACAACACGAACTTTACTCCGGGGTCCGACGATTATGTTGATGGATGATCTTGGGCTTTTCCAAGTCGGTTGCCTATGGGTTATCGGATGGGCATACCGCTGTCCTCATTTTGGTATATGTTTGTTCTCCGCTGCAATTTACTTTTGGACTTGTAATATTTGGCCGGTGGGCCATTATTTGTAATAGTAAGTAGTTGTAATAGTTGTAGTTTATGTATATGCTATTCCAACTGCTTAGTTTCATGTGTATGTGTTGCGATACATCTCGAATGCGGGATATGTGGGTGCTAGGCGTTGATCTTGGGAACTAGCACTAGACACATATCCGGGTACATGGAATTGTCTTCAACCCTCCAATGCATAAACTCGAGCGGTCGTCGTTCTTTGACTATTGCTCGCGCTCCTTTTGGTGAGCGTGGGCGATACCAAGGTTCTGAGACGAACGGTGAGTGCTATGCTTGGATGAGTTGCTCTCAATCCCGGTATGGTTGTTCGGAATTGAATCGAAACTCCCTTGGTCGTGTAAGTGTGTACGGTGCAACTAGGTGGCTCATATTTGCTTGGGTGAGGGCCATCTGGTTAATACTCCGTGCACGGGACTTTTGGGTGACAGTGATCATACACTTAAGTAGAGTATGGGTGTCACCTCTGAGTCCAACGCACAAGTGAGGATCGATTCATACTTCCGGGTGCCCACAGAGGAGGAGTACGTCGAGGAGCCAGAGATCTAGGGGGCAAGCCCAGTCAGTTGCATGTGGCAAGATGGGGCTTCTACAGATGATTATTTGTTTCCGCTTTTATTTCTATTTACTCTGATAATGTAAGCCCTGTGTGGCTGATCTATGTAAAGAGACCATAAGGTCACACAGCTCGTTTAAATACATGTTTGAAGTACTTTATTATTATTCCGCAGTGTATGATTGTGGTACTTTAACCCTGTTTAGCCTGTGTGCACTAGCGTGATCCTGGACTAGTGCAGAATACACAGAGGGTCCGGATTTATAGATTCGGGTCCCGACATTGACCTTATGATTGAATTTGCATAATTATGCCACACAGGGATTAAACTCTAATAAATAAATAGTAGCGGAACAGAAACTTCGTAAATAAACTCATCAATATGCCATAGGCAACTAACAAGGTTCGCTCCTAGAAACTCGCCTCCTCCTGATATTCATCCTCCAAAACTAAAATAAAATTCACCATTTAATAGATCTTGAATTTATAAATTTTTAGAAACTTGAAACAGCTCAATGGGAGCTCGTATGGATAACGGGTTCTCAAAATATTCAAATAAAAGAAAAAGAGAAAATACTAAATTTTTTGAATTATTTTTCTACAGAAAAATTGATTTATGATGTCACGTTGATGCCATCAACTGATTTTCTGGAATTAAAATAAATCAGGTAAAAGGCTTTAGAGGCTGATAGGTGGGCCCTCAGTCCACGGACCGAGTCCATGGGAATAGATCGGGTATACGGTGAACTGAGTCCATGGCATCGCTAACTGACATGCGGGCCTGTTCGGCTCACATGGTTAGGCTGACTGGGCGCACATGCAAGCACGACCGAGCAAACACGTTAGCAAGGGAGACGATGTGGCGCTGACATGGTAGATCACGTGGAGTCCACATGTCACACACCGGGTCATGCCACGGCGGCGACGGCGGCACGGGGACCTACGGCCAGTGTTGGCGACCGAAGAGGGTAGCTCCGGTGAGTACTCGATGTCGCCAATCCAATGACGTGCTCAAACTGGCTAACGGCGAGATCAATCAACGGCGACGATGACATGAAGAACCTGTGCCTAGGGTTTCATGGCGTAATGGCGCTCTAGCGCCTCTCCAATAGAATAAACACACGCATCGGTGAGATCTCACGACGACGAAGCTAACGCGACCAACCTCGAGCTCCGAGATGCTCTGATGGTGATGAATCGAAGATAATTTCCTTGCAGTGGCGCTTGAGGATAAGTTTGAATCCCAGCGAAACAACACAATTCTTAGTGAAATAACATAGGATGTTGATTTGTGAGCTCAAGGCGATTGGTTGCCCCCTTTTATTGGCCTAAGAGACCACACGCTAGCCAACTCAGAGCATGTAGCCACGGCAGATAGGGCGCCGACTCGGAATCCGTCGGTCACACAGAGACGACGACTCAAATAGGTGGGTCCAACTTATCAACGGCTCGTCTCCACGGACCTGGCCGACAACAGTGGTGTAGCACTAGGCCGAGTAGGCTGAGCCGAAGGAAAATGGGCCGAGGCAAAGGGTTTCGGCCCAAAACTCGAATCTCGACTTTCAAAAGATTTTTCCAATAAAAATAAATCCTAAAATTCGATTAGCTTTAAATGAACAACAAAAATACTTAGAAAAATTTCATAAAAGATTTTGAGACATATAGAACTCAAATAATTTGTTTTTGAAAAAAATTGATATAAACTTTACACATATTTAAATATTATTTGCTCCAAGCTTAATTCAAAAATATTATTCAAAATTCAAATAAATTTTAAAAAAAATCCCAAAATTCACGAAAACTATAAATGGCAATATAAAATCATAAAGACAAAAATTGGGATATTACAATTGCATAGTTGGAAGGTCAAAATTCTGGTTTCATAGTTCAAGATGTTGGATATATAGCCTTTCGAGCGAAGTTTAGAGTGTTGTACGGGCTACTTCTTGTTAACTACTTACGAATTTTATATGCAGGGATATCTTCGTGAAGTCTCCACATCAGAATTCTACGTGCTGGCGAAAAGCACAAAATATATATTTTTTGTGCAGATGCGTGAGCATATTGAATGCATGCTCCGGTCCTCTTAAACGCTTTGCTAATTTCAGTTAATGTTCTGCTTTCCAGATGAAATAAATACTGTATGTCATTCATCTCACTAGCGTATCAGCTTGAAGATTTACTTCCATATTAACCACTTACAACTATTGCATATTAAATTATAGTTGATATCTATTGTAGTAGCTAGTCCAACTTTTACCAATTAATTCTTGAACATTTTAATAAAAGAAGATTTATATCATTATATATGCAGGGATATATTCGTCAAGTCTCCATGAATTCTACGTGCTAGCCAAAAACACAAAATATTTATTTTTTGTGCTAGCTGTCCGACCTCTTAAAAGCTTTGCTAATCTCAATTAATATTCTGCCTTCGAGATTAAACAAATATACGTCATTCATATCACCAGCGTATCAGCTTGAAGATTTACTTCAATATTAACCACTTACAACCTGTGCATAGTACAACATGACCAATATATATAGTTGGTAGCTAGTCCACACTACTACAGAAAGGTTTATATTAGACGCCTCATTACAGACGGTTCCTCAAAACCGTCTATGACGAATAATATCACTGACGGTTTTATATTGAAACCGTCAGTGACATTATCACTGAGCGGTACTCTACAAAAACCGTCGGTGATATACATCAATATCACGAGCGGTTTTAGTTAAAAACGTGCGTGAAGATATCCTGAGCGGTTATTTTATAAAACCGTCGTAATATCACGTATTATCCCGACGGTTTTGTAATAAAATCGTCTGTGATATATCACAGATGGTTTTATGATAAAATCGTCTGGAATGCTATGTTTATCATTGACGGTTTTTTTATAAAACCGTCTGAGATTTCTATCAGCAATATAAAATACTGAGGCCGAGCCACTTGGTACATTTTAGGTTTCGGATCTATTTTCATTTGGTCATGCGGTACGTGCGGTGTGAGGCGATTTGGTAAAAGAAGACCGTTGATTTTGAAGGGTGATTGAGGATCCATTTGATTTTGGTGATCTAAGGTTAGTAACGGTGTCTAATTGCAGTATATTCAAGATCTTGCTTGGTAAGGATAGAATTTGATGATTTTTTAGATTTAGATTGTAGATTCATGTGTTCTTTCTATGTAAGGGTAGTAATGGGTTTTACTTGCATTAACACTAATTAATGCTATATGCTTGGCGTAGATGGATCGAAGATGGATGTACACTAAGAACCGTGTGAGTGCCGACTACATTAATGGCGTCTCCGCTTTTAGAAGAGCTGCAGAAGAGGATATGTTTAATAAGGGGGGCAGTTTATGTCTTGTCCGTGCATTGACTGTGATAATCTAAAGATGTTTCGAAACTTTGCGCAGATCGAAGCACACTTGATTATGAGGGGTTTCAGAACGAGGTATACATGTTGGACCAGTCACGGTGAAGAGCAGGAGATACAGGAAGCAGGTACTAACATGGTCGACGAAGTTAATGATATGTCGGATGGTCATATCGATTGTGGTTCCGATGAGGATAGGTTGCAGGAAGATAATCTGAATCAGATGCTGCGCGATGTAAAAGGGAACCGTGATGATAGAGAATATGGTAAATTCCGGGGCTTGATGAAGGACTCGGAGAAACCTTTGTTCTCAGGCTGCAGGTCGAAATACACAAGGTTGTCATCCGTGTTTGAACTACTAAAATTGAAAGCAAGCAACGGTTGGTCCGATAAGAGTTTCACAGCGCTGTTACGTTTATTGGCGGACATGCTTCCCGAGGGAAACGAGTTGCCGACAACCACCTACAAAGCTAAGAAGGTTCATGGATGTAGAAAGAATATATGCATGTCCGAACGACTGTATCCTGTACCGCCAAGAGTACACGAACTTGCACATCTGTCCTGTGTGCAACGCATCCCGGTACAAGTGTAAGAGTCATTCGAATGATGAAAGTGAGGGCATCCAGGTGATGAAAGGACCTCCTGCTAAGGTGGCATGGTATCTGCCTATAATTCCTCGTTTGAAGCGTTTGTTTGCGAACCCAAATGAGGCAAAACTATTACGTTGGCGCTCGGAGGAGCGTAAGAACGATGGAATGCTAAGGCGCCCTGCTAATTCCATCCAATGAAGAAACATCGATTGGAAGTTTCAAGAATTCAGTGAGGATCCGAGGAACATAAGGTTTGGATTGAGTACAGATGGAATGAATCCTTTCGGCAACATGAGTAGCCGGCATAGCACTTGGCCCGTAATTCTCTGTATCTACAACCTTCCTCCTTGGTTGTGTATGAAGCGCAAGTACATTTTGTTGTCTGTACTTATCCAAGGACCGAAACAACCTAGGAACGATATTGATGTTTAGATGTGTACCTAGCATCATTGGTGGAAGATCTGAAAACACTATGGGTTCCCGGGGTATAGGTATGGGATGCCTACAAACGAGAGAACTTCACTTTGCACTGCCTTTTGTTCTGCACTATAAATGATTACCCTGCCCTTGGTAACCTATCAGGCCAGAGTACAAAAGGAACCAAAGCCTGCACTCGCTGCTTAGACAATACCGAGAGTGTGTGGCTGAATCACTCGCGTAAAACTTTTACATGCATCACCGTAGGTTCCTTCGGAGGAATCACCCATACCGCAAAATGAAAAAACAATTCAATGGAACGAACGAAGACGGTTTAGCTCCAAAGCCTTTAAGTGGGATAGGTATCCATGATATGGTTAAGAACTTGGATGTTGCGTTTGGAAAGGGGCGTAAATCGAGGTCCCATGATAAGAGCACGTGGAAGAAGAGATCAATATTTTGGGACCTATCTTATTGGGAGCACCTAGAAGTTTGGCACTGCATCGACGTGATGCACGTGGAGAAGAATGTCTGTGATAGCTTGATTGGTCTCTTATTGAATATTAAAGTCAAATCAAAGGACAGTATCAATGCACGCCTTGACTTGGTCAATATGGGCATAAGACCTGAGTTAGCACCGAAAGAGACATATACAGGCCGAACATACTGCGAACCTGCTTGTTACACTTTGTATAAGGCCGAGAGAACTGAACTGTGCCAGTGCTTGCATGGTGTGAAAGTTCCGTCCGGTTACTCCTCTAACATCAAGAGACTTGTTTCGATACAAGATTTGAAATTAGTTGGCATGAAGTCTTATGATTGTCATGTGCTGATGACACAAATGCTCCCTGTGGCAATTAGAAGTATTTTGCCAGTCAAGGTCCAAGAGACAATCACGAGGCTGTGTTATTTCTTTAACACAATTGCTCAGAAGGTCATCGATCCCGAAGCACTAGATGCACTACAGGCTGAGGTGGTGATGACTCTATGTAATCTTGAGATGTATTTCCCTCCGTCATTTTTTGATATCATGGTCCATCTCGTTGTTCACCTTGTGATAGAGATAAAGATATGCGGGCCCGTGTTCCTACGTAGCATGTACCCATTCGAGAGGTATATGGGAATTCTCAAGTCCTACGTACGGAATCGATCTCGGCCGGAGGGTAGAATTGTCGAAGGTTATGCAACCGAAGAAGTCGTAGAGTTCTGCGTCGATTACATGGCTCAAATTGAACCAATAGGTGTGCCTCGATCTCGCCATGAGGGGAGACTCCAGGGCATCGGGACCATCGGAAGGAAAGCAATCACGCCTGATCCAGCTTCCTATGCTAAAGCTCATTTCACGGTTTTGCAACACATGGCTGTAGTGTCCCCGTACATCGACGAGCATAAGCACTGGCTACGGCAAGAGAATCTGACGCGGCAAGAGTCTTGGATCACAAGACAGCATAACCTTCAGTTTAACAGATGGTTGAAGGAGCGACCCATCACTGGGACCTCGTCAGGTGATACGCTCACATGGTTGGCAAAAGGGCCAATATTTACAGTTGTAACATGGAAAGGATACGACTTAAATGGGTACACATTTTACACGAGAGATTAGGATATGAAGAGCACAAACCAGAGAAACGGTGTACGCATAGATGCGTTCAACACCGTTGGGTCAACGAGGAGCTCCTACTATGTGTTCATAGAGGAGATTTGGGAGCTCGACTATGTACTATTCAAGATCCCCTTATTTCGGTGTCGTTGGGTCCACCTCCAGCATGTGAAGGTTGACAAATACGGTGTCACTACTGTCGACCTCGCATGCGTCGGATACCAAGATGAACCATTCGTACTCGCTAACCAAGCTATTCAACTATTCTATGTAATCGACCCGTTCATGTAGTTCTTCAGGGAAAAAGGAAGATTGTCGGAGTAGAGAATGTAGTAGATGAGGAAGAATACAATCAATTCAAAGAGTTGCCTCCTGTCGAAAAGAGTATCACAGTCCAGGAAGAACAACCCAAAGAAGCTAGCTACACACGCGTCGATCATCATGAAGGGATAATTTTTATACAAAAGAATAAGCAAGTGGAGTTAAGATTTTAAGTGTACTCTAGAAGATAATAGAGTTGTTTGTAATGAGATGCTCGAAATTAAAAACAACTTTGTGTATATATGCATCTGATTTATTAATATAGTTTCCTTTCCTTTACTGATATTGCTCGCACAAACTGAAGTATACATTATGTCAAGAAGGCCAAACTTTGGATTTACCATAGTAATGAAGGTAACCGTCTGGTATAGTTCATATCATAGACGGTTCTATACTAGAACCGTCTGTGATAAAACTATCCCAGACGGTTCTAGTATAGAACCGTCTGTGATATGGGAGACCTATAAAAAGGTCACTTTGGCAGATCATTCATTCTCTACTCTTCCACTCCCGAGCGCAAAACCCTAAGTATTCGTCTCCGCCCCAGCTCGTCGACGCCTCCCCTTCGCTGACGGCGCCCCCTCGTCGACCCCTCCCCATCGACGACTCCGCCCCCTCGCCGACGCCTCCCAATCGCCGACGCCGCCCCCTCGCCGACGCCTCCCCCTCTTCGACGCCGCCCCATCGCCGACGCCTCCCCATCAATTTTCGCTTGGTAAGTGCCGATAAGGGATGGATTCTTAGATCTATAGATTAAGGGTATAAATTCCTAGGTAGTTCTGAGGTTGGTAAGAAAGCAAACATGAAAATAAGAAATATACTTGTTATGCCACACCACACAAATACTTATACTTGTATTCATGAATTCTTATGCTTATGTTTTTTGTCATCATATGTGTTCGCTGATCTGAGCTAAAACCAACAGTCTGATCGTCGTTCCAGCCTTTGGTGTTGTACTACTCGCTGCCAATGACATCTAGATCCAACCACATGCACGGTGCACCTCCCTATCACTGCCAAAGTGCCAATGTGCACTTTGTCTCCGCTGATGATCTCCACATTGTCCTCATTTCCTATGGCCAGTGTACACGTCATTCTCTCCACCGATTGCTTGTGGCACACCTTGACCATGCTTTCTCCGTAGGTGTGCATTAATGGCCCTTTTGCTATTCCTCAATCCATCCCTGGTGAGGTGTATGACTGTCTATTAAGTGGTTGTGTTTATTTATGAGAGAAATTCACTTCGATTTAGCACCTACAACAAGATCTCGTTGTTCATTTTTGGGCATATTCGATTTAGCAACTACAACAAGATTACTCAAGCCAACTGTGCATGGTGTGATCCAGACTAGTGTCAGAGACCAAGTTAGCCATTACTTATGAGAACTTATAACTAAAATATCATGAATTGCTTCTCTCAACTTACCTTCTCTGAACTACCTTTATACCCATTAAATAAAAGCAGCCATCAATTGGTAGCCTTCCATGTTTATTTACTTTTCTTTCCTGTTGTGCCACGACAACCAACCTAGATTGCAAGATGGTGTCCCCTCATTTGCCGTCTGAAGGATGTGATGAGTCACCGAAAAGAAAAACTCCTCGAGGTCCAAGAGGAGCAAATAAAAAGCCCACGGAACGATATACCATCACAGCGGTTGATCGAAAGGATGGGCCCCCACCGAACCAAGAAAGGCGGTGAATGCATTTAGGACATTCTGCGGGATAGTCGCACGGGAACGGGTCCCCATCACATGTCCATCCCGAAGTCATTGATGATGAGAGCCGCAACGACTTGGTGACAGAAATTATGTCTTTGTTCGATATGCCAGAAGACTTTGTGATCTTAGTGCGACGGTATGCACTGCTAGTGGCGGGAAAGGCGTGGAAGAATTTCAAGAGCACCCTTGTCAAGGAATATGTCAATAAGGACAGGAATCCCTTCTCTATGTACGGGTTCATTACTGAGGATATATGGCAAAATTTTGTTGAGGCGAAGATGACGGATGAATTCGTTCGTCAAAGTGAAGCCCACAGGGTCCTGCAGGCAAGGAGCACCCACCCCCACAGACTTGGCACCGCTGGGTACGCGGGGAAGAGGGACCAATGGGAGAGGGAGGACGAGGAGGCCTGTGTGCCATTTGCATGTATCGTTGACCGACGCGCCAGAGACTGGCTGAGAGCAAGGTCAAGTGCAACGTCTTCCGGCACCGTCTCCTTTACAAAACCCGTGGACGAGGAAGTCTGCCAACGATTGGTAAGATATCGGACTTCCAATTTTGTACGTAATTAGTCCGTAATTTCGTAAGTGAATTAACTTTTCGAGATCTTGCAGGTAGCGTTGAGTACACAATCTTCCGAGGGCACTTTTTTGCCATACAGGGAGAAAGATGTACTCTCCACAGCCTTGGGAAACAAGGAACACCCTAGTCGCACGCGAGGCATTGGGGTTTTTGTTCCCTAGAAGTCAGGATTTCCAGGCGAGTCAGACAAATACCGTAGTAGGAAGAGAACCAAAGCAGAGCGAGAGGAACGACTGGTACAAAGGATTGAGGAAAGACTAAGAGAAGAATTCAACAATAAGATAAAAAGCCTCGAGGAAAGGCTCAATAATCAGTCTGCGCAAGTTCCAGATGTATGTGGGCAAATCAGCCCCACTACAAAAAAGAGCAGCTGTGCGTCCGCCACTCCCACAGCTGAAAATGGGAAATCTCCTATTTGTGACATCAAGGTACTTATATATATGTCTTGAATGCTCCATACAAATAGCTGTTGGACGCAGTAGCTAACTGTGTACCGTTATGTAGGTGGCCACGCGGTGCACTCTCTAAGTGAGACTTGTCCATGGTGCCACTGTTATTCCGGCTGTTTTGGGGGTCGCGTATCCGTTTATTGAAGGGGCGCTGGTGCACATCACCCTTGTGGCATAGGGATTCATGAAGGTTAGTGTGGACGGTGTAAACGATAATTTCAAGACCGTCCCACTTCCGATGCCCCCAAACGACGAGATTGTGACACAGGGGGACGCCATTCACAGTTTTATCGAGTGGCCCGGCGACATCTCCTGGGCGCCCGTCCTCCATCACGGAGCTTCCCAACCGCTGAGCGGATGATGCACCTCGTGAGCACCAAATCGGCTCCCATGCCCCCGCATCAAAGGACATTCGGTTGGATGGTGCCCACTCGTCGCCGTCACGCACTCCTTATGGCGAAAAAAAAGTCAAGGGCAAAGCGGCGATCACGAAGAAATTGGACTATCCAATTGCCCCCTGGCCCGAGTATACCAGCTAGGAGAGCCTTTTGTAACAGGAGAGCGCATGAAGAACCTTTCTATTGCTTGCGTCAGATTGCAGAATTGGTGCATGCAACAGGCTAAAAAGCCAGTGCAAGACCGTATAACGAGTATATCGGTCAGTTTCAAGTATGAGCATCTATTCAATGAGTCATCAGGGGGATTCTTCACAGCCGACTTCAATGACCTTTTTGACGTCTTCAACCTCGACGACCTCATCGCCGCGCTCTTGAGATGCTGGACATTGTAAGTGTGTGCATTCACATTCTACATTCGTATAATATAGATAAAAGTCATATATATATATATATATATATATATGACTCAATGCTTTCGTATATTTAGATAATGATCCAGGAAGCGAGGAAGAACGAACAACCGGTGGGTTTCCTGGACCACACATAGTCTCCAAGCAAACAATGGACAAAGATTACGGATTAGTCGATAAATACGTCGGAGAGGCCTTGGCAGCTCAAAAAGATAAAGAGTTTATACTTTTACCCCACAACCCAGGGTAAGTGCTAGTTTGATTTGCACTATGCTCGCAACTCTGTTCTGTTAATTGACCATGCCGACATACCTGTGTAGGTTTCATTGGGTTCTCATTGTAATTCATCCATCAACAAATCGGGTTATTTACCTTGATTCCTTACAGATTGGCAGCCACGACTTACAACCTATCGCAAAATTAATCACCAGGTAATTAATCACGTTTCCTCCAAAGATAACATGGTCATGTAGGTTGTTCAAATGTGTATGTTTCTCCTGGAATAGCTGAGGCTAACCTATTGCAATCACGTAGCGTGTTCAAAGTGTACAAATATTATGGACGGCCTTCTGGCAAGCACAGGGCGAAGCTAAATCACAATTTTAAGTTTTCGGTAACCCCTGTACACAATAATCCTATGTAAACTATGTAATAATGATTCTGGAACTAACCAAATCTATATTTGCAGTGCCACCAGCAGGGAAAGGGAAATAACCGATGTGGATTTTACGTTTGCCACAACATGGAACTCCTTGTCACTAAGAAAACACCCAATCGGGTAACAACTGCGTTGGAAGAGGCCGATCTGGAGAGAATTCGAGGACAGCTTTGTGCCTTCTTGCTCAGTCAAGTTTTACACAAAAAAGGCGAGTTCCACGCTGCCGTATAACTTGAGGAGTCGTATTTTTTCTAAATTACCATTTGGGTTAATTGTCTAACTTGTGTTGTGATTTGTAAATTGTAGTTGTGTATTCGACTAATTGGTTAATGCTATTGAGTTACATTTGGTTAATTGTGAGACCCTGTTCTGATGAACAGGAACCTCCATGTGATTACTGTGCTATTCCCTGGATCAGTAGCTAGCACTCACATGTTTACAACAATTGCAATCACAACCATACCTCACATAGACTAAAGCGGAAACTATTACATAAGAGAAAAGCTACAATTCAGAGAATAAAGCAGCAAAAGAAGCAATATCTTGTAGTTTGCCCATCCGACCCGCAGGCAACTGACAAGGCATAAACTCCAGATAGAACACGATGAAGATGATCCCGCAACCTGCGACGAAAGAGACTCGAAGCCTCGCTAACTCTTCCACCTAAAATAATAATTAAGCAAGGGTGAGTACTTGACGCACTCAGCAAGACTTGAGCAAAACCTATAATATATGCAGGCCATTTCAAAGGAAAGGCTAATACAGTTAATTTGCATAAAGCGAAATTGAATTGTAAAACAAGTTATCATTTGCAAACGGAATTTATAAAAACAAGTTGATTGATAAGAAATATATACAACAGTAAGTAATACTCACAGTCCTCCAAGACGTGAGTTCGAAATAAACCAAACCACAAGGTCCATCAATGCCAGCCCTTCGACATAAAACAACAGTTGCTAAAACAAGTTCAGATCAAACCCATTTTAGAAAGATACCAAAAACTCTAGCATGGAATAACGTCACCAAGTGTCCTTGACCGTGGACGCGGCTAATCGATTAGATCTTACACTCTGCAGAGGTGTACACTTTTCTCACAAGGAATGATCAACCTTTTCGCCAGATCAATTAACACACTTCCTTTGGTGTGTCGGCAAGGAGATCATACAGAGCCGTTACATTATCTAGACGTGGCTTTACACCAGCCCGGGACGTTAACCCTCGCCCTGAAGACAGAGACACTCACCCAAGCCGTGGATCCACATTTATCACACACAACACCACGTCTCTGTCCAAGGCAAGGCGTACACCGTTGCATTGGTATGTAGAAACCCCTACAAGCAGACCTGGAAAGGAATGCCTGTGCAATCTCCCGCCTTCCATAAATGAAAAGCCACATCTAAATAACTTAATAGGCTAAGATTGTCCCATACCAGCCCTCGTGGTTGCACGAAATCTTGGATCTACCGTCCCATTGTTTGGTCCTTAACCCGACACGGGTGATACTCCACCCTACACTACGTGCAAACCCGTCTGCACATCCGGCTATTGCCAATAATCACCCGCGTCAAACCATAGTTTTAATTTAGTGTTTTAGCAAACTACCAGCAACCATTTTCCCAAAAAGGACCATTTAGATTCCAAATAAGACATTTCAGGAAAACATTTTAATCATGATTATCTGACTCCTTGCTAAACAAGCATGGCTAAGCATGATTAATATGATCGCTTATACCCAAGATGACATTAAGTAATGTCTAGCCCTATTCTATGGTTATCAAGGTTCACATTTCTATAATTATCAAGGAGTTTCAGGTGACAACAGGTATATCTACCAATACCACAAAATAGCGAATTTACAGAAAGTAAACGCATGCATGAAACATTTTAATAAACACAATGCAAATTAAATACTGGGATCAAGATGGTCAAAGGGGCGCTTGCCTTGCTTAATCATTGCTTACGGTGAAGACGAGGTCGCAATAGATGAAGTCGACGAAGGAAGCAACGATGTCGGATTCTACACGTCGATCAACGGAAATAAAGTAGATAACAAGCTTTAATAAGGGCAACAAGGAAACAGACAGCAAATCAAATAAAGATTCACTACCGAAAACAGGAACACTTTAGAGTTTGGGTTATTTAAGAAATTACTTTATTATTAAGCTTAATGACTTAATGACAAACAAAACAGGGTTTCTTTTAAAGATTATCTATCCTTGATTTACGAATTCAAGAGGCTAAAATTATGAATTCTAGTATTTATAGCTTCGAATTATAGATGCTAAAATTATTTGGATTAAAAGAATTAAAATACTAACTAAAGTTAGGGTTATGCAAATAGCACATAATCTTAAGCGATTTTGCACAAGAAGGGTTTTCGAATAAGTTGGATCTATTAAGCTAGGTTACTAGATTTGTTCATGGTTTTTAAGAAGGTTCTGGTGATACAAATATGTCAGTTATAAACTTTGTTATTACAAGGTTCACTTATACCGATTACGGTAAGGTTCACTAAACATAAAACTAAGGGTTATTCGGCTATTAAAGTTTATATGCAAAACATGACGAAATAAGATTATTTCTTTGGAATTAGATAGCATATACTTTGAAGAACGTATCTAGGCTGATTTCATACACTTTAGCTTTTAGACGAGACATTATTTTCTTAGTTGAAAATGCTTATATGACATTAAAGGTTACGACAATCATATTTTTTAAGGGTATTCAACTAGCAAGATTTAATTGAAACGAAAGTTGTAAATGAAATATTTTTCCAGAATATGGTAGACCATATCCTAAATATTATTTCAACACTGATATTATACATTTTACTATAAAGACGAGTTATTTTATTTGTTGTTGAAATAGTATACATGACCACAAGGTTAACGTTGCAGTGAGTCGGATTTCATTTTCAGTTTGCGACTACAGCTTATAAGATTATTGATCCATTTTCAGGCATTAATAGGGAATGACACTAGAAGTGATTTAAATTTGGTTTCGCGACAATTGGCTTTTATCCGAAATGTTTTTCCCATAAGCGATCATTAGGGTCTAACATTATTTTATTTCATCCTAGCACAAACATAAGGTATTATTGAATAAACAGCAAGAGTACTATTTTTCGAGGTTATAAGATTTGGTTTCATCAGATTTAGAGTTTATTTGTGAAAGTTATGACTATTCAATTTATGCAAGTATTAACACTTTGACTATTAAACATTTACTGTTTTATATAGTAAACTTTAAATATTATTTTATATCTGGAAACCTTGTAATGACAGGAGTACTACAAAACTGATTTGGTGATTATTTGAATTCATTTGATCTCTCTATTGACTATTTGATTCTATATGCATGTACATATACATTTTATATTTAGATTATTTCATATTGTTAAAGATAGTTCAAATAAAATTCATATATTAATTATTTTGGTAAATTCAGGTATCCTACTATCATAATAGTATTCAGAAACTAAATTTTACTTATTCCATGTTTCATTTATTCAAATAATGTATATTTGAATTTCTAATGCGTTGATTACAATCTTTAATAGAAAGTAATTCAAACATAAGTAAAAATTAAATATTTTCATATATTTGAACTTCTGGAAACAAGAGTATTTCACTAAAATTGGTTCCATTCATTTTTAAGTTTGTTTACAACATTTTAATATGTAGCACTTCTTTTAGTCTTTTCTTTAAATTTGAATTTCAAATTTACCCATTGAACGTTTTCAAAATGTTATTACATATTCTGAAACTAATTGATTTTACATGAATATAGAATTTTGTTTTATTTCATTTGGACCAAGGATTCAAAAGTTATTGTCGTTTGAATTGGCTCGGTTTTGGAAAAAGAATTGAAATTCGGAAATACGCTTTCAAAGTTGGAAAGCTTCTTTTACCGGTTGAACTGAGTTCAGGCGTGTCACTGACGAAGAGGGCCCATGGTTCATTGACAGAGAAATAGGGCGTGCGGATTCCGGCTCGCCGGCGACGAAGTCTCACCGGAGAAGGGGAATCGGTAGCAGTATAAGCACCAGCACTTCACTGCGCATCTTCTGGAGGTACTGGATCGGCCGGAGATGCCCGGGAAGATAGTCGCCACCGTGAGCTAGCGGCAGTCCTGGGGAAGCTCGACCGGAGTGGAAGAAGAAGGCCATGTCAGCCCGAATGGGTAAGCATTTTAGCTTCTAAGGATCACAAGGAGTCCATTTTTGTATCTTACTTGAGCGGAGGATGGCCGGGGAGCTCCGCCACCGTGCGGCCGGAGTTGGAGAAGAAGGCGCACGTCGGCGGCTTGATTTCGCATGAAGAAGCTTATGTATTTTTGAGGGGCTTTGATCACTAGAAGGTATAGAAGCTATACCCGGAAGCAATTTGGGATTGGTTTGCTTATTTGGTCGAATTGCTTTTGGCTTGAAGCTTCAAAGCTCTCGGTCATGGCGGATGCAAGGCAAAATTGAAGCACTCTGGCTAGAGGGAAGTGAGGGAAGTAGAGGGAAATGACCGGGACTCTTCTACGAACCCAGGGCTGGCATTTATAGGTGGCAAGGGTGGTTATCGGCAGGGTTTGAACGCGCGGCAATGTTGCGGCTCGGTTCTGTGCTTCGCAATGGAATGGCGCAACCGTCTCACCGGCAAGGAGGCGACGTGGGGCGGTCAAAGCATGGCGCGGGAATGCCGAGGATAGACGTGGCGTCAGTTGACGGGGTGGCTGCACGGGTTTGTCGGGCGCATGGCGGCGAAGGCGCGGGAGAGCGCAAGCTCTGACTCGGCGAAGCGAAGAAGAAGAAAGGGAAGAAGGAAAAGAGTAGCTGACGGCCTGGTCCGGGGTCCACCTGCATCGACTGGGCGACTTCTACGGTCACTGTGGCTGAGGCCACATGGCAGTGAAAGAACTCGGCTGAGGAGATAAACTTCACGCAGACAGCTCCATGTGATCATTCAAATCGCTATCAAATCACTGTGTAATTTTGTGAAACTTTTTGACCGACCTCCACTGGTAGTTTTTAATGCCCAGTAAAACTTGTGGACTAAAATATCTTACAATGAATTAATTAAAATTCTGACACTGTGGACTTGTACATGATTTGTATTTCGGTATCTTATTTATTTAGGGGTTTAGATCATATTAATTATTTTCCAAACTTTTTATAGGGATTCATTTTATCCTAAGTATATCTCCATAAAAATCTCAAGTCAAAAATTCAAGTTAATATTGTATAAAAATTCTGACATTAGGATTTCTAGTTTTTGATGGTCTCTGTTTTTGAATTATTAGAGGGCTTTGCCCACATGATCAAATCCTGATATTTTTACCAGGTGTATTTTTTACACTGAGGGCATTTTGGTAATTTTTCCAGATCCAGATAAACTTCGAATATTTTTCATTAATTCTTGCTTGCACTGTTTTTAGTCAAAAAGAGGTGTCATTCATTTATTTACCCACTTTTCTGTGCATAAAATTTTACATGTTGATTTTAATGACTTACCAACATGGTTAGGGTTCTATGGTAATTTTTCCAAAATTTATCTTTTACCTTTTTATCTTTTTACCATTATCCATTCCTTAATTTCTATTTGTTTGATTTTCCATTCAATACAAAAATCCAAAGAAATCCAAATAAATTCCAATCATGTCAGGAAAAATCAGGAATAAATATATTCGAATTCAAAATATGAATTTTTATATTATTGCATTTTTCGGGATGTTACAAATCTACCCCCTTTACAGAAATCTCGTCCCCGAGATTTGCAAGGACTAAATGGGTTTGGGAATTCTTTCTTGGATGTGGTCTTGTTGTTTCCTCGTTTTCTTGTTTCCAGTATAGTCGTTTTGCAAAACTACGTTCTTGCGATTCCAAGGTGATGTGGCTAGAATGGAGAAGATTTTTATGTGAATTTTGTGTAAACAGATGAGGGACATTTCTACATATATCTTTTGATTGCATAACTAGGATTTTTAATAATGATAATCTAATTTAGAGAGTGGCATATGATATGTTTAGAATATTTGAGGGGAAAGAATTAATGTTTGTTACTCGATTCATTTGGGAAGAATTAAATGTTATCATCAAGAAACGATATTTGAGTACAACGGTTGATCTGTATAGTCAACATTAGTTGATGAGATTAGTTGAGAATGAATGTCGTTCAAAGTTGTCTTTAGATTGAAAACGAGGTAAGATAATTCAATAATTTGGGTTGAGGTAGGAGGATTATAATGTGATCCTGATAATTTAATTCGTTTGGTCATCTTGGTAAACATAGGGTTTTGATTTTCTTTGTTTTTGGCAATTATGAAAGAATATAATGTACAAAGTCAAAAGGTTGGTTGTAGAGACTGCATACATAAAGGACGTACTCGATATTACATTAAATATCGGGTGTAGTTACATAAGGAAGATCTTTACATAAGCCCGACATCGAGGTAAGGGGTTGTTCTGGGTACTTGATGCTTCCTAGGTCTTGATATAACTTGGAAATCACTGGTGTCATCCTTGACGAGATGAAGAGCTCTTCTCGGGTAGATTTTGGTGAAGTGATGAGATTCTTCTCGATCGACGCAAGCGGCGATGTCCATCTTATTCAAAACAATAGTAGATTATTCATTGATGTTATAAAACAGATAGGGATTGATCGAGCAATGGTTAAGGATGAAAACTGGAAGTTTAGCATTTGATATCTTACTGGCCATTTGAAGGATTAAGATAAGATATATTTTGATGAGAGTTCAGTTAAATTCATGAGGCGATATTCCGCTTATCGAAATATTACTTTAAGATTAGACACAATGATTTCAAATTAATCTAAGTTTTGACAGCAACTATATTTATATGAGATGTACCTGGCATTGTGTCAGGTATACCATGATCGATATCTTGAGTTGGAGTGAATGCAGAGATAGGAGCATGTTGGTCTTGAGAACGAAATTGATCTCTCTTTTTCCTTGGGCACTTGTTGGCATAATGTCCACGCTCACGACAGTAAAAGCATGTAACATTAGTTGCCCTGTTTTGAACTCCAGATGGCTGTTCACAAGTGTTGTTGGAGGAATGAACAAATGATGGCTGAAATTGAGGATGGAATTGAGCAGAATTCCTCTTGGGGCAAGCGTCTTCATTCAAGCGTCTTTTCTTGAACTGATTCTTCGAATAAACTGATGCAGATTTTGTTCCTCCTACTCTTGGAGTTATAATCTTAACTGATGTAACTTCTGGTATGACCATGGTGCTATGAGATGTTTGTCCTCTTTGGGGGCACTGTTTAGCAAGATGACCCTTCTTGTGATAGTTGAAGCACTCACGCTTCTCCTGTGGAGTCTTGATGGGTATGATTGGATTCTCAATACCATCTTCCTTTTTAATCTCAACTTGCGTACATTTCCTTGCCCAATGACCTTCTTCACCACACAAGAAACATGCTAATGGCGATGGCCATTTATTACTTCCAGGATGAAGGCAATCAAGGTCTATGTGTTGCTTCTTTAACTCCTTAGGCAATATTTTCTGTGTAGCTAGTTTTTCCCTTCTGATTGCCAAATCTTGAGCAACTAAGGCCCGAAAATTTTCTCGCTGATGCTGAATTGTATTGGCAACTATCGGACCTAGGGGACATTGAGCTGGGCAATGGTCATGACCTTCACAAAGGTAACAAGTGATATTGCTCATGGGACATTTTCCAGGAGAATGATTTTCTTCACAGCTGGAGCAATTTATTGCATGCTCATCAGCAGTATGTCCTATTTCTCCACATCGAATACAAGCACGATCTTCAGATTGGTTGGGTTGGCAACACTTCAAAGAACATCGTTTAGGTATCGAGTGAGATGTAGGAGTAGGTTGTTTCTTTAAACCATTTCCTTTTCTGACGAGAATTACACCAAGGTTGGGGTTGTTCTGTACTGGATGTTGGGAATTTGGCTGGACTAAGGTAGGATTATCATTAGGTGGTTGAAAGCTTAGCATGGCTTCACTTTCCAAGACTTTGCCGAGGGATCTTGTCACAGGTATCCTGCAACAATGATTGTTAGGACAATGTTATTTTGACAGAATTCTGTTGGGTTTCATGAAGTGAATGAGGAGCGCTAGCAATTTATACCAAGATTCTTTAGTAATAGAAAGCTAACTTAAAGAGAGGCACACGGCATATTAAAATGCTTGAGATGACTGAAAGGATGCATCTCAACTAGAGTTATTTGGGAAGAGCCTAAGGTTGATTATAAAGGCCGAAAATTTTATAATTCATTACATTCAGTAGATGCATTAATGGATTGTGTCGGAGGTGTCTTCAAGATGTTGAAATTGGAAGGATATGGTTAGATAAAAGTTATCCGTTTTACAAAGCAACATTCTGTTGATTAAACTATCATTTTGTGAATAACCTATATATGGATTTGGTAATTGCTGATTAATTTATAAGACAGTGTCTCATTCCTTAAAACATTGTTTCAAGGTTGGTTATTTGGTAGTTATTAGTTCATAAGGCGACTTTTCGTTCCTTAAAATATTCTTAATTAAATTTTCTTATTGAATAAGGGTTGGCACATCGTAAATTCCAACCTAATGGTTTAACATTTACGAGGGTAATCCGAAAGCAATACAGAAGTTTCACGGCAAAATTGCAATAACACAATAAATATATATATATGTTCAACTTAGTATGTGGGAGGGATATCTAATGTTTTTCTTCTACTATCCTAACCATATGTATCTCTGCACAAGAGGTTTATTATGTAGTTTAAAATAATGTGTAATTTGGATAGTACTATATTTAAGATAAGCCACTTGACGATGAGTTTCTTTTAATTCTTTATACTACTTGTTGTATCGACGATCCAAAGTTTCTACGAAGTCAGAGAAATTGGATACTTCATTATTTCCATCTTTTTAGAGTTTGTTGGTGTAGACATCACGATGTTGTTGACTAAATTACTACCTGAATCATTTTCAAAAAGATTTGTCGGTAGTTTTTATTAAGCATAAGGAGAGAATTCCTTCTAGAAAGAATAACTAGAAGCAAAGAAAGAAAGTTTTACAGAGAGGAATTAAGTATATGAGATATCCAATAAGAGGAAAAAGTATACAGATAAGGAAACTAAATCTCACAAATGGGAAAAGAGTATATCCACAACTAATGCTGCTCTTTTTATATTCCTATTTAGAAAGTAAGACTTTCAACTTTTCAGTTTTCAATTTGATAACCATTCTAAGGTTTCTAATTAGAAAACAAGACTTTCGATTTTTCTAGTTCCATTTTAGTGACCACTCTATGGTTTCTATTCAGAAGTATATAACTTCTCGGGCTCTAGTTCATTTTCATGGTATATAATCTAGATAAGGTGATAAGGTGAATTTTTAGGCATGATCAAGAATTGTTATTGAAAAAAATTAGGTTTCAGCTAGTCTAAAGTGACTTAAGTAAACTAGTGGTTACTAACATGATAAGATATTGGTGTTAGTTTATATATGGACGGTGTGGTCTCTAGTAGAGTTAGAAGCAGCAATGGTGACTATACTACTAACCTTGATGAGGCTTGATTTTGAGAAAAGTTAATGACCAAAAGATTATACAGATGAGAAGTTCTACTAAGAGAAGGGATAAGCAATTTTATAATTTCCTATTTATCCTATGAGTTGAGTTTTCATATTCATACCTAAGGACAACTTATTGTGAAACTTTAACCTAGAGGTTAAGTTCACATATAAATCACCCGGACAAACAAAATAAAAACCAATTCACAATAGCAAGAGGAAGACACCACCTAAAAATGTTTTATATAACTCGAGTGGAATAACATGCCACGTATAAGGGTTCCTTTCCTAACGAAGAACCTAATATACTCTAATCTTCTGCATTTCACTGTTGGGCGATGTTGTCCCTTCATGAAGTAGGATCTTTGTACTCCACTTCTACTTCGACGAAGGTAGTGAAGCGTTGTCTACTTCTTGAGATTGTTGGCGTAGATATTGTGGTCTTCATCGGCTAGCATGAAGGATGGTAGCGACATGTCTTGGACATCTTCAAAAGCAACTAGCGAAGATGGGCTATATGCGAGAATTACTTTTAAGGAAAGAGGAATTTATTTATAAACCAAAATGAAAGTGTAGGTAAGAGTAGGATCTTAAGGAGGAGGTAAGAATAGCAAAGTCTACCTTCTGCAAATACAGTAGCTTTTGGAAATAAGATTTTGAACTTACTTATTCCAACACTAACGACCATTCTATCTAGGGTTTATCCAACAGTCAACATAGCTCTGATACCACTGCTGTGAGACCCTGTTCTGATGAACAGGAACCTCCATGTGATTACTGTGCTATTCCCTGGATCAGTAGCTAGCACTCACATGTTTACAACAATTGCAATCACAACCGTACCTCACATAGACTAAAGCGGAAACTATTACATAAGAGAAAAGCTACAATTCAGAGAATAAAGCAGCAAAAGAAGCAATATCTTGTAGTTTGCCCATCCGACCCGTAGGCAACTGACAAGGCATAAACTCCAGATAGAACACGATGAAGATGATCCCGCAACCTGCGATGAAAGAGACTCGAAGCCTCGCTAACTCTTCCACCTAAAATAATAATTAAGCAAGGGTGAGTACTTGACGCACTCAGCAAGACTTGAGCAAAACCTATAATATATGCAGGCCATTTCAAAGGAAAGGCTAATACAGTTAATTTGCATAAAGCGAAATTGAATTGTAAAACAAGTTATCATTTGCAAACGGAATTTATAAAAACAAGTTGATTGATAAGAAATATATACAACAGTAAGTAATACTCACAGTCCTCCAAGACGTGAGTTCGAAATAAACCAAACCACAAGGTCCATCAATGCCAGCCCTTCGACATAAAACAACAGTTGCTAAAACAAGTTCAGATCAAACCCATTTTAGAAAGATACCAAAAACTCTAGCATGGAATAACGTCACCAAGTGTCCTTGACCGTGGACGCGGCTAATCGATTAGATCTTAAACTCTGCAGAGGTGTACACTTTTCCCACAAGGAATGATCAACCTTTTCGCCAGATCAATTAACACACTTCCTTTGGTGTGTCGGCAAGGAGATCATACAGAGCCGTTACATTATCTAGACGTGGCTTTACACCAGCCTGGGACGTTAACCCTCGCCCTGAAGACAGAGACACTCACCCAAGCCGTGGATCCACATTTATCACACACAACACCACGTCATTGTCCAAGGCAAGGCGTACACCGTTGCATTGGTATGTAGAAACCCCTACAAGCAGACCTGGAAAGGAATGCCTGTGCAATCTCCCGCCTTCCATAAATGCAAAGCCACATCTAAATAACTTAATAGGCTAAGACTGTCACATACCAGCCCTCGTGGTTGCACGAAATCTTGGATCTACCGTCCCATTGCTCGGTCCTTAACCCGACACGGGCGATACTCCACCCTACACTACGTGCAAACCCGTTTGCACATCCGGCTATTGCCAATAATTGCCCGTGTCAAACCATAGTTTTAATTTGGGGTTTTAGCAAACTACCAGCAACCATTTTCCCAAAAAGGACCATTTAGTTTCCAAATAAGACAATTCAGGAAAACATTTTAATCATGATTATCTGACTCCTTGCTAAACAAGCATGGCTAAGCATGATTAATATGATCGCATATACCCAAGATGACATTAAGTAATGTCTAGCCCTATTCTATGGTTATCAAGGTTCACATTTCTATAATTATCAAGGAGTTTCAGGTGACAACAGGTATATCTACCAATACCACAAAATAGCGAATTTACAGAAAGTAAACGCATGCATGAAACATTTTAATAAACACAATGCAAATTAAATACTGGGATCAAGATGGTCAAAGGGGCGCTTGCCTTGCTTAATCATTGCTTACGGTGAAGACGAGGTCGCAATAGATGAAGTCGACGAAGGAAGCAGCGATGTCGGATTCTACACGTCGATCAACGGAAATAAAGTAGATAACAAGCTTTAATAAGGGCAACAAGGAAATAGACAGCAAATCAAATAAAGATTCACTACCGAAAACAGGAACACTTTAGAGTTTGGATTTTTTAATAAATTACTTTATTATTAAGCTTAATGACTTAATGACAAACAAAACAGGGTTTCTTTTAAAGATTATCTATCCTTGATTTACGAATTCAAGAGGCTAAAATTATGAATTCTAGTATTTATAGCTTCGAATTATAGATGCTAAAATTATTTGGATTAAAAGAATTAAAATACTAACTAAAGTTAGGGTTATGCAAATAGCACTTAATCTTAAGCGATTTTGCACAAGAAGGGTTTTCGAATAAGTTGGATCTATTAAGCTAGGTTACTAAATTTGTTCATGGTTTTTAAGAAGGTTCTGGTGATACAAATATGTTAGTTATAAACTTTGTTTTTACAAGGTTCACTTATACCGGTTACGGTAAGGTTCACTAAACATAAAACTAAGGGTTATTCGGCTATTAAAGTTTATATGCAAAACATGACGAAATAAGATTATTTCTTTGGAATTAGATAGCATATACTTTGAAGAACGTATCTAGGCTGATTTCATACACTTTAGCTTTTAGACGAGACATTATTTTCTTAGTTGAAAATGCTTATATGACATTAAAGGTTATGACAATCATACTTTTTAAGGGTATTCAACTAGCAAGATTTAATTGAAACGAAAGTTGTAAATGAAATATTTTTCCAAAATATGGTAGACCATATCCTAAATATCATTTCCACACTGATATTATACATTTTACTATAAAGACGAGTTATTTTATTTGTTGTTGAAATAGTATACATGACCACAAGGTTAACGTTGCAGTGAGTCGGATTTCATTTTCAGTTTGCGACTACAGCTTATAAGATTATTGATCCATTTTTTAGGCATTAATAGGGCATGACACTAGAAGTGATTTAATGTTGGTTTTGCGACAATTGGCTTTTATCCGAAATGTTTTTCCCATAAGCGATCATTAGGGTCTAACATTATTTTATTTCATCCTAGCACAAACATAAGGTATTATTGAATAAAAAGCAAGAGTACTATTTTTCGAGGTTATAAGATTTGGTTTCATCAGATTTAGAGTTTATTTGTGAAAGTTATGACTATTCAATTTATGCAAGTATTAACACTTTGACTATTAAACATTTACTGTTTTATATAGTAAACTTTAAATATTATTTTATATCTAGAAACCTTGTAATGACAGGAGTACTACAAAGCTGATTTGGTGATTATTTGAATTCATTTGATCTCTCTATTGACTATTTGATTCTATATGCATGTACATATACATTTTATATTTAGATTATTTCATATTGTTAAAGATAGTTCAAATCAAATTCATATATTAATTATTTTGGTAAATTCAGGTATACTACTGTCATAATAGTATTCAGAAACTAAATTTTACTTATTCCATGTTTCATTTATTCAAATAATGTATATTTGAATTTATAATGCGTTGATTACAATCTTTAATAGAAAGTAATTCAAACTTAAGTGAAAATTAAATATTTTTATATATTTGAACTTCTGGAAACATGAGTATTTCACTAAAATTGGTTCCATTCATTTTTAAGTTTGTTTACAACATTTTAATATGTAGCACTTCTTTTAGTCTTTTCTTTAAATTTGAATTTCAAATTTACCCATTGAACATTTTCAAAATGTTATTGCATATTCTGAAACAACTTGATTTTACATGAATATATAATTTTGTTTCATTTCATTTGGACCAAGGATTCAAAAGTTATTGTCGTTTGAATTGGCTCGGTTTTGGAAAAAGAATTGAAATTCGGAAATACGCTTTCAAAGTTGGAAAGCGTCTTTTACCGGTTGAACTGAGTTCAAAGGCCATCGATGAAGAGGGCCCATGGTTCGATGTGAGCGAGAAACAGGCGTCTTGGATTCGGCTCGCGGCGACGAAGTCTCACCGGAGAAGGGGAATCGGTAGCAGTATAAGCACCAGCACTTCACTGCGCATCTTCTGGAGGTAGTGGATCGGCCGGAGATGCCCGGGAAGATAGTCGCCACCATGAGCTAGCGGCAGTCCTAGGGAAGCTCGACCGGAGTGGAAGAAGAAGGCCATGTCAGCCCGAATGGGTAAGCATTTTAGCTTCTAAGGATCACAAGGAGTCCATTTTTGTATCTTACTTGAGCGGAGGATGGCCGGGGAGCTCCGCCACCGTGCGGCCGGAGTTGGAGAAGATGGCGCACGTCGGCGGCTTGATTTCGCATGAAGAAGCTTAAGTATTTTTGATGGGTTTTGATCACTAGAAGGTATAGAAGCTATACCCGGAAGCAATTTGGGATTGGTTTGCTTATTTGGTCGAATTGCTTTTGGCTTGAAGCTTCAAAGCTCTCGTTCATGGCGGATGCAAGGCAAAATTGAAGCACTCCGGCTAGAGGGAAGTGAGGGAAGTAGAGGAAATGACGGGACTCTTCTGCGAACCTGTATCGGCTTTTATAGGTGGCAAGGGTGGTTATCGGCGAGTTTGAGCAGCGCAATGTTGCGGCTCGATTACGTAGCCGCAATGGAATGGCGCAACCGTCTCACCGACAAGGAGGCGACGTGGGGCGGTCAAAGCATGGCGTGGGAATGCCGAGGATAGACGTGGCGTCAGTTGACGGGGTGGCTGCACGGGTTTGTCGGGCGCATGGCGGCGAAGGCGCGGGAGAGCGCAAGCTCTGACTCGGCGAAGCGAAGAAGAAGAAAGGGAAGAAGGAAAAGAGTGGCTGACGGCCGGGTCCGGGGTCCACCTGCAGCGACTGGGTGACTTCTACGGTCACTGCGGCTAGGGCCACATGGCAGTGAAAGAACTCGGCTGAGGAGATAAACTTCACGCGGACAGCTCCATGTGATCATTCAAATCGCTATCAAATCACTGTGTAATTTTGTGAAACTTTTTTACTGACCTCTACTGGTAGTTTCTAATGCCCAGTAAAACTTGTGGACTAAAATATCTTACAATGAATTAATTAAAATTCTGACACTGTGGACTTGTACAGGGTTTGTATTTCGGTATCTTATTTATTTAGGGGTTTAAATAATATTAATTATTTTCCAAACTTTTTATAGGGATTCATTTTGTCCTAAGTATATCTCCATAAAAATTTCAAGTCAAAAACTCTAGTTAATATTTTATAAAAATTCTGACATTAGGATTTCTAGTTTTTGATGGTCTCTGTTTTTGAATTATTAGAGGGCTTTGCCGACATGATCAAATCATGATAGTTTTACCAGGTGTAGATTTTACACTGAGGGTGTTTTGGTAATTTTTCCAAATCCAGATAAACTTCGAATATTTTTCATTAATTCTGGCTTGCACTGTTTTTAGTCAAAAAGAGGTGTCATTCATTTATTTACCCACTTTTCTGTGCATAAAATTTTACATGTTGATTTTAATGACTTACCAACATGGTTAGGGTTCTATGGTAATTTTTCCAAAATTTATCTTTTACCTTTTTATCCATTCCTTAATTTCTATTTGTTTAATTTTCCATTCAATACAAAAATCCAAAAAAATCTAAATAAATTCCAATCATGTCAGGAAAAATCAGGAATAAATATATTCGAATTCAGAATATGAATTTTTATATTATTGTATTTTTCGGGATGTACGTGGTACGATCCCATTGGCCAAGAACTTCTATTTAAGCGCACTCCCTTAAACCCTTCGCCTCTCACATCCCCTCTTCTGATCCCTCTCTCCATCCTCACCAAACACGCCATGGGCGTCTTCTCCTGCCACAGCGCTGGCATGGTGGCGCTAATGATGGTGATACCGACATTGTTGCGCATTGCAGTGGCCCGCAACCCGCCGTTCTCTTGTGGGCCGTCGGCGGGAACGCAGGAGTTCGCGTTCTGCAACGTGCGGCTCCCAGTTGAGCAGCGCGCGGCGGACCTGGTGATGCGGCTGACGCTGGCGGAGAAGGTGTCGCAGCTGGGCGACCAGGCGCCAGGAGTGCCGAGGTTGGGCGTGCCGGCTTACGAGTGGTGGTCGGAGGGGCTGCACGGGCTCTCCATCTGGGGCCACGGGATGCACTTCAACGGCACCGTGCGAGCCGTCACCAGCTTCCCGCAGGTGCTGCTCTCCGCCGCCGCATTCGACGACGGCCTCTGGTACCGCATCGGACAGGTATACATAGTTCACATAATAAATGGTACCACATCCGCTGGGTCCACATGTGAGTCACCATTTGCAGATCTTGTTTTTTACATAGTTTTATTTGCTCCCTGAAGTTTGCTAGGTAGCTGCCATTGAAATTAAGAATTTAATAAGGTAAATTATTTGCTGTACGAAACTAAAACAAGGTAAGAAATTGAATATATTTCTAAGCTGTGCGCTAATTAATGGTACAACTCATACGAATAGTTGGGTACTTTTGAACAAAAGGGATCAACCATGCATGTATTCGAAATCCCGAGCATGTCTTATCAGTTGCTACTCAGGTTCGTCCCAAAATAACAACCAAAAAAAAAAGGAGAAAAGGTTGCTCCTGTGCTGTTCACTGTAGACTTGAAATTCGCCTCTGATTGTGTTCGTGAATTATACTCCGCTTTACGTGCACGTGTAGGCGATCGGCACAGAGGCTAGGGCGTTGTACAACATCGGCCAGGCCGACGGGCTTACCATCTGGTCCCCCAACGTGAACATCTACAGGGACCCCCGGTGGGGCCGCGGTCAGGAGACCCCCGGCGAGGACCCCATCACGGCGAGCAAGTACGCCGCCGCCTTCGTCAAGGGCTTGCAGGGGAGCTCGGCGACGACGCTGCAGACCTCCGCGTGCTGCAAGCACGCCACGGCGTACGATCTGGATGACTGGAACGGTGTCGCGCGGTACAGCTACAATGCGAAGGTGAGCTCGATAGGTTGGCATGGTTGCGAGGGGCGGGTGTGCTTGGCTTTCGATTGTACAAGGGTTTTGCGATTTCTGCATGCAGGTGACTCCCCAGGATCTGGAGGACACGTACAACGCGCCGTTCAAGGGCTGCGTGGTGGAAGGGAAGGCCACCTGCATCATGTGCGCTTACACCGCCATCAACGGCGTCCCCGCCTGCGCCAACTCCGACCTCCTCACTAAAACAGTGAGAGGGGAGTGGGGAATGCAAGGGTAGGATATAATAAAATTTGCAGGCCTCATGTGGATAAGTTCCATTTTCGGCCCATTCAGATATGGTCTACTCCCATGCTTAAATTGGGAGTTTGCCTCCACATGTATATATGCAGGTACGTGGCGTCAGATTGTGATGCAGTGGCCACCATACAGGATGCGCACCGTTATACCTCGACACCGGAGGATACCGTCGCAGTTGCCCTAAAGTCTGGTGAGTATAAACCCCTGCTCTCGTACTGCTTTGTTGGTAAGAAAGTATGAGTAGATTTTAAGTTCAGTACTTCGAGGGCTTGATTTGATGATGTTTAGGAAACACTTGAGTGTTTTTTCGATGGAATTGAGAACATGAAATGAATTTAATACCAAGATTGTAACTTTTAGGGCTGGACATGGGCTGCGGCAACTACACACAGGTGCACACCATAGCCGCGATCCAACAGGGGAAGATGACGGAGCAGGACGTCGACAGGGCCCTCAAGAACCTCTTCGCTGTGCGGATGCGGCTCGGCCACTTCGACGGCGACCCCAGGAGCAGCGCGTCGTACGGCACCCTCGGCGCCGACGACGTGTGCTCGGCAGCACACAAGAACCTTGCCCTCGAGGCGGCGCAGGACGGCATCGTCCTGCTTAAGAACGACGCCGGCATCCTGCCGCTTAACCGGTCGGCAGTCGCGTCCGTCGCTGTCATCGGCCCCAATGCTGACAACCCCGGCGCGCTCAATGGAAACTACTTCGGCCCGCCGTGCGAGATCACGACGCCGCTGAAGGGGGTCCAAGGGTACAAGAAGGACGTCAGGTTCCTGGCCGCGTGCGACTCGGCCGCGTGCACCATCGCCGCGACGGACCAGGCGGTCGCGTTGGCTACCTCGTCGGACTATGTGATCCTGTTCATGGGGTTGAGCCAGAAGCAGGAGGAGGAAGGGCTCGACAGGACGAGCCTGCTTCTCCCCGGGAAGCAGCAGAGCCTCATCACCGCCGTCGCTGACTCGGCAAAGCGGCCGGTGATTCTGGTGCTCCTCACGGGCGGCCCGGTGGACGTGACGTTCGCGCAGTCGAACCCGAAGATTGGCGCAATCCTGTGGGCTGGCTACCCAGGCCAGGCCGGTGGGCTTGCAATCGCCAAGGTCCTCTTCGGCGACCACAACCCAAGCGGCAGGCTGCCGGTGACGTGGTACCCGGAGGAGTTCACCAAGGTGCCCATGACGGACATGCGAATGCGCGCCGACCCGGCCACCGGCTACCCCGGCCGGAGCTACCGCTTCTACCAGGGCAAGACCGTCTACAAGTTCGGCTACGGCCTCAGCTACTCGAACTACACTCGACGGCTAGTCTCCGGCACCGGGAAGCCAGCACCCAGCACGAACCTACTCGCCAGCCTGACTGCAATGCCGACTGCTGACGGCGGCGCGAGCTACCACGTCGACGAGATCGGCGCCGAGGGGTGCGAGCAGCTCAAGTTCCCGGCCGTGGTCGAGGTGCAGAACCACGGGTCCATGGACGGGAAGCACTCGGTGCTGATGTTCCTCCGGTGGCCCAATGCCATGGGCGGTCGGCCAGCGAGCCAGCTGATCGGGTTCAGAAACCAACATCTTAAGGCAGGGGAGAAGGCCAGCCTCAGGTTCGACGTCAGCCCTTGCGAGCACTTCAGCAGGGCGATGGAGGACGGCAAGAAGGTGATCGATGTAGGGTCTCATTTCCTCATGGTTGGCGAGGACGAGTGGGAGATTAGCTTCGAGCCCCCAGTCTGATTTAGGCGTAGGAAAAAGAAGAATAGGTGGATTCGGTGCAAGTCTTTAGATAGCGTAATTTGTACTAGCCTCGAGATTAAGATTGAGGCTGATAGAATGAAATCAATCCAGCAATAAGCATGGTTACCTGTCCATCGTAGCTAATTTACGTCTCTATCAATAAAAGTAAGTTGGTCCCCTGAATTCTGATATCAATGAAGCGATATTGCATTTTGTTATTACAGTGTACGTAGGTGCTGTGCAACGTGTTCGCATAAGTCGCGTTGCAATTTGTGTTAACCGAAGTGTGTGCGCTCAGCGAGTCCATATAGCTTCAGGCTCAGAGGCACTTCCACAGTATCAACAGACGTAGACGACGTGACACACTGGCTGCGTGGCTGTGCGCTAGCCGGGTACCACGTACGGCACGGCCGTCCTCCCGTGGATCTCGTTAATTTGCCCATGGGCCGTAGGAGGCGGCACAGCCCAAGCAAACAACCATCTCAGCAGGGCTCCCGAACCAAGCCGGTTCAACGTTCGCGGCAAAAATGAAAGCCAGGCGAGTTCCCATCCGAGTCCGAGTCCCAGTCGAAGTTGGAGCAGCACTGCGGCTTACAGCCAGGCAAAACCAAAACCAAAACCAAACAAAAAGGATATAAATTTAGATCGATCCAGCGTAGCAGAAACAAGCTAGAGCGGCGCCCAATCGACTTGTGCCGCACGTCCTCGCGACCGAGGAAGGGCGGACGGAGCAGGGGATGGAGGCGTTGAAGTTCGGCTTCCGTGAGCAGTCATGCATCCTCCGGTTATAAGTTCGATTTAACTTGTTGAGTGTTTTATGTACTCATTTTTGCCATAACAAATTTATCGGTTAAAGAGTAGTCTACACCTGTTATTGATGAAGAGTTCCTCGAGGAGGCAAATTACTACGAATCGAACCTTGTCAGATACATGTTACATATTGATGCGTTACCCACCGAAGTTTTTCCATTCCAATATTGTTTCCTTAGAATCAAAGCCGTATGAGGCCTAATAAATATAAAGTCGACATTAAGATCATTCAACTATCTTTTATCTAATAACTATAATTTTTTATTATATTTTCGTTGTGTATGATTGTGATGTTACATCTATGTGTTCGTGATATGCCTTTGAGGCAATCATGGAAATGATTGTATCATATCTTATGTTTATGAAACAGTATAATTTTGTTCTTTGAATAAATATCGATTGGATTGATCAACAAGTGCGTGTCTTGTTCATAAAACTCTTTTCATATATCGATGTTATTTAAGTTATTCCTAATCGGTTATCATAATATAGGATAGTTATGTTTTATAGATCAACACATGTATTAATTGATCATAGGTCATAGAAATATGGAGATATCTAATCAATAATGTGGACATATGTTAGAGAACATGCGTTGGATAGAACCATATAGGACACTGCGATAATTATTATATATTCTTATGTGTCATCAGTTGGTCTCGCATATAGTGTACGTATGATCTTTAGATCTGAGATCGTCAATAGTTTTCTAGATGTGTAATGATTTACTTAAGGGCTGCCAAACGCTACTTTTTAACTAGGTAGTTATAAAGATAGTTTTCAGGTTTACCATAAAACATGTTGAGCTACATGAATGATTAAGATGGAATTTGCCCCTCCTACATAACGGAGAGATAACTCTAGGCGCCTTGAGGTAGATGGATTAAGGAAGTGCATGGCCATGTAGAATGTAATTGAGAGTCAATCCAAATAAATTAATCCACTACGGTATGAGTGAATGAATCGACATATCATAGGATGACACGACTCTCGCCTTGAGTTTGATATGATATCGTGTGGCAAAGGGAACATGACATTATCAAACTATAGTAGGTTCGTCTGATGCTTTATGAATATTTGGGAATCGATATGTACTGCTAGGGACCGCTATCGATTATCGGTAGAAAAGATGTTTTTTGAGTTGTGTCCAAATATACATGAACCTATAGTGTCACATACTTAAGCGGTTTGGAACAGTTACAATCGGTTATCATAGTTAGCATTGGATCCACTCTAATAGGCCGAATTGAATATAGACTCAGATTGGGCCCAAGTGTTGGGTGCCACCATCTCTGTCGTTCGTACGGTGCTAGCACGCCAGCGCTCGACATTCCAACCATGGACATGTGGATACCAATAGAAGTACTGCTCTATTGCGGTGCTATTTGAGGATGACTGTTTGGACCGATCAAGGAGTTGATTAGATTGATTTATAAGCCTAAGGATCAACTTGCTGCTCGCTTTCGCTCAAACCAATTTCACTTTTTGACGACCACACCAAGACACATAACATCGATCTGCTTTGACATCTTCTTTCGCTGCACTGTGCTCCTAGTGGTAACAATCTATAATCCATGATCATTCACTTGCGTGGCTTTTTGGGATCAGTAAAAATTTTAATTTGCGCTAGTGTAGCCTACCATAACCCATCACTATGTTGCCAGTATGTGCACTAGCGAGATCTTGTACCAGTGAAGTATACACAAAGGGTACGAATTTGCATATTCGGATCCTAACAGAGGTAGTATTAAAGTCATACTAACTATAGGTCTTAATCCTTGTTATACTGGCAGTTTCCTTAGGAGCTTCAGGTTTAATAATTTATTGTATTATTTATCTTCCTCTTCCTTTTTATGAGTTTCTTTTCTTTTTTCCTACTGGTTTAAGCTGTATCTAATCCTAAGTTATCTTTAATAGATGACGATTGTCAGGACTCGAATATGTAAATCCGGACTCTCTGTATATTTTGAACTAATCTAGAATCATGCTAGTGCACACAAGCTCAACATGGATGAATATCACAATCAAACACAGCGAAAACATAAATAAATACTTCATTATAGTAAATACATATTGACTGACTTTGTGGTTGACTTTACAATACTATGCCTCGTAAGGCCAAACTGTGAATAACAAATTAAAATATAGCGGAATGAAAAACGTAGATAAACCCCTTAGTATACTATAGACAACTGACAAGGTTGGCACCTTAAACATTCGTCTATTTTGGATACACCTCCTCCAAAACTGGTATAGACTTTTCCTCAACTAGTGATTTGTTGTTGGCAAGGGTGAGTACTTAAAGCACTTAAAAAGTTGTGCATAGAATGCAATTCTAACAAAACTATATGCAAGGCTTATTCCAATGAAATTGCTAACATAGTTATTTTGCAGTAAAGCAGTATTTATAAATGTATACAATAAGTAGATTGAAAAGACAGTAAAACAAATAACAGTAATAGTAACTTTCAATATTTCTCAATTCAAACATGGCATAAAGCCGTAAGTTATATTCCAAACTTTGCAAAGGCATCCTACTTTCCCATTGAAGTTTCCATTTTGCAAACTCTAACCCTTTCGTGTAATCCGTGAGCATTGCTCAATATCGCGAGCATGGCAATCCGAATAGATTTTACACTCTGCAGAGGTTATGCGCTTTACCCATATGACATGATTATCTCCTTTTGCTTGGCTATTAACACACTTCCTTTGGTGTGCGGGCAGAGAAATCATGACGAAGCCTTTACAATGCTCTGTCTTAACCCAGTACTGCCGGCCAAGGTTTCAACACTGAAGGGTTACACCACCACAACAGGGCCTCCCTCTTGAGCCATGTGAGTTGATCCATACACCTAGGGCTCACATCACCACTAGTAGTACCAAAGCTAAAATATTGCAAATTAATCAGCAAGGTTCGTCTCATTCCAAACATGTGGTTGCATGTTTGACTCAGATTAAATTCTTTCAAGGTTAAGTCTTTAAGATGATCGAGGAAATACTTCCACAAACCCTCTGCTATTCTTGCCTACCTTGGCACACTACCCCTTGCTACTTGCCCTAATCTAAATGATTACCACCCCAGTTGATAACCAAGCACCACATACCATCAACAAGTCAATATCGTTGCGTGACCTCTCCGTCACTACAACTCACCTCCCTGTAACTACAACTCAACATCATTGTGTGACAACACCTGGCACACAAATTCCATAAATATGTTCCATAATATATTAGTCAAGATTAAGTTGATATTCTAAAGTCATGAGGTATACGTGGCATGGCTAAGGATACTAAACACGATCTAAGCAACCCATGTTGATTTTTAATATTAACCAACTAATAATGAACCTTCCTAGGGTGATAATTAATCATGGCATATAAATGATAAGGTAGGGTATAATTCAATTGGGCAGATTAACTAGATCGTGAACTATATTGAAACAGTTGTACACATAAAATATCATGCATAATGTAAATCAACTTGTGGGTACCAGGAATGTAACATTCCGAAAAATAAAATAAAATAAAAATTGACATTTTGAATTGGAGTGTGCTTATTTCTGAGTCTTCCTAGCATTATTGGCTTTTAATGGAATTTCCTAGATCTTCGGCTATGAATGAAAAATCAAATAAATATAATTAATGAATGGATAATAGTAAAAAGATAAAAATGTAAAAGTTAAATATTTAGAAATTGATATTAAATTTCCTGAACAACCTAGTTATTCATTTCACCTCACCAATGAATTTTAATGCAAAGGATAATGAAATGATTATTGAAATAACATCTTTTGACTCTAAAACAGTGCATGGTCAGAATTTAGTAAAAATATTCGAACATTATCTTTAGCTGAAACATTTATTATAACATCCTCAAAATAGTATTTACCTCTGGTAAAAATATGAAAAATTAATAATATCATTTAATGCCTTTTAAAATCCAAAAATAAAACCTAAAAATCTGGAAAATGTCATTTCAGAATTTTTAGAAAATAAATTTATAATAATTTGATTTGAATTTTTATGGAAGTACTCTTAGTAAAATCAAACTCTAAAATAAATTTCAAAAATAATTGACATTATTTTCATCCTTAAATAAAATAAATTTATAAAAAGGATTTTTGAACAGTCTGTGATGTCAGAATTTTTATAATTTTTCGGTAAGATATTTTAACCTAAGATTTTACCACATGATAATAATTACCAGTAGAACTGAGTCAAAAAGTTTTGAAAATCATAATCTTGATTTGATGCCTATTTTAATGCTAGAACCGATCTGTCCCACAACCTTATCTCTTAGTCTTTGGTTCTCTCTCACTTACCTGTGGACAACATCACTTGAGCGAACCCTTGTGCTAGGAGGACACCGACCCAGCCCTTTGCTTGTCTCTGCCAGTAGACCATGAACCCCACATGGCAGTCGCATTTCTTCCTCACCATCATTTTTCTTCAGCCGATCAGTTCTTTGAAGCTCTCCCGAATCATCCCCTGAGCCTAACCGTCTCTCAAATTCAGTTCAACGCATTAGCACCGCCCTTGATCATTCGCTGCCACGTCCAACCTCAGGAGTTCCGCGTCGTACCTTGGCCATTCCATGCCGCTCTGTGCTAGCAAATATCCCGCACCACTTCATCACCGAGCACAGAACCGCCGGCGCATTTCTTTTTTGTGTTCAAACCCTGCACATCACCACTGTCGAAGGTTAGAAAATCGATAATAAATTTATACCTTCGGGTTAGTAGGGTCAAGCACAAAATTGGAGGGACACAATTTAGATAGGTTCGGGCCCCCTGGCGGAGTAATACCCTACTCCTATATGGATGATGTATGAAGTCGATGAATAAAGTACAAAGCAATGTATCTAGCCCTAGTTACAATGTGGATTGCACCTAAGCTAAGACTATGCTATGGCTAGAGGATGACGAAACAGGCTTTGTCTTCCCCTTAAGGACTCCTACCCCTAGCCTTATATAGTCGGGGTATCCCGGCCTCAAGTCGAGTTGTAGTCGATCTAGAGTACCAAATCATAGCTGATGTGGAGTCCATCGTCGCGTGATCTTCGCAGCGTATCCAAACTTCCCTAGATATCAAGCGTACTCACGTCGGTTTCCTCGTAATGGGAACATGATCGAGTCCTTCCTAAAATGGAGTCATCTTTTCCGCGCATATCTTATCCCATAGAACTGGGCCCGTGATATCCGGAATTTCTGTATGTCATTATAACATATCCTTCACGTATCCTTTACAGACACATACCGCATGTTTAGATATTTGACAGTAGCCCCCGAACTCTGCTCAGCGGAGGGTCCGCTTAAGCGCCTGATCGATTACTGCCAAAGCCTTGCTTCGTCGAGTAATGCCTTGCCTGCTTGTAGTCGAACGATTCGAGTAGATTGGGAATCGCTGAGTATTGAGTATAGATGTGCTGGGTTGAGCGCCATGCCATTAGCTCATATCAAGTCCTCAGGGTAACTGCAGGTTACTCGATATCGACTTATCAACTCAACTCTAATCAGAGTTAGAAATTCAAAAAATATAAACGTTGGGCAGTTGAGCATTTATTGCTCTCGTCTGCAATGCCAAGATTGGTGCAGCACCATCATTCCGCCTTTTGCGCCGATCGAGATGTCGTGCCATAGGGAATGAATCGTTCGCTTGGAACTGTAACTGTAGATTCCCCTCCTTTTTGCCTATAAATTCCCAGACCTGGAACTGTAGCCATTCCCCTCCTTTTTGCCTCCATCCTTACTCTCGAAGCCTCCATTGCATTCCAGAAGCCCTAGTACCGCCACCTTTAAGGAATTCACCTCACATCTCTCTCAGTGGCTTCTACCCCTTCAACCAACGCCAGAGTCGCTGCGCCACTGGAGAAGAAACCCAAGAAAACCAACGCGGCCTTCGAGGAGTGTGAGACCCCATTCAGATGAACAGGAACCTCCATGTGATTAATGTGCTTTTCCCTGGATCAGTAGCTAGCACTCACATCTTTACAACAATTGGAATCACAACCATACCCCACATAGATTAAAGCGGAAACTATTACATAAAGGAAATGTTACAACTCAGAGAATAAAGCAGCAAAAGAAGTAATATCTTGTAGTTTGCCCATCCGACCTGCAGACAACAGACAAGGCATAAACTCCAGATAGAACACGACGAAGAAGATCTCGCAACCTGCGACGAAAAGAGGTTCAAAAACTCGCTAACTCATTCACCAAAAATAATAATTAAGCAAGGGTGAGTACTTGACGTACTCAACAAACCTTGAGCAAAACCTATAATATATATAGGCCATTTCAAAGGAAAGGCTTCTACAGTTAATTTGCATAAAGCGAAATTGAAATTGTAAAACAAGTTATCATTTGCAAACGAAATTTATAAGAGCAAGTTGATTGATAATAAAATAGATACAACAGTAAGTAATACTCACAGTCCTCCATGACGTGAGTTCGAATAATCCAAACCATAAGGTCCATCAATGTCAGCCCTTCGACATAAAGCAACAGTTGCTAAAAACAAGTTCAGACCAAACCCATTTTATAAAATTACCAAAGACTCTAACATTGGAATAACATCACCAAGTGCCCTTGACCGCGGGCACGGCTAATCGATTAGATCTTACACTCTGTAGAGGTGTACAACTTTACCCACAAGGAATGATCAACCTTTTCGCCAGATCAATTAACACAATTCCTTTGGTGTGTCGGCAAGGAGATCATATAGAGCCGTTGCATTATTTAGATGTTGTTTTGAACCAGCCCGGGACGTTAACCCTCGCCCTGAAAACAGAGACACTCACCCAAGTCGTGGATCCACATTTATCACACCCAACACCACGTCTCTGTCCATGGCAAGGCGTACACCATTGCATTGGTATGTAGAAACCCCTACAAGCAGACCAGACCAAAATGCCTGTGCTAACTCCCGCCTTCCGTAGATACAAAGCCACATCTAAATAACTTAATAGGCTAAGACTGTCCCATACCAGCCCTCGTGGTTGCATGAAATCTTGGATCTACCGTCCCATTGCTCGGTCTTTAACCCGACACGGGCGATACTCCACCCTACACTACGTGCAAATCCCTCTGCACATCTGGCTATTGCCAATAATCGCCCGCGTGAAACCATAGTTTTATTTTGGAGTTTTTAGAAAACTACCAGCAACCATTTTCCCAAAAAGGACCATTTAGGTTCCATATAAAACATTTCAGGAAACAATTTCAATCATGATCATCCACCCCACAAAATGCTAAAGCATGGCTAAGCAGGTTTAACATGATCGTATATACCCAATTTGGCATTAAGTAATGTCTAGCCCTATTCTATGGTTATGAAGGTTCACATATGCATAATTATCAAGGAGTTTCATGAGGCAACAGGTATATCTACCAGTACCACAAAATAGCGAATTTACAGAAAGTAAACGCATGCATGAAACAATTTGATGAACAAAAGGAATATAAAATACTGGGATCAATATAGTCAAAGGGGCGCTAGCCTTGCTTATTTATTTGCTTACAACGAAGACGAGACCACAACTGACGGAGACAACGACGGAGGAAGAGACGTCGGATTCTACACGTAGATCAATCGGAAATAAAGCAAATATCCAGCTTTAATATGGGCAAAAAGAAAACCGACAGCAAATCAAATAAAAATTCACTACAGAAAACAGGAATGTTTTAGGGTTTGAATTATGAATTTCCACATCTTGAGTTCAAGATAAACAAGCATTCATATAGTTAAAGGCTTTTATTATGAATAAAGCAGGGTTTCTTTTATGGATTATCTTTTCTAGAATTACGAATTCAAGAGGCTAAAATTATGATTTCTTACATTTATAACTTCGAACTATAAATGCTAAAATTATTTGGATTAATAGAATTAAGACATTAGTTAAAAGATTATACAAATAGCATTTAAATTCCTAATTGACTTTGCATAAGAAGAAGTCTTGAATACGTTTGATCTGTTAAGCTAGGTTACTAGATTTATTTATGGTTTTCAAGAAGGTTCTGGTGATACAAATATATTAATTACAGATTTTCTTCATTGTTTCCGAGTTCGCTTATTCATAATATGAAGTTTAGAAATTATATTACTTAAGGTCATTTGGCTAAAAGGATTTATATGCAGAACCTGATGAAATATGGTTATTTCTTTGCAATAAGATAGCATGTACTTTGGAGAGTAATCCTATGCAGATTTCATAATTCTTTTCGTTTGAACAAGTTATTTTATATGCTGTTGAAAAAGTATAAACGACTACAAAGATAACATCGCAACAAATCGGTTTTCATTTTAAGTTTGCAACTGCACCTTATACGATTAGTTATCCATTTTTTAGGCATAAACCTGGAATGGCTATAAGAGCATTTTAAAGTTAGTTTCGTGATATTTGGCTTTTATCCGAAATGTTTTCATATAAACGATCATTAGGGCCTAATACGTACTTAGCCCAAATTTGTATAAATATGTAGTACTTTTGCACAACCAAGAAGGATATTACTTTTCAAGATTGTAGGATTTAATTTTGTCAAATTTGAAGTTCATTTGTGAAAGTTATAACTATTCAAATTATACAAGTATTGGAAATTCAATTATTTGGTTAAGTGTTATTTATAACTTTGTTATAATGATTCTTGTTGAATCATTTAGTTTGATCATATTAGCTATTTAGAATCCAGTTTCTTTTCATATCTTTGCTCTTTATTAACTGTACCTGTATACATTTTTCTACATATACAATGCTTATGCTCTTGATGCAATATAAATTTGTGCATATGTGACATTTCATTAAAAACATTTCTATAGTGACAATTTACTCATTCTGATAGCTATTCATATCCTTGTACAGCTATTAGACACTTTTGACATGTATATGTATATTGTTACTGATTACTATATGCACTTACATATATACATACATCTTTCCCATTTAAACCACTTGTTATTCATAAACAAGTCTAAATCAAATTCATAATTTAATCATTTAAGCATATTAAGGTAGGCTACTGACATACAAGTGCTTAGAAAGAAATCCTTTTTTTATTATTTTAGAATTACTTTTATGCAATTATTCATTTTTTAATTATTTATTCCATTGAGAATAACCTTTAATGAAAATTATTCAAACAAAGTTGAAATCTAAATATTTTTATATATTTGAGTTCCTGGAAGTATAAAGATTCTAATAAATTTGGTTTCATTCCATTTTGAGTTTGGTTGCAACATTTTAATATGTAGCATATCTTTAAGCCTTTATTTAAATTTGAATTTCAAATTCATCCAGTACTATTTTTCAAAATATTTTTGCATATTATAGAACTACAAGATTTTAAGATTTTGTTTCATTTTATTTGGACACATAATGCAAAAGTTACAAGTATTTGAATTAACTCGGGTACACAAATTCTTGAAAATTCCTGAAATACGCTTTCGCTAACAGAAGGCGTCTTTTACCGGTTTGGCTGGAGGGAGCTCGCACGGCTGGCAAGAAGGGCCCGCCGAGCAGTGAGCCAAAGCAGGGGCGGCTCTAGGGCAGCTCGCCGGCGGTGAAGGAGCGGCGAAGGGTCTCGGACGAGGGCACCTCGAGCACCAGCTCGTCACGGCTCACAAGGTGGTGTAGCTCTTCACTTCTAGTAGCGAACATGGCAGCCACCGTGGGCTTGCGGCGGAGGAGATGCCGGCTCGCCGAGGAAGAGAACAAGTCAATCTCAGCTTGAATCGGTAGCGAATCAAGCATCAAGGAGTACTAGGGGTTTCATTTTACCTTTTGATTCGGTCGGGAGTTGACCGGAGAGCTTCGCCACCATGCGCCAAAGTTGGAGAAGAAGAAATGGGCTGTGGCAGTGCTTCAGGCAAGGAAACACGAAAGTGAAGGTTGATGAGTACTCTGGGAGGTACTAAGGTGCTACGGATGTGATTAATTTGAAGATGGCTCACCGGATTGCTTGATCTTCAATCTCTCCCCTCGCTTGCTTTGCTGCGGTAATGGCAAGGAACGGAAGCTCCTGGCTTTTGAGCTCAACAAAGAGAGTGGCTAAAGGACTAAGGGCTCAACACAATACGAGACCAATCCATTTGTAGTCGAGAGGAGCCGGTCTCCAGCGTTTGCATACCCGAGCTGAGAGTGCGGCGCTCGGCTTTGTGCAGACACGGTGGGTTGGCGCGGGATTTTGGCTGATGAAGAATGGCACGAGCGCTTGGAATGACCAGCGGTATGGCGCGGGCGTGGCCGAGGACAAATGTGGCTGCGAAGAACAGAGGCGACGCGATTGATCGGGGAAGGATCGAGAAAGAGCAAGCAGAGGTGAGCGACTCGGCTGGGAAAAAGAAGAAAGGAGAGGGAGGATTGAGCCTGACAGGCGGGGCCAGGGACCACTGGCAGTGGCTGGGCGAGTTCTTGCGGTCACTATGACTGGGACCCACATGGCAGCGAAATGAGGTGTCAAAGGAACAGACTTCAGCTCGGACAGCTCGGTTCTAACATTAATTCACCCATCAAACCACGTGCAAATTTTCTGAAACTTTTTTACTAGAGTCTACTGGGAGTTGGTAATCTTTTTTACAAATCTGAGACTAAAATACAAAATGGTTAATTTATAAAAATTCTGATACTGTGCACTGCTCAGAATCTCCACTTCGGTTTTCCATTTATTTAATGGTGTAAATTGTATTAATTATTTTAAAAAAAATTTATAAGAGTTTAGTTTGGATTAATTATGTCTATATAAAAATTTAAAGTCAAATTATTGAGTAATTATTTTATAAAAATTCAGATATGATAATTTTTAGATTTTCAAAGCCTCTGTTTATAAATTTTTAGAAGGTCTAAACTACATGATAAATTCCTAAAATATTTACCAGAAGTAGATTATGCTCTAAGCGTGTCATGGTTATTTTTATGGCTCTAGATAAGTTTCGAAGAGGTTCTAGTAATTCTGACTTGCACTGTTTTTGGTCAAAAGAGATGTCTTTTAAAATATTCTATCACATTCCTGAGCATAAAAATTTATTTTTTGGCTGAATTCATCCACTACATGCTTAGGGTTACCTTGGTAAATTTTTCTAACTTTTAATTTTTCCATTTTACCTTTTTCCAATTACTAATTCTATTGGTTGGATTTTCATACAATACAAAAATTCAAAAAAAATCAAATAAGAACCAATAAAACTCATAAATAAATATTTTCAAATTTAAAATATTTATTTTTATATTACTTTATTTTTCAGGATGTTACAAATCTACCCCCCTTACAGAAATCTCATCCCCAAGATTTGCAAGGACTGTGTAGGTTATGGAACTTCTTCTTCTCGGAAGTAACTTTATCGTTTCCTTGTATTCTTGTCTTTAATGTAATTACTTCACTGGAACTTCGTCTTATGACTCTGAGTTGATGATCCAGGAATAGAGAATACTTCTATGTGAATTTTGTGTAAGCAGCTGAGGGATATTACTATATATCTCTTTTGATTGTATAACTAAGATTTGCTAATAAGGATAATCTAATTTAGAGAGTGGCATGCGGCATGTTTAGAATATTTGAGGTGAAAGAAAATATGCAATGTTATTAGATTCATTTGGGAAGATTCGAATGTTACCATCAAGAAATGATATTTGAATACAACGGTTGATCTGTATAGTCAACATTAGTTGACGAGATTAGTTGAGAATGAAAGTCATTCAAAGTTGTCTTTAGATTGAAAACAAGGCAAGATAATTCGAGAATTCGGGTTGAGGTAGGAGGATTATAATATGATCCTGATGATTTAATTCGTTTGGTCATCTTGGTAAACATAGGGTTTTGATTTTCTTTGTATTTGGCAATTATGAAGGAATATAATGTATAGAGTTAAAAGGGTTAATTGCAGGAATTGAATACATAAAAGACGTACTCGACATTACATTAAGTGTCGAGTGCAATTACATAAGGAAGATCTTTACAGTCAAAGCTTGACATCGAGGCAGGGGTTGTTCTGGGTACTTGATGCTTCCTAGGTCCTTAAGACGGCTTGGAAATCACTAAAATCTTCTTTGACGAGATGAAGAACTCTACTTGGCCAGATGTTGGCAAAGTGTTGAGGTTCTTCTCAGTTAACGCAGGAGATGTTGTCCGTCTTATTTGAAACAACAGAAAGGTCATTTGCTGATGTTACAAAACAAATGGAGGATTTATCAGGTAATGATTTAAGATGAAAATTGAAAGTTTAGCATTTATCCTTTTACTGGCCATTTGGAAGGATTAAATAGGGTATATTTTGATGAGAGTTCAGTTAGATTTATAAGGCAACATTCCGCTTATCAAAATATTACTTTAAGAACAAATTCTATATGAACCTTTGGTTGACTTTAAGTAGATATAAAGAGACCAGATGATTTCAAATTAACCTAAGTTCTGGCAGAAACTGTATTTACGATAGATGTACCTGGCATTGCGTCAAGTATGCCATGAGTGATGTCTTGAGTTGGAGTAAATGCAGAGATAGAGGCTTGTTGGCCTTGAGGCTGCCTTTGCAGTTGCTGTTTGACTTCATGGGGTTGAGAACGAGATTGATTTCTCTTCTTCTTTGGGCACTTGTAGGCGTAGTGTCCATTTTTACCGCAGCAATAACATATAACATTGGCTTTCCGATTTTAGGCATTTGGCAGTTGTTCGCTAGTGTTGTTGGAGTAGCGAACCAGTGATGGTTGAGATCGAGAATGGAGTTGTGCAGAAATCATTTCGGGGCAAGCGTCTTTGTTCAAACGCCTCTTCTTTAACCGATTCTTCGGGCAACTGGCTTTAGATTTTATTCCTTCAACTCTTGGAGTTAAAATCTTATTGCGGTGACTTCTGGCATGACTATGGTGCTAGGAGATGTTTGTTCTCTTTGGGGGCATTGTTTAGCAATATGACCCTTCTTGTAACAGACGTAGCACTTTTGTTTCTTTCGTGACGTTTTGTTGGGAACAATTGCATGTTCCATGATGTTCTCTTTCTGAATCTTAACTTGTTGCTGTTTAGGGCATTCCCTTGCCCAATGACCTTCTTCACCAAATGAGAAGCACGTTGTTGGCGATGGCCAATTACTGCTTCCTTGATGGTGATTGACAAGACTGAAATGCTGCTTCTCCAATTCTTCTAATGGCATTTCTTGTGTAGCTTCTCTTCTATTTGCTAATTCTTGAGCAACTAAGGCTCGGAGTTTTTCTTTCTGAACTACGATAGCGACTATTGGATCTAGGGGGCATTGAGCTGGACAATGATCTTGACCCTCACAAAGGTAACAAGTGATATTTTTCATGGGACATTTTTCGGGAGAATGATTTCCTTCACAACTAGAGCAATTTATTGCATGCTCATCAGCAGTATGTCCTATTTCTCCATAGCGAATGCAAGCACGATCTTCAGATTGATTGGGTTGGCAACACTTCAAAGAGCATCACTTAGGTATCGAGTGAGATGTAGTAGGTTGTTGCTCTAAACCATTTCCTTTTCTGGCAAGAATTGAGCCAAGATTGGAAATGTTTTGCGCTAAATATTGGGGATTTGGTTGAGCTAAGGTAGGATTATCATTAGATGGCTGAAAGCTTAGCATGGCTTCACTTTCCAAGATTTTGCCGAGGGTTCTTGTCACAGGCATCCTGCAACAATGATTATTAGGACAAAATTATTTAGACGGAATTCTGTTGGATTACAAGACAACGTTTTGTTCATTAAAATATTATTTTAGAATGGTCTCTTCATGTATTAGGTAATTGCTGATTAGATTACATAAGGCAATGTCTCATTCATTAAAACATTGTATCAAGGTTGGTTATTAGGTAGTTATTAGTTCATAAGGCAACTTTTCGTTCCTTAAAATTTTCTTAATTAAATTTTCTTATTAAATAAGGGTTGGCACATCGTAAATTTTAACCTAATGGTTTAACATTTACAAGAGTAACCCAGAAAACAATACAAAAGGTTTACAACAAAATTTCAACAACACAGTAAAATTATATATGCATTCAACTTAGTATACGGGAGGGGTACCTAAGGTTTTTTTCTTCTATTAGCCTGACCATACATATTTTGCACAAAAGGTTTACTTAGAATAACATGTAACTTAGATAATACTTTCTTTTATAGCAGGCTATTCGGTGATGAGTTTCTTTAAACATTTGCTCCATTTGCTGATGTTAGTAATCCAAAGCTTCTATGAAGTCGGTGAAGTTATGATTCTTTGCTATTTCCATCTTCTTAATGTTATTAACGCGAACGTCATGATGTTGTCGCCTTGCTACCAGAATTACTTTCAAAAAGATTTATCGGCAGTTTTTATTAAGCATAAGGAGAGAATTCCTTCTAGAAAGGATAATTTGAAGCGAAGAAATAAAGCTCTACAAAGAAGAAATGGGTATATGAAATATCCATTAAAAGGGAAAAAGTGTACAGACCAGGAAACTAAATCCTATAGATGGAAAAGGGTATATGTAGAACTATGCTACTCTTTTATATTTCTTTTAGAACATAGGATTTTTTATTTTTCTAGTTCCATTTTAGGGACCATTCTAAGGTTTCCATTCAGAAGTATATAACTTCTCGGGCTCTAGTTCATTTTCATGGTATATAATCTAGATAAGGTGACGAGGTGAATTTTTAGGCATGGCCAAGAATTATTATTGAGAAAAATTAGGTTTCAGCTAGTCTAAAGTGACTTAAGTAAGTTGGTGGTTACTAATATGTGGAAGTCTCAGCTTTGGCTTATTCATGGAGGATGTGGTCTCAAGAAGCTAGAAGCAATAATAGAGACTATATTACTAATCTTAATAAGCCTGATTTTTGAGAAAAGTTAATGACCATAATGGTTTACACATATGAAAAGTTCTACAGAGAGAAAGGATAAATTTGGAAGAAATTTTATAGAAAGAAGAGATAAGCTATTTTATGATTTCCTATTTATCCTATGGGTTGTCTTCCATATAACTTTAACCTAAAGGTTAAGCTCACACATAAATTAATCCTGACAAACAGAATAAAAACCAATTTTCAAGTAGTGGATATAAACACCAGATAAAATGCTTTATATAACTAGGGCGGAATAATGTACTATGCATAGGGGTTCTTATCTTAAGGCGGATCCTAATATACTCTAATCTTCCATATTATACTGTCGGGTGATGCTATCTCTTCGTGAACTAGAATCTTCGAGTTTTACTTTTGCTTTGTCGAGGTTAGTCAAGCGTTACCAGCTCCCATGAGATTGTTGGCGTAGACCTTGTAGTCTTCATTTGCAAGTAAGATAGCGACATATCTCAGACATCTTCAGAAGCAAATAGCGAAGATAAACTATCTTTAAGGAAAGAGAAGAATTTGTTTACAAATCAAAATGAAAGTAGGGTAAGGATAAGAACCTAAGAATGAGGAGAGAATAGCAAAGCCTACATTTTGCAAATACAGTAGCTTTTAAGATTTTGAATTTGCTTATTCCAATGCTAACGACCATTCTATCTAGGGTTTATCCTATAGTCAGTATAGCTCTGATACCAACGCTGTGAGACCCCATTCGAATGAACAGGAACCTCCATGTGATTACTGTGCTATTCCCTAGATCAGTAGCTAGCACTCACATGTTTACAACAATTGGAATCACCATACCCCACATAGATTAAAGCGGAAACTATTACATAAAGGAAATGTTACAACTCAGAGAATAAAGCAGCAAAAGAAGCAATATCTTGTAGTTTGCCCATCCGACCCGCAGGCAACTGACAAGGCATAAATTCCAGATAGAACACGACGAAGAAGATCCCGCAACCTGCAACGAAAAGAGACTCGAAGCCTCGCTAACTCATCCACCTAAAATAGCACTTTACGTACTCAGCAAGACTTGAGCAAAACCTATAATATCTGTAGGCCATTTCAAAGGAAAGGCTTCTACAGTTAATTTGCATAAAGTGAAATTGAAATTGTAAAAAAAGTTATCATTTGCAAACGAAATTTATAAGAGCAAGTTGATTGATAATAAAATAGATACAACAGTAAGTAATACTCACAGTCCTCCATGACGTGAGTTCGAATAATCCAAACCATAAGGTCCATCAATGTCAGCACTTCGACATAAAGCAACAGTTGCTAAAAACAAGTTCTGACCAAACCCATTTTAGAAAATTACCAAAGACTCTAACATTGGAATAACATCACCAAGTGCCCTTGACCGCGGGCGTGGCTAATCGATTGGATCTTACACTCTACAGATGTGTACAACTTTACCCACAAGGAATGATCAACCTTTTCACCAGATCAATTAACACACTTCCTTTGGTGTGTCGGCAAGGAGATCATACAGAGCCGTTACATTATCTAGACGTGGCTTTGAACCAGCCCGAGACGTCAACCCTCGCCCTGGAAACAGAGACACTCACCCAAGCCGTGGATCCACATTTATCACACCCAACACCACGTCTCTGTCCATGGTAAGGCGTACACCGTTGCATTGGTATGTAGAAACCCCTGCAAGCAGACCTGACCGGAATGCCTGTGCTAACTCCCGCCTTCCGTAGATGCAAAGCCACATCTAAATAACTTAATAGGCTAAGACTGTCCCATATCAGCCCTCGTGGTTGCACGGAATCTTGGATCTTCCGTCCCATTGCTCGGTCCTTAACCCGACACGGGCGATACTCCACCCTACACTACGTGCAAATCCCTCTGCACATCCGGCTATTGCCAATAATCACCCGCGTCAAACTATAGTTTTATTTTGGAGTTTTTGGCAAACTACCTGCAACCATTTTCCCCAAAAGGACCATTTTGGTTCCATATAAAACATTTCAGGAAACAATTTTAATCATGATCATCTGCCCCACAAAATGCTAAAGCATGGCTAAGCAGGTTTAACATTATCGTATATACCCAATTTGGCATTAAGTAATGTCTAGCCCTATTCTATGGTTATCAAGGTTCACATGTGCATAATTATCAAGGAGTTTCATGAGGCAACAGGTATATCTACCAGTACCACAAAATATCGAATTTATAGAAAGTAAACGCATGCATGAAACAATTTGATGAACAAAACGAATATAAAATACTGGGATCAATATGGTCAAAGGGGCGCTTGCCTTGCTTATTTATTCCTTACGATGAAGACGAGACCACGGCTGACAGAGACAACAACGGAGGAACAGATGTCTGATTCTACACGTCGATCAATCGAAAATAAAGCAAATATCCAGCTTTAATAAGGGCAAAAAGAAAACAGACAACAATTCAAATAAAATTCACTACATAAAATAGGAATATTTTAGGGTTTGAATTATGAATTTCCACATCTTGAGTTCAAGATAAACAATCATTCATATAGTTAATGGCTTTAATTATGAATAAAGCAGGGTTTCTTTTATGGATTATCTTTTCTAGAATTACGAATTCAAGAGGCTAAAATTATGATTTCTTACATTTATAACTTCAAATTATACATGCTAAAATTATTTGGATGAATAGAATTAAGACATTAGTTAAAAGATTATACAAATAGCATTTAAATTCCTAATTGACTTTGCATAAGAAGAAGTCTTGAATACGTTTGATCTGTTAAGCTAGGTTACTATATTTATTTATGGTTTTCAAGAAGGTTCTGGTGATAAAAATATATTAATTACAGATTTTCTTCATTGTTTCTGAGTTCGCTTATTCATAATATGAAGTTCAGAAATTATATTACTTAAGGTTATTTGGCTAAAAGGATTTATATGCAGAACCTGATGAAATATGGTTATTTCTTCGCAATAAGATAGCATGTACTTTGGAGAGTAATCCTATGCTGATTTCATAATTCTTTTCGTTTGAACAAGTTATTTTATATGCTGTTAAAAAGGTATAAACGACTAGAAAGATAACATCGCAACAAATCGGTTTTTATTTTAAATTTGCAACCGCACCTTATAGGATTAGTTATCCATTTTTCAGGCATAAACCTAGAATAGCTATAAGAGCGTTTTAAAGTTAGTTTCGTGATATTTGGCTTTTATCCGAAATGTTTTCCATATAAACGTTCATTAGGGCCTAATACGTACTTAGCCCAAATTTGTATAAATAAGAAGTACTTTTGCACAACCAAGAAGGATATTACTTTTCAAGATTCTAGGATCTAATTTTTTCAAATTTGAAGTTCATTTGTGAAAGTTATAACTATTCAAATTATACAAGTATTGGAAATTCAATTATTTGGTTAAGTGTTATTTATATCTTTGTTATAATGATTCTTGTTGAATCATTTAGTTTAATTATATTAGCTATTTAGAATCCAGTTTCTTTTCATGTCTTTGCTCTTTATTAACTGTACCTGTATACATTTTTCTACATATACAATGCTTATGCTCTTGATGCAATATAAATTTGTGCATATGTGACATTTCATTAAAAACATTTCTATAGTGACAATTTACTCATTCTGATAGCTATTCATATCCTTGTACAGCTATTAGACACTTTTGACATGTATATGTATATTGTTACTGATTAATATATGCACTTACATATATACATACATCTTTTCCATTTAAACCACTTGTTATTCATAAACAAGTCTAAATCAAATTCATAATTTAATCATTTAAGCATATTAAGGTAGGCTACTGACATACAAGTGCTTAGACAGAAATCTTTTTTTATTATTTTAGAATTTCTTTTATACAATTATTCATTTTTTGATTATTTATTCCTTTGAGAATAACCTTTAATGAAAATGATTCAAACAAAGTTGAAATTTATATATTTTTATATATTTGTGTTCCTGGAAGTATAAAGATTCTAATAAAATTGGTTTCATTCCATTTTGAGTTTGTTTCCAACATTTTAATATGTAGCATATCTTTAAGACTTTTATTTAAATTTGAATTTGAAATTCATCCAGTACTGTTTTTCAAAATATTTTTGCCTATTTTGGAACTACAAGATTTTAGGATTTTGTTTCATTTTATTTGGACACATAATGCAGAAGTTACAAGTATTTGAATTAACTCGGGTACACAAATTCTTGAAAATTCCTAAAATACGCTTTCGCTAACAGAAGGCGTCTTTTACCGGTTTGGCTGGAGGGAGCTCACACGGCTGACAAGAAGGGCCCGCCAAGCAGTGAGCCAAAGTAGGGGTGGCGCTAGGGCAGCCCGCCGGCGGCGAAGGAGCGGCGAAGGGTCTCGGACGAGGGCACCTCGAGCACCAGCTCGTCACAGCGCACAAGGTGGTGTAGCTGTTCACTTCTAGCAGCAACCAGACATGGCTGCCACCGTGGGCTTGCGGCGGAGGAGATGCCGGCTCGCTGAGGAAGAGAACAAGTCAATCTCAGCTCGAATCGGTAGCGAATCAAGCATCAAGGAGTACTAGGGTTTTCATTTTACCTGTTGATTCGGTCGGGAGTTGACCGGAGAGCTCCGCCACCATGCACCGGAGTTGGAGAAGAAGAAATGGGGCGCAGCGGTGCTTCAGGCAAGGAAACACGAAAGTGAAGGTTGTTGAGTAGTTTGGGAGGTACTAAGGTGCTACGGATGCGATTAATTTGAAGATGACTCAACGGATTGCTTGATCTTCAATCTCTCCCCTCGCTTGCTTTGCTGCAGTAATGGCAATGAACTGAAGATGCTGGCTTTTGAGCTCAATACAGAGAGTGGCTAAAGGACTAAGGGCTCAACACAGTACGAGACCAATCCCTTTGTAGTCAAGAGGAGACGGTCTCCAGCATTTGCATACCCGAGCTAAGAGTGCGGCGCTCGGCTTTGTGCAGACACGGTGGGTTGGCGCGTGATTTTGGCTAATGAAGAATGGCGTGAGGGCTTGGAATGACCGGCGGTATGGCGCGGGCGTGGCTGAGGACAAACGTGGCTGCGAAGAACAGAGGTGACGCGACTGATCGGGGAAGGACAGAGGCGACGTGACTTTTTAACTAGAGTCTCCTGGGAGTTGGTAATCTTGTGTACAAATTTGAGACTAAAATACCCTATGGTTAATTTATAAAAATTCTGACACTATGTACTACTTAGAATCTCCACTTCTGTTTTCCTTTTATTTAATGGTGTAAATTATATTAAATATTTTCTAAACTTTTTATAAGAGTTTATTTTGTATTATTTATGTCTCTATAAAAATTTGAAGTCAAATTATTGAGTAATTATTTTATAAAAATGCTGACATGATAATTTTTAGATTTTCAAAGCCTCAGTTTATAAATTTTTAGAAGTTCTAAACCACATGATAAATTCCTGAAATTTTTACCAGAAGTAGATTATGCTCTAAGGGTGTTATGGTAATTTTTATGGATCTAGATAAGTTTCGAAGAGGTTCTTGTAATTCTGACTTGCACTGTTTTTGGTCAAAAGAGATGCCTTTTCAATTATTCTATCACATTCCTGTGCATAAATTTTTTTTTGCTTGCTGAATTCATCCACTACATGCTTAGGGTTACCATGTTAAATTTTTCTAAGTTTTACTTTTACCATTTTACCTTTTTCCATTTACTAATTCTATTGGTTGGATTTTCATACAATACAAAAATCCAAGAAAATTCAAATAAGAACCAGTAAAGCCAATAAAACTCATAAATAAATATTTTCAAATTTAAAATATTTATTTTTATATTACTTTATTTTTAGGGATGTTACAAGGACGAGGCCCTCGAAAGGGTGTGGCAGAAGTCGATCATGACGTTGAAGCATCTCGCCAACTTGGAGAATGATGGCTTCGTCCCTCCGCGGGACTTCTTCCACTGGAGGCCATCACAAGGTGAATCATACCCCATCCCCAAGAATGAGCGTGAGACCATCATTTTCACGGCCTTTTTCCACTGCAGGCTAAGCTTTCCCCTTCTCTATTTTTTATGCTTCTGACTTCATATCGCAGCACGCGACCAACACATTGCTTGAGGCCAAAGCCTTCTACGATCAAGCCCACCAGCAGATCGAGTTGCTCATGGCTTCCCACGATCAAATACTCAAAATGAAGAACGCCGAGCTAGAAGCGCTTAGGGCCCAATTGAAGGCTACTCAGGCTGAGGTCGTAAAGCGGGAAGAGGAGCTGATAGCTGAGAAAACCGCTACAGAAGCTACACTAGTCGAGGCCAAGGCTAGTCAGGATGAGGCAGAGGCGAGTAGTCGAGCTCAAAAAGGCTACAACACACGCGGCACTCGCCACTCTACAGTCGAAGACACTCTAGCACATGACCACCTCGGCTCGTCTTGCGACCTCGTACATACTTGGCATGGTGAAAGCCATCATCCGGACCTGGACTTCTCAGGACTGGATGAAGGATTCGCGTGTGAGGCGAGTGAAGCTGCCGACCACATCGAGTCCTTCGCAGACCTTGTTGAGAAGTTCGTGGACGGATTGGAGCTATCACTTGGTGATGATGACGCCATCCAAGGTCCTTTGGCCTAACTGTGACAATGTAAAGATCGACAATTTTCTTGTTACCGCGGTTTTTAATTACAATACCAATTAATCTGCTTGCCTATCGTGCTTTGTCTACTATTTCCTTGTTGATGAAATACAGTAGTACGAGTAGATGCAAATCTTATTTTAGCACTCATAGACCCTCAATAAGTGACTTCGTGGCTAAACGCATGTCTAATTGTATCTGCACACAATGCTAGAAAAAACTTTCGTTAAATGACTTAGCCCCCAAGCGTACACTCGGAGTGGCCATACACAACATAAACGCTATATACATTAAGCACAACATTACACAACGTTTGCAAGCCTTTACTGACCATGTGACTTAGACTCTGTAGCGAACAAGAACTTGCTTGAGCAGCGCATGTAGAAATGACTAGAGGTCTCGTCTCCCGTCGGTCGCTGAGCTTTAGATCTCTAATAATCTGATGCTCGTATGCGCGCAGCATAAAATTACTCATCGCCAGATTTAGGCATAGCTACACTTTAGTTTTGTTTATTGACATGCTAAGTGCGCAATCAAGCAAATGCGTGCAAAAAAATCACATGTTCCCAAAGAGGAAAAAGAGAAGATTGTGCCTACTGTGCCCTACTCGATAACTGTACCGACCGAAAAACAGAGAGCAAATAAGGTACAAGATTACCAGTAGCCCCTGACTCCTTACTCGATGATGTGTCATTGGGTAGGGAGTAGAGTAACGCAAGCACAATATCTCGATGAAGCCCCGACTCTATACACGATAGCTGGATCGAGCCAAAAGAGTGAGGCGTTAAATCGAGCAATGTAGCCCTCGACCGTCTACTCGATGAATGCATCAAGCAGACGGTACAGCATATGCGTCGATAAAATGCATGATGTAGCCACTGCCTCTCCACTCGATGGCTATATCGAGGAGAAGGTAGACCATAAGCATCAATTGCAACCCTTACACACAGAAGCATGAGCCCCTGAGCATATTGGTCGAAGTAAAATCCAAACAGACAAAGTAGATGTGCAACATAACTTAGTTGCAGCGATTGAACTCTGTTACTGTTTTTCGCGTCTTTCAGCATCCATGCAACGCACCATAAAGTGGCGTCTCTTCGGTTTGCACATTTTGTGTGGAAGCACGACCGACATCTCGTGGATTAGGACTGACGCGAATCTAGATAGATTGCGATTACAGTGCGACTTGTTGCCTCAGCTATAAATAGATAGAACATGTAGTCGCCTGTCACATCTCATCCTCTCTCTTGTTCTTCCATCGTATCCATGGCTTCTCCTCCACCGTCGCCTCCCTCTATGATCATCCTTGGCGAATCCCCTCCCCCTACTCCACTGGCAATAGTTTCTTCGGGGAGGATCATCATCTCTTCCGATGAGGAGGACGAGATCGATTGGGAGAATATTAAGAAGAAGGTTTGGCTGGAGGAGGAGGACGAAGTCAGCAGCAAGCTGAGGGTCATCACAGAAGAAGACGATGCCACCTCTGCTCCCTTCGTGAGAGCAGATGCCACCACCGACACACAAGGAGAAGAAAGTGAGGATGCCGGTGTCATAGGAAGAGGTGAAGCTCAAGACAGCTTCTTCGGCCCGGCGCTTGCTCGCCTTCTAAGCCATCTTGGCGCTGGGAGGCCTTCGATGGAGGAGGGCTCTCCTTTCTCATCAACTGCCCTGCACGGTGACTGCCAAGTCTTCGCGTCCTCTTCTCGCCCGTATAGAGGGCGCAAGCCCATCCCGGGAACCATCCTTTTCCAGTCCCCATGGATGGAGGGGCGGCGGCGTGATGCCTTCGAGGACAAGTAGTAGTGGTCTACCTATATTAAGATGTAATAGGATACACTTTTGTTAGTAAAATTTTAATTAAAATCATACTCACCTGGATCTTAGTTGCAATGCAATGTCTTCTTTATTCATGTATGAAACTTTCTCAACTGGTCGATATTCCATGAGTTTCCAAGTGTCACCCCTTCCGATGTCGATAGCAGTACAGATCTTGGTCGAGTCACTTCGACAAACACATAGGGACCTTCCCACTTAGGCAATAGCTTATTGCGATTATCTTGCTTCCACACCTTTCGTAGTACTAATTCTCTAGCGGAGAGTGCTCTATCCTGGATTTTTTGGCCATGATATATGCATAAGGCTTGCTGATACTTAGCCGTTAGAATGGATGCTCGTTCTCTAAGCTCTTCGAGTAGATTTACATCATCTACTCGTGCTTGCTCTTGTTCCTCTTCCAAGTAGTTATTCACTCGAGGTGACTTGAACGTTAACTCAGTCGAAAGCACGGCTTCTACTCCGTAGACCAAGAAAAATAGCGTTTCAATAGTGGCTCGACTAGTCAAAAAAAGTGCGAATAGCCCATAGCACTGAGGGGAGTTCCTTCGCCCACCGGGTCAAGTAAGCCTTGAGCCTATCGAACACGCAAGTCTTGGTCCCCTGCAAGATTAATCCATTAGCTCGTTTGACCTAACCGTTACTTTGAGAATGAGCCACATTGGCAAAGCAGAGTTTGATACCCAATTCTTCGCAAAAGACTATGAAAGCATTGCTTTTGAACTGGCTACCATTGTCTGTGATTACTCGATTAGGGATGCCAAATCGAGTAACAATGCTCCCCTTGAATTTCTTAGCTGCTTCTGAGGTGATGCTCCTGATGGGTTCGACCTCGATCTACTTAGTGAACGTGTCGATAGCCACGAACAGAAACTTGTAACCTCCTTAGACTCTTGGGAACGGTCCTAAGATATCCTAGCCCTAGACAGAGGAATTGTTTGCAGTACTTGGGCTGATCGGGTGGTTTGCTTGCCGTAGAATTGGCAGCTATCGCACTTTTTCACCTGTTCGCAAGCATCCTGGAGGGCAGTCGGCCAATAGAACCCTTGTCGAAAATTTTTCCCAACCAGGGTGCGATAGGATGCATGGTTGCCGCAGATGCCTCCATGGACATCGAGCAATATTTTATTGCCCTCCTCCTGAGTGATGCATTTTATCAAGATTCTACTACTCCCCTTTCGGTAGAACTTGCCGTCTTCCAATGTGTATAGCATGGACTTACGTGCAATTTTCTCGGCTATTGCATCATAATCAGGGATCTCTCGACCTTCGAGATAGGCTTGGAATGGAGTCATCCAAGTCGGCTCGCATTCGAGTAGTGCAGCTTTTGTGTCTGCAGATTCTGCCTTGCTAACTCGACTAGGATGCTGGTTGAGTTGGGTAGTATCTGCCTCCCGTCTGGTGGAGATGGATGGTTTGAGGAGTTTCTCAATGAAGACTCCTGCGGGCGTGGGCGAACTGGATGAAGCGAGCCTGGCAAGTTCATCGGCGGCGGAATTGTCACATCGCCTAATATGCCTTACCTTGAGCCCTTCGAACTTGTGCTCTAGCTTGCGAACTTTGCTCAGATATGACGCCATGTTGTCGTCTAAGCACTTGTACTTCTTTTGCACTTGGTTCATGGCTAGCTGTGAGTCCCCTTTCATGAGTAATCGTCTGATGCCAACATTATTTGAACCTTGAAAATCAAGTTGGATAACATATTTTAGCTCCTCACGTGTTGAAGATTTGAGCACGATGCTTGTCCCCGAGCCCTGAAGCGTAAGCGACCAATCGAAGAACATTGTCTAGTTGTCATCGACTGCCTTGTGCTCCTTTTCCTCGACGTGCGTCTATTCCGCGATAAAGTCCACCAAGACTCCTGACTTTATGCTGGTTCATGGCGCAAAGTCAGTCTTGAACTCATTGAGTTCAACCACCCACTACGCGATTTGCCTCGTCGCCTCTCGGTTGCGTGTTACCTCCTTGAGCAGATACGTTGTCATGACTGTAATCTTGTACGCCTGGAAATAGTGTCGCAGCTTTCGAGAAGTCATTAAAACTGCGTACAGCATCTTCTGCACCTAAGAGTACCGCAGCTTGGCATTGTGAAAGACCTCGCTATCGGGACCCGATTCTGAGAATCCGGACCCTTTGTGTATTCTGTGCCAGTCCAAGATCATGCTAGCACACACAGCCTTTACAGGGTTGCACTATGCAGACATTACAGCGATACAATAATAAATAGTGCAAACGTTTATATAAACTGAATTGTACGACCTTATGGTCTCCTTACATAAATCAGCCACGCAGGGCTTACATTATCAGAGTAAAAGGAAACAGCGGAAAACAGTAAAACTTCGTGGAAGCCTTCATCTTGCCATAGGCAACCGACTGGACTTGCCTCCTAATTATCCCGATCTTTAATGAACTCCTCCTCCCAGGCCGGTGTAGACTCCTCCACTGATGTTGGGTTGATAGGCAAGGAGGTGTGAGTACTCAAGGCACTCAACAAGTAATGCACAGAATGCAGTACTATTACTACATGCAAGGCTTATTCCAAAGAATTGGCTTACTTGGTTCTTTTGCATCAAACAGCATTTTTAAACAAGCATCTTATTTAGATTAAAAGCAGTGAAACAGTAATATATAATGTTAAGTTCTTCAAATAGTTTTTGTTCAAAGATTCTCGGCACACAACCTTAATAATTCATTTTCACACTGGCACACAACCACCCATTCCATATTTTATTTTTGAAGATCTACCCCTTGACTATAATCCCCGAGCAATGCTCAGTACCGCGAGCACGGCTATTCGAATAGATTTGACACTCTGTAGAGGTTGTACAATTTACCCACAAGATACAGCCGCTCACCACACAGGTGATTGCCTGAAACAAAGCCTTTCTGGAACCTCTACCTTAACCAATGAACCTCTCTAATATTGCCTTCACTATCACTTCCCTCACACAGAGCCGAAGTGTAGGACAGGCCAACACCATTGGATGGGCACCAAGCCGTAGCACAGGTACGCTCCCCCACACAGATACACCCCCGTGTATTATCACCCCGAGGTATCAGAGGAAATATATCAGAACCCTAATCAACTAGGTCTGTCCCATATCAGACATGTGGTTGTACGGGTGACTCAGATCAAAAGCTTGCAAGGTGAAGTCCTTAGCTGACCAAGGCAAGACTTTCATCACTCAACAGTGGCACATAGCCCAATGTGGCACACAGACTCACATCACTCAGCAACCCATTGCCACACAGGCCCACCTGGCACAAAGCCTCTTGCCATTTGCCCCAGTCTAAATCATTTCCCACCCAGTTGATTATTGAGCAACACCTGCCAACAATAACTCAACATCGGTACAGAACCACACAGGTCTGCGTACTTCAATTTCATCATGTGACATCGTCACACCACTTTCAAAATACATTCAATATTTCTTTAGTCAACATTAATACATTTTCCGAAAGATCGTTCATGACTCGTTGCAAGGCTAAGCTTCTAATCACGGTCTAGCCTCCTGTGTTGGCATCATATTAATATCCAACGAATACGAATAACCTTAGGGTGGACAATGATTTAAAGGCATACAATTAGTAATTTCAAGGTGGCGATAACAATATGGGTCGATTAGCTACATTACCCAATTTAATTTAAATTCATTTAAATAAATTAGTATGCATAATTTCAAAGCATAAATTACATTTTAAATCTGGGAACAAAATGATCAAAGCATCACTTGCCTTGAAAGAGTTGATGGTCCTGATCTGAAGCTTGATCTTGAGCGATGAACTCTTCTTCAAAACTTTCTGGCAAATTTGCGTCTACGCGTAAAAATAATATATGCAAAACATAACCAAAATAGTAGACTATATAACCTCAAAATTTCAAATAAAATTCATCATTAAAAATAGCATAATTTTACAAATTTTTAGAAACTGGAATCACCTCAATCGGAGTTCAAATGAAATGGTTATAGCCTTTTAAAGTTTGCAAATATATTAAAAAGAATAAACCTAATTAACATAAATATTTTTCCACTGAAAATCCGATTTATTGCGTCAGCATGACCTAATGATGACGTCAGCACCGAAATGAAATTCGGCCGAATTATTATTATTATTATTATTATATATAAAAAATATTTTATGACGTCAGCATTTATTAAGTACTCAGAAAATATTATTTTTAGACACTGACATGTGGGACCCACTGATGACATCATTGCTGACGTCACTCGACACGTGGCACGCTCTGGTTGGCTGGGCGCATGGTGGGCTGAGCTCACTGGCTCGGTCTACGGTGGACTCGGTCCACCAGACCGCTACGGCTGACAGGCGGGCCCCACGCCCATGATGTCATCGCTGACGTCATTGCCACAGCCCGGTCAAAGCGACGCTTCGGTCACCGGCGACATGCAGCGGCTTCCGATTGGCTGGCGCGACGGCACAATCTCTACCGTTCAATTCAAAACGGACGGCTGCGATTGAGTCTAGCGAAAAGATTTAATTAAAACCTAATCGAATAATCTACGAGAAATAATCTGGCCGAGCGATTAAGATCTAACGGATGAGATAAATCGATCTTGATTTAATCGAGAGGAAAAGTGTTACCGCGACGGTTGGATGGAGATCGGACGGTCGAGGGAACTTGAGCGGCGGCGATGGCGAGACGGCGGCGGCTTGGACCGGCACGGAGGAAGACGACCACAGCGATGGCGCTACGGGGCTTCTCCGGTGAAGATAAGCGGCGTGTTCGATGCGTCTCGTTGCGACGAGGTTGGCTACGTCCTCAGAAACGGTGGAGACGGCTCGACGACGGCGAAACGAAGCGAAGAAGGAGCGGCGGTCGCTAGCAACTACGGCTAGCAACCATGGCTGAACGACGGCGAGATAGGCAATGGGAAGCGGGGCAAAATGTGCAGCGGAAGAACCTCTCCAAGGCGAGACAGACGGGGTTTAAAAAGGCCTCGTGAGGCGGGCTTAAACGCGAGTTAAAGCTTCGGTTACTCCTCGTCGTCGACGATGGAGGCGACGGAGATGGAAGAAACGGCCGGAGCGACGTGGCGCGATCAGAAGCATCCACGCGCAACGATCCAACGGACGGGCGGCAAAGCGGCGCGATCTCACCTCGACCACACGATGACGATCCAACGGTTCAAGAGCGGCGGCGGCTAGGGTTTGCGCGGCGCGGGCTGGGCTGGGCCGACGAGCGCAAATGGGCCGGACCGAACGAGGTTTCGGCCCAATTACTATTCCTAATTTCTTAAATATTTTTGAATAAAAACAATTCGAGAAAATAGTTTTGTCCAAATAAAATAGTAAAAATATCAAAAAAATTCCAGAAAAAGTTTGGAAAATACTTTGAGACATTTGGGACTCCAATAAAATATTTCCAATAGAACTTTGCATAACTTTTTCGTTATTTAATTGATTTCAAGAAAGACCATATTTGAATAAATCCAAATGAATTCCAATAAATTCCCAAAAATTCTCAAAAATAAAAAATGCTCCAAAATTCAAATTAGATCAAATTTTTAGGGTGTTACACTCGCTCATGTAGTACACCGGCTTCTGGATTTTAGTCCTTTTGTCGGGGCAATCCCGTTCAACTACCAGGACTGTGCTTACTACTTGAGGGGTAGTTGCAATGTACAAAAAGAACTCTTTTTTGTTAAGTGAGGTTAAAATTTACGAAGATGATAAGTACCTTTTCAGATCTTGAAAATCTTCTTCTGCCTCGTTGTTCCACTCGAAGTTGTCTTGCTACTTGAGCAACTTGAACAAAGGTAATCCTCGCTCACCCATCCGAGAGACAAATCTGCTAAGGGCAACTGTCGGGACCCGATTCTGAGAATCCGGACCCTCTGTGTATTCTGCACCAGTCCAGGATCACACTAGCACACATAGCCTTTACAGGGTTGCACTTTGCAGACATTACAGCGATACAATAATAAATAGTGCAAACGTTTATATAAACTGAATTGTACGACCTTATGGTCTCCTTACATAAATCAGCCACGCAGGGCTTACATTATCAGAGTAAAAGGAAACAGCGGAAAACAGTAAAACTTCGTGGAAGCCTTCATCTTGCCATAGGCAACCGACTGGGCTTGCCTCCTAATTATCCCGATCTTTAATGAACTCCTCCTCCCAGGCCGGTGTAGACTCCTCCACTGATGTTGGGGTTGATAGGCATGGAGGTGTGAGTACTCAAGGCACTCAACAAGTAATGCACAGAATGCAGTACTATTACTACATGCAAGGCTTATTCCAAAGAGTTGGCTTACTTGGTTCTTTTGCATCAAACAACATCTTTAAACTAGCATCTTATTTAGATTAAAAGCAGTGAAACAGTTATATATAATGTTAAGTTCTTCAAACAGTTTTTCTTCAAAGATTCTCGGCACCCAGCCTTAATAATTCATTTTCACACTGGCACACAGCCATCCATTCCATATTTTATTTTTGAAGATCTACCCCTTGACTGTAATCCTCGATCAATGCTCAATACCGCGAGCACGGCTATTCGAATAGATTTGACACTCTGCAGAGGTTGTACACTTTACCCACAAGATGCAGCCGCTCAACACACAGGTGATTGTCCGCAACAAAGCCTTTCAGGAACCTCTATCTTAACCAATGAACCTCTCCGGTATTGCCTTCACTATCACTCCCCTCACACAGAGCCGAAGTATAGGACAGGCCAACACCGTTGGATGGGCACCAAGCCGTAGCACAGGTACGCTCCCCCGCACAAATACACCCTCGTGTACTGTCACCCCGAGGTATTAGAGGAAAGATATTAGAACCCTAATCAACTAGGTCTGTCCCATATCAGACATGTGGTTGTACTGGTGACTCGGTTCAAAGACTTGCAAGGTGAAGTCCTTAGCTGACCAAGGCAAGACCTTCATCACTCAACAGTGGCACACAGCCCAATGTGGCACACAGACTCACTTCACTCATCAACCCATTGCCACACAGGCCCACCTGGCACAAAGTCTCTTGCCACTTGCCCCGGTCTAAATCATTTCCCACCCCGTTGATTATTGTGCAACACATGCCAGCAATAACTCAACCTCGATGCAACCACATGTCTCTCACCTCAATCTCATCATGTGTCATCATCACACCACTTTCAAAATAAATTCAATATTTCATTAGTCAACATTGATACATTTTCCGAAAGATCATTCATGACTCGTTGCAAGGCTAAGCTTCTAATCACGGTTTAGCTTCCCATGTTGGCATCATATTAATATCCAACAAATACGAATAACCTTAGGGTGGACAATGATTTAAAGGCATACAAATAGAAATTTCAAGGTTGCGATAACAATATGGGCTGGATAGCTTCATACCACAAATTAATTTAAATTCATTTTTAATTAACTTATCATGCATAATTTCAAAGCAAAATACATTTAGAAGAAATTGGGATCAAAATGGTCAAAGCATCACTTGCCTTCAAAGAGTTGCTGGTCTTGATCCGAAGCTTGATCTTGAGCGTTGAACTCTTCTTCGAAACTTTCCGGCAAATTTGCGTCTACGCGTAAAAATAACATATGCAATAAATAACCAAAACAGTAGACTATATGACCTCAAACTTTCGATTAAAATTCACCATGAAAAAGAGCACAATTTTACAAATTTTTAGAGACAGGAATCACCTCAATCAGAGTTAAAATGAAAAAGTTATAGCCTTTTAATGTTTGCAAATATTTTAAAAAGAATAAACCGAATTAACATAATTATTTTTCAATAGAATAACCAATTTATTGCATCAGCATGACGTCAGGGGACATGTGGCACTCTCTGCTGCTGCCACGCCATCTCGATCTATGGACCTAGTCCACGGTTCGGCTCTGGTCCACCGTGGACTCGGTCCACAGAACAATACCGACACTGAGAAGTGGTCCCATTGATGACGTCAGAACTGACGTCACCACTGACGTCATCCGATTGCCTCGAGATTCGCGCATGGCCACGCGTCAACATCTCGGCCAATCATCATCTAACGGTCAGATCTTCGCTACGTGACTAAATCTTGGCCGTCCAAAGATCAATAGTCAGATCTTCTGACACATGTAGTAGTGCACCGAGATGCGTGCGACACGCGTCGCGCATCCAGCGGGGCTCTCAGATCCAACGGTGCAATCTCGCGCGGTCTCGGCGACGCTTCGGTTTCTGCGCTGCCACGCGGCACAATCGCGACGGCCCACTTGAAATCAACGGTCGGGATGGGGTCATGCCTCGGTCAATGGGGACATGCGGCCGCACGTGATTTGGCGAGGGCGCAGCGCAATCACCACCGCACGTTCAAAAATGAACAGTGCCGATCCTATCGGCGAAGCGGCTAGCGGCCGACGCGTGTATGCATCTCAGCCGCACATCTACGATCGAGTGGCTACGGCGAAAACTACACGACTACTCTAGATCTCTACCGCTTAGATTCAATCCAACGGTGCACGTTAACCGAGCGGTTTACTGTACAACCGAGCGACGCGGCGTTATCTCACGCATCCAAAAATGATCCAACGGTTACGATCTAATCTAGGCTTAGGACAGGGAAGAGAGACGTGGATGTACCGCAACGGTTGGATGGCGATCGAACGGTCGATGGAGCTCGGTGAAGACGACGACGACGTTGGTGAGGCAGGCTACCGGAGCTGGGGGAGACGGGGTAAACGACGGCGCTACGGTGATCCTCCGGCATGAAGAAATGATCCAATCGACGCAAATTCCTTTGGCGAACTCGGAACGGGGTCAGAGCACGGCGAAGCGGCTCGGACGACGGTGAGAGGGAGCAACTACGGCGAGTTCGCACGGGCGCTAGGAGGGGTCTCGGCGTACGTGCGAGGAGTCAAAAGAAGCGGCTTGAAGTTCTCTGCAGAACGTGCTAACCGACACGGCTTAAAGAGCCTCGACGTGCATGAAAACCGCCGGCGAAACTCACGGGCATCAATGCCCACGCCTCTCCGGTGATCCCGTGAAGAAGAGACGACGTGGCTCCATCCCAACCGTCCGCGTGGACTCGATCGGATGGTCCTCATCGCCTGGCGACGCGGCGCTCTCACAACCGTTCGATCTAAATTAGACGGCGCGCGGCTAGGGTTTCGGTGCGGTTACGCGGGCCAACGACGCGATGGGCTGGGCCGCATAGAAATTCGGCCCAACACTGTTTTTGGATTTTCAAAATATTTTCGAATTAAAGTAATTCAGATAAATAAACAAAGCCAAAATAAATAGCAAAAATACCCAAAAAAATCCAGAAAAATTCTGGAGAATATTTTCGAACATTTAGAACTCAGATAAAATATTTCCAATAAAACTTTGCATAAACATTTGTATGAATTTAATGAAATCCAAGAAAGGTCGAAAATGAATAAATCCAGTTAAAATTCTCAGAAATTCTCAAAAGTAAAAAATACTCCAAAAATTAAATTAGAGTAAATTTCAGGGTGTTACAAAGAACGATGTCGCCTCGTGAGCTTCAGACTTCCTCGTCATTCATGGAGAGCGATCCGTTGATGGCCCTGATTTTGCGTGGGTTTGCCTTGATGCCTCAATTGGACACTAGAAAACCGAGAAGCTTGCCGGACAAAACGTGGAACATGCACTTCTCGGGGTTAAGCATCATCCGATAGTTCCTAAGGTTGTCGAATGTTTCCTCGAGGTTGCTGATTAAGGTGTTCTCGGTTTTTGACTTGAATACGATATCATCGACGTACGCTTCCACAATGTGCCCGATTTGGGACTTCAAGCAGTTTTGAATGCAGCGTTGATACATAGCTGCAGCACACTTTAAACCGAAAAGCATTTTAACATAACAGGATACACCAAAGGGAGTAGTGAAAGTAGTTTTTTTTCATCCTCCGCAGATATGCTAATTTGGTGATACCCCGAGTAGGCATCTAGAAAACTTAGCAACTGACAGCCCACAGTACAATCCACTATTTGGTCGATGTGGGGGATAGGGAAAGGATATCTAGGACAAGCCTTGTTGAGGTCGGTGTAGTCAACACACATCCTCCACTTGCCATTGGATTTCTTGACGAGGACAGGGTTTGCCAGCCATGTCAATTGACGGACCTCTCGGATGAAGCTAGCCTTTAGGAGTTTGCCGACCTCCTCTTGTATGGCTTGCTTCTGTCTTCTGCGAATCTGCGCTTCTTCTGCACCACAGGCTTGGCACTAGGTTCCACAGCCAGTTGATGCTCGATCGCCTCCTTGGGGACCCCAGGCATGTCGAACGGTTGCCATGCAAATACTTCTCGGTTTGCCCAAAGAAAGGTGATGAGATCGAGTTCCTATTTGGGATCAAGGTCAGCGCCTACCTTTATTGTCTTGGAAGGCTCTAACAGGTCCGAGGGCACTGTTTTGACACCTCCATCGATCTTCTTATCCTTCTTGCCGTCATCGACTAAGTCTTTGGCGGCATTGTTGGACGTAGAGGCCTTGTCAATGCCCTTAGACCTTTGGCGCTTAGCTCCATCACTGTCGGCACTAGTTGTCGACCCGCAGAGATGCTCGGCCATCTCCAGGCTCTTCCTGTCATACCGGACTGCAGCGCGCTGGTCCCCTTTGATTGCGAGGACCTCCTTTGACCCTGGAATCTTAACGGTCTGATACACGTAGTGGACCACGGCCATAAATTTGGCTAGCATTGGGCGGCCTAGGATCACATTGTAGGCAGTCTCAAAATCTGCCACGTCGAAGAGGATCTTCTCGGTGAGGAAATTGTCTGGTGTGCCGAATGTGACTGGCATCTCGATCCAGCCAAGGGACATCGAAGATGATCGCGGAGTTATAACATGGAACGGCTCTGCTTTGGCCCTGATCTTCGTCGAAGGGATCCCCATGTTCTCTAGCGTCTTTGCGAAGATGAGGTTTAGCAAACTTCCTCCATCGATCAAGGTTCAAGCGACCTTAACATTGACGATGGTTGGTTCGACCACCACAGGGTATCAACCGAGATGTGGGACCACGGCTGGGTGATCCGATTTGGTCGATGGTGACCGGTACTTTCGACCACTTGAGGAATCTGAGGAGACGTGACGTGGCCAGATTTACCTCCCTCTCGACTGCCTTGTATTGCCTCTTGGACTCATACGTGGCAGATCCTCCGAAAATGTGTGCCAGCTTGTGGTCAGCCCCACGATATTCGGGCTCGTCGTCCTGGGGCTTCTCCTTAGCCTGCTCGACCCCGCGTTCGGCTAGGGCGGCCTTGAGTTTCTCCAGGACCTTCTTGCTGATCACCTAGCACTAGTTGAAGTTGTGTTTATCTGTGTGATGGACTAGGTAGTATTTGCCTCTCCCACGGCCTTGACCTTTGTTGTCACTAGTATTACACACCTTGCCTCGTTCAACCGCGGCTACGGTAGAATCACCCTTGCGCTTTTCCCCACGGTTCTTATTCCTCTCCGTCCCCTCCTTGGACGACTCGGGCTTGTCACTAGACTTGGGTCATCGAGATGGTATCGAGCCTCGACACATATGGCGCATTTATCCGCCAACTCGAAGAGCACTTTGGAGGTTCGGATCTTTCGAGTGGCCAGCTTTCCTTTCAACCCCCTATCCTTACACCGTTTTTGAAGGCGATATGACAGGCTCATCCGAGACGTCAGGGATTGAGTTACGCCTGTCGCTGAAGCGTCGAATGAAGCCATGCAACTACTCAACTAGCTTTTGAGTCACCCAATGCAAGTCGCTGCATGTTCTGGGGCGTTCATGTGTGCCTTAGAAGTTGGCGATGAACTGGGCCCGCAACTCCGCCCATGAGGATATTGACTGAGGCGAAGGTTGAGCAACCAGGACCACGCGCACCATCCAGGGTGGTGAGCAGGTAATTGGCCATCACCTTCTCGCTTCCCCCAGCAGCCCTCATGACAGTAGTGTAGATTTGCAGCCACTCAATGGGATTGATTTTTCCTGAGTACCTTTCGACGGGGCCTGGTTTGAATTTATCCGGCCACCTTACTGCACATAGCTCGAGGGTGAAGGCCTTGCATCCTTCATCGACATCCTCAGGGGTCACCTGTCATGGACCTTGCCGAGAGGGAGCCTGTGCTGTGCTGGTGAGTGGCCCTTCAAGGGCGGAGATTCGCCCCTTCAGGCTCGGCGCAAGAAAGATTGGGCCCTCGAAGGTGGGGACTCGTTTTCCCACCGTTTACAGTCTCCCCGGTCACGTTCCTCCCTCCGGTCATGCAAGACGTCCTTCAAGTCTCGTTGATCGTGAGGAATTCGATCTCGAAGATTTTCAGGATGTCCCCGATGGAAGTTGGAGCAAACTGGCCTAGAAACTCTCTAATTGGAATTGGCTACCGCCGATCCTACTGCTCGATGGAGGTGGGATGGTCCTGACCATTGGCTTCTAGTACCTTGCTGACTGGGACGCCCTAGCCTCAAGTTGGCAACTCGAGCAGTCTGTGCTTGCGCTGCATCCAGTAGTGTTTTCATCTGGTCGAACGCTGGAGTCATCAGGTTGCCTAGATCCAGTGGCGGAAGGGATTTAAACAGCATGTGAGCACACTGGACATTTGCCTCAGGAGTGCTGAAGATGTCGTTGTTGTGGCAAAGCATGTCAGAAGTCTAAGTGAAGTTAAGTCAAAACAGGAAAATAATCCCATAAACACCCAAAAAATGGAAAAGAAAGGAAATGCTGAAAGAAAATATATAATACATAATATACAGACCAACTCCCCCTCACGATAAGCCGAAAGGGCTCACGACTCCAAGCTCACTCCTCAAGGCAACAAACCTGGAGATATCCAAAGGCTTGGTAAAGATATCGGCTAACTAGTGGTCACTCTCTACAAACTGAAGCACGATATCCACCTTCTCCACATGGTCTCTAAGGAAGTGATATCTAACATCAATATGCTTGGTCCGGGAATGCTGCACTGGGTTCTTGGCAATACAAATAGTAGAAGTGTTGTCACAGAAAAGTGGAACACTAGCTATCGCTAACCCAAAGTCTCGCAGAGTCGAGCGCATCCAGAGCACTTGACTACAACAACTCGCTGCAGCAACATATTAGCCTCTGCCATGGACTGTGCAACCCCAGACTGCTTCCTAGATGACCAAGAAACAAAAGAAGTGCCAATGAATTGGCAAGTGCCAGAAATGCTCTTCCTATCTATCCTATAGCCAGCAAAATCAGCATCGGAAAAGGCTCAAAGGGACAGACGAGAAGAGGCAGAGTACCAAATACCATAATCAGTGGTAGCACAAAGGTACCTGAAGATGCGCTTCACCGCTTGATGGTCAGAGGCACGAGGAGAAGCCTGAAATCAAGCGCACAGACACACAGTGAAATGTATGTCCGACCTCAAAGCGATGAGGTACAGGAGGGACCCAATCATACTCCGAAACTCCTTCTCATCAGTAGGCTCACCATCCTCGTCAGGTTCAAGGACAGTAGTGGTGGCCATAGGAGTCGTCACTGGCTTCCCGTCAGACATATCAAAGCGCCTTAGGAGGTCTTGGGTGTACTTGCCTTGATGCAAGAAGGTCCCCTTCCGAGTTTGCTTGATTTGGAAGCCAAGAAAGTAGCTCAACTCGCCCATCATACTCATCTTAAACTCTGTGCTCATCACTTCAGAAAACTAAGACACAAGAGAATGAGATGAGCCACCAAAAATGATATCGTCCACATAAATCTGGATGAGAAGAAAATGAGACTCATAGTGTCTGATGAACAGAGTCTTGTCTACTATGCCCATGTTGATGCCATGGCTGAGAAGATAATACTTGAGCCTCTCATACCATGCTCTGGGGGCCTGCTTGAGTCCATATAAAGCTTTGGAAAGCTTGTATACATGACTTGAAAACATGGGGTTCATGAATCCTAGAAGTTGTTTGACATAAACCTCTTCCTTAATGTAACCATTGACGAATGCACTCTTGACATCCATTTGATTGAGCTTGAAGCCTCGGGATGTAGAAAATGCAAGCAGAATCCTAATAGCCTCTAGTCTAGCTACAGGGGCAAAGGTCTCCTCAAAGTTAAGACCCACAACCTGAGAAGAGCCCTGTGCAACTAGCCTAACCTTGTTGCGAATGACAACCCCATCCTTGCTCTGCTTGTTTTTGAACACCCACTTGGTCCCAATGATATTATGACCAAATGGGGGCTCTACAAGCTACCAAACTTTGTTCCTCTCGAAGTTTTCAAGTTCCTCATGCATAGCATTAATCCAAAACTCGTCGGATAATGCACGAGTCACATCCTTTGGCTCAAACGAGGCAACAAAGGCAGAGTGAAGGCAGAAAGAAGATAAGCCTGATTTTGAGTGTGTCACTCCTCAAATAGATCACCAATGATCTGATTAGGTGGATGAGAATGCTGAATATGACAAGGAGGTCCGAAATAGAAGTGGCCTCTACCTCATGCACAGAAGAGGTAGGAGCAGAGCCACTAGCTGCATGAGAGTCAGAAGGCAAGGGCTGGTCTCCCTGAGATGCAGAAATGAAAACTGGTGGCATGTGTAGAGGGGCAGGATCAGGTGGAACATCATCATCTCCCTCATCCTCATCCTCTACGAAAATGGTCTCAGAGGTGGAAGAAGAGCCTGAAATGTCAAGTCTAGCTCCTGGGCTAGCCTCATAAAAGGTCACCTCGCAGGTCTCTATGATCCTATGCGCATCGCAACTCCAAACCCTATAGCTACGAGAAGAAGTCAAATAACCCAGAAAGATACCATCAGAAGAACGAGACTCAAACTTATCTAAGTTACCAGACTTCAAAATGAAACACTTTCAACCAAACACACGAAAATGAGAAAACTAGGCTTTTGCCCATACCTCAATTCGTAAGAAGTGCGGTGCAAATGTGCCCTCAAGAATACACGATTAGAGACATGACAAGCAGTAGCTATAGCCTCAGCCCAAAACTTCCTAGGAGTGCTGTACTCGTCTAACATCTCTTGGCCATCTCTACCAAGATTCTGTTCTTCCTTTCCACTATGCCATTTTGCTGAGGGCGTAGGGAGAGGAGAACTGATGCTATAAACCAGACTTTACGCAGAAACTCTCAAAATAGAAGTTCTTGAAGATCGTGCCATTGTCACTGTGAATAGCTCGTAGGGCACCAGGGAGCTCAAGAGACAACTTATGAACCAAACCACTAAAATGGGTAAAAGACTCATCCTTGGAGGCCATGAAAAATCCCCAAGAATACCTCGAAAAATCATCAACAATGACAAGAACATACCATTTCCCTCCCATTGACTACACTCTAGCTGGACCAAAAGTGTTCATATGTAAAAGTTGTCCTGGTGCATCAGTCATCACTATGGTGACTAGAGGATGAGAAGCAGTAACCATCTTGCCATGTCGGCAAGGAGAGCAAACAAAGTCTTTGACCATCTTGAGTTTTGACAAACCACGAATGAGTTCGTGGCTGCTAACTTTGGTCAATTGATCAAAGCAAATGTGACCAAGTCTCCTATGCCAGAAGGAGAGATCATGGGACTCAGAAGCAATCAAACAACGAAGAGAGTCTTTAGAAGAAACAAAAAAATCAGCACGGAAGACTCTCCCAAATCTAGAAATTTCGCAAACTAACCCTCCTCATGAATCAAGGATTCTACAGGCATTACTCTTAAAGCTTACCTCGAAAGAGTCATCGATAAGCTGAGAAACAGAAAGCAAATTATACTGCAGCTTACTTACTAAGGCAACATCCTTAAGAATAAAATTCTGATTAATGCAAATGGTACCCTTAGCAATGACTCTACCTGATGAAGCATCCCCGAAAGTGATCAACTCATCACCGGGGGCTCGGACTAGGGAAGAGAACCAATGAGAGTCTCCGGACATATGAAGAGAACAACCAGAGTCGACAATCCAAACCTCTCCCTTCTCTATCCGATGAACCTGAAGAAGTCATAGAAGAAAGAGATGACTCAGTACTGGGTAAAGAGAAGACCTGGGAACCCAATACTGAATCACACGACGCTTCAAGGTACTAGCCAAAGAAAAAGACTGGACTCTAGCGTCTCTGTTATGCTCAATCCTTATGAGATCAGTAACAACTCTAGTAGATGATCTGGAAACTAGAACTGGGTTGGCCCGCCGTGATGCAGAGACTGGACCATCCCAGTAAGGCTGCCTTAATCTCCTACAAGGAAACACCTCACGCCGCTGATATCTACCTCGATGGGAAAAACGATAAATATCATAAGGACGGCAGGTAGACTGACCACGAACAGCTCGAGGACTAAAACTCAAAGAACCAGCACGAAAACCAACTCCTAGATGCTGCACAAAAACAGGCAACTCTCTGACCTGTCTAGTAGCAGTGCGTGCCTTAGGAGCACTCAAGATCTGGGAATGACCCTGAATACCCCTAAGAACAGCAAAACACTCACATCGAGTGATCTTGGCGCGCCTAAAGCAGAAATCCACTAGGTGACCATCCTTCTTACAGAAGGTGCATGTGTACTTTGCCTTGCTAATGGCAGAAGCAGTAGGGGTAGCAACCTTCTGGTCAGAAGTCCCATGGAAAATACCAGCAAATCTAAACACAGTGGTACTCACCCTGGGAGCTACCACGATCTCACCACTCTTGGAGCCACGCACAATAGTAGGAGGATGAGTCCTATCGTGCTCCAAGTAGTCAAATCCTAGACCCTGATTAAATCAGCTAATCTTGGATAGGTCTAGAATGAGATTGAGCTTCTTCTTGCCTCCTACAAACTTCTTAAGAATGCTCATGAGATACTCACACTCCCGAAAGAGAGAGGCACAAGAAGAATAGGGAAGAGAGGACGAAGAAGAACAAGAAAGAGAAGATCTCTCAGCACGTGCATTTTTCTCTCTCAGCACGGCTGCCTCAATCTTGAAGGCCTCACAAGAAACGTAAGGAGCATTTCTAATCTTAAGGGATTGGTCTTTGAACTTCTTCCTAAGTTCGACTTGGATTTTATCCAAGTCCCCCTTAATCTCAGCACATCGCAAGCAACTTTTTTGTGACTTATCTAGTAAGTCCTTAGCAAGTTTAGCACACTTGACATTTAGAGATTCATTGTCAAGTTTTAGTTGCTCACAGCCCTCACATGAGCTGATTGGGTCCTTAGAAGCATGCAATTCAAGTTCATCATTTCTAGAAGAAAGCTTCCTAAGGTGAGTGCTCATGGCATCAATTTCAGCAAGAAATTTAGGGCAATTAGCAAAGGAAGGAGTAGAGTGAGCATGAAGAAAACTAGCATATAAAGATATAGCATCAACAGATTCATTGCTAGCATTCTTCAACCTACGACTATCTACTTTAGACAACACACTATCATGCATAGTCCTTAGGTTCTCCAATTCCACAAGAAGAGCATCACACAAAGAACAGTCATTAGTGACTTGGGAGGGAGAAGATCTAAGAGAAGCTAACTCTAGAGTCAAGGTACCTACTTCCTTCTCTAGCTCCATACACCTAGCTCAAGCTCTAGCATGAAATTTTCCTAATTTGCAGAAAGCTTCATTGACCTGGTCGTAGGAGGGTACCTCGTTCAAGTCGCTATAGAGCTTGGAGTCGCTGATGCCGTTAGCGTCTACCATGAAGCACATGCTGATGAAGTCGTCGCCACCTTTCTTCTCTTGCGGTTCAAACTCGCCCTCGTCGCTCTATGTCTCTGTGTAGGAGAGGTTGATATCGTCGAGGGTGGTGAGGACACGGTGGAAGAGCTTCTTATTCTTTGAGAAGTTGCGGTACTTCTTCTCACGTGCCGGCTCGCTAGCTGAAGGCTTCTTGTTGCGGTTCTTTTCGGTGTAGTAATTCTTTCCCGAACCGCCGACGTCGTTCTTGCCCTTCTCCATCTTGGGGGCAGTTCACTCGAATGTGGTTGGGGCAACCACACTCGAAGCAGGTGATCGTGCCACCTCTCTTCCTCTCTCTCACCCTCTTGTATTCATGAGAGAACTTGCGAGCTAAAAGAGCAAGCTCATTTTCTGGATTTTTTTTCAGTTGGTCATTGCATAGCTCGCAAAGGGTGGAGAGAGAAAAACTAACAAAAGAATCAGAAGAAGAAGATCCAATGGGATCGGTGACCAAAGCCATCGACTGAGATTTCTTCTTCCGAGAGACGACATCGATCTCATGAGTATTGAGACAGGAATAAAGCCCGTCAAGAGTCAGAGTCGATAAGTCAGTGGTGTCCTTGGTGGTGGTCACCTTCATCTCCCAAACTCGAAGATCGACTACGGTCAAGAAATTTTGAGCATTGTCCGAGTCAGGGTATGTGCAACCGACTGCATGGAGGTCGCTCAGAATCTTTGTAAAATGACCAATACACTCGTCAAGACTCTCACCAGTGTGTTGTTCAAATTTGTTATAATCACGCTTGAATTGGTCCTATCTCACTATTTTGATCTGAGTGGTGCCCTCATGGTAAGCATCGAGGGTCACCCAGATCTTGTGAGCAGAACGAAGGTGAGATATCCTATTGTACTCACTACGGCTAAGGCCCTGTATGAGTATGTTCCTTGCCTTAGCGTTTGCCTCAACGTCAGCCATATTGCTGGTCGTGACGTGCTCATCGACAGGAACCTCATACGGGAGCTTCACCTTCTGCCATATCAGGAAGCCCTGGGGAGTGATGTACGACTCCATTCACGACTTCCAAAAAGGAAAATCAACTCCAGAAAAGATGGGAGGCTTGGTGAAATATTTATCCGTCGCCATGGCTCTCGAGACTGGTCAAGATCTATGGAAGAGCAAAATCGGCTCTGATACCAATTGAAGGATCGAGATGGCGATCAAAAGGGGGTGAATGATCGTAAAATAAAATTTTCCCACTCAAAACAATCCCTCCAATATCCTCATACCAAAAAGACAAAGCGAAGAAAGCAAAAATCCCAAAACTTTTAGTAATGCAAGACTACCACAAACTTTGCACCACCGGGTTATCAGAGTGGTAGTGTTTGCCATCAGAGGTACAAAGAATATCAGCCCAAGAACAGTATTTTCAGCCCGAGTTTGAAAAGAAAAATTGAGATATCTTTTGATCGGATGATCCAAACTCAATGAAACTTTGTGGACACCTTCCTATGGATGTCAGGAACCTATTCCAAACATCGATTGCAAAAATCGATGTCAAAGTTCTGACCTTTTTCAAATTGACGGAAGGGTGCACAAAAATGGGTTAAAAATAAAAAACTTGGCTCTTAGCTAGCTCGTGGGTTTTTGATGATCAAGATGATACTATATGCCTTCCCACATGTCACAGCAAGCTAGAACACAAGACAAGAACACCTAAAATCTCATCTACCAAGATTGATCCTCTCAAGAACAAAAAAATCATTTTCTTGCAAGAAAGAACACAAGACTTGCCTAGATGATTGGGATATGGTCTGAAGAAGACTCATCCATCAATCATACATCCTCAGCAAAAAGATCCAAAAGCATTTAGGAGGGGAGGAAAATCCAACTTGCATGTAAGTAAATTGCAAGAATGTAAATTGCTGAATTTAAAGACATAATGTAAATGAGGAAAGTAAATTCAGAATTAAGAGGAATGGATTAAACTTCCATTTCTAGAAGGGAGGTTTACAAAGCCTCACAACAAAGTAGGCAAAGCTCAAAGGAGCATCAAAACCTCTAAAACCTTCAAGAAGGGTTTGGCACCCCTACCCCTCTATTTATACTACTCTTGGGTCATCCTCCACCCTTGGATGAGCTTCTAAACCCTAGAGCACTCATCAAGGGCTAGGATTAACCCACTCAACCAGCCTTACAAGGGCTCACACAAAACCCACACACATAACGGGTTTTCTTGCACGGTTTTCAAAGCACACTAACTAGACCCGCTAACCTATCAACTAGACCAAGATCCAATGGCCATCATTGATCCATGCAATGCCTTAGCTAGCATCTCGGGCATTCCTTGTATTCATGGCTTGCCGTGACTCCATCTCCGATCATCTTTCGGCGATCCCCGTTCGTCTGAACCTCCTACGCACCTCGCCTAGTCCCGATCATCTGTCGCCTCACCATGATCTAGCTTCATCAACCTGCAACCATTAAACAAGGAAACACATCACATAGCACTGTCCACAATTTTAAAACTTAAATCCCAAAATTTGTCGATCGACCGCACTACCGCTCCTCGGGCCAGAGTGCCGAAGTTTGCCGACACTACCGCTTCCCGTGAGCCAGAGTGCCGCTCACACTGAGATCCTCCCGAATGCCCTCTCTGTTAAATAACTACCACCCTCTAGGGGCCGATAGTGCCGCTTTTGCCAGCACTAACACTCCCAGAGGCCGGTAGTGCCGCTCCTATAGACACGGCTCAAATTGCTTCGAATTTGAAAATCCAATTCAAATCAAACTCAAACTCAAGCACTTCATGCTAAAACACAGTCAATTACTCATCATTACCAAGGATAGACCTCCACATGGTCTTTCAGGATTGAATCCATCCCATCCGAGCATAGCACATGCCGTCCGTCCAAGAACCCTGGTATCACCCACACCCACCAAGGGGTGTGCGTTGCAATAGTCAAGGAACGACGGTCGCATGTGAATAGGAATCAGTTGGCTGAGAACAATTCCAGGTACCCGGATATATGGCTGGTGCTAGTTCCCGCATTCGAGATGCATCATTACTCACACACACATGTCTAAGCATTTAACATAGCATAAACATAGACTAAAAGCTATTACAACTACTTAATATTACAAGTATGCGGCCAACCGGCCAAATATTACACACAAGTAGTACGTAGCAGGAATTAAACATAAAGCAAAAGTAAGATAGTGGTATGCCCATCCATAACCCAAAGACAATCGACTAGGAAGAGCCCTAGTTCATCCATCCAAATAGTCGTCAGACCCCGGTGTGAAGTACGAGTCATCGGGGATCTCTTTGGTACCTTCGTCTATATATATTATAAATTAAGCAATGGTGAGTACATTTATGTATTCGCAAGACTGTAGTGTATGGAAAATAAATAAATACAAGGTTAGTCCAAGGAAATTAAGCCACTACACTAAGTCTCATTTTCAGCATAATGCAGATTTTATTTGCAAGAAAGTATTTCAACAAGCGGTAACGAAATTGTAAAGAGCACTTGATAGGAAACTAATAGCAATAAGTAGAGTTTTATACCATCATTTCACAGCCTTCCTTGGCCCTGAACAGTGACTAAATCATAGCCAACCTTGGCATGCAAAAGTACCAGCCCGTCACAACTCCGAGCACCTGAAGAACTCTCCACAGCTCCATGGCATAGCCATCCTCTCTCTCCTCAAAAGTCTCGAAGATCGGCATCTATTCAAAACAAACTTTGCGTAAGTCCTCCACTTGAATCGGCAACGAGAAAATAGAAATTTCAGCAAAGGTGAGAATAGAAGAACGGGATGAGTCAAGAGTTTCTTATTAGCCAATTTATATTTTTCTTTTTAGAAAATAATTTTGGACACTCCTATAAGATAACCAAGCTACCTAGGGCCAAGATCTACAGTCAGTATGGCTCTGATACCACCTTTATCGGGACCCAAATAGACCCTCTGTGTATATTGCACTAGTCTAGGATCATGCTAGTGCACACAGGCTCGACATAGATGTTATCACAATCATACACAACGGAATATAGAATAAACTCCATTAAATAATAACTGTTGTCTTACATGATTATTGTCTCATAAGATTTAACAAGGAAATAGCAAATATGCGGCAGCGGAAATAAAGTAAATGTAGTTGTGGAATATAAGAACCCAGGTGTCTTCATAACCGGCCCAGAAGTGCCTGAGGGAGAGATAGGGCCGAGTGGAAGGCCCAGAGGATAAGCCCCGCGCCAAGCCTTGCTGCCGTGCGCAAGGGGATACATCCTAGAGATAGTTAAACATATATTTAGATAAAAGAGATATGACTGTATCCGAGTTGTTAGCAGGATAAGATAAAGATGTAAACTTTATCCTGTAACCGATTAGAATTCAATAACCGATCGGGATCCCTTAACCGATCGGGACTCTGTAAACCACCCCACCCCCATTTATAAGGGAGAGGGCGAGCGACAACAAGAGAATGAGCAAACGAGCAATATTAGATCACAGAGATCCAAATAATCCCAGCACACAGGACTAGGGTATTACCTCCATCGTCGAGGGTCTGAACCTGTCTAAACCTTTGTCTTGTGTGACCATCGAGTTTGAGATCTAGCGCCTGCCCCATAAATTCATTGCTGACCACAAAAGTCGACAGTTGGCGCGCCAGGTAGGGGGAGCGCTATAATCTTTTCCTACGAACTCGATGGCAGCAATCAGCGGAATCATCACCACCTTCATCTCCGGCCGGGCTTTCCGCTTTGGAAGCCTGGACTTCATCGCAGATGCGCTTGAAGAACTTGTCTGCCTAGACCTAAACCAGATCCAATCTGGTAAAGATCAGGCCGACCCATCTCAGGTATGCCACTCTGACTCGACCAGCAAACCAGTCGGCGCTACGAGGAATTGCTACAATATTCGTGGCATCTTCACTATAGAAGAGCAGAAGACCGATCTTCAACGCCAACAAGAGGTTCAAGAAGCTGCGGAGGAAGATCACCTTCTTCATTAGGCTAAGGAGGTATAGGCCCGATCGATTCGATCGCGCTGCCGCAATGCCTACGAGGACATCCTACAATCAAGATTGGGAGACCAAGCTGTCTTCCATACGCCGCAGCAGAACGTCATCGCCTCCAAGACACTTTTCGACACGCTGGACCCGATGATTGCATCTGATAGCCCGGCGGCCCCGATTGTGGCCTAGATCAAGGCCATCGTGATGGCGACAGCCATTCAGCAGAATCAGGAAAAGCCGGTAGGAGAAGCGCAGTCATGCTCCCACGCGGCTACTCGCCGCTAGCGCATGATCGCTACCGCTTGAGTATCGCGCTGGCGCCTACAACTAGTCGGAGACGCCCGCCGGAATCTCAACCGCGACCTTCACCGAGACATCACCGCCATACGGCAAGAGCGGGACGAGGAAGAACGACGCTGGCGCTACGACGACTACGAACGTTTCGGCACCGGCCACGATCGACGAAGTGATCAACGGTATGACGAATGTGACGACCATAGAGACCATCATCGCCGGGGTTGGAACGACAACAATGATCGCTGAGCCATGCGCTCGCCGCGCCGAACTCCACCTCGACGCATTGATGACAATCACCGAGCCAGAGGCTCGTCACGCCGGACTCCCCCTCATCATGATGACAGATCCATCGACGGAATCCGAGCATTTACTTCTCGGTTGCGCCGAGTTGTATGGCCCGAAGGTTTCAACCACAAGGGCATCGTTAAGTTTGATGGGGAACGAGATTCGGAAGCTTGGCTGCAGGTCTATGCCCTGGCAGTTAAAGCGGCCGGGGGCAATCAGAACGTGATGGCAAATTCTCTACCAGTTAATCTCACCCCTTCAACTCAATCATGGCTCACAGGACTTCCTGCGAACCCGGTGGACTCCTGGAGCGATCTTTGCGATCAATTTATAGCGAATTTTCAAGGAACCTATGAGAGGCCTGGCACCCCATGGGACCTATATCAGCTCCACCAGAAGAAAGATGAAACACTTAGAGATTTCATCCGGCGTTTCATGCAGAAGAAAAACACCATCACGGATGTATCTGATGCTGTGGTGGTAGCAGCCTTTCAGAAAGGGGTCAGTGATCCTGATCTGATCAAGAAAATGTCCAGGAAACCACCGGCCTCCGTAAAAGAGATGTTTGCATTGGTCGATCGCTATGCCACAGCCTCAGACGCCCTGGCCAAGCGCCAAGAAGATCTCCCGCAACAGAAGAACAAAGGCGACAAGGCCGAGTCCTCCAAGCACAAAGACAAAAAATAGAAAGACAAGGAGCTAGTTGCGGTAGCAGAACACAACCGGTCCCGAGCCACACAGAGGGAGGTGCTCGATTACAATACTGTCATGGATGCGATCTGTCCTTTCCACCCTAAGGGAAAGCATGCGCGCCAAAGAGTGCTTCACCCTGAAGCGTTTTGAGCATGAAAGCAACAAGCAACCGGCTCCAGTGAAGGATGAGGTTGCCAAGAAGAAAGACCTTCCTGACGAGGACGATTACCAAGAACCCGAGCACGAGCTGAACTACATATACTGGGGCTCCACCGGATACGAGTCCAAGTGGAAGCAAAAGCTTACCGCTCGGGAGATCAATGCGGTGGAACCGGCAACCCCCCAGTATATCAAGTGGTCTGAAGTCCCGATCACCTTCGACCGCTCGGGTCATCCCAACCGAGTTCTGCATCCGGGTAAGTATCCTCTAGTGCTCGACCCTGTTATTCGCAATGTAAAGCTCAAGAAAGTCTTGATTGATGGAGGGAGTGGACTCAATGTCTTGTTCGCCAAAACCTTTGATGACATGATCGTCCCCCGCTCCGAGTTAAGGCCGAGCTCACAGCAGTTCCACGGGGTGATCCCTCGGGCGTCTTCGTTTCCACTCGGGCAGATTGCTTTGCCCGTCACCTTCGGTACCAAAAACAACTATCGGACCGAGTACATAAATTTCGAGGTAGCGGATTTTGAGACACCGTATTATGCTATCTTGGGAAGACCCCATCTGGCTCGGTTCATGGCCGTCCTGCACTACACCTATTTGGTGATGAAGATCCTGGGACCCAAAAGCGTCATCATGGTTCGCAGTGACATCAAGCGATCTTTGGAATGCGACCGAGAGAACTATGAACTTGCCGAGTTGCAGGAGTCAGCTGCCGAGGGGAAGAATATCCAGGCAGAGGCTGCCACATTGCAGGAAGAAGGCGACATACCATCCAAGAAGCAGGCCACGTCAGGGATAAAACCTGGCGAAGGAACCAAGAGAATTATTCTCGACTCATCCGACCCGTCCAAAATGACTCTGATCGGGATAGGGCTCGAGGATAAATAGGGAGGCATGCTCGTCACCTTCCTCCAGGCTAACAAGGATATCTTTGCCTGGAAACCATCCGACATGCCGGGTGTTCCTAAGGAGGTGATCGAACATTCTTTAAACGTCGATGAGAAGGCAAAGCCAATCAAGCAAAGACTCCGGCTGTTCACTCCAGATGTCGGAACGCCATCAAGCAAGAGATCACCAAGCTATTAGCTGCAGGGTTTATCAAAGAAGTGTATCATCCCGACTGGTGGCAAACCCTGTACTAGTTCAAAAGAAGAATAAAACTTGGCGCATGTGCGTTGACTATACTGATCTCAACAAGGCATGTCCGAAGGATCCATTCAGGCTACCTCGAATTGATCAGGTGGTTGATTCAACCACCAGGTGCAAGATCCTGAGTTTCCTTCATGCCTACTCAGGGTACCACCAGATTCGCCTAAAGGAGAAAGATCATATCAAGACTTCATTCATCGCGCCCTTTGGGGCCTTTTGCTATACCACGATGGCGTTCGGGTTGAAAAACGCAGGTGCGACGTATCAACGCGCGATACAGCGGTGTTTTCACGCCCAACTCGACGCAATGTGGAGGCATATGTGGACGATGTCGTGGTGAAGACTCGGGAGAGGAAGGACCTTATCACCGACCTAACCGAGACGTTCAAAAGTCTAAGAACTTTCAACATGAAGCTTAATCCTGAGAAGTGTGTTTTTGGAGTATCTTCGGGAAAACTGCTCGGGTTTATCGTATCCCAACGAGGCATTGAGGCCAACCCAGAAAAGATCAAGGCCATATCAAATATGGAACTGCCGACTTGCCAAAAGGATGTCCAGAAGCTTACAGGATGCATGGCCGCACTCAGCAGATTTATTTCCCGACTGGGTATGCGAGGTATGCCATTCTTTAAACTCCTCAAGAATCTTCTGGCGAAGATGTTGATTGGCCTGCTAGCTTCCTCGTTCTCCCGAGCATAGATGATCAGCTTGCAAACAATTCCTCGGTGCACACCATTAACGAACCAGCTGCCTCCTCGGTAAAGCGGACGATAGAATCCTCCAAGCGTCTGAAGAACTCTCCACAGCTCCATAGCATAGCCACCTGCTGACTCCTCAAAGGTTGGAACGATCGGCATCTGCTCCACAAGAACTTTGAATAAGCTCTCCACCCGAAATGGCAAGTAAACGGTAAATTCAGCAAAGGCGAGAAGTAGAGAATCAGATGAGTCGAGAGTGTTTTGTTAGTCAAATTTAAATTTTCCTTCAGAAAATAGTTTTGGACACAACCTGGACACCTTCATGCTATCTAGGGCCAAGACCTACAGTCAGTATGCTCTGATACCACCTCAGAAGGACCCGAATCCATCGATTCGAACCCATCGTGTTTACCGCACTAGTCCGTGATCAACGCTAGTGCACACAGTTCAACATCGGTACATATCATATCATACTCAACAATAATAGAATAATACTCCATTTATTGATATAGCTAAGTGTATGATCTTATGACCGACTTACATTATTAAGCCACGTAGGGCAAGACTGGAAATATAAGTTAAGAATTAAGCAGCGGAAAGTAGAAAACGTAGATAGCTCATCACCACCACAGTAAACCGACAAGGCTCGGACCCTAATGACTCGCGTCCTCTTGGAATTCCTCCTCCAACACAGGTGTAGATTCTTCAACTGTTGATTATTGTTGTTGGCAAGGGTTAGTACTTAAACACTCAACAAGTTGTGCACAGAATGCAATTCTATGTAACTATATACAAGGCTTATTCCAATGGATAGGCTATCATGGCTATTTTGCAATAAGCAGCATTTATGAACAAATATAATAAATAGATTATAAAGACTGTAAAACAAATAATGATAGTAAATAGATTCAGCATTTCTCAAGTAAAAAAAGTTTCCAATTCTAAGTCAAATTCCATCTTCCACATGGCATTCTGCCATCCCAACCAAATTGTCCATTTAATTAAGCTAACCCTTAACTGTAATTCCCGAGCATTGCTTAATACCGCGAGCACGGCTATCTGAATAGTTTCACACTCTGCAGAGGTTATGCACTTTACCCACGCGATACAACCAAACACCACCAAGGCGAGTGATTATAACAAAGCCTTTATAATGCGTTGGCTTAACTCGGTACCACCCGCTAAGGTTTCAACACTGGTGGACTGGTTACCACATCCGGGCCCCCTCTTGCGCCATGTGAATTTCTCCATAACTCGAACTCACACCACCAAGATAGTACCAAAATTAAGACATTGCAAATTAATCAGCTAGGCTGGCCCATACCAGACATGTGGTTGCATGATTGACTCAGGTCAAAGGCTTGCAAGGTTAAGTCCTTAGAGTGATCAAGGCAAGACTTCCACATAGCCTCTGCCCATCGGGCCCACCTTGGCATACTCGCCCCTTGTCACTTGCCCCAATCTAAGTGTTTATCACCCAGTTGATTACCAAGCACCACGTGCCATCAACAATTCAACATCGTTGCGTGACATGACTCGCCAGAACAACTCAACCTCATCGTGTGATCCCACATGACACACAAGTTCATAACATCGTTCCATATTCCATTAGTCAAGATTAATTATCAATGATTCAATCACATGTGATGACGTGGCATGGCTAAGCAACTATTACGGTCTAACCATCCCATGTTGATTATAACTACTAACCAACTATAATGAACCAATCTAGGGTGACAATGGATCATGGCATACAACGACAAGGTAGGGTATAAATCAAATTGGTATAATAGCTAAGTCCCAATTTAATTTGAAACAATTGTATACTTGAAATAATATGCAATAAGGTAAAACAAATATAGCAATTTTATAAACATGGGTTCAACATGATCAAAGCACAACATGCCTTGGAATAGGTCCTGATCTTGATCTGGAGCTTGCTCTTGAGTTGTTGGATCTTCCTCCGAAGCGTCGCATAATTCAACGTCTACGCATACCGAAAGAGAAAAGCAAATAAATACCAAAACAGTGAGCAAATAAACTCCAAAAATAAAATAAAATTCACCATTAAATATATCTCAATTTTACAAATTTTTAGAAATTTGAATCACTCAAATCCGAGTTAAGATGCAAAAGATATAGCCTTTTGAAGTGTGAATTAATTCTGAAAATACAGAAATTAGAAAACCGAATTTAACAGAATTATTTTTAAACTGAAAAACCGATTTATTGTGCAAGCGTGACGTCATGCTGACGTCAGCCCTGAACTGAACCAATCAGGTTCTGCCACGTGTCTCGGGCGTATAGACTGAGTCCACGGCGTTAGGTCGGTTCACCGCAGACGCGGTCCATGGCGCTTCGCAAAACGTGCCGACACGCGTCGCAATCTGATTGGTCGTAGCGCCGCCCCCGCCGATGCACAACACGCGGAGCGCATCTACGGCTTGATCTGATCGAACGGCGACAAACGCGCGCAACGCGGCTCGATCCCCTCCGTTCATCCAGATCCAACGGCCACGAACTCACCCGAAGCTAAAGGCGAAGCGGCGGCGAGAAGATCCACTGGAGACGAGGAAGAAACCTAGGTGACGGCGTTCCGGCGCGATTCTGACGCGAAGAAGAAGAGTAGCCAACGCGGTACAACTCGACGAGCTCGGATCTGGGACCAAAGCGTCGAAAATCAACGGATCGGCGACGTTCTTTAGCAAAAAACGCTGCGGCTGCAAACTTCAACTCCGACGAGCTTCTTCGTGGAAACGGCGGCAGCACAGGGCTCGGGAGCTACGACAAAACACGCGGCACGAGGTGAGGAGTTCAGCGCCCGCGACGGCGCCTTAAATAGCCGCCGACGGGAGGCGTCGCGGCAGCGGACTCGAGGATGACTCGTGGCGGTGCCGACCACGAGACACGGAGAGGTGATGCGGATGCATCCAAGGCCACGCCGCGCCATCCGACGGCTCAACGCCGGCCACGCGGCGGCTCACACCGTTGATCTCGATCCAACGGTTGACCGCATTAGGGTTAGGGTTTCACGCGAACGGCCGACGGGCCGCATAAGAATGGGCCTACTACATCGCTCACAGAATTTTTAAAAGATTTCTCATTTAAAATAATTACAGAAATTCATTTTATTTATTTTAGGCAATAAAACTATTAGGAAAAATCCAAGAAAGATCTCAAAAATACTTTGAGACATTCTGGACTCAAATAAAATATTTTTGGCAAAACTTTATATTAAATTTGCAATAATTTAAATAGATTTGAACAAAAGGTTAATATTCTTAATTTAAAATTAATTCAAATAAATCCAGAAAAATCCAAATAAACTCGAGAAGATCATAAATGCACAATTAAGCAATAAAATATTATTTGAGCAAATTTTGGGATGTTACAGAGGCACTCATCCATAGGCTCCGTATCGCCATATCACTCGGTATCCGACGTTTGGCGGTTCGTGGAGATTCAATGCTCGTGGTCAATCAGGTGCAAAAAGAATGGTCCTGCGTCGAAGACAACATGGATGCTTATTGCCAGGAGGTACGCAAGCTAGAAGGCAACTTTGACGGTTTGGAACTTGTTCATGTGCTCCATCGGGACAATGAAGCGGCCGACGAGCTAGCAAAAATGGGATCCTGCCGGACTACAGTGCCCGTAGAAGTATTCGTCCAAGAAATTAATAAGCCCACGATAAGCACTCGGTCAAAGTCGGACATCCCTGCGGAGAAGAGCGTAGAAGCAGAAGTCCTGGTCATTACCCCCGATTGGACAGCTCTGTATCTGGACTATTTGACGAAGGATGAGCTACCCAAAGACAGCATGCAGGACGAACGAATAATGCGCCGAAGTAAGAGCTATGTGGTAATCAGGGAAGAACTCTATCGCAAGAGCTCCTTTGGTGTACTACGACGGTGCATATCAGAACAAGAAGGAAAAGATCTTCTCAAAGAAATCCACTCGGGAATTTGTGGGAATCACTCGGCGTCAACAACCCTGGTCGGCAAGGCTTATCGTCAGGGATTCTTCTGGCCGACTGCTGTCACTAATGCAGAGTATATCATCCGGACATGCGAAGGATGTCAATTCTTTGCACGATAGGTGAACAAATTGGCACAGGAACTACAGACCATCCTAATCACCAGGCCAATTGCGGTCTGGGGGTTTGACATGGTGGGACTTTTGAAGAAGGCTCAAGGTGGTTATACTCATCTCTTCGTGGCCATCGATAAATTCACCAAATGGATTGCGGCCAAGCCAGTCGCCACAATGACAGTCGCAAAGGCCAAAGAATTCTTCCATGAAATCATGGTTAGATTCGGCGTACTAAACCGAATCATCACGGATAACGGCACCCAATTCAGAGGTGGCATATTTCAAGATTGGTGCGGTGAACTCGGCATAAAAATTTGCTTCGCATCAGTAGCACACCCCCGAAGTAATGGGTAGGTCGAATGAGCCAACGGCATGGTGCTGCCAGGCCTAAAGGCAAGGATTTTTTATCGTCTCAAATCATATGCTACTCGGTGGGTGAAAGAATTGTCTTCGGTACACTGGGGGCTGCCAACCACTCCCAGCAGAGTAATCGGGCAGTCACCTTTCTTCCTGGTGTACGGCTCAGAGGCGGTCTTACCCACCGATTTAGAATTCGGATCCCCGCGGGTTCGGAGCTATGAGGAGGTCGCTTCGGAAGAAAGCCGGCTAGAAGACCTCGACCGACTGGAAGAAGCCAGGGACGTTGCAACAATTCAGTCGGCAAAGTACCTTTAGGGCTTACGCCGCTATCATGGTCGCAATGTAAGGAGCCGCGCATTCTCCAAAGGAGATCTGGTCCTTAGAAAGAATCAGAAAAATGCAAGCACAAGCTCTCCACAAGCTGGGAAGGCCCTTACATCATCGATGAGGTGATACGCCCAGGAGCTTTTAAGCTGAAGCGTGAAGATGGCACAATTGTCAACAACACCTGGAACATAGAACATCTACATCGTTTTTTTCACTTGAACTTTGTAATTCATTTGCTTTTTTTATGAATGAATGTTCACTCTTAAAGTTGTTCTCGTATAATCTCCTCAAAAATTATGCGTCTGAGTGCTTCGCTCCTACGAATTTTAAGACTCTGAGACATGCGTCATGAACCATGCCCCAGAGCCTGGGGCCTGAACTAGTCGGACATGATATTTAAGATGTCAAAACTACTCTGGCAAAGCAGCATATTTAAAGAGAAAATGCAGGGCCAAAGAAACATTTTCATGCAAGTTCAAAGATACACATTCATATATTTTGTTCACAGCTCCAAAGTTTCTACGACCGCTGAAGAAGCATCCTTAACTTCCTCCCAGAGTTCGGCAGCCCGGTCTTCATCCACGTTGCAGGCGTAGCCATCTTTATTGGCTTCAAGATCCACTCGGGGATAAAGCGACTTGGTGATCGCCAGAGCCTGGCTAGCACCGTTGGTTGCCGTTTCCTTCAAGAGTCTCTTGAGCTCCGCGGGGGCTTCCTCTAGTTGGGAGATAACATGGTCCCTGCTGAGTGGCCTCTCGCCTCCGGGATGAAGCAGCCTCAACAATGGCTCGGAGGCCTCGCGAAGCTTAGCGCAAGATGTTTCAAAGGCCTCGACTTTCTTGTTATAAACGGCGTATTGCGCCCGCGTCTTGAACTTGTAGTCTGCAAGCAAAACAGATAATTAAGAAACACCAAGTAGACAACAAAGGCAAGGGAGGCCCAAGCTGCTGAGCGTACCTTCTAGCTCCTTCTCCGATTTCAATTTGGAGACCTCCGAGGCCTTACGTTGCTCTTGGATCTTTACAATAGTAGAATCTCGAACTGACATGAAGATGAGGAAATCAAAAGACCAGACGATTAAACGAGAACACGGGATGGTCCAAGAAATATCTACCTCGAAGGGAGCCAACAACATCTAGCTTCTCCTGCCGCAGGGTTTCCTTCTCCTCCCACAGGGCTTGGACCTCTGACCGAAGATTTTGCAGCTCGGCCGCATGATTAGCTTTGATCTGCTCCAATTCGGCCAGATATTCCTGGCGCGTCCTGACCTCCGAGAGCATCTTTTGGAGGTATTCGGATTTTTTTGCAGAGCGTTCTCCCAATTTCTGTAACCATCGCATGGAAAGGTGACAACATGCTAACCGGCACAAGCAAGAAGGTGATAAGAGTAGTGAAAGTATTACTCGGGCCAGGCTAGCACAAGCGGCGGCATGACTGTAAAAGTCATTCCTTTCTTTCTCCTCCTCCGAGTCGTCAAGGGACTTCAAGCCGTCTTCCTCATCAACCCACGTGGTTTGCATTATGAGTTGAGGGCGAGCAAGAGTCGGCGGATCTCAGGGCATCTCTTCAACCTTGGGGGATGGACGGGAGACGGGCTCTTGAGGAGCAGGACCCAATGCCGAAGCACGGGGTGTCGATGAAAGCGGCTGTGGCTCGGAGGGTGCCCCTATGTCCCCAGGCGAGGCAGACTGTGAGGCCTCCTTAACCAAGACATGTACATCCTGGGACTCAGTTTCTTCAGGGGCCCCAGACGGTATCTCGACAGGAACATCATACGAAGGATTCCTATAAGAAGAATGATCGGTGAATAAACCGGCAAAATGCGTCGAATAAGAGTCGATAGGACATCCAACCTGTCGGACTTCTTTATTCTCATTGGGGGTTTCTTGCGAGCGGTAGAACCACTTCCGGAGGGACCAGTCGGGGTGCTACGATCTAGAACCCTAGGCTCTTCCCGAGCGCTCGAGTCACTCGGAGTTGGACTCAGCTGGACCGCGGGCTTATAAGGAAGGGAAACTGAAGGCACCGGGGCTTGCGCTGGTGGTTCTTGGAGTTTTGGACCACCAGTCGGGCGCCGACGCTTCGGGGAGTCCTTGATGATTGTTTTCTTCCCCTTCTTAGCGATCAGGTCTCTGGCTTGGGAGCTCGCAGGTCGCTTCCAGTGAGCGCTCTTATGAACAGGAATTTCTGGGAGAGGCGCGTCACTGAAGAAAGGCAATCGATCCTAGAAAGGAGTATTATAACTATCAAAAGTCATTCAGAGACGAATGTGGAAGTCTATCAGCTAAACTTTCTTACCTCAGGAGGAGGATTTGATGCAGTGAAGGATTTCGGGCATCTGACGGTGGACATCTCTACACTCGGGATAAAAAATTCGCCTACCTGAGCATATACTTGCTCCTTTGACACTGATTCGGGCAGTTCCTGAGTCGGATCGTCCCTCCCTTCAAATTCATATCCCAGATAGACTCGCTCTTTTAGCGGTTGTACCCGGTGACCGACAAAATGGAGGGCTAGACCAACTCCCATGAGACTGTCTTCTTTTAATTTCTCAATCAGCGCCAAAAGATCATGCACCTGGTCCATGTCGCCAGCATTGGGAGCAGATACCCAAGAAACCATCACCTTAGGCTAGCGCCCAACAAAAGAGGGGAGAGTAGGATCAGGATTGACACAGTAGAACCATTCCAGGTGCCAGCTTTTATTTGAAGATTTGAAGGGAATGGCAAAGTAATTTTTCTTTAATCTTTACCGTAATTGGAATCCGGCTCCCCCAATTACCTTGGGGTCGCTCTTTGAGGGTTAAGGTTTTAAAAGGTAAAAGTGGCGAAAGAGATTGAAATGAGGGTGGATGCCCAAGAATGCCTCGTAGAGGTGAACGAAGAGGGAGATTTGCAGGATAAAGTTGGAATTCAAGTTCACTAACTCTATACCATACAAAAAGAGAAGACCGCGAAGAAAAGCGCAGGTAGGAAGGCCCAGCCCGCGTTGGAAGAAAGATTCGAAAACCACAATTTCTTCTGACCGAGGGGTAGGGATGGATTCACCTGTGGCCGGTCTAGCGGAAAACAAAGTCAAGGCTGGAAGAACCCCATCATCCGCCATGGATTGCAACCGCTCTTCCGTCGTTATCGAGGTGGTCCAATCTTGAGGCAAAGGCAATGAGGAGGTGTCTTTGGAAGAATGAGAAGACATTTTCAGAGGAAGGATGAATGAAAACACAAGAATGTGAGCGCAGCAACAGCAAACCCTAGCGGCGGAGAAGCCGGAGAGACAAGGAAGCAGAAGAGGCAAGAGCGCACTCGATCGGTGCACAACTTGGTCTTAACATACGAAAAATCAGGTTTTTGCCAAATCGGCGGGAAAAGATTGCAGAACACCTAACCCTACTCTATGCTTCGTAATGGTTCGCTAGCCTAGCATCCTAACATACGGAGACAGGCATGGTTTGACTAAGTCATACTTGGGACACGTTTCTCCCCACGATGGGATGTTTAACCGCTTATCGAACTAAGCGGGACGTGTGTATCCTCCAGTTTGCATTAAAAATATCTTCTTACGGTATACCCCACGTTGGGTCACAGATTGGTTACCGCATGGCAGAATCATATATCGCGGGTTGAGCCTGATAAGGCACGGTTCCAATGGTATGCCCCAAGATGGGTCGATAAGCTGTGCATCGTAATAAACGAGTACAGATACTGTTCGGATAAACCTTGATATGTCCGAAGTTGGACCAGAGCTATATCCTACACCAGTCAGATATAGGTATCACTCGGCCATGAGCCAAAAAATCCTGATACGCTCCAAGTTGAGCCTAAGCTATATCTTATAGCAGTCAGATATGGGTATCACTTGGCCAAGAGCCACATAAATATGATACGCTCCAAGTTGAGCCTAAGCTATATCCTACAACAGTCGGATATAGGTATCACTCATCCAAGAGCCATGTAAATATGATACGCTCCAAGTCGAACCTAGGCTATATCCTACAGCAGTCGGATATGGGTATCACTCGGCCAAGAGCCACGTGAATATGATGTCCCGAGTCGGACCAGAGCTATATCCTACAGTAGTCGGATATAGGTATCACTCGGCCAAGAGCCGCGCAAATCCTAATATGTCCCAAGTCGGACCTAAGATATATCCTTCGACGATTGGATATGGATATCACCCGACCAAAGAGCCATGCAAGCTTCGATATTCCCCAAGCTGGGTCTAGGCTATGTCTAACGACAATCATGGATATCACTTGGAAAGGTATTTCTTTATTATATATAAATTCCCCAGGCATTATGCCTGGGAAAATATTTTCTTACATTTACAGGGGTCTTATACTTCTCCGCGGCGCACACGTCCAAGCGCCTCCACGAAAGCTTCCCTAGTCCTATAAAGGACAGGGAAAATTTCGAGGAAGGCGTCGAGGGCAGCGCGGTCGAGGGCTGCAGCATTTTCTTCAGCCCACTCGGCCATGGCGAGGTCGAATAGGCCCACTCCTCGACAAGTTCTTGATCCTGGCGGTCCATGAAGTCCTTCAGGAAGAAGGTGGAGCTTGGTGCAGGAAAATGGAGGACTAAGCGTGAGAGAATGAATTCTACTAGCACTGGTTCGCCTTTTATAGCTGATACAGTGAGGTTGAAGTAAATGCGAAGATGTAATGACATCAAAAACCGAGGAGACTTGGAGTTAAGCTAGTTTTAGAAGCCAAAGAGGTTCTCGGAAAATGAATTGGCGCAGGAAGTCAAAACAACTCGAAGACTGTTCGGCATTGATCCTTGAAGAGGAAGAATATTAAGGTTTCGCCTCGAGCGGGAAGAAATATCAAATCTTCATATGAGATGTGGGTCAAAAGCTACCCATGATAAATCTGTCAAATGGGAGATTATAATCAGCTGGAACAAAAAACTAGAGATTATATTCGAGTCCATCATAATCCTCTTGCTGCAAGGAGAAGCCTTCAAATCAAGGCAGAAACCAGTCGGAGGCTTATGCCAGAAACTGAAAACGCTGATCCAAGTTGAGTCCCAGATAAAGATACAGCAACCGGATCATGAATCACTCGGGGGCTACTGTGTAATATAAGAACCCAGGTGTCTTCATAACCGGCCCAGAAGTGCCTGACGGAGGGATAGGGTCGAGTGGAAGGCCCAGAGGATAAGCCCCACGCCAAGCCTTGCTGCCGTGCGCAAGGGGATACATCCTAGAGATAGTTGAACATATATTTAGATATAAGAGATATGATTGTATCCGAGTTGTTAGCAGGATAAGATAAAAATGTAAACTTTATCCTGTAACCGATTAGAATCCAATAACCAATCGGGATCCCTTAACCGATCGGGACTCTGTAAACCGCCCCACCCCCATTATATAAGGGAGAGGGTGGGTGACAACAAGAGAACGAGCAAACGAGCAATCTTAGATCCCAGAGATCCAAATAATCCCAGCACACAGGACTAGGGTATTACCTCCACCGTTGAGGGTCTAAACCTGTCTAAACCTTTATCTTATGTGACCATCGAGTTTGAGATCAAGCGCCTGCCCCATAAATTCATTTCCGACCACAAAAGTCGACAGTAGTAGCTCCCCAATTCACTTGAAGCAACTAACGTGGCTCAGACCCTAAGCAATCACATCATCATGATACTCCTCCTCCATGACTTGCGTAGTCTCTTCCTCTTCTAAAGTAGTTGTTGTGGGGTGAGTACATAAAGCACTCAACAAGTTGTGCACAGAAATGCAAGTCTAATATTCTATATGCATGGCTTATTCCAAGGAATGGATAATATGGTTATTTTGCAGTAAAGCAGTATTTATAAAAGAATACGGTAAATAGATTGAAAGACAGTAAAACAAATAACAATAATTAATAGATTCAGTTTCTCAAGTAACAGGATATCCAACCCTAAGTTAAGTTCCAAATTCCCATGGTAATCCTATCATCCCAACAAGTTTTCATTTAATAAAAGTCTAACCCTTGACTGTAAGTCCCGAGCATTGCCCAATACCGTGAGCACAGCTATTCGAATAGTTTTTTCACTCTGCAGAGGTTATGCACTTTACCCATACGATACAACCAAACACCACAAAGGCGAGTGATCATAACAAAGCCTTTACAATGCTCTAGTTAGACCCAGTACTGTTCGCTAAGGTTTTAACACTGAAGGGTTAAACCACCACAACAGGCCCCCTCTTGCGCCATGTGAGTTGCTCCAAAAACCCGGGACTCACTATACATCATAGCAGCACCAAAATCTAAGCATTACAAATTAGTCAGCTAGGCTGTCCCATTCCAGATGTGTGGTTGCATGAAAGACTCAGGTCAAAGGCTTGCAAGGTTAAGTCCTTAGGGTGATCGAAGCAAGACTTCCACATACCCTCTGCCCATCACGCCCACCTTGGCATGCTCGCCCCTTGCCACTTGCTCCAATCTAAAATGATTACCACCCCAGTTGATTACCAAGCACCACATGCTATCAACAATTCAACATTGTTGTGTGCCATCCCTCGTCACTACAACTCAATCTCATTGTGTAACAACTCATGACACACCAAGTTCCATAACATTGTTCCATATTCCATTAGTCAAGATTAACTTTCAATATTCCAAGTATGTGATATGTACGTGGCATGGCTAATCAGACTAACACGGTCTAACTAACCTATGTTGATTGCTAATATTAACCAACTAGTAATTTAACCATCATAGGTTGACAATTAGATCATGGCATACAGTTGGCAAGGTAGGGAGTAATTCAACTAGGAATATTAACTAGATCCCAAAGTAATCAAAATCATTTGTACCCATAAAATACCACACATTAAATTAAAAGACAACATAGCGAATTTGTAAAATTAGGTGCAACATGATCAAAACACAACTTGCCTTGGAATAGGTTCTGATCTTGCTCTGGGCTTGGGTCTTGAAGCAATGAATCCTCCTCCAGAGCACCGAGTAACTCAACGTCTACACGAATCGAGCAAAGAATAGCAAATAAACACCAAAATAGAGAGAAAACAGACTCCAAAAATAAAATAAAATTCACCATTAAATAGATCTTGATTTTAAATTTTTTTAGAAATTTGAATAACCAAAATCCGAGTTTAAATGCAAAATATATAGCTATTCAAAGTTTTAATAAATTCTAAAAATACTGAAATTATAAATTCCGATTTTCCTGAAATATTTTTATAAAGAAACTCGTATTATTGAGCAAGCAACACGTGGACCAATCACAGGTCGACATGTCGCTCGGTCTAAAAACCTGGTTCCCGGAACCTCCTCTGGTCCACCGTGAACCCGGCGCACGACGCATCGATTCCCGCATTGTCACGCGTCAGCACGCCACTGGCCGATCCGAGCGACACGACCTAACCCGTATAGATGCGATCTAATGGATAACGATCTAAACCTACGAGGCAGGATCCTGACTGCTTACCTCTGATCTAACGATCGACGTTACCGGAGTCGTTTACTGTTGATGACGCGACGCGATCCTAGCGGTCCGAAAAAGATCCAACGGTCGATGAAGCTCCCCGACGTAGATGGCAGCACGACGGCGAGCTTTCACCAGAGCGGAGAAAGAAGACCACCGGAACGGCGTTTTGGCTCAACTCTGGCGTGATGAAGTGGTGGCTCCGACGTGGCTTGGAATGGGGAAGCTGAATCTCGAACCCACACGGCGGAAGACGACTTGACGGCGACGAAGATGAAGAAAATGAACAGTGGCGCCTTCGGGAACTTCGGCGAGCTCTAGCGCACAAGCGGCGATGGCACGAGCGATGACGGCTAGGCTACGGATGCGGAACGGGACGACAATTCTCGAGGTGCGGTCTGCGCCTTAAATAGCCTCAGCATGCGCGCTAAAAAGGCAACCCTAACCATATACGGCAGCGGCATATCGGCAACGGACTCAGAGACCAGATTGGAGACGATGAACGAGGACCGTTCGATTTGCGATCAACGGCTGAGATTCCATCCGAGACGATACGATCTGATCCGCACCATCCAAATCCAACGGATGCGATCCCCTCCTTCCAAAACAACGCGATTCCATCTCCACCGTCCGATCTTAATCTAACAGATCACAACTCTAGGGTTTCTGACCTCATCTTCAAATCACAAGCGTCCCTTCACGATCCAACGGTCGATGCAGCACCGGTGACGTGGCTTGTGTTAGTGTTATGCCCTTGAGGCAATCATTTAAATGATTGTAACATGACTATGTTTATGAATAATAATATGATTATTGGTCCAATGAATGTATATCATTGTATTGATCAACAAGTATGTGACTTGCTTATGAAGCTCTTTACTTAATGATGTAATTCGATAAATATCTCTGATCGGATATCATCGTATAGGACAACGATGAATAGATCAGCACATGTAGTGATCGATGATCATGCTTCATAGATCATGGGATATGGAGATATCATCTATACATTGTGGACGCATGTTGAAGAACATGGGTTAGATAGACCCGAATGGGACAACTGCGAGAATGTTTCATTCTTATGTGTCATCAGTGTATCTCATACCTAGTAGATGTATGATCCTTAGACACGAGATTGTCATATTCCCTACATGTGTAATAGTTTTCCATGGGGCTATCAAACACTACTTCCTAACCAGATAGTTATAAAGGTAGCTTTCATGTTTACTATGAAACGTGCAGAGGGAAGTGAGCAGTCAAGATGGAATTTGCCACTCCAATGAAACGGAGATATATGACAAGGCCACTCGTGTGATATGATTAAAGAAGTGCATGGCCATGCCGTGATTGAGGAGTCAATCACAACTTATTAATATATCACGGATACGAGAGATGGATTGAATCATCAAAGGATGACATGCTTCTCGCCTTGAGATCAATCTTCATATACTTGGCAAAGGGATTATTATATGAGTACTTTTGATAGGTTCTGTCCGATTTGATCATAGTATGTTTGGGAGTTGGCATACTTTGCAAGAAGCCACTACCAATTATTGGATTGAAAAGGAGTTTTCCGAATCCACGTCCAAACGTACGTGAACCTGCAGGGTCACACACTTAATGGGCTAGGACGCATTAATTTTGATTGGATCCGTAATTAATGAACCTCGTGGGCTTAGCACGCTGATGGGCCCTAGTTTAGGGTTTCATCTCGTGGCTATATAAGGAGGGGAGGAGGGAGGGCGCAGGGGGTGCTTTCCCACGGTTTAGGAGTGATTCACTCGAAACCCTAGCCTACTCCTCTCGCTGCCCCTGCCGAGCGACCAGGTGCTTGCACACCGACGCACGGCGTTCCATCTCTAGACGTGTGGACTACTGCGGTGACGCTGCTGCGACTGCGGCGTGGGAGGACGATCCACGGCAAGGCGAGGACGATCCACTACATCGACGCAACGACTGCGGCGAGAACAATCCACTACGTCGATGCGTGAAGGATTCCGCAACTGCGCGTCTAGTGGTAATCTTATCTATGATCCTCTTCTTGCGAGTAGCTTTCTGGTTACGCGGTAGATTTTTTTTTGTGCTAGCGTAGCATACCACGTTCCTCTTCAGCTTGATGGAGTCCGCGCGATGGAAATCCCATGGTGGATGCTAACCCTAACCGAAATAGGCCGAACGAGCCGCGCGATAGATGGGCAAGACATCGCCAGACAAAGGTTTGGCTTGACCCGATCGCTCACAACGGTTTTAAACAGGTTTTTGATGTAAAATAATTACAGAAATTAGTTTAATTAGTTTTAGGCTATAAAAACATGAGGAAAATCCAAGAAAATTCTTATAAATACTTTGAGACATTTTGAACTCAAATAAGATATTTTTGGCAAGACTTTATATTAATTTTATACACTTATAATTAGTTTCCACAAAAGGCCAATATACTTAATTTAGAATAAATTCCAAAAAAATCCAATAAATTCAGAAAAATCACAAAATGCACAATTAGCAATAAAATAATATTATATGCAAATTTTGGGATGTTACATAAACACAAATAAAAAGACAGTATAACCACATAAACATGAATCATAATCTTACTAATGAACATTCCTATTTCTCTGAGTAAGCTTTTGTTTAGATCTTCTATCTATCTTCTTTTTGCCCTTATTTTGCTTTGTTGTTTATTGTATGTTATTCCTGTTGATCAACGAGTAGATTCCGATGAACTTGAGTTGGTGGACGACGACCTCGCCGACGATCCAGATTTTGTACCGAACGACGATCAGCAAGGCAAGCACACCCTTGATCATCTTGATCCTATTATTTCAAATATTTACTTTTCTATGCTTTGCAACACTATTATGCATGCACGTACTTTTCATAAAAATGCTATACTGAAATGTTGGTAGATATACCTGATATTTCATGGAACTTCCTTGATAATTATGGACATGAGAACCTTGATAACCATAGAAAATGGGTAGACATTACATAATGTCAATTTGGGTATATACGATTAGTAATCATGCTTAGCCATGCTTATTTAGCAACGAAGTAGATGATCAAATCAAAACTGGTTCTTGGGAATTTAAAAATGTTGGATATGTTATGATGTCGTTTGTGGATATTTTGACTAAAAACTCAAAATAAAACTATGGTTTAGATGCGGGTAATTATTGGCAATAGCCGGTTGTGTAAGGGTTAGACTTGTACGTAGTGTAAGAGAGAAGTATTCCCGTATCGGATTAAGGACCGAGCTATGGGTTGTTTTCAAGCCAAGAAAACCATGGAACCACAGGTGCTATTATGGGCAGCCTTAATCTACTAAGTTGCTTAGATCTAGCATTGCACATTGGTAGGCGGGAGATAGTATGAGCAATCCTTTCTAGGCTTGCTTGTGAGGGGCTTCCACACCAAGGTGTGGGTAAATGCATGTCGATAAAATAGTGCACGCCTTGTTTTGGGAAGAAACCCTTTCTTGCAGAGATGGACTGCCAATGTTGTTGATATATATATATATATATATATATATATATATATATATATATATAGAGAGAGAGAGAGAGAGAGAGAGAGATGGACTGTTATGTTTTACTTAATTATGTTTCTTCTTCCATAACAAGGGTTCAACATCATCGGGCTGGTGCAAAGTTAGGTCTAGACAATGTAACGGTTATGTCATGATCTCCGTGCCGACACCCCAAAGGAAGAGTGTCAACTGGCCTGACAAAAATGGTAGATCATTTCTTGTGGGTACAGTTATACACCTATGCAGAGTGTAAATCTAATTAATTAGCCGCGCCTACGGTCAAAGGCATTTGTAACGTCATCGCATGGTAGAGCTTTAATATTTCCAAAAATGATTTGGTGGGAAATGGTGTTTTGAAATATAATCCATGTCTGGGAATGACATGGAGACAGATGGATTTAGTCGGGTAGACTGCAATATGATCTTAACACTATATCAATACTTTATTATTACAATAATTGCTCTTTTATAAATTTCGGTTGCAATCTAGCATATGATTATGCTTTTATTTGCTAATGCAAAATAACTGTAGAAACCTCTCCATTGTTATAACCTGCATTTATGGCCTACGCGATCAAGCATGCTTTGTAGAAGTAAGTACAATTAATATTCCTCTAACCTAACACTTTATATATTTAACTACATCCATTTTTTGACTCAATGGCATCTCTCTAATGTATGTAAGTGTTTCTCGTCCTACATCGCTAAAGGAGGGCTACACGATGACAAACAACGTGACAAGATGGAGTATAAGCGCTTCAGGGTACAAGTGCCTAGCATATATAGGATTAATTTTTTCTTACATCTATACTTCTTCTCTTAATTTCTTTTTCTTTCTTCACAGTGTCATCAACAGGGCAGCTGCGACCTATGCGGCTTCTACGTCATACATCACAAGCTAATCGTGGTCAGCAACGCAGACCTTTTCCCTAAGGTATATGTACATGCATAATAATATACTTAGCCTTTTACATACAAATTTTAAAACTTAAATTAGTGCACTCATTTTTATTTTGCAAAACATCGATATCCCCAAAAGAGCTTACAAATCAAAGAACTCAAAAAATTACGAGACCACTTATGCCAATGGTATTGGGTAGAGGTTATATCGGAGGACGGTAGGTTTAGAGATCCTGAAGGCTCCTACTAATCCGTATGTAAACAATATTAATTATATATATGTGAATACGATATGTGTACTGACTGTTAAGCATGTTTGTGTTCTATATTGTGAACAGATGTGATATGTGTGTTGTAATAAAGTGTTTGTATTCTGTGAATATGATAGTGCATACCGTGTGGAATCTGTTGTGTGAATGTGATATGTGCATATTGTGTGTAATGTGCTGTTTTTGGGAAGGTGCACAACTGGAAAACAGCACATCCCTCATCACAATCAGTTCTTTCTTAGAAGCGATAGTGATTATGGTCTCATCACTATCGATTCAAGCTTAGAACCGATAGTGATGAGGTTCTTAGAAAGAAGCCATAGTGATGAGGTGCTCATCACAGTCAGTTCTTAGAAAGAAGCGATAGTGATGAGCATCACTATCGCTTCTTTCTAAGAACTGACTGTGATGAGCACCTCATCACAATCAAGCAAAAAATGTATGTGATAGCGCCGCCTCAACACTATCTAATAACTTTGTATTGCCATCAGAGCCGACTGTGATAACGAAAAAGAACCGATTGTGATGTACATTCCTGTAGTAGTGAACATGCAGGAGAGATGTGGCTAGTTTAGAATGAGAACCTCTCTGAGAAAGAGCGCTACAGTAAATTTGCAAGGCTCTCGAGGGCAGTAAAAAGAAATAGGGAATACGGCCAAGAAAAAAGAGAACTGGTAAATAAAGAAGTGAAAAATATTAGAAGCAAAAAAAAACAAGGGTGCTCTCGGTTTGTTAAAAAATAATTTGGTGCAATATTTTCTATGTTATTTTCTACCACTTCAGTATACCTCTTTGGTGTATGTTTCTTAGTTGGTATATTGTGTTGCAATCCATGTTGTTACACATCCTATTTTGCTAGCTTTATTACATATCTTGTAATAGCAACTTAGGATATTGTTAATTTTTATATTATTATTTGATTTTGTATTAACTAAGTTACACATCTATTACTCCTTGCTACATATATTCATACCAAGCTCCAATAAACCACCGCTACTATGCTTTGGGTTCACTCTTTAATTTGGTTCATCATCACCATCGTTGACTTCTACGACTACTAAAGTGTAAGTTTTGACCTCAATTCACTGTGGAGAGGTAAGGACTTGATTTGGTAAGAAGCTTGTGGTTGAGTGATTTCACATACACTTTCATTCATTGCATATTTATTTATTTCTTTGTGTTAACTAACCATGGTAAGATACGAGTATTGGCACTTTCCTTTTTATGGAAGTAATGAACTAGAAAAACATCTTGCATGGGAAGTACAACTAGAACTGTTGTTTAAAATCGAAATGACACCAAATGATAACGAGCTGATAGGAGCCACCGGAGAGTTTGAAGATTATCCATATAATTGGTGGCAACAATTTTTGGAAGGAACATACCTCATCAAAACATGGGAAAATTTGAAAGTGGTCATGATAAGCGAGTTTGTACAAACCTATTATGAGAGGGAACTAGTTCGCCATGTGGAAAGAATTACACAAAGGTGCAAATTTGTCTAAGATTATTGTGTTGAGTTGAAATGTGTAATGCGACGTGTTGGTATCACTAGTGTACTAAAAGAGAAGGAACACTTCAAAAGATGTTTGAACTTTAATATTGTTGCTGCACTTAAACATAAATGTTTTAGTAGTTTGTATGACCTTATGACATATGCTATGGAAGTGGAAAGAAAAATACATGAGATGCATCAAACCCTATGTGAGAATGAGAGCCACATAGCCAACTTGTGTGGGAGTGTTAAAAAGAATGAACTGTGTGATTCCATCATATGTGAGGTTGAGAGCATTCAAATTGAATGTGTGAGAGATACACCACAGGGAAAGAGAGATTTAAATGATAGGTCAACTGAGAATATTTCTAAGACCAATGACTTACTCTCTACTTCTAGTGTTGTTTCTCGCATCGTGCATGTTGACCAAGGAGATGAGGAGCTAAATGCTAAATAAATCATACCGCTAAAGAAGAAAAATAAGGAGATAACTATGGTTGAAGACGGAACACTTGCCATCCCATGGTTACTTCATGAAGTAATTCGACCCACGACATCTACAACAACTGAGGAGGACTTTACAGGTAAGAAGAATGGTGTCGAGTTAGTTATGATTAACTCACATGTGGTCCCTACATGAAAGTCATTTTTGAAAAATAATAAAATCTTGACATATTGGCCACACCTATCAGTCACTTTGAAAAGAAAATAAAATAACCAAAAATTAGAATGACGCTTTTAGTTCAAATGAAATAAATCTTCGACGTAACCCATCCTTTTCATTTTATGGATTTTTAGCCAATTTAAATTCAAATGTTCATAACTTTTGCATACAAACTCCAATTTGAGTGAAACTAATTTCTAAATTTTTATAAAATCATGATCTTTATGAATCAGTAAAAATATTTGAATTTAGCCTCTTTTTGAATTCATTTGATTATTATTATTTCTTTTATGATGGTTTACGTGTAGACACCGATGTTCTAGAAACCTTCGTCGTTGACCCAAATCAACCCAAGAATTCAACGAGCAATGAAAACACCTCCTTTGATAATGTTGATCCTATTATTTTACTTAATTTATATTGTTTTACAAATCTATGCATGCATGCATGTACTTTCTGTAAAAAAACTATATTTTAAGTATCGGTAGATATTCCTAGTTGCATGGGACTTCCTTAATAAATATGTATATATCAACATTGAAATCCATAAGGTAGGGTTAGGAAATAATTGATGTCAACCTTGGGTATTCTGACTTTGGAAAACAACTGGTCGGTTATAACATTTGTTAGGGGATATAAATTTTTACATATTGAGGAGTTACTTCTGTTATTTTTTGTATAAAATGAAAACTGAAAAAAAAGTTTTTTACCCGGATGAGTTATTGCTATATCCTAGGGTATGAGGGATGGACTTGCATGTAGTGTAGGGTAGGGGTGCAATTAGCTCGGATTTAGTCGGATATTGCTCTTTCCATATCCTAAACTATTTTTTATCGGATTCAGAGTCAGATATGAATAGTGCTAGATATGAATACGGTACGGATAATATCAGTCACGGATTTGAAGAGAATACAGAGTGAAATAGATACAGTACTAAATAAATTTTATCAGATATCGCACGAAAATAGATACTGCATATAGCACACATATAACAATAATTATTCAACCATATGAGTTCGAATGCAACAGAGTTATCGCAATTTAACAAGTCAATTTATCAGGAAGTCCAATGAAGTTGCAAAAGTACATTCAATTTCAATGGTACACATAGTGAAATGTTACGAAATATAGAACAATACGTAAATAATATCACAATAACATACCATAACTTCATGTCTCCATGAAACAGACATTAAGACAAATAAACAATATTAGGATTATATCATATGAACATACAAAACATATAAACACAAGACTCAACAATGAAACACTCTTGTAGAAGGCGGTGCCTGGGATGGCTTCTCTTTCTCCTCCTCCTCTGGTGGTGGGCCTTCACCAAGCTCAGCAAGAAGCTTATCCAAATCTTCCTCTTCCTGTGCTGTCCTTCTGCTCTTCTTCTTTTTCTTCTTTGATTTTTCCCTTTAGCATCATCCACACTAGCTATAGCAGCTGCAGTACCCTCATCCTTCATTGGCTTGGGCTCAGGGTCCTCAACGGGAGGAGGCCATTCTTCAATCTCTGCAAGGAGCTTGTCAATGTCCTCATCATCCACAGTACGTAAACCCTCCCTTCTTTTTCTTCTTCTTTGATTTCTTTGCTCCATCATCATCCACGTCAAGGGCAGCCACAAAATCCTCACCTTTAACCTCTGGCTCACCCTCCCATTGGGTTGAGGAGGGTCCTCGATCTCAGCCAAGAGCTTGTCAATGTCCTCATCATCCACGGTAAACCCACCTTTTTCTTCTTCTTCTTCTACGGCTTCTTTGCAACTGTGACTGTAGCAACCGCAGCCTCGTCCTCTTGTTCCTCGGTAATAGCTAGGGGTACCACAACCTCTTCTTCTTCAAGGGCTGGGTGAGCTCCCTTATCCATCTCCTTTTTCTTCTTTTTGGCCTTGCTAAAGTCAAAATCGATGTCATCGTCCTCGACATCACCAAGATTATTGCTTACCTCGGATTTGGTGGCATCCAGCTTGTCAACGGTAGCCTCCTGTTTGCCCTAGTCCTCATCGACCACAAGGTAGTCTAAGGCGCTAAGGTGCTCATGGTGCCGCCACCCTTCTTCTTCTTCTTGCTAGTGAAGATGATGTTGATTGGCTCCTCCTCATCTCCACGCAGTGGCAACGGTCGAGCGGCTAAGGTAGACACCAAGGGCGCCAGTGGGAGGGACGAAGGGAGGGGCACGGGGTAGCGGGAGGGACAGAGGGAGGGGCAGCAGGAGTGGCAGCAAAAGGGGCTGAGGTAGATGCCGAGGGCACAGACAGGAGGGATGGAGGGTGCCAGCAGGAGGGACGGAGGATGGCGGCGGCAGGTGTGGAGGGTGGCGGTGGCATGTGAGAGCAGAGAAGTAAAGTGAGGCTGAATGGATAAGGATTGGATTGGGGAGGAGTTAGGGCTTGGTTACTTATGTAGCTATGCGCTAGGCATTGGGCTTACCAATGTGCTTGTCCGATTTTTGGATATCCAAATCATTTTTTCAAAAATATCCGGAAATCATATCAGAATATCGTAAGCCGTTGGATAGTGTTATCTCGAATTCAAATCCATATCCGGAATACAAACCGAATTTGAAAACTATTCAATATAACTATCTGAATTCGAGTCGAGAACATCTAGTCAGTCGGTCGGTCAGAAATTATCCGAACCGATTGCACTCCTCCTGTAGGAGGAGTTCTCGTCAGGGTCAATTAAGGACCAAACATAGTGTTGTAAAATCCAAGATATCTGTGCAACCAAAAAAACTATTATGAGGTGGCTTTAACATATTAAGTTGTCTAGTGCTTGATTTGCACATTGGAAGGCTTAAGTAGTATGGGCATTCTGGGTAGGTTTTCTTATAGGGGTACCATCACCAAGGTGTTAGGAATGACTCTTGCTGATATAGTGGTGTATCCCTTGCTATGGGGGAAATGGTTATGATAGTGTGTAGTGTCATTGTTGTTATGCGAATGTGAATTTCATTTTGGCCGCCATAGCAAGGGTCAAACATCACTGGGCTAGTGCAAAGTTAGGTCTAGGTGATGTAACGGTTCTTGTCATAATTTATCAACTACATACCGAAGGAAGTGTGAAAACAATGGCAACAAGAGTTCATCATGTCTTGTAGGTAAAGTTGTGCACCTATGCAGAGTTAAATCTTTTTTAATAGCCACTCTCACGGTCAAGAGCGACTCTATTGCACTGACACTAGTTAGTTTTTGGTTTTTAATAAAAAAAGTTTGAATTGAAAATTAGTGGGTAATCATGCTTCAAATGATATGCCAAGTTTGGCAGGGAACGGATGTTGATCACAATCATAGAGGACTTTGATTTGCATACTTGTTATTTACATATTTGTCAATTGCTCTTTAAACTCCGTTTGCAATCAACTACTTGTTATTGTTAACTAAATTTCGCTTTATGCAAAAGAAACATGGTAGGATAGCCATTTTCTTTAACACAGCCAAACATATATTTATAATTATGATACACTACCAGTCTTACTAACTACAAATATACTTACTCTTGCTTGTTGATATTCAAAAGGTGAAGAAATAGAGATCCCCGGCGACTCTTATTTTACTGCAAATATTGGGGAATAAGACGATGATCTTTTCTAGGCTTAGTTCTTGTCATTTGCCTGTGTATTTTGGGTTGAGACAAACCACTGGATCTTACTACTTTACTTCACATTTCTTTCCTTTGTATTTTTATTTGGGCCAATGGCCTCTTTATTGTAAGAGCAATATATATCTCATGTATATATATGGCCTATGTTTTTAATGTCTAAGCCATGTGTGTATAGATATGATGACAATACTAGAAATGTGTGTACTAGCCACTGATCATGGAATTGCTGGAATAATTAGCACTTTTAGGTTTATATAAATTCTGAGATAAAACATGAACATGAACAGATTGACTAACATGATTATATTGTGAGAGTATAATCTACACATGCATATCACAAAGCTACACATGAATAGATCTACTATACTCAAGAGTAAAAACAGCAACAGATTAAACATGATTCTCACGTACCGATCTACTGTAGAGGAAGCAATAGGCGATGTAGATGGTACGTTGTTGATGACGAGAACGTGTTGGCACCGAGCGCGTCGACGACGAACAACGGCGCCCGAGTGTATAGGTAGACGAGCCGTGATGACGATCGTGGGCAGTCGCGCGAAGCGCTTCCCGAAAACCTTATTCGCCTTCTCCCGGTGCAGGATCGCAAAGACGACAGATTCCGGAGACCTGCTCTCCCGTTTGCCGGTGCACGCCGACGCAGCGGAATGAGGCGGACTACGGTGGCGGCGCAGTACTAGAAGGAGGCAAAAACTCGTGTATAGATCTGTTTTTTTTTTCATGGCAAAAACTCATGTATAGATCTGTTTTTTTTTCATGGACTCGGCCAGTATATATAGAGACGGAAAATGCGTTTCGCGGTTTGGATCAGAAACCAACACGATTTTATCTCTATATCTCGAACTGATCCCGAGTAGCAAAAGATAAAATTGTAAAAGGAAGTTGCGTCTGCGCAAGGCATCCGATCCGATTTCGACGGACCATTCACACAGGTGCCGCGCGCCTGCCGCCCATGCCCATGCCCAAGCCCAAGCCCGACGAGGCGAGCGGGTGCACGTGTGGGTTTTTTCTCTTCCCTCCATTGCCATGTGTAATAGAGAGAGAACCAACTCCATATTTAAGTAGGTCTCTCTCCACCTCCACAAGCAATATGATACTAAAGACATCCCACCCCTCTCCTTTCATAAATGGGCATTTGAGATTTATTGGATTTTCATTTAAATGGGCTAAGACCATATAATTCAACAGGAACTAGTACAACATACACATGAGAACTTGGGTATTCTAGGCTCGGAGAGGGTCTCAACATATTCTATATATGTTCGATATTTTTTCTTTTGCTATTATTAACGTGAAAATCTATAGCTATTTTTTCTTTTTCTAGACTTTTAGACAAATATAAGGGATGATAAAAGAAAGACGCAGGAGGAGCTCTGGCACGGCTGAGCAGAAATTAAGATCCCTGAGCTAGTCCTCTTAACAAGTGTAGATGGGTGAACTAGAATTAGTTACTGTCGCTATCATGCATGATATATAGGCCCAACCTAACCATCATTGACCGTATTAATAAAGGTCAAACGGGACCGACTGAAGGAATAGTTGTCGTACGCAAAAACGCGAACTAGTTCATCCACTAACTGCAGGGCAGACCTGAACAGTCAATTAAGGCCATTGTTGACCATATCAAATGCATGGTTTTACTACATATTAGGATATTGAGGAAATAAAGATATTGCAGCATAGAGTGCTTTGTCCGGTCAAATAGTTATCATTTTAGATATCGACATAATCATTAAAATATATACAACTTTGACCACTAAATTTTATTTTAATATATTTATAAAACCCAATAAAATTATAATATTATGAAAGCATTTTTTAAGAGCGTGTCCAAGTCTACAACGGCATCTGTTCGATCTTAAGAAAATGTACTTATTTTAGTATATAAATTTATGGATCTATTGAAGTTCAGAATACATTCCAAAGAGACCACGATTGACTTCGGTCTTCGGTGAATATTAACCAACCAACAAACATCAGCAATCGGTGGCATTAACTGACCGTTTTTTACAACGATGGACTAGCTGACTGCATTAAAGATCATGAAATGCAGCTAGATAGCTAGGTGCACAGCACACAAGATAGCAGGATATAAGCAATTCAGCAACCTCGCGTCTATAAATGCTAGCTCCTGGACTTGCCTGCTGGTTCACGTACAATCTAAGTTGATCATCAACAGAGCAGCATGTGGAGGCTAAAGATCGCCGAGGGGGGAAGCCCGTTCCTGCGAACGCGCAACAACTTCCTCGGCAGGGAGGTGTGGGAGTTCGACCCCAACGCCGGCACGCCGGAGGAGCGCGCGGAGGTCGAAAGGCTGCGCCGTGAGTACACCCAGAACCGCTTCAGGCACAGAGAGTGCGATGACTTCCTCATGCACATGCAGGAACGTACACAACACAAACAAAAAACTATTATTTGCGTGTTTTCATTTCCTCATTTGTGCTGGCTTATATATGCTATGTCTATCTAACCTAATTACTGACCTGTACAGAAAGTCAGAAATGAGCACACTGAAAAGAAACAGTCTCATCCATAGATAAAAATAGAGGCAAAAGTTACATTATAAACATGCGAATTATTTGATTTTGTGCAATTAATCAAGCCCCTGTGTTTTAACTTTGTTGATCAAAGTGTCCTCCAAACCGTAATAACAAAAATGGTTTAACCCCAAGTATGGATAGTTCTCCAAAGGTTATATGCAATTGTACTCTCTAGCACATGGTGTATCTTGTGAAAATGTAAATTTGGTTCAAATTCATATGCAAAGTTCGCCTTTAATTATCAAAAAATTAACAGTGTATCACTATTGCAGTATGAAAAACAAAGCCATTCGCAAGCAAATCTTCCAGTCGTCAAGCTCAAAGAGAACGACGAAGTCACAGAGGATATTATACTAACAACATTGAGACGCTGTCTTACTCAATACTGTACTTTGCAAGCACATGATGGGCATTGGCCTGGACGCCTGGTGGTTACAGTGGGATTTTGTTCATTTTACCTCACATGGTATGTATTTTAAGTGACATAACATGGCTATTTCGAGTAGTTGCGGAAATCAGAAACTTATAAATGTTGGGACTGACATTTGTCTAAAATAATTCTGATAGAAACAAATTAAATTCGTACTTCTTTTTTCTAAAAGAGTTCACATATTTGCTACGTTTCACTTCAATTTACTAGTTCCAGTTGTGATTTCATAAGATGATCCTCGTAACCATACTTGATTTAGGGGAATATCAAAATGTTACTTTCACATTACTCTAATTTATTTTATTTCCTTCAGATATTTGATTTGCATGTCACCGGATCACTCCATGATGTTTTATCACCGGAGCATATACGTGAGATGTGTCGCTATATTTACAATATTCAGGCATGCTCTTTCACTACTACAGAATGGTACATCACTATCGCTTCATCTGTGTCGGTTCTTAAGTTTTTAGGAAGAAACGATTGTGATAGATGACTTAGGAGAGGCATTAATCACAATCACTATCGGTTCTCAGGTTAGAAGTGATAGTGATGTAGCACTGGGAACATTACAATCGGTTCTTATGCGAGTGATAGTGATGTGCATTATCATCACTATCGGTTTCACATAAAGCGATAGTGATGAGAAAATACATCACTATCGGTTCTTATTTAAGCGATAGTGATGATAATGCACATCACTATCGCTTCACAAAAGACCGATAGTGATAAGCGCGTCTGTCATCACTATCGGTTCTTATTTAAGAAGCGATAGTGATGATATCGACATCACTATCGCTTCTCACAAAAGAACCGATAGTGATGAGCGCGTCTCATCACTATCGGTTCTTTTGTGAAGCGATAGTGATGTGCGATTATCATCACTATCGCTTAAATAAGAACCGATAGTGATGTGTATTTCTCATCACTATCGCTTCTTATGTGAAACCGATTGTGATGATCGTGATAATCACTATCGCTTGTCTTATAAGAACCGATCGTGATGTGAATGATCACATCACTATCGCTTTTATATGAGAACCGATAGTGATGTACCTCGTTAGGTTAATTATACCACTCGAGCGTAACTCTTCTCTGTTATTGTTCCAGAGGAGGTTTCTCCACGCCACCGAAAAAAATAGCTTATATTCTGTGGTTGGAAGCAATACTTGGGTGAGAAAATTTGAAATTCTCAAGGGTGGGTGTTAAGAGAGTAAATTTGAAGCCCTAACTTGAGGAGATTTCTCATTTTGCATAATTTGTGGTTTTCTTCAAAATGTGAGCATTCCTTCAAACCCCTTTAATTTTGCACTATGTATTTTTGATATGTCGCAAGAAAGTTTAGATTGCACTTGGTATTGTGTATGTCCTATCGATTTCACACCTTTTATTTCACAAGCATGTACACATGTAGTTAATTATCTTAATTTGTAGTGCTTTGGTGTTAATATGGAATTATTATTGCTGTCACCTAATGCATGCTAGAGTTTAGGGTGCGGAACCTCGCCTCCTGTTCGAGGATGCTTGTTTATAAATATACCGAACGAAATGGCATATTTATAAGCGGCAGTCTCGAATTGTCCACGTTCTTTGGGCTTCGAGGATATGTGCTTGGCAAGTTCTGATCGGCGGTGTTGTACAATCAGAGTAGAGATTTGATAGCGTCTCCTGGTATTCTCGGATACACACCCTCTTGACCTGTTGTCGAGACGTGTATATGGAGAATAGCGAGATCTCGCCAAATTTTCTCTGAGTTGTACAACGGCTTAGGAACTTGTCGAACCACATATCCTCGAATGGGATTAGGACCAAACCTATTTAGAGATTGGGAGTCATCGTTGGTACCCTTGTTTTGTTTCGTTGTAGTCAAAAGATCTGAGGCTAACGCACTATATAATTAGATTGTTTGATATCATTGTTGATGTTAAAAATGTATGTCTCCTATCTAGGAATTGGAAGCTCTAAACCAGGGAAGAATCTAGGTATCGATTAGGAGAACACATTTTATATATCTTGCAGAACTTGCAGTCCTCTATTTTGCAAAGGTAATATTAAATGAAATGATGTCTCAATATTTCAAATAGCTAGCTAGCTTGTTTGTCGCTCGATTCTTCCTTAATTTATTGTGTGAATTTTAATTGCGATGGACCGTAAGGAATGGATGTATGACAAAAGTCGTGTGAGTCTTTGAATTTGGAGGGTGTTAAGGAGTTCAAAAAATTGCGAACAGGACATGGTGAGGAGGGTGTAAACTTCATATATTGTCCTTGCATTGATTGCACCAATCGAGAAGATTTAACAACTCACTCAAATCGAGGACCACCGATTCGACGTGGCCGTGAGGAATTACACGCCTTGGATCCATCACGGGAGACAGTAGTACCCTTCCGATGCAACGAAGACACGGTGGAACCGGATGATGAGTTGCACTGATATGTTTGAGGAGGAGAATTTGGAGCAAATGTTGCGGGATGTGGAGGGTAATTACACGAAAAAGAGTTTGAAAAGTTTAAAAGCTTGATGGAAGACGATGCCAAACCGCTGTTCACAGGTTGCAAAGCAGAATACACCAAGTTGGGTTCGGTCCTTGCATTGTTCGAATTGAAGGCAAAACACCGTTGGATAGATACAAGTTTCAATGCACTTCTAGTTCTTCTATCGGATCTGCTTCCGGAGGGAAACGAGTTGCCAACAAGCATTTATGAAGCGAAGAAGCTACTATGTCCCATGGGAATGGAAATAGAAAGGATACATGCATGTCCGAATGATTGCATCTTGTACCGTAACGCACATCAGGAGCTGCACGTGTGTCCAGTTTGCGGTGTGCCTCGGTACAAACAAAAGGAGAAGCGTAATGACAAGAAGCGTAAGTGCCGGGGCAACGAGGGTGAAGAGGTCACTAAAGGTGCACCGGCCAAGGTATTGTGGTACTTTCCCATCATTCCCCGTCTGGAGAGGTTGTTTGCAAATCCTAGAGAAGCAAAATTGTTGCGTTGGCATTATGAGTCTCGAAAGGAAGATGGCAAGCTGAGACACCCTGCCGATTCGGCTCAATGGAGAAACATCGATTGGAAACATGAGGAGTTTGGTGCCGAAATGAGGAACATAAGATTTGGATTGAGTACCGATGGAATGAATCCGTTTGGTAACATGAGCGATCGTCACGGACGTGGCGGTTCATTGTGTATCTACAACCTCCTCCTTGGTTGTGCATGAAGCGGAAGTATATCATGATGTCGCTGCTAATCTCGGGACCTAAACAGTAGGAAATGATATTGATGTGTACCTCGCTCCATTGATCGAGGATTTGGTAAAATTGTGGAATGACGGGTCATTGTGTGGGATGCGTCTGAAGAGAGCATTTCACCCTACGGCTATGGTATTCGCACCATAAATGATTTCCGGCTCTTGGTAATTTGGCGGACTCTGATTTAAAGGAGCAAAAGCGTGTCCTATTTGTGAAGAGGAGACCGAGAGCTTATGGTCGCGAATTCCAAGAAAACTGTATATGGGTCACCGTAGGTTTCTACCAAGTCATCGATACCGTAAGATGGATGACAAATTTGATGGGAAGAGGAAGTCCGTTCGCACCGCAACCTATGAGTGGAAGGCAAGTATATTCACGTGTAGAGGATATCGATGTTCAATGCGGAAAGAGCTCTAAATCTGTTCGTTCTAGGACCATTTGGAAGAAGAGGTCAATATTTTGGGACTTACCGTACTGGAAGGAGTTAGATGTTCGGCATTGTATTGATGTCATGCACGTTGAGAAGAATGTCTGCGATAATTTGGTTGGTATCCTGCTGAACATACCTGGAAAGACAAAGGATGGTGTGAATGCTCGTCGCGACATGGCCTACATGGGAATCGTGCCCAGCTTGCAAAGTGATAGAGGAGGATGGAAAAGGTCCGTATATCCCCGCTGCATGCTACACCCTGTCCAAGAAGGAGAAAGAGGACTTTTGCAAATGTCTCCATGGTATTAAAGTTCCATCTGGCTACTCCGCGAACATTAAGAAGCTTGTGTCCTTGGATGATTTGAAGTTGTTGGGCATGAAGTCCCACGACTGCCATGTCTTGATGACCCAAATGCTCCCAGTTGCAATCCGAAATATTCTGCCAGAGGATGTCAGGTTTGCAATCACGAAGCTGTGTTACTTCTTCAATGCGATCTCCTGCAAAATTATTGACCCCGACATGCTAGACAACTTACAGAGGGAGGTGGTGCAGACTTTATGTCAGCTTGAGATGCATTTCCCACCGTCGTTCTTCGACGTCATGGTCCACCTTGTTGTTCACCTTGTTAGAGAGATTAAGATATGTGGACCCGCTTTCTTACGTTACATGTATCCGTTCGAGAGGTACATGGGTATATTAAAGTCCTATGTGAGGAATCGATCGAAGCCTGAGGGTAGTATTGTGGAAGGTTATGGGACTGAAGAGGTTATTGAGTTTTGTGTGGACTATCTCGGGAAAAGACAAGCAATCGGTGTTCCTGTATCTCGCCACGAGGGCAGACTTGCTGGCAAAGGAACCGTGGGGTCGAAACTAACGAGGCCACGGTTTGATATGTATTGCAAAGCGCATTTGACAGTCTTGCAGCAGAGCACAGAAGTTGCAGGGTACATCAAGCAGCATAAGTTGATATTACGGGAAGAGAATCCACATATGGATGAGCTTTCCATCATGCGAGAACACAACGATAGATTTGTTACATGGTTCAAACAAACGGTAGAGTTCTCTGTTAGTGAGAATGTGAAATGGTTGGCTGATGGACCTAGATTTAATGTACAGACATGGCGAAGTACGATATTAATGGGTACACCTTTTACATCGAAAGTCAAGATGCGAAGAGTCTTGTTCAAAACAAAGGGTGTAAGCATAGATGCTCTTTCCGATGTACATCACTCGAAAGGAGGATCCTCAACGGCAATGTACTTGTATTATGGGATAATCGAAGAAATTTGGGAGCTCGATTACGGAATATACCAAATTCCATTATTCCGATGTAAGTGGGTGGGACTAACACATGGAGTGAAGGTCGATAAGAGAGGTTTTACTCTTGTGGATCTAAGCAGACTCGCCTACAAAGATGACCCGTTCGTACTTGCGAAGCAAGCAAATCAAGTCTTCTATGTGCGTGATCCGGCCAATCCGAGGTTGCACGTTGTCCTTCACAGCAAGCGGCGGATCGTTGGTGTCGAAAATGTCGTAGATGAAGAAGAATACAATCAATTCGATGAAATACCTCCATTTGCAGATGGGGCCTATCTTAGCGGGATGACGACACACATCGAAGAAATTACGTGCGCGTAGATCATCAAGAAGGGTTGTCTTGTAACTAAAGGAAATATTGTATTGTTTGTTCATTTTATCATCTTTGTTCATTTTCTTTAAGCCATTAGTGTTTAAGACATATGTTTTATCGTGCCTTTTGTTTGGGTAAAGTTGTACGGTTATAATCTCTCATGGAACATTGTGACATATTTGAAATCTACTTACTAGTTGGTCATTCGTTTACATATCAGAAAATTTGTTTACGGATTTTTCTTTTGGGAAAGCTTCTAACTAGTCCAAAGTTTATTTACTGGAAAATTTGGAAAAACTCGGACTTTAATTGCATAAGTTTTGACTTTTGCGGTCTATAAGCTAGAATCATGCTTACAAAGTGAATTCTTGCATCTTTGTCGATGCTAAATCTTTTTCAAAATTCTTTTTGAATAGACCTGTAATATCCCAAAGTATGTTTCGCAAAATTTGAAAGAATTCCAACTATATCTGTAAAAGTTGTGGCCTTTTACCCTTTCATCAATGAATTCTACGAAATCGGACTTCATCTTGCTTTGTCCGGAAAATCAATAGTGATTGATATTTGTGTCGGTTTTCCTTCAAAACCGATAGTATTGAACAAATATTTGTGTCGGTTTTTATTGAAAACCGATAGTATTAGAGATCAACTTATTTGTGTCGGTTTTCTCTTAAAACCGATAGTACTAGTTTGTGCCAATTTTTCTTCAAAACCTGTTATAGTACTATTAGTGTCGGTTTTTCTTCAAAACCGATAGTATTGAACCAATATTTGTGTCGGTTTTTATTGAAAACCGATAGTATTAGAGATCTACATATTTGTGTCGGTTTTAAACGCAAACCGATAGTAATAGACTACTTGTTGTCTCGGTTTTCTCTTAAAACCGATAGTATTAGAGATCTACACATTTGTGTCGGTTTTCTCATAAAAACCGATAGTATTTTAAACATTCTTATTTGTATCGGTTTTTTAATGAAAACCGATAGTAATAGACTACTTGTTGTCTCGGTTTTTCTTGTAAACCGATAGTACTATTTTGTGCCAATTTTTCTTCAAAACATGTTATAGGACTATTTGTGTGGGTTTTCCTTCAAAACCGATAGTATTGAACAAATATTTGTGTCGGTTTTTATTGAAAACCGATAGTATTAGAGATCAACTTATTTGTGTCGGTTTCTCTTAAAACCGATAGTACTAGTTTGTGCCAATTTTTCTTCAAAACCTGTTATAGTACTATTAGTGTCGGTTTTTATTGAAAACCGATAGTATTAGAGATCTACACATTTGTGTCGGTTTTCAATGAAAACCGATAGTAATAGACTACTTGTTGTCTCGGTTTTTTCTTGTAAACCGATAGTACTATTTTGTGCCAATTTTTCTTCAAAACATGTTATAGGACTATTTGTGTCGGGTTTTCCTTCAAAACCGATAGTATTGAACTAATATTTGTGTCGGGTTTTTTATTGAAAACCGATAGTATTAAAGATCTACACATTTGTGTCGGTTTTCTCCTAAAAACCGATAGTATTTTAAACATTCATATTTGTATCGGTTTTTTAATGAAAACCGATAGTAATAGTCTACTTTTTTTCTCGGTTTTTTCTTGTAAACCGATAGTACTTTTCGTGCCAATTTTTCTTCAAAACATGTTATAGGACTATTTGTGTCGGGTTTTCCTTCAAAACCGATAGTATTGAACAAATATTTGTGTCGGGTTTAATATTGAAAACCGATAGTATTAAAGTCTACACATTTGGGTCGGTTTTCTCATAAAACCGATAGTATTTTAAACATTCATATTTGTATCGGTTTTTAGTGAAAACCGATAGTAATAGACTACTTTTTGTCTCGGTTTTTCTTGTAAACCGATAGTACTATTTTGTGCCAATTTTTCTTCAAAACTGTTATAGTACTATTAGTGTCGGTTTCTCTGAAAAACCGATAGTATTTTAAACATTCATATTTGTGTCGGTTTTCTCTGAAAACCGATAGTATTGTGAAACATATTTCATCGGTTTTTTGTGTAAAACCGATAGTATTGAACTAATATTTGTGTCGGTTTTTATTTAAAACCGATAGTATTGAGATCTACATATTGGTGTCGGTTTTGTCTTAAAACCGATAGTATTGTAAAATATATTTGTGTCGGTTTTTGTGTAAACCGATAGTAATGTGATACCCTTACTTAAGGCGATTTTTCGAGAAGCTTTCACGCGTGCCTTGCCTTCGCTTGCCCTAGCCCCTTTTCTCAAGCTCCTGCCTCCACCTCCGCCGCCACCCGCCTGCCGCCGCCTGCCGACTCCACCGCCCGACGCCCACGCCGCTCCGTCGTCCCACCGCCGCGGCGCCGCCGACGCCTAACGGCCCCATCGCCCCACCCCGGCGCCCACGCCGCTCCGCCGCCCACGCCTGACGCCGCCCGCGCCTAACGGCCCCATCGCCTCGGCCCCACCGCCTAAGCGCCCACGCCGCTCGTCGCCCCACCGCCCGCCGCCAAGCCCCAACGCCCCATCGCCCAGCGCCCCACCGACTCCACCGCCGCGCCCACTCGCTCCGTCGCCCCACCGCCTCGGCGCCCGACGCCTAACGGCCCCATCGTCCGGTGCCCCACCTCCTGGCGCTCCATCGTAAGTTGCGGGACAACCGCAGTAATCGTACATGCAATCTATATGATAACAACTTCTATGAACATATCCACCCCAATTGAAAACAATCACATATATACATCCCATAATAACTATTAGAAATAGTAGAAATTTCATCAAACAACTCAAAATAGAACGCAGCTTTGTTTGAAAATTGGAGAGCGTACATCCCATATTTAGATTAGAAGAAATGTTGACAATGCAAAGTGTTATGAAATTATTACGAGAGCGAAATCATGTATTTGGATAACATGACATGTAGACAATGCAATGTGTTATGAAAGAATTCATTGAAAAGAAATCCCATATGTAGATTACATCACATGTAGACAATGCAAAGTGTTATGAAACTGTACTTACTAAAGTTGTTAAAAACAAGCTTGGACAACAAATCCGGTTGCATCATGTCCCGAGCGGATGTTTGAGGATTAAGCCGGAGAAAAAAGATATGGTGGCGCAGTGCCTGTGGATATGTTCTTTGCTAGTAATGTACCCAATGGAATAGCAGGGCATTAAGAGCTTCTGCAGGATGAACTGAAAAAGAAACTCATTAGCCTATTGTTATCGATGAAAACAAAGGAAGCAAGCACTTCAAAATTGAACATTAATAAGCATCTTTCTCAAGCTGCTAATTAGCTTTAACTCACATCTTCATGATGAATTAGACATTGTGTAGTCAACAGAGGAAGCCAAAGTAACGTAAGATATTGTGCGCACATTAGAAAATATCTTATTGAATAGGAAAACCGCTTATCTACTTCAACCTTGTTTAAAAGGCCAAACATCAAAGGTTACGCTTATGTGCAAGCCACAAGAAGACTACTAATTTCGAACCCTGTTGTGAAAGGCCATAATGAATTACCGATCTATAATGAATAAGCCAAATCATGACCCATCACTACATGCAAGCAAAGAATGTCGAATGTAATAGCATTGAACATATTTATGCTTTGTTCTCTGGCGACAAATCTAGGTGTTACTCTACTAGGACAATTGGATGTGCTTAACATATCATTTCAATTCTAAACTTCACAATATAGAAATGGGAAGTCCTTGCCAACAATCCACAAACTGGTATGTAATCCATCATAACCAGTATCAAGTACATCTCTTGCAAAGAAGTGTCTTCTTTCCATGTATGTTTTCATGCCTTTTTCAATATTTTGTCATATGTGCTACAGACTCGTCATACTATTATGCAACTTTAGACTCTCTTAATTGAGATAGCTATTTCAATTATAATTGCATATTATTTTCCTTTTCATCTCAAAGATATGTTAGAGTTTAGGTTGCGTAACCTCGTCTCCTGCTCGAGAGTGCTTATTTATAAATATGTCAGAATGACATATTTATAAGCAAGCAGTCTCGAATTGTCCACGTATTTTGGACAGTTCGAGGATATGTGGTTTGGGCAAGTTCCTGAGCTGTTGTACAACTCACAGAGTAGATTTCGGTAGCGTCTCCCTGGTGTTCTCTGGATACACACCCCTCTTGACCTGTCGTCGAGACGTGTATCTGGAGAACAGCGGGGAGATGCTGCCGAAATTTTCTCTGGAGTTGTACAACGGCTTAGGAACTTGCCCAAACCACATATCCTCGAATGGGATTAGGACCAAACCTATTTAGAGATTAGGAGTTATCGTCCATACGTATTTAGTTGGTCTACATACAGACTTGTCTTGAAGATCATTCGTTCATCTGTTACTCTAATGCAATATGCTACAACAATGACATGCTATGAATTATCCATTGATTTGTTACTTTAGATGATTTATTGTGAAGTTCACATAATAGCTACGAATTGCTTTCTCTCATGTGAAATATATGTCCATGTTAGATAAGAAAACTCAAAATGTCGCAATTGGAGAGCATCGGCTCATCGCCAGAAAGAGTAGAAGGTGCTCCTGAGGGGCCAAGCCAACTTCCAAGTGTCGAGCGGAGCCAGGTTCCAAATGTCGAGGGGCCGAGTAAGGTGAGGAAGGCCCGAGGACCGAGCAAAGGGGCCACAGGGAGAACGCCGCAAATTCTCCACTTCAATGCGACGGGCGTTTGCACGGGTCCTCCCAAGTATAAGGGCGATACCGCCATTCCTCGCAACTGGTGAGGGAGAGAGTTCCCATAACGGTTAAGGATTGGAGAAAGGAGGTCGCGTCGGCGCGTAAGAACCGGTGTGGGACGAGGTTAAGGGGAAATGGATTATAGAAGAGGAGGATGAAAACAATGCCAGGCGGTACGCCTTGAAGAGGATGGGTGTGGCTCTGAGGCACTTTAGGGTCTACATGCACAGTGAGTACGTGCTGAAAGGCCGTGCACCATTCGAGAGGTATCCGTTCGTGCTTCCCGATGTTTGGGAGGAGTTCACGAGGATGAAGAGTACGCCCGAGGCGGAGGAGCTGAGACAGAGGAACGTTGCTACCCAGAGGCTGAACACGCACGCGCACCACCTCGGTTCAGGCGGCTACGAAGGGAAGAAAGCAGAATGGGCACGACTAGCCGAGGAGTGCGCCAACTCCGGACAATATGATGCCTTACTCGCATATATGTGAGGAGCGGGCACGTGGTGGGTATTAGCGAGGACAAAGAAAACCGGGACGGGCAATGGTAGTACCAAACCCCACTACTGCGCAAGTTGTCTCCACCATCGTAAGATATCAAACTTGCTACATTGCGAGAGACCATTCTGTTGTATTTCAGATCTAATTCGTACTCGCTTCTTGCGGGAGGAGGTAAGCGGAGGAAAGAGCAGGGACTTTTCTTAGCCAAGGGTCAAATGACATCCTATTCTCTCGATCGGAAAGCCCGACCATAAGGGCGGGTGCTTGCGCAGGCGGGCATCTGAAGAAGTCCTACTTCCAAGATGTTGCCAGTACGGATCAAGAACATGGGAGGCACGTGCGGGCGCTGAAGGACACGCTTAGGGAGCAAATGAGGAGGAGATCTCGGAGGAGATGAGGAGGAGATGAGGGTGCGATGATGGCACGTGAGGAGGAGATGAGGTGGAGATGATGGCACGTGAGGAGCGCCTAAGGGCCGAGATGATGGCGATGATCTCCTGCAGTCGAGCCGATGCCCCGCCATCTTGTAGAGAAACCTGCCCCACCAAGTAGTGCGGTTCCAAAATGATAAGTCCGTCCCACCAAGGTAATAATTAATTTTGCCTTACTTAATGGTGCGAGGTAACTCTTCATATGTTTTCTCTCAAGTTGCGCACTTTTTGCGGCGCCTACCAAGTGCCACCACCACGACGAAGACGGATTTCTGTTGAGGTCTGCACGGGGTTGCATTTCCATGCAAGGAGACCGACACGGTGCATGGTCACCTTTGGGAAGGGCTACATGAGGTCCAGTGGACTACGCCCACGAAGCCTTCTTATCACATGTGCTCGAAGTTCCCCCTACGAAGACATCACCACTCTCGGGCTAGCGCGGATGTCGCTCATCAAGTGGCCCACGACAGCGTCGTCTTGGTCAAGGTAAACATCCTCACGTCTTCGTACCATTCCAAAGAGTATTGCAACAAGTTACTTAATTATGCGCGTGCTTTGTAGGTTCCTACCGTACTGCGCCGCTCCCACGATCGTGACGAGCCCCGCACAAAGTCTGAGCTGGTGCATAAAAGGACTAGCACGACAACCACGTAACCACTAGAGGCCTCTGCTAAAAGGCTAGGCTCACAAAGGCCACAGCGCCCCTCGGTATATGAAAAGCCCATGCCCGGCCTCGGAGACTCCTTCGGCCCGTAAAGGAGAGCCAAAGACCTGAGACCACGGTGAAGCCTTATGAATTTAAGGCCTACGTGCATGGAAAGCCCTTACGCCTCCCAAAGAAATTGAACGCTCTAGGCATATGGACTCGATACTCCATGGATGGTACATTGACAAAGCGAAAGATAGCGAGCGTGTCGACTTCAATGTTAGATACGTAAAGGACATTTCCACCGCGAGGAGGATGGGACATTCGATTAGTTTTGAGGATCTGTTCTGTCTGTACCAACCGATAGCCATCGATATTTCTATCAGACGATCCTCGGGCCGTGAGTATCGCACCACGCTGCGCGACTTTATGACTTCCATAGAATTTTGCATTACACTTTTTAACATTCAATGCGAGTTGCAGGGCGATGAGGCAGCGGGTCGTGACGAATCGACAACTAGTTGGGTTCGTTGACCCTGAGCTTGTGTCCGCGACGATGGCTAGGCTTCAACCGGAATGGGTTGCCGGCTACATCAAGAGGGCATTGCAAGCTGAGTCGAAGAAGGACTTCATTCTATTCCCGTACCACGAGGAGTAAGTACTACTTCACTGTTCAATTACTTCTACACACTGAAACCGTATGTGAACTTATTTTCTTCGCTGCATACCATTTAATAAGCAACCATTGGGTTCTACTCGTGCTCCTTCCGAGAGACAACAAAGTGTACACTTTTAATTCGGTTGATAAGAGACCGATGGCCTCGCGATCAAGCCTCCTTTGGAGCGATAAGTGCACCACTCTTATCTAACATTTTACGTATTTAACTACAATCATTATTTTTTTACTCAACGACATCTTTCCAATGTATATAGGGGTTTCAAGGAATACGTCAAGCGGGAGGGACACACGACGACAAAAGGGCTCCAAGTCGAGTATGTCCGCTTCAAGGTACAAGTTGCTATCATATATAAGATTTAGATTTTCGATATATTTTCTTTGTCTCTTAATTTATTTTTCTTTCTTCACAGTGTCATCAACAGGCAGCGACGACGATTGTGGTTTGTATGTCATGCAACACATGGTGATCTTGATTGTCGGCTCGCACTGCTTCCGAGGTAGTACATGCATATACAATTAGTCTTTCACATGCAAATTTGAAAACTCAAATTAGAGCACTCGTTTCTATCTTGCGACTTACCGTTATTCCCGTAAGAGTGTAGACAGCACTGCACTCAACAAGATACGAGATCACTTATGCCAGTGGTACTGGATAGAATGCTTGTCGGAGGACGGACGGTTTAGAGATCCCAAAAGCTCCTACTAGACCAGATGTGAACAAATATTACATATCTGAATGCGATTGCATGTGTACTTATGGTTAAGCATGTTTACGTTCTATTTTGTTAATGAATGTGATATGTGTTTGTTGTAACAAAGTGTTCATGTTCTTTGAATGTGATATGTTGTCTGTAATTTCTGTGTGAATGTGATATGTGCATATTGTGTGGAATATGTGCTTATTAGAATGTGATAGCACACCACACCCCTTCATCTCTGTCGGTTCTCACAAGAAAATGATAGAGATGTGACGGTCATCTCTATCGGTTCTTTGAAAGAAGCGATAGGGATAATGAACTCATCTCTATCGGTTCTTTATAAGAAGTGATAGAGATGAGGTTATTCATCTCTATCGGTTCTTTCAAAGAAGTGATAGAGATGAGTATATTATCTCTATCGATTCTTTTTAAGAAGCGATAGAGATGATACAGTCATCTCTATCTGTTCTTTATAAGAAGCGATAGAGATGATGGTATTATCTCTATCGGTTCTTTGAAAAAAGCGATATAGATGATATGGTCATCTCTATCGGTTCTTTATAAGAAGCGATAGAGATGATGGTATTATCTCTATCGGTTCTTTGTAAGAAGCGATAGAGATGAGCTATCATCTCTATCGCTTACAAAGAACCGATAGAGATAATACCATCATCTCTATCGCTTATAAAGAACCGATAGAGATAATACCATCATCTCTATCGGGTAAGAACCGACTGTAATAATGCCCGCCTCATCTCTGTCTCATGGCTTTGTGTCACCACCAGAACCGACTGTGATGACGAAAAAGAACCGATTGTGATGTATATTTGTGTAGTAGTAATTTTTTCTAATAATTTCATTCATTCTAATAACAAGTTCTATATATAAGTTAAAGTATAATAAAACTATGCAAAAATGTAATCCATGTAGAATGAAGATGGTGGTTGGGCACACATACTTTGGGCCCGAGCTCCATGTTTGGTTCATGCGTATACTATGCGACCTTAAGGCTTCTAGGTGAGGTTCTTAATTGATGGAGACAGTGATGCATTATCTAAAGGGCGTGCCTGGATTTTATCTCACGGAAGTGCAACTGCAGCACCACAGTGGGCAAAGATATATCTGTCGGGATGCATTGAGCCAAAATAAATGATAAGAACTAAATTTTAAGCAATCATGAACACTACTACAGAACGGCACATCACTATCGCTCTATCCGTGTCGGTTCTTAAGTTTTTAGGAAAAAACGATTGTGATAAATAACTTCGGAGAGGTGTTAGTAATAATCACTATCGGTTCTGAGATTAGAAATGATTGTGATGTAACATTAGGTATATCACTATCGGTTCTAAACTCAAAAATGATAGGGATGTGAACCGTCATCACTATCGGTTCCAACAAAAGAAGTGATAGTGATGATCACGTCCACATCACTATCGGTTCTTTTAATAGAAGTGATAGTGATGTGCATATATATCACTATCGGTTCTAAGAAAAGAAGCGATAGTGATGTGCACGTGATCATCACTATCGCTTCTATAAAAAGAACCGATAGTGATGACTATGCACATCACTATCGGTTCTAAGAAAAGAAGCGATAGTGATGTGCACGTGATCATCACTATCGCTTATATAAAAAGAACCGATAGTGATGAATATGCACATCACTATCGGTTCTAAGAAAAGAAGCGATAGTGATGTGCACGTGATCATCACTATCGCTTCTATAAAAAGAACCGATAGTGATGACCGTGCACATCACTATCGCTTCTCGAAAAGAACATCACTATCGCTTCCTGAAAATAACCGATTCTGATGTGCCTCGCTAGGTCATATATAACACTCGCGTTGAACTCTTCTCTGTTGTTGCTCCAGAGGAGATTTCTCCGCCGCCACCCGAGAAAACATCTCATATTGTGTGGTTGGAAGCAATACTTGGGTGAGAAAATTTGAAGTCCTCATGGGTGAGTATTTAAGAGGGCAAATTTGAAACCCAGATTCCCCTCTTTTTGCCCTCTTTTGCGGTTTTTTTCAAAATGTGAGCAATTCTTTAAACCACTTCAATTTTGCACTAGGTAATTTCGATATGTCATGAATAAAGTTTAGGTTGCACTAGAATTGTGTACGTGTGTTCAAATTTCACACTCTTTATTTGACAAGCACACATCTATTTAATTATTGTAGTGCTCTTGTGTTAATATGGAATTATTGTTGCTATCATGTGATAAATGTTAGTTTAGGCTGCAGAACCTACGTCTCCCGTTCGAGGATGCTTATTTATAAATATGCCAAATGAAATGGCATATTTATAAGTGAGCAGTCTCGAATTGTCCACGTTTTGGATTAGAGATATAGGTTCTGCAAGTTCTTGAGCTGTGTTGTACAACTTTAGAGTAGATTTCGGTAGCGTCTCCCTGGTGTTCTCCATATGCACACCCCTCTTGACCTGTTGTCGAGACGTGTATATGGAGAACAGCGAGGAGATGCTGCCAAAATTTTCTTTCGAGTTGTACAACGGCTTAGGAACTTGCCCGAACCACATATCCTCAAATGGGATTAGGACCTAACCTATTTAGAGATTAGGAGTCATCGTTGGTACCCTTGTTTTGTTTCGTTATAGTAAAAAGATTTGCAAGCTACTGCACTAGCTATGTAATTAGATTATTTGATATCATTGTTGATTTTAAATATTTATGTCTCCTATTTAGGGAATTGGAAGCTCTAAACCAGGGAAGAAGCTAGGTATTATCGGGAGTACATTTATATATCTTGGAACCTGTCCTCTATTTTGCAAAGGTAATTGTAACATCCCAGATTTTCTGTTATTCCAAAAATTATTTTAAAATTAATTAAATTCAAAATTTGGTTTTTCCTTGGTGTTTTAATTAACCTGGCATCCATATCCTCCAGAAACTGAAGTTCAATTCTTTATCGTCCGCAAAGTTAAAATTCAATATTCCGGTCCTTATTCGAAATTTCACCCGAGTTCCAAAATGATCCAAAAATCTCAAAATCCATTTAATTAGGTTTAAAATATTCTATAATGATTTTGGGAATTTTTCCAAGATTTATAGAATCTCTTTGCTATTTTATCTCTCGTGCTTTCATCAAATCCATTATATTCATCCCGAAATTATCTAAATTTCAAATTCATCCAAAATAAGTCAAACCAATTTTATTGGGTTCTATTTTACTCATTAGGATTTTTAGGATCTTTTCCAGTATTTTTAGATCTTGTTATCTATTTTATCTCGCGCGCTTTAGAATCTGCACAATTCATCTTCCCCAAGTGTACAGCACCTGTTCAAGTCTCAACTTTATGTCTAGCTCCAACTTCAAACCTCTATATCTCTCAATATACTGCATCAAATCAAGTGGGAGCTGAAGCATCGTGACGGCATCGTACTGGAGATCAAATACCCTGCCGTTACCCATCCTTAATCCGAGCGAAATGGACCCAATTAAACGTTAATGACAATTTATTGCTCGATAATTATCTCGGGCGTTTCTTCACCTCACCGGGCGTGCGGGTACTTAAAAGTTTTGTCTTGCTGTCCTCTACCCCGTGCTCACCTTGCCCCTTTGATTCAGTGCCATTTCCCTTTCCAAAACTCGCGAAAACCACAGCCCATCGTCGACCAAAGACACCGGCGAGCCAACTTTTGATCCGGTGAGCCAAATCAAATTCCGTCCGCGTCATTTTGTGCATCTTGTCGCAAAGATCAAAAGCCCTCAAGAAAATTTGGGTTTCATTGCAGGACGGCGACGAATTTGACGTTTGAACACCGTCGGCCTAACCATCTTTGCGGCGTCGATTTGTTGTCTCCGGTAATCCTCTTCGAAATCCGATTTCACTTTTGGATTCGCGGCGTCGAGCTCTTCATGATGCTCACCTTATCTTCCATTTCGCTAGCCGACCGCCCCTGGCCCTATCTCCCCATGCGCCATGAATGTCGCTCTGTTATTCGCGAGTGAACAGTACTGCTACAGTTTTTTTCCTTTTTGTGATTTTTCCTTCTAATCCAACTTCAAATGACCCATTCTTTTCCGTCGTAACTCCGAATCGAGTGATTCAAATTGTTAAATTTATCTAAATTAATCGTCTATCTGCCAGTATTTTTATTATAAGTTTTAGTTTCTATTTATTTTATTTTATTCATTTCGTGCACCGTTTTGCGCGTAGTCGAAGAAGCGGTCGTCGTCGCCGACGAAGGAGAAGACCTCCAGAACAGCGCAGCGCACTTCATCGACGAAGGAAAGTCTCCTTGACGCACGTTGATCCCATTGTTTATAACCGTTTTATAAAATGTTTACAACTTGCATGGCTATTTACATAAATCGATGATGTTAAAATATAGAATGTTAGTTATGCCCATTTCGAAATAACATCCTTACTGTTTGATTACCATGTCTTTGTAGCCTTAAGATTTAATCATGAAATCATGTATTATGTGATTAACCTTGTTTCGCATTTATAGACTATGCTTAGGATTGACGTTGATCAAAATGCCTATGGTGGGATAAATTCTAAAATGTTGTTGAAATGTGTTTTATCGAAACTGTAGCAAGGTGATTGCTGCTGTGATTGTAAAATAAAAATAAAATAAAAATGGTTTAGATTGGGGTGGAATGGTTTGTCGCGGTGCGGATGGAGCACGTTTCTCGTTTGTGAAAGCCGCCTAATCAATTTAAGGACCGACGCTTATGACTGTCCATTCTAAGCATTACCGCAACCACAAGTCTATAATGGGTACGACCTGGTGAATAATTTGTAGAAACCTAACTTAGACTCGCCAGGTTGGTGGAATGTGAGTGCCGGATGGAGGCATGTCGATTTCTCACACGCGCAAGAGGGGCTTCAGATCGGGTGGATGGAACCCTAACAATGTGAAACCTCGGTGGTGGGTCGAGTTAGGCGATACATTGTAAAGGCCTTGTCATGATCTCTCTGGGCACACCAATGGAAGTGTGTTCGTAGCGCTTGGCATTAAATAGATGGTCATGTCTTGTGGGTAAAGTCGTACACCTCTGCAGAGTAAATCTATTCGAATAGCCGTGTTTACGGTCAAAGGCAAAGCGAAGAATGCTTTCATCTTGTAGACTTGGTTTTGGTTTTCAAAATAATCGATGCTTTGGGATTCGGGAGTGGTTAGAACTCTCGAATGTTTATTTGGCGATTGAGCCAATCGTAGATGGAACTGTTTTGAATCATGACAGATGGAGTCATGTGATGGTTTAACAAGATCTTTCAAAATGGGCGGTTAGAGCTCAGATGCTAGTGTTGGTAGTTGGAACCTTCACTAAAGTTAGAAATAATTTTAATTGTACAAATAATTGTTAAAACTGCTTTGTGAAAATTATTATCAATAATGTTAAATCCGGCTTTGTGCAAAAGAACCCTATTAAGCCTTCCTTGGAAAGCCCTTCATGATGCATTTTCCCAGACTTGCGGAGTACGTTTGTACTCACATGCTACACAAAATTTTGTCATCAGAGAATTATCAAGATGCAGTCGAAGACAATGAATTCTATGGCAAGGGGTTCGTTGGAGATCGCCAAGATAACTAAGCGCGCGCTCCTAGTCGTCGCCTGTGGTGTCTTTTGGGTTTTATCTTGTTGTTTTTGGTTTCCGCTGCTGAGAACTCTGGTCATGTGACCAGGAGATGTAATAAATAGCCATGTGGCTGGTAATTTATGCTTATGCTATTTTTTTCTCTTCGTTATGTTTTGGTTATGATAATCACTACTTCACTGTGTGTACTGGCAACTGATCTGGGACTAGTACAGAAATACACAGAGATTCCTGGATGGTAAATCTGGGTCTCACAGAGGTGGTATCGAGCACAGACGATCAGAGGACGAACTTAGTTAGAATTGCAAAGCCTTAAGGATTAATATTTTTATAAAAATATACTTATAAAATTTTTTTAGGTTCCTTTGCTTCTACCTTTTCTGTCTTAGCGTCTAGTCTTTACCTCATCCTTCATTTGAAATTTGTTTACTGTCCTTGTCCCGTTTCAAAATTTGTAGATGTTAGTTTACACCATCTTGGCCGCATCAGTTGGAGGATCCCTCGTCGCCTGTGGTGTCTTTTGGGTTTTATCTTGTTGTTTTTGGTTTCCGCTGCTGAGAACTCTGGTCATGTGACCAGGAGATGTAATAAATAGCCATGTGGCTGGTAATTTATGCTTATGCTATTTTTTTTTCTCTTCGTTATGTTTTGGTTATGATAATCACTACTTCACTGTGTGTACTAGCAACTGATCTGGGACTAGTACAGAAATACACAGGAGATTCCGGATGGTAAATCTGGGGTCTCACAGAAGTGGTATCAGAGCCTGGACGACTGTAGGACGCAACTTAGTTAGAATGGCAAAGCCTTAAGGATTAATATTTTTATAAAAATATACTTATAAAAATTTTTTAGGTTCCTTTGCTTCTACCTTTTCTATCTTATCGTCTAGTCTTTACCTCATCCTTCATTTGAAATTTGTTTACTGTCCTTGTCCCGTTTCAAAATTTGTAGATGTCAGTTTACACCATCTTAGCCGCATCAGTTGGAGGATCCCTCCCCTCGTGTTTTTGTGGAGAGCAGGGGGAGTAGTTAGTCTAGCTTAGCACCTTCCTTTGTTCACGCTTAGAACGATGAATAAGTTGTGCGATGGATCAGATCATGCTTTTATGCATTTGTGATACAACCATTTTCTCTTTAAAAGCTATTTTGGTTTAAATAAAGATTTTAGTTGGAGTTTCCTTTCTTTTGTTGTGTTTTTGTTTCGGTGGATGTTGTTTAGTCCCCTGTTTTCTTATCTTTGCTTTTCCTCTTCCTCGTGCTTTTCCCGTCCTTGGTTTCAGATGGAGAACCCTGGCAGAGGTCGTGGCAGAGGAAGAAGAGGAGGCCGCGGTCGTGGTCGCGGAAGAGTGCAGATTCAAGAGGAAGTTCCTGTGGAGCAGCAGAACCAAGTGCCACCTCCAGCGCAGCAGAAACAAGTGCCACCCCCACCCCCGAACCAGCCGCCAAGCATGGAGCAGATGATGGCCATGCAAATGCAAATTTTGCAAGCTTTGGCGCAAAATGCGCTGAATCCGCCTCAAGCAGTCCCAGCAAAGCCACACTCAACCACCCAGTCCTAAGTTAGGGAATTCATGAGGACCAGACTTCAACTTTTGTTTGGATCAGTTGACCCTTTGAGGTCGACGATTGGTTAAAAGATGTAGAAAAGAAGCTTTACTTAGCCCAGTGTGATGAATTTGAGAGTGTCTTATATGCCTCTTATCAGTTGAAAGGAATCGCTGCAAGTTGGTGGGAAAATTACCTTGCTGCCCACCAGGAATCCCAGAGCATCACTTGGAATGAATTTGTGGAAGCTTTTCGGGCTACCCATATTTCCAAGGGGATTATGGAAATGAAGAGGCGTGAGTTTCACAAGATGCAGCAACGAAACCTTTCAGTCTCAGAATATCTGAATCGGTTCACCCAGTTTTCTCGTTATGCTACCGAAGATGTTGCCATGGATGAGGCTAAGATTTGGCGCTTCATGGAGGGTCTTGACCCCAATATCAAAGTACAGCCGGTATCAAACCACTTCCCTTCATTCCAGCACATGGTGAACAAGGCTTTGATCCAAGAGGATGCTCAGCGTCATCTGTTTGAATCAAGAAAGAGGAAGTTGATGATTCAAACGCAGCGTGGTGCCAGTAGCTCCAAACCTCGTTTCTTTCAAATTTCACCCAAGAAAGCTAGTAGCCACCAATACTTCAGACCCCAATGTCCACTCCTCGCCATCACTCAAGCCCCTACCGACAATACAGAAATCAAGTTCGAAGAGCAACGCAAAGAATCGCAAGAGTCCAATGCTTTAATCGCATGGAGATGGGACATTACGCTAGTAATCGCCCCCGTTGCGTCAGTCGTGACCCCGCCTCGGTTCAACTCGATCAACTCCACTCGTGCCCCAAGACCACTCGGGAAGAGGAACGCCGCAGACTCCGCGCATTTCTCGCACCATCGGAAGAGGACGTGTTAATCACGCCATCTTCCAAGAAGTTCGTGACGCACCGATGTGGTGTATGGTAAGTTCTTCACAATTCGCCTCGCCTGAGATTGTTTGATTCTCGTGCTTCGATTCATTCATATCGGAGTATTTGGTTAGAAAACATGGATGGGATACAGTTCAGCTTAGAAATCCCTTGCTAGTTCAATCCCCTGGTAAAGAACTAAGAACAACTGCTATTTATCCAAAAATAGATATAATTATAAAAGGGGCAAAGTTCCTAGCGAACTTAATATTATTGGATACTAAGGGAATAGAAGTAATCCTTGGAATGGACTGGTTAACCAAGTACAAAGGTCAGATAGACTGTGCTAGTAGAGCTATCTCTCTTACTAGTCCTGAGGGAATTCGAGTGGAGTTCCTATCTAATCTCTTCAATAAGGGGGGTAGTACCCTGAACCGACTAAAAGGTACATCTTTGGAAAATGTGCCCATAGTGAATAAATACCCAGATGTATTCCCAGAAGATTTGCACTGTATGCCACTGCATCGATATTGAGTTTATGATTGAGCTTGTACCTGGTATATCTCCTATCTCGAAGAGGCCTTATCGGTTACCTGCTAATGAATTAGCAGAGATGAAGGAACATATTGAAGAACTGCAGGAGAAAGGCTTTATAAGACCAAGTTCATCACCTTGGGGTTCACTGTAATCTTCGTAAGAAGAAGGATGGCATCCGAGAATGTGCATAGACTACGATCACCGAATGAGGTCACAATAAAGAATAAGTATCCTTTGCCAAGGATAGATGATCTATTTGATCAGTTGAAAGGAGCTCAGTTTTCTCAAAATAGACTTAAGATCGGGATATCATCACCAAGATAAGAAAAGAAGATATTCAAGACAGCCTTTACTACCCGTTATGGATTGTATGAAGTTTACAGTGATGTCCTTTGGATTAACAAATGCACCGTCATATTTCATGAATTTGATGAACAAGGTGTTTATGGAGTTTTTGGATAAGTTTGTTGTCGTGTTTATTGATGACATTCTTATCCATTCCAAGAATGAGAAAGAGCATGAGGATCATTTGAGGATAATTTTGGAAAAGCTCAGAGAGCATCAGCTTTATGCTAAGTTCAAGAAATGTGATTTTTGGTTGAAGGAAGTTGCTTTCTTGGGTCATGTTATTTCTCTGAGGAGTAGCAGAGACCTGCGAAGGTGAAGGATGTTTTGGATTGAAGCAACCCAAGTCGATTTGGATATTAGAAGTTTTCTTGGATTAGCAAAGCTATTATCGGCATTTTATTGAAGGTTTTTCCAAGATAGCGAGACCTCTCACTCAACTTTTGAAGAAGGAGAAGAAGTTTGAATGGACTAAATCTTGTGAACAAAGTTTTCGTGAATTGAAGAAGAGGTTAACTTCAAAGACCAAGATTTGTTCTCACGGATATTCATAAGGATTTTGAAGTTTACTACGATGCCTCAAATCAAGGTCTCGGATGTGTATTGATGCAAGAAGGTAAAGTCATAGCTTATGCCTCAAGACAATCATGCGACCCCATGAAGAAAATTACCCAACTCATGATTTGGAGTTAGCGTAGCGGTTGTGCACGCACTCAAAATTTGGAGGCATTATTTGATTGGGAATCGATGTGAGATTTATACGGATCATAAGAGTTTGAAATACATTTTTACTCAGCCGGATCTCAATTTGAGGCAGAGAAGATGGTTGGAATTAGTTAAAGATTATGATATTGGTATCCATTATCATCCCGGAAAAGCTAATGTTGTTGCGGATGCTTTGAGCAGGAAAAGTTATTGCAACAATGTTATGGTTCAGGAAAGTCAGCCAGCACTTCATGAAGAGTTTAGACGCCTCAACTTGGAATTGGTAAATGAAGGTTGCGTTTTCAATGTCGAAGTGCATTCAATCCTGGAAGATCAGATCAGAGAGGCTCAAAAGAATGATAGTGGTATCATAGTCCTAAAAGATGGTATGAAGAAAGGAAAATTTCCTGAATTTTTTGAAGATAAGAAAGGTACTGTCTGGTCAGGGAAAAGAATAGTAGTCCCTAATCAAAAAGAGATCAAAGATGTAATTTTGAAGGAGGCCCACGATTCGGTTTATTCTATTCATCCGGGAAGTACCAAGATGTACGCAGATTTGAAGGAGAAATATTGGTGGACCAATATGAAAAGAGAAGTTGCTGATTTTGTGGCACGCTGTGATATTTGTCAACTTGTTAAAGCAGAACATCGAGACCACCGGTTTATTGCAACCCTTGCAGATTCTGCTTGGAAATGGGAAGAAATAGGAATGGATTTTATCACCGACTTCCCGTAACTAAGTTCGGATATGATTCAATATGGGTTATTGTGATAGATTGACTAAGGTTGCACACTTTATTCTGTGAAGACAACATATTACGTGATAAACTCGCAGAGCTATACATGGCCAAAATTGTATGTTTGCATGGTGTGCCAAAGAAGATCGTGTCGATCGGGTTCCCGCTTACCTCGTGGTTTTGGCGAAGTTGCATGAGGTTCGGCACAAACCTAAACTTCAAGATCGCTACCATCCTTAGACAGATGGTCAGACGGAAAGGATAAATCAAATACTAGAAGATATGCTGAGAGCTTGTTCTTTGACATACAGTTCATCTTGGGATCATAATTTGTCAGATGCACTCTCGTACAATAACGCTTACTACCAAGTCTCAAGATGGCACCGCTCAAGCTCTCTACGGAAGAAAATGCCGAACACCGTTGTATTGGAAAGAGACAGAGGGGGGACAAGTAATCGAGCCTGATATTCTGAAAGAAGCAGAAGAGCAAGTGAGAGTGATTCGTCAGAATTTAAAAACAGCTTAGTCAAGGCAGAAAAGTTATGCTGATAATCGTCGTTGGGATTTAAGCTTTGCACCTGGTGATCATGTGTATCTGAAAGTTTCACCCCTAAAGGGAATGCGTCGTTTCAGAGTTAGCGGGAAGTTTGCACCTCGCTATATCGGTCCATTTCCAGTGGTTGCCAGAAGAGGAGAAGTTGCTTATAAGTTGAAACTTCCTCTGCAGTTGTCTGATGTGCATGATGTATTTCACGTGTCTCAGTTGAAGAAATGCCTCAGAATTCCAGAAGAACAGATGTCTTTGGATAAATTGGAATTCAAAGAAGACCTGTCGTATCCAGAGTATCCAGTCAAAATCTTGAATGAAGCCGAAGGCCGAACTGAAGTCGAGTGATCAAGTTTTGCAAGGTTCAGTGGAGCAACCATTCCGAGAAAGAAGCAACCTGGGAGCGAGAAGAGGACCTCAGAGTCGAGTTTCCCGATCTCTTTCTTTCTCCGTCCGAATCTCGGGGTCGAGATTCTCTCTAAGGGGGTAGGTTTGTAACATCCCAGATTTTCTGTTATTCCAAAAATTATTTTAAAATTAATTAAATTCAAAATTAGGTTTTTCTTTGGTGTTTTAATTAACCTGGCATCCATATCCACCCGAAACTGGAGTTCAATTGTTTGTCGTCCGCAAAGTTAAAATTCCATATTCCGATTCTTATTCGAAATTTCACCCGAGTTCCAAAATGCTCCAATAATCTCAAAATCAATTTAATTAGGTTTAAAATATTCTATAATGATTTTGGGAATTTTTCAAAGATGTATAGAATCTCTTTGCTATTTTATCTCTCGCGCTTTAATCAAACCCATTATATTCGTCCCGAAATTATCTAAATTTCAAAATTCATCCAAAATAAGTGAAACCAATTTTATTGGGTTCCATTTTACTCATTAGGATTTTTAGGATCTTTTCCAGTATTTTTAGATCTTGTTATCTATTTTATCTCGCGCGCTTTAGAATCTGCACTGTTCATCTTCCCCAAGTATACAACACCTGTTCAAGTCTCAACTTTATGTCTAGCTCCAACTTCAAACCTCTATATCTCTCAATATACTACATCAAATCAAGTGGGAGCTGAAGCATCGTGACGGCATCGTACTGGAGAACAAATGCCCTGCCGTTACCCATCCTTAATCCGAGCGAAACGGCGCAATTAAGCGTTAATGACAAATTATTGCTCGGTCATTATCTCGGGCGTTTCTTCACCTCACCGGGCGTGCGGGTACTTAAAAGTTTTGTCTTGCTATCCTCTACCCCGTGCTCACCTTGCCCCTTTGATTCAGTGCCATTTTCCTTTCCAAAACTCGCGAAAACCGCAGCCCATCGTCGACCAAAGACACCGGCGAGCCAACTTTTGATCCGGTGAGCCAAATCAAATTCCGTCCGCGTCATTTTGTGCATCTTGTCGCAAATATCAAAAGCCCTCAAGAAAATTTGGGTTTCATTGCAGGACGGCGACGAATTTGACGTTTGAACACCGTCGGCCTAACCATCTTTGCGGCGCCGATTTGTCGTCTCCGTAATCCTCTTCAAATCCGATTTCACTTTTGGATTCGCGGCGCCGAGCTCTTCAAGATGCTCACCTTATCTTCCATTTCACGGCCGGCCGCCCGCCCTATCTCCCATGAGCCATGAATGTCGCCTGTTATTCGCGAGTGAACATATTTGCTCTGATGTTTTTCCTTTTGTGATTTTTCCTTCTAATCCAACTTCAAATGACCCATTCTCATCCGTCAGAACTCAATCGAGTGACTCAAATTGCTAAATTTATCTAAATTCATCCTCTATCTGCCAAGATTTTTATTATAATTTTTAGTTTCTATTTATTTTATTTTATTCATTTCGTGCACCGCTTTGCGCGTAATCGAAGAAGCGGTCGTCGTCGCCGACGAAGGAGAAGACCTCGAGCAATGCAAAGACACTTCATCGACGAAGGAAAGTCTCCTTGACGCACGTTGATCCCATTGTTTATAATCTGCTTTATAAAATGTTTACAACTTGCTTGGCTATTTACATAAACCGATGATGTTAAAATATAGAATGTTAGTTATGCCCATTTCGAAATAACATCCTTGCTGCTTGATTACCATGTCTTTGTAGCCTTAAGATTTAATCATGAAATCATGTATTATGTGATTAACCTTGTTTCGCATTTATAGACTATGCTTAGGATTGACGTTGATCAAAATGCCTATGGTGGGATAAATTCTAAAATGTTGTTGAAATGTGTTTCATCGAAACTGTAGCAAGGTGATTGCTGCTGTGATTGTAAAATAAAAATAAAATAAAAATGGTTTAGATTGGGGCGGAATGGTTTGACAGACGGGTGCGGATGGAGCACGTTCAGTTTGTGAAAGCCGCCTAATCAATTTAAGGGCCGACGCTTATGACTGTCCATTCTAAGCATTACCGTGCAACCACAAGTCTATAATGGGTACGATCTGGCTGAATAATTTGTAGAAACCTAACTTAAACTCGCCAGTTGGTGGAATATGAGTGCCGGATGGAGGCATGTCGTATTTCTCACACGGCGCAAGAGGGGGCTTCTGTACTGGGTGGATGGAACCCTAACAGCGGTGAAACCACAGCGGGTGGGTCGGGTTAGGCGTATACATTGTAAAGGCCTTGTCATGATCTCTCTGCCGGCACACCAATGGAAGTGTGTTCGTAGCGCTTGGCATTAAATAGATGGTCATGTCTTGTGGGTAAAGCTGTACACCTCTGCAGAGTAAATCTATTCGAATAGCCGTGCCTACGGTCAAAGGCAAAGCGAAGAATGCTTTCATACTGGTAGACTTGGTTTTGGTTTTCAAAATAACTGATGCTTTGGGATTCGGGAGTGGTTAGAACTCTCGAATGTTTATTTGGCGGATTGAGCCAATCAGGTAGATGGAACCTGTTTTGAATCATGACAGATGGAGTCATGTGATGGTTTTACAAGATCTTTCAAAATGGGCGGTTAGAGCTTGTATACTAGTGTTGGTAGTTGGAACCTTCACTAGAGTTAGAAATAATTTTAATTGTACAAATAATTGTTAAAACTGCTTTGTGAAAATTATTATCAATAATGTTAAATCCGGCTTTGTGCAAAAGAACCCTATTAAGCCTTCCTTGGAAAGCCCTTCATGATGCATTTTCCCAGACTTGCGGAGTACGTTTGTACTCACATGCTACACAAAATTTTGTCATCAGAGAATTATCAAGATGCAGTCGAAGACAATGAATTCTATGGCGAGGAGTTCGTTGGAGATCGCCAAGATAACTAAGCGCGTGCTCCTAGTCGTCGCCTGTGGTGTCTTTTGGGTTTTATCTTGTTGTTTTTGGTTTCCGCTGCTGAGAACTCTGGTCATGTGACCAGGAGATGTAATAAATAGCCATGTGGCTGGTAATTTATGCTTATGCTATTTTTTTTTCTCTTCGTCATGTGACCAGCAGAATGGAAAGTCAGCACAGGCCACAGACATATCTTTTGATTTTAAGGCCTTCGTACATAGAAAGCCCCTGCTTGCATCCAACGAACTAAATGATCTAGGTAGGTGGACTCGCATGCTCAATGGATGGTACATTGATAAGGTGAATGAGGAAGAGCGTCGAGTCGACTTCAATGTGATGTATAAAAGGGTACATTTCCACCGTGATGAGAATGGGATATTCCCCGTCAGTTTTGAGGATCTGTTTTCGGGTGTACCAATTAATAGCCGTCAATACTTCTACTTTACGATCCTGGACGCTGTGAGTATCGCACCATACATCAAGAGCTGACGACTTTTATAGGATTTTGCATTATGTTTTCTAATATCAACACGAGTTGCAGGGCAATGAGACAGCGAGCCATGACGAATCAAAACCAAGTTGGGTTTGTCGACCCCGAGCTTGTGTCTGCGACCACGACTAGGCTTCATCCGGTGTTGTTTGCTGGCTACGTCAAGGGGTTATTGCATACTGAGTCGAAGAAGGACTTCGTTGTAATACCGTACCACGAGGAGTAAGTAGTACAAACCCTTCAATTACTTGTACGCACTTGAACCGTATGTGAACTTATTTCCTTGCACTACATTCCATTTAATAAGCAACCATTGGGTTCTACTCGTCCTTGTTCTGAGTGAAAACACAATCTATATTTTTAACTCAATCGAGAAGAGACCGATGGCTTACACGATCAAGTGTCCTTTGTAGAAGTAAGTACATTATCGTAACCTAACACTTTCTGAATTTAACTATTTTTTTTGTACTCAATGGTATCTCTCCAATATATGTAGGGGTTTCTCGGACTATGTCGATGAAGGAGGGTCACACGATGACAAAAAGGGCAAGACACTGTAGTATAAGCGATTCAAGGTACAAGTGCCTAGCATATATACGATTAATTTTTTCTGACATCTAATCTTCGTGTGTTAATTTCTTTTTCTCTCTTCACAGTGTCATCAACAGGGAAGCGATGACCTGTGCGGCTTCTATGTCATGCAACACATGTTGGTTGTGGTCGTGGCTCATACCTTTTCCTAAGGTATATGTACATGCATACTTAGCCTTTCACATACAAATTTTGAAACTTAAATTGTACACTCATTTATGTTTTGCGTAAGATCAATATCCCCGAAGAGCTTAGACAAAGAAAGCACTCAACAATTTACGAGACTACTTATGCGATGGTACTGTTAGAAGTTATATCGGAGGACCGTAGGTTTAGAGATCCCAGCGCCCTACTAGTCCATATGGAAACAATATTAATTGTATATGTCAATGTGATATATATGCACGTGTACTGATTGTTAAGCATGTTTGTGTTTGTATATTGTGAACGAATGGGCTATATGTATTGTAATTTAAGTGTTCGTGTTCTGTGAATGTGATATGTGCATTCTGTGTTCTGTATTGTGAATGTGATATATATGCCCATTGTTAATATGTGTTATTTTGGATAATATGCAAAATTGAAACACCCCCATGAGGATCATCAAAATCGGTTCTTATGTGGAACCGATTTTGATAACCACATAATTGGAATCAGTTCTTATATATATGATTCTGATGACGTCTCATCAGAATCGGTTTTTTTTAAGAAAGCGATTGTGATGACCCTATCATTAGAATCGGTTCTTATGAGGAACTGATTCTGATGACCTCTCATCAGAATCGGTTCTTTTAAGCAAGCGATAGTGATGACCACATCAGTAGAATCGGTTCTTCTACGGAAGCGATTGTGATAACCATATCATTACAATCGGTTCTTAGAACAAAGCGATTGGGATGATACATCATCAGAATCGGTTTTTTGAAGGAAGCGATTGTGATGACCCACTTATCAGAATCGGTTCCACACAACAACCGATTCTAATGAGGGGGTCATCACAATCGCTTCCTTGAAAGAACCGATTCTGATGAGCTGGTCATCACAATCGCTTACTTGAAAGAACCGATTCTGATGACCCTTTATCAGAATCGGTTATTCTAAAAAATCGATTGTGATAATGTTTTCATCAGAATCGGTTTCACCTAAGAACCGATTTTAATGAGGCTTTATCACAATCGGGCTAGAACCGACTGTGATAACTCCACCTCATCACTATCTAAAGACTTCGTATCGTCACTTGAACCTACTGTAATGACAAAAAAAAATCGATTCTGATGTACAATTCTGTAGTAGTGGGAGAAAAGTGAACGAAAAATTGGAAGCTAATTCTAATTACATGAGAGTTTTTTTATTAGATTTCCAGTTCTTCTTTTAGTTTTACTATATTAATTACCCATTTTAATTATCTTGAATACTATTGTAGCACTACTGATTGATCCAACAAAACAGCTGTTAACTTGTACTTTATAATATCATACGTCCCATTTATTCCCAACTAAAGTGTTATTAAAGCAAGCTACTCTTGTTTTTAACTTAAGGTAATCGGCGTGTATGATTGGTCTGGGAATAATCCAATTATTCCTGAGTTATGGTTGGTTCCCCATTTTCTTCCAATTCATCCAGGTATTTTTGTTTCCCATCTCGAGTTGCTAGGAATACAATTTGACTTTCGATACACAGACAAATTGTCCCCAAGCTATATATTAATTTCCTCCGACTATTCTTCTAATATATGCCTGGCCAATTGCTGGTTTTTCAAAAAAATAAATAAAGAAATTTACTCCTACAATTGTTTTGTTACTTGTTTAGTCTAGCCTCCATTCTAAATATGACCAAATTAATGCATGCGTGGATGTACTTTATGCGCACATATTGATATAAAATTTATTGTTTGCAGGAAGATTTTGGTCCTTTTGCCGAATTGTTTATATGCCAATGGCTTGCATTTACGGAAAAAAATTTGTTGGGTCCATCACTCCAACTATATTGGCAATGAGAGAGCACTACTACAGAACAGGCCATCCTTACTGGCATATCACTGCTGGTTGGGACCGAGCCGGCAGTGATAACATATCTCTGCCGGTTCGAAACATAAGTTGGGGGGAGATCTTATCACTGCCGGTTCATGCAACCAACTGGCAGTAAAAAGCAAGATATCACTGCCTGTTTGAGACAAGAACCGGCAGAGATATATCACTGCCAGGTCGTTATTAAACCGGCAGTGGTACTTGAATTTTCACTGGCGGTTTGAGACCAGAACCGGCAGTGATATTATTTTCCCGCGCAATATGATTTTCCCGCGCAGTCCGAGCTTATCACTGCCGGTTCTGCGCAGAACCGGCAGTGATAAGTCGTTTATATAACTGAGACCCCTGCCTCCCGGCCGACAAGCAAAGACAGAGAGGCGCTCTGTCTTTACTCGATTTGTAGATTGCGACGATTTGCTGCTGAAAAATCTATTAAAATTCATATTGTACTTCTTTTCGAGGTTAGTAATTTGATCTCTATTTTTGTAAATAATAAAAAATTGCCACATGGATTTTTACATAATGAAAAAAGGTTCATGTATTTTCAAATTTTGAAATAATAAAAACTTGTTAGATGGATATTTACCTAATGAAAAATTGTTGATGTATTTTAATGTACTCAAAGTATATCCTAAGTATTTACAATATTTTTCAAATTTTTAAATAATAAGAAATTGCAAGATGGATATTGACGCAATGAAAAAAGATTGATATATTTTAATATAGTCCAAATATATCCTAACTATTTACAATTATTTTCATTTTTTACAATAATAAAAAATTGCTACATGGATATTTACATAACGGAAAAAGGTTGATGTATTTTAATATAGTCAAAATTGCTACATAGGTTTTTAAATCTAATCGTTTACAATTATTTGTTATTTGCAATTATATGCTTATGTAATGTTTGATTTAATTAATTGTAGATGGACCAAGGTGGATGTATGACACTGACCGCTATGGGCGTAGTTTTTAATGGTGTGAATTATTTTCTAAATGTGGCTGCGACGCACAAGTCGAAGAATCTGGCGGACTACATGTGCTGTCCATGCGTTGATTGCAAAAATCAGAAGCTATTTTCTACCATAGAGTCGATACGTGCACACTTGCTTCGAAGAGGTTTCAAGGCTGGCTATACCATTTGGACCAAGCACGGCGAAGATGAGATTGTACATGAAGGGCAACACATTGCTAAAGATGACGGAGACAACGATATGACAGTAGTCGAAGATACGTTTGTCGATAGCCACGATGACGATCTGGATCAAATGTTGCGTGATGGGGAGGGAGACTTCACGAGTGAAAGAGAGTTTCAAAAGTTCCAACATATGGTACATGACTCCACAACACCATTTTACCCAGGCTGCAAGGAGGAGCACAAAAAATTGCAGACCGTGCTTACACTACTGCAGTTGAAGGCAAGCAATGGTTGGTCCGATAAGAGCTTCACTGAGCTGTTATGTCTCTTGGGGGATTTGCTTCTAGAGGGTAACGTGTTGCCTACAAGTACGTACCAGGCCAAGAAGGTTGTCTGCCCGTTGGGACTGGAAGTACAAAGGATACACGCATGTCCAAACGATTGCATGTTGTATCGCAATGAGTTTGCACTTGGATGGCTGTGTTGTTTGCAAAGCAAAGCGGTATAAGGGCAACGATGATGACATCGATAATGACGATGTCGGGGTGAAGCGTAAGAAGATGAGATCCCCCGTTAGGTGGTGTGGTATTTTCCTATAATTCCCCGTCTGAATCGATTGTTTGCGAACAAAAGGCATGCCCAATTACTACGATGGCACGCCGAAGAGTGTAAGAAGGATGGAATGCTCAGACACCCTACTGACTCTGTGCAATGGAGGAACATCGACAGAAAATATAAGAAGCACTTCGCATATGATGTGAGGAATATAAGGTTCGGGTTGAGTACGGATGGGATGAATCCTTTCGGCAACATGAGTAGTCGTCATAGCACATGGCCGGTAACTCTATGTATCTACAACCTTCCTCCTTGGCTTTGTATGAAGCGGAAGTACATTATGATGCCACTCTCGATCCAAGGGCCTGTAACCCGGCAACGATATCGATGTGTACCTCAAACCATTGGTTGAAGATCTTCTAATCTTGTGGAACGATGGAGTACGGGTATGGGATGAGTATAAAAGAGAGAACTTTATCCTACGCGCATTGTTGTTCGTAACCATCAATGATTACCCCGCCTTGGTAACTGTCGGCCGGACGACAAAAGGCTTCAATGGATGCGCCCAAAGGCTTAGATGGTATAGCTAGTCGGTGGCTGAAGAACTGTCGAAAAATGTCTTACATGCGGTATCGTAGGTTCCTCCGCAAGGATCACCCATACCGCAATAATAAGAGAGCTTTTGATGGGACAAAGGAGACTACTTTAGCTCTGAAGAATCACACAGGGAGAGAGATATTTGCGGCTATAAAGGATCTTAAAATTATTCACGGAAACGGAGCAGGCAGTACATCTATCCCGAGTTCCCGTGATAAGGCTCCTTTGTGGAAAAAGAGATCAGTATTTTGGGTCCTACCTTACTGGCAGCACTTGGAAGTTCGACACGCAATCGACGTCATGCACATAGAGAAGAACGTGTGTGATAGCTTGTTTGGTATCTTACTGGATATACCTGGCAAAACAAAAGATACTCTCCAAACACGGATGGACCTTGAAGATATGAAACTCAGGAAGGAGCTGCATCACGAAGACATGGATACAGGGAAAAAGTACCTTCCCGCAGCCTGCTACACTCTGAGCAATAAAGAAAAAATTAGCTTGTGGGAATGCTTGCATGGAGTAAAAGTTCCGTCCGGATACTCTGCCAACATAAAGAGATTAGTCTCAATGAAAGACTTAAAATTAATTGGCATGAAGTCTCACGATTGCCACGTGATGATGACGCAGATCCTTCCATTTGCAATTAGGGGTGTTCTGCCAGAGAAAGTCCGAGACCCAAATATAAAGTTGTGTTCATTCTTCAACGCGATTTCACAGAAGGCCATCGATCCATTGAAACTAGATAAGCTACAGGAAGACGTGGTCCACACTTTCTGCAGGCTCGAGATGTGTTTCCCTCCATCTTTTTTTGATATTATGGTCCATCTCATTGTTCACATTGTGAAAGAGATACGGATTCTTGGTCCCATGTTTCTACATCAGATGTATCCTTTGAGAGGTTCATAGGGGTTATAAAGAAATATGTTCGTAACCGACATCGGCCGGAAGGTTGCATTGCAGATGGTTGGGGAACCGAGGAGGTCATTGAGTTCTGCGTCGATTACATGGATCTCAAACCGATTGGTGTGCCTACATCACGGCATGATGGCAGGCTACAGGGAAAAGGGACACTGGGCGAGAAATCACTCCGTACAAACAATCTAGCTTCATTCGCATAAGCACATTTCACAGTTTTGGGACAATCAGTTGTGGTGGCCCCGTATGTTAACATTCACAAGAGCATGCTATCTAGAACAAACCCAGCGAAGTCAGAGGGTTGGATCGCGAGAGAGCATAGACATAACTTCGGCGATTGGTTGCGTAGGCACATGATGCATACGGAGACAGAGTGCGCTCAGTTGAAAGTGTTGGCTCAGGGACCGTCAACTACGATTCAGACATTCAAAGGATACGATATAAATGGTTTTACATTTTATACAAGAGCACAATATAAAAAGAGCACCAACCAAAACAGCGGTATCCGTATAGATGCCTACGACAGCAACGGAAATAGGAAAACCTACTACGGATTCATAGAAGAGATTTGGGAGCTTGATTACGGACCTTTGAAGGTCCCTCTCTTTCGGTGCCAATGGGTAAGACTTCCAAGGGGCATGAACATCGACAAGTACGGTATCACTACCGTGGACCTCAAACTGGTCGGATACAGAGAAGAACCATTCGTACTTGCTAATTCTGTTACACAAATCTTTTTTGTAACCGATCCAGCTAACAAGGAGCGCCACGTGGTTATTCAAGGAAAAAGAAGGATTGTTGGAGTTGAGAATGTTGTCGATGAGGAAGAGTACAACCAATTCGATGAGCTTCCTCCTTTCGGAGAGGACGTTGACCTAGGTCTTATGGAAGAGAGTGAGGACGAAGCTACATACGCCGCGATCATAACGAAGGTCATATCGTAGCTTAGTTGTCCTAATTAAATACATGTTTATTTTCTCATATGTAACAATTAATGTATTCTTTTCTCATATGTAACAATTTGTGTGAATTAAACTTCATCTGTGTGAATTTTTGAAGCGATGGTTGGTCTACTACATTTGTGCAAATTTTTTAAGCATTATTTGATATTAAAAATATTAAAACTATTAAAACAGTGAGCAATCTGTATTTTTAGAATTTTAGACGAAGGTCAAAATCAAGGGGAAATATTTAAAAGAAATATTACATGTCCTGAAAGTTTGAGTTCATTGACCTGAACTTACATATCACTGCCGGTTATATCATTAACTGACAGTGATAGTGGCCTTATCACTGTCGATTAATGAAATAACCGGTAGTGACATTTAATTATCACTGCCAGTTCTATATATTACCCGGCAGTGATACTTAAGTATTACTGCCGGTTAATTAGATAACCAGCAGTGATATTTAAGTATCACTGCCGGTTCTACATATTACCCGGCAGTGATAAGTCAACTTCACTGCCGGTTATAAATGTGACCCGGCAGTGTTAGTCGAGTCCTATATATATTGAAACGCCGCGCGCCCTCCACTCAGTTCAACTTCGACCTAACGCCGCCACCTCCTCGTAGCTCCCCGCCGTCGCCTCGGAGTGCGCCGCCATCGCCTCGGAGTGCGCCACCATCTCCTCGACCTCCCCGCCCAGGCCGTCGCATCGCACTGCGCCGCATCCCCGCCATCTCTCCGCCATCGCCTTGGAGTGCGCCGTCGTCGCCTCGACCTCCCCGCGCCGCATCGTCTCGGAGTGCGCCGCCGTTGTTTGCTTCGGTACTAATTCACCACTAACGTTGTGAGTGTTAACCAAATACAAATATACAGATTCCTGTGTGTGTGTGGTGTGAGTGCATGTGTGTGTGGTGTGCGTCTGCCCTTGTCTCTAATAAACTGAAAATACGAAATGGAAATGCTGCTTTGAAGTTTTGTAATGATGTCTTTAATGCGCGAGATTGGACAATGTGAAATAGCAACATGTTCTGATATTAGTGGAATAGTAGGATTCTCCTTGGTAGTGTGGAAATATGTGACATTGCATGGTTTGTCCACTGTTTTCTTGGATGCAATTGATCGAATTAGGTGGAATTGCAACATTTTTCATGTTAGTGGATATCAAACCATACATTCTTAGTGCAATTTGCTATGAAATATTGATTCTGCTCATATGTAAGAATTACAAACAAAATTCGTAGAAAGGGGAGTTCATAACTTCATATTGAGCATCGCTTTTTACAAATTTGTATGGGAGTTTGAATTGAGCATCATTTTTTACAAATTTGTATGTCCTAGCTACAGTACTGATCATAGTGGGTATTCTGAATTCTATCTCATTTTCCTTAATCCTGATTGATAAGGTGTTATTTCGTTGCTACCCATGTAGATTAAATGTGAACAGCTCATTTATAGATAACTAGAGCAAGGGGGTAGGATTGGCACGTTGTGAGTGTTAACCAAATACAAATATACAGATGTAAATAGGAAATCAGATTGCTAATGTAGCTTTCAAACTTTTGTTTTTCTTTTTCTTCAAGGTGATATTAAAGATGAATCATGGACAAACTGATAGTTTTTCTATTCTTGTACAACTGATTGAGTTTGTGTATAGCAGATGAAAGAGAAATCACTCATGGAGATACACCAAAAAAAATATTTTTTTGTTAGTTGTATGCAAACTCAAAAACGCATTTTATATTTGTAAGGAAATTTAAGCTCAATGGTTTCATATGTAACTGGTTGTTTAAGAAATAGATGATCTCATATCATTGATACAAAAGTCATGATCTCCTGATAAGAAGTCTTTATTCTCTTACAAGTAGTACCCAATAATTAACTTGCCATTCCTGCTATGAATTTGTAGTCTTTTCTGGCTAGACTGATACTAAAATGCAAATTGAGTTAGCGAAATTATGTGACATTAAATCATTAGCTAAATTATGTGACTTTAAATCATTAACACTTGTATAATTCTTCTCTCTTGTACAGATAGCAAAGTTGTGCATGATACCTGGATTATGTCTTCTGGAGGTTGTCTTTGATCATGTACATTATTTAAGGGTCACAAAGCTGAGCAAAGCTCTGTACTGAAATGTTTCTAGAAAATGATAAAAACAGTTTAAGGACATTAATTGATTTAAACATTCTCGGCCTCCAAAAGTTAGATATACGAAACAAGATCTAGAATCCTTTATGCCTGCTGGTACGTTATATTTTTGGTGTCATGGAAAAATAATTGCTTGAATAGAAGCCCTTCTATCCATTCTAGAAAATTATGTATGTGCAGATTGAAGTCTTCTGTGTATTTCCAACATTGCTGATATGTGGTTTGTAAGGTGCTTAAGTATCATTTATTGCCTCTTCGATGTTTTAATTAGTTCTTCATGAACCATTATCGCAATTGGTGGATTAGATGTTAGCAACTTAGAACTGTTGTAAAGATGTATATGTGTATGTATCCTCGAAAGATGTATATGTGTATGTATCCTCGAATAGCGAAGTAGCGTGCTTTCTTTTCTATCTCTTCCTTGGTCTTTGCATGAATAGCTTTCACAAACCCAGCACGCTTTGTTGCCTCCATATTAGCTCTCTCTTGAAGTGGAAGTGGCAGCAAATCTAGTGGCGTGATTGGTTTAAAACCAGATACCACCTCAAATGGGCATAATTGTGTTGTTGAATGAACTGTCCTATTGTATGCAAATTCAACATGTGAAAGACAGTCCTCCCATTCTTTCAAGTTCTTCTTGATCATTGTACGCAGCAACATTGAGAGTGTGCGGTTCACCACCTTGTTTGTCCATCTATTTGTGGGTGACAAGTTGTGGAGAATAACAACTTTGTCCCAAGCTTGGCCCACAAAGTCTTCCAAAAATAGCTCATGAACTTGACGTCGCGATCTGAAACAATGGTTCTTGGCATCCCATGTAATCACACAATTTCCCTGAAAAATAAGTTAGCTACATGCGACGCATCGTCGCTCTTGTGGCATAGAATAAAGTTCGCCATTTTAAAGAACCTATCCACGACAACAAATACAGAGTCCCTTCCCCTCTTAGTTCTAGGCAATCCTAAAACAAAATCCATGCTAATGTCTTCCCAAGGTGAACTAGGAACAGGAAGTGGAGTGTACAAACCATGTGGATTAAGTTTGGACTTAGCTTTATGGCATGTGACATATCGCTGCACGAACCTCTCAACATCTCGTCGCATTTTTGGCCAATAGAAGTGATCGAACAGCATGGCCAAAGTCTTTTCTCTACAAAATGTCCCATCAATCTACTTGCATGCGATTCCTGCAACAATAGCAAAACGAATGGACGAATCTGGAACACAAAGCTTATTATCACGGAACAAGAATCCATTGTGGATGTGGAACTTTTCCCAGCCTTTGCCATCTTTGATTTAGAGTATGGTTCAGAAAATTCATTATCTAAAGCATATAACTCTTTTAAATTCTCCAAACCCGGAACTTTAATTTCAAGTTGAGTTAAAAGCACACTCTTTCGAGACAAAGCATCAGCGACCATATTTTCTTTACCCTTCTTATATTTTACAATGTATGGAAAAGATTCAATGAATTCCACCCATTTGGCATGTCTACGGTTCAGTTTAGCTTGGCTTTTCAAGTATTTCAAAGCTTCATGACCAGAACATATGATGAATTCTTTAGGCCAAAGGTAATGTTGCCAAGTTTCCAAAACACGAAACAGAGCATACAATTCTTTATCATAAACCGAATAGTTCAATTGAGCACCACCAAGTTTCACACTAAACTATGCTATTAGTTTGCCCTCTTGCATCAAAACACCACCAATACCTATTCCACTAGCATCACATTCAATTTCAAAAACTTTAGTGAAATCGGGCAAAACAAGCAATGGTGCTTCAGTTAAGTGCTTCTTTAGTTCAGCAAAAGCATGTAACATCCTGGAAAATATAATAAAATGGAAATGAATATTTTGGATTTGAATATATTTATTTCTAAGTTTTCTTAGTGTTATTGGTTTTTATTTGGATTTTCCTTGGATTTATGATTTGTATGAAAAGTTCAACAAATTGAATTATTAAATGGAAAATGGTAAGAAGGTAAAGAGGTAAAAGTAAATATGGGAAAAATTACCATGAGACCTTATTCATGCTGGTAAACCAGTAAAATCATCTAGTAAAAATCCTAGGTGCTGAAATGTAAACAAATAAAATATTTAACCATGTCCTTTTGACTAAAAACAGAGAAGTCCAATTTATGAAACATATTCGAAACTTATCTGGAGCCACCAAAATTACCATAGCACCCTCAAAGCAGTACATATGTCTGGTAAAAATGTTAGAAATTTATCATGTCGTCCATGCCTTTTAAAAATTCTAGAACTGAGGCTTTGGAAAACTAAAAATCATCATGTCAGAATTCTTATAAAATATTTACATAAGATTTTGACCTAAAAATTTTATGGAGATATAAATATGCCAAACTTAACTTGTATAAAACGTTTGAAAAATAATTGATATGATTTATACCCTTAAATAAATAAAATACCAAAATGCAAATTTTGGACAGTGCAGAGTGTCAGAATTTTTATAAATCAACCGTAGAGTATTTTAGCCTCAAATTTTTACAGGGAAATTTAAACTATCAGTAGACCTCAGTAAAAACGTTTTGCAAATTTTCAAAATGATTTGATGGCTAAATTAATGCGAGTACTAGCTGTCTGGACTGAGGCTTATCTCATTTAGCGTTCGCTCTCACTGACCGCTGGGCCCCACGGCGTACGGGCCCAGTTCCTGGCGCAAGGCGGTGCCGAAGGGCTCTCACTGACCGGTGGACCCTGGGCCCAACTGTCAGCCACTCATTTCTTTCTCCCCTCTCTTCTTCGCCTCTCGGCCGACTAAGCTCGCGCACGCCGAGTCGTCGCCGACACCTCTCTGCGCCTCAGCGCAAATCCCGCCGAGCCCGCACTCGTGCGTCACCACGGCTTGTCCTCAGTCTGTCCATGCCACACCTCGCCCATACCGCGCTGTCCCGAGCCCCAAAAACCGCGTGCCACCTCGCCATTTCCATGTCAATTGAGCCAAGCCTCGCGCGCGTGATCAAGCCCTGGTGAGACCGCCTCACCTCGGTTATAAATACACCCCCGTATCACCATTGAGACCCCCATCCTCTTCTTCCCTGAGAGCCATTGAGTCTCGAGTTGATTTCCTCTTCATCTCCGTTCTGCCGCCGGAGCAGAAAAAGGGGGGAAAACCGGTGAGGCAGCCAAGAGGCATCAATGCTCGAAATTTCTTTCCCCTATAGCTTCGCCGTGACTTATTGAGCACTGACCACTCTTCATTTTCACTTCTCGCCTGCAGTTCAACTCCTTCGCCGTTCTTCTTCTCTCTGGCCGGCGATCGTTGGTAGTCAACCTCCGTGTTTCTTCGACCGTACCAAGAGGTGAAATAGAACCCCTAGGACTCACTGGTATTCTAGGAGCGTTGGCCCGGTGAAAAGATGGCCGGCGGCGAGCTTTTACTTGCTTTGCAGTGGCGCCGCCGCACCCCCACGATGGCAGCCACCTTTCCGGCCATCTTCCGGTGAATGGGTACCACCCCTGGGTGCGCCTCGGCGCATTGATGCTCATAGTGCTACCCATTCCACCGCGGCAGAGCTAGTTCGCCGGCGGCGAGCCCAGAACCAATGATCTCTGTTTAGTGTCGCTGACAATCGGGACCCAGCTGTCATTTGCCTTGCAAGAGTATATTACTGACTTGTGGGCCCGACTTGGCAGTCACTCCGTGACACAGGCCCACGCGCCAGTAGTTTTCCTCTCCGCGCTAGCTGACAGGTGGGTCGCGGCCGTCAGTCGCTGGTCGCGCTGTGCGGACGCTAGTTGATGGGGTCGGTTTGTCCGCCAGACCTGCTGAGTTCTAACGCGCCAGCGAGACCAAAAACCGAAAGCCATTTTCCCAACAGTGAAAGCGTATTTCTGGATTTTAACTGATTTTTAGAAACCGAGTCTATTCATTTAGCTATATCTTTTGAATCATAACTCCAAAATTAGTGAAATAAAATTCTATATTCATGTAAAATAAAGTTCATTCATAATATACAATAAAATTTTGAAAATGATCCTTGGGTGAATTTGAAATTCAAATTTGAATAGAAGGCCTAAAGACATGCTTTATACAAAAATTTTGCAAACAAACTTAAAATTTAATGAAACTAATTTTTCTAGGATCCTTATGTTTTTAGGAGTTCAAATATATAAAAATATTTAATTTTCACGTAAGTTTGAACTACTTTCCATTTAAGCTTTGCTTTCAATACATTGAAATTTAGATATGTATAGTTATATGGAAGGATTATGAAATGATTAAGAAATTGATTTTCTGAATTTTAGGGAATCAGTAGAATGCTTAAACTTGATTAAGGAGAAATCTTGATTTGAATTACCTTTAAGATTATGAAGCAACCTAGGTGTCAAATGTGCACACACATATACATATACATATATGTATATATATATGCATATAAACATATGTGCATAGGAAGTTAAATAGTTAGAGTATATATTAAATAGTTTCAAACCATGAACAAACCTAGTATCCTAGCTTAATAGATTTAGGGCAATCAACTCCTTCATCTTATGTCTTAAGTTTTATTAATTCAAATAATTTTAGTATCTATAATTCGAAGTTATAAATATAAGAATTTATAATTTTAGCCTCTTGAATTCGTAATTTAAGAATATATAATCTATAAGAAAACCCATGTTTGTTCATCGTAAAAGTCATTAACATTGTGAATGTGTAATTGTTTTATTCATAAAGCCTTAAAATTCTATAATGCAACCCCTGAACTACCCTGTTTTCTGCAGTTAATCTTTATTTGGTTTACTATCTGTTTTCCTTTTGCCCTTATTGAAATTTGATATTTGCTATGTTTCCGGTTGATCGACGTGTAGAATCCGTCGTACTCGAAGAAGAAGACGACTCCGTCGCAGATCCAGATCCTGACATAGACAGCGAGTTGCAAGGCAAGCACCCCCTTGATCATGTCGAGACTGATAATTTACCTACAGTATATTGTTTTTGTCTATGTACGATGCATCCGGATAATTCTCCATAGAAATGCTAATTTGGTTTGGAACTGTAGTTAATCCTGTAAATTAAGGTTTACCTCAATCTGTAAGAACATGTGAACCTTGTAAATCTTAGTTTGAACTAGACATACTTAATGTCATTTTGGGTAAAACCGCTTGCGTAATATTCCTGCTTAAGCTACTTGTCGTGCACTTTCAGTACTTTCAAAGAATGTATGGTCCTTATTTGGGAAAATGTTGCTGGTACTTGGTTAAAAACCCAAAATAAAACTATGATTTGACGCGGGCGAATATTGGCAATAGCCGGTGGTGCAAAGGGAATTCCACGTAGTGTTGGGTGGAGTATCGCCTGTGTCGGATTAAGGACCGAGCAATGGGACGCTATAGATCCAAGAATTTCGTACAACCACGGGGCCTGGTGTGGGACAGTCTGAGCCTATTAAGTTATTTGGATGTAGCTTTGCATCTAAGGAAGGCGGGAGTATAGAGGGAGCTTTCCGGTCAGGACTGCTTGTGAGGGGCTTCCACACCGAACTTTTCTAACCCTCGGTGTGGGTAAATGCATACCCGCGCAATGGTGTACGCCTCGTCATCAAACAGAAATGGGTGTTGTGTTGCATGAAAGGAACCACGTCATGTGTGGTTGTGTGTTTCTGTTTTATGATGAGGGTTAACGTCCTGGGCTGGTTCAAAGCCATGTCCAAGAAATGTAACGGCTCTGTATGATCTCCTTGCCGACACTCCAAAGGAACTGTGTTAATATGGCCTGGCAGAAGAGGTTGATCATTCCCTGTGGGTAAAGTTGTACACCTCTGCAGAGTGTATGATCTAATCGATTAGCCGCGTCCACGGTCAAGGACACTTGGTGAAGTCATTCCAATGTTAGACTTTTTGGTTTTTCTGGAAGATGGGTTTGGGATGGAAACCAATTTTGCAACTAGCTTTTGTGTCAAACGATAGACACCGGGGACTTCTGCAGTCGGGTAGACTGGGATGAAAGACTTGAATATTTGCTTATCACTTTATGTTTCAATTGCCTATTTAAAAATGCGATGTTTCAATCTATTATGTTCATACTTTTAAATAGTTATGCAACTGCAAAATAACCTTAAACCTGCCTTTGTTTAGCCTGCATAATTAATCAATTGCATTTGTCAAACACTATAAGTCTTGCTGAGTACCAATGTACTCAATCTTGCATCTGCTGTCTCAGAGGACGAAGCCTGCAAAGTGCCAGACGATTCTTGTTTTCACGCAAGGCACGGGTTGTTCGAAAGACTTGAATATTTGCTTATCACTTTATGTTTCAATTGCCTATTTAAAAATGCGATGTTTCAATCTATTATGTTCATACTTTTAAATGGTTATGCAACTACAAAATAACCTTAAACCTGCCTTTGCTTAGCCTGCATAATTACTCAATTGCATTTGTCAAACACTATAAGTCTTGCTGAGTACCAATGTACTCAATCTTGCATCTGCTGTCTCAGAGGACAAAGCCTGCAAAGTGCCACATGATTCTTGTTTTCACGCAGGGCACGGGGTGTTCGACGACGATTTCCCCTTGGTTTGCCGAGTCAGTTGCCGGAGGGTTAGTGGGCAAACCACGAGGCTTTTGGAGTTCTTTAACTCTCTATTTTTTCCGTTGTCTAGTCTTTGTAAATTTTAAACTCTGTATAATTATTTCTGCTTGTTTATACTTATTTATCAGTATGTTCTCTTGTGGTTGTGATATGAATGTTGTAAACATGTGAGTGCTAGCCACTGATCATGGGACTAGTACAGTAATCACAAGGAGGTTCCTGTTTGCAAGAACGGGGTCTCACAGCGTTGGTATCAGAGCCAAACTGACTGTAGGAAACCCAGGGTAAATGGTCGTTAGTTAGTGATATGAAAATTTAATTTGAAAAATAAGCAAAACTTTACCCTCTACTAATAATGAAATTTAGCACATTTGCTAATTTTCTTATTTGTGGTTTCTTAACTATTCATAATAAATATTATTAATCTTCTCTTCTCTTTTTGTTTTGTAGATGACGCGTTATGTACCCTGTCACGAGTCAACTGTTCCAGAGTTGGGAGGAATGATGGGAGTGTTACACCACCTGTTGAAGGATTGTCATTTTGAGAGCACCCCGAGATACGTAGTATTTCAGGTGTACTTGAGCTCGGTGATGAAGGAGTATGCCACTAGAGTTTTCATACACCCTAGACCGATTTTCAATGAGGGGAGAGGAGTTTTGACGGATATGGATCATCTATGGATGCTTCAATGAATGAGGCTGCCTATCTAGCTGTGATCCATCTTCGCCATGTGATTCCAGATTTGGACCTTGCCTACTACCATTTTCCTGGAAGACCTTTGGTTGGAGACAATGTATATAGAGATCATACTGAGGTTAGGAGTGATGGTCTTAGAGTTATGGTGAACTTTGTAAACAATCTAGATAAGCACTATATTCAGCTGGCACAAGAGTTGTTGGAAACCCATCGTCGTATGGCATTTTTTGAGGCCCACTTGGCAACGTGCGTAGCAAGAGGCACTATACCACGCACGGTGCTAAGTGATGGGACTTCTCAAATTCCATCCGCGCGGCGTCTTCCACCTACCTCTTATGTGCCTACGCCTAGTGTGCCAAAAGGAGCTAGGATGTCTTGTATAGGTAGTCGCCCACGTCTTATAAATGATAAGGGAATAGATCCTCATAGTACTTGTGTGTATCAGCCTGATGTTCCTCGGGTATATAGGCGTAGGGCTTATGCTACTAGGGCTTTAGTTAAGGTTGGGTGAGTAGGAGTATGTGGATGAGATGTAACAACTTTTGTAAAAAATGGGTAGTATGAAATAAATAAAGTGTTGTCTTTTGTTGTAAATTAGTGTGACATTAGTTGGTTGTGGGTCGTGAATCCCATGATAAAGGTTAACAAAGAAATAGGTTAGTTCATGTAGATTGTAAATACTATATGTATAAAAATTGTGAGGTGATCCCGATCCATACAAGAAGTAGTGCGGTTATTCTTCCTTTATATCTGCTAGCATTATATTATTGCTGATGTTGTTTTGTTTCAAATTTCAGATGGCAAATCCTGCCAGTTGGACAGCTATAGTTAAGGAATTAGCCGAAAGTTTTGGGCATGAAAAGAATCGCCCCATGCTTACCATTAGGCAAGCTACCGATGGATTTAAGATTTATGTGCACGCTGTTACTGTAAAGAGAGAGCGTCGCATGCACCATCGTGTTAAACATCATGGTTCAAATAGAGTCCAAGCTATACAAGAAACAAGTCGCAAATTGATGAGGAAGATTTGTCAAGTATATCATGTTGATATGAGTGCGTATGTGCACTTGTACGAAGCACGTGTAGGTGGCCAAGGGGCTGAATTAGAACCTAGGAGGCGTAGAACAGGGAATAGACAAGAGTATTTGCGTCAGTTTCGCCCAGCGGGAATTGAAGAACCGCTTCCCGAGCCCTCTAGTTCGGGGAGTAGTTGCGATGCTGGATTGCCATCGCCAAATCCGGGGATTAGTAGTGAATAGGTTTTCCCTAGTGACCTTGTGTTGTAGTAATAAATGTGTAAAATAGTTGGTATGCGTATGTATACTTAATGTTTGAGTAAGGTACTTTTGGTATTGTAAGTCTTCGAGTTGTATCTTTTTGTGTGAATAATAATAATGGATTTTCCCTCTCAAATTGTAACTGTGAAGTGAAGATTTTCGATGAGATGATCCTTCATAGTTAGTAATAATAATAATAAGAAAAATGATGATGATGATACTAATAATAAGGATAACAGAAACAAGACATAGAATGATAATGTGATAAATAGATTTGAAATCATATCCTTGTCCTTGCAACGTACTAAAATGGTAGTGATTGCAGGATGTGGCCGACCAGGTCGCTCATTCAGATTCTGGAGACAAATGCAGCTCTGGATGCTCGCGACCCTCGAGCAAGCATCTCGACGCCAGCGCAGCCAAATCCACAGCATCCGGCGACGACAGCTTCGACATCTCGAGTGGCTAGTCGAGATGCCCCCATTCCATCTCCTGTCGGGGATAATGTTCCTGATGAGTAAGTGCCTCCACCGCCCAATATCGCTCAAGTATTGGCCCTACTTGAGCAAGGAAGGCAAGCAAATACCTTGCTACTGCAGCAGATAGCCCAAAACACATCGGCTCAGGATGTTGCTCGTGGAGGGAACGGTGGATCGCCACAAGTGTCCAGGTTGAGTGAGTTCTTGAGGACCCAGCCACCGGTTTTCTCCGCTTCAGCCGAGCCCCTTGATGCGGATGATTGGCTGCGTGCTATGGAGAGCAAGCTGAGTATTGCCCAGTGTGATGACCGAGAGAAGGTTCTTTATGCCTCCTATCAGCTCCAAGGAACCGCAGCTATTTGGTGTGAAAACTATCAAGTAGTTTTGCCAGAGGGACGAGAAGTGTTTTGGCCAGAGTTCAAAGCTGCTTTTCGTCGCACTCATATTCCCAACTGTTTAATTGAAGTGAAGAAGCGGGAGTTCTTGGACCTGAAGCAAGGCTCGATGTCCGTGATGGAATACTTGCATCGCTTCAACCAATTGTCCCGGTATGCCACATATGAGGTAGCTGATGAAGCGAGGTGGATTGAGCGGTTTTGAGAGAATTTGAATGAGGAGATCAAGTGGGCTTTAATAGCCCAAGACATTGATGACTTCCAGACTCTTGTTGATAAGGTGGTGAGAGTGGAGCATGGTAGCCGCGGTGTGTTGGAGAGTCGGAAGCGCAAGTGGCTTGCGCCCAGCTCAGCTGGGGCTGGGTCATCCAGGTCGCAAGGGTGGCAGTTGACTAACTTTCGTCGACAACCACCACCACAAGCACCAAGGACTCGACGACCGACTCCCCAGACTCAAAGATCTCAGAGTCAGGCTCCCCGCTTCATACAGCGACAGTCACAGTAGCCTGTTCGCTAAGTGCAACAGCCTAGAACTGCTGCTGTTGTCCAGAAGCAAGCACCTAATGTCACTTGTTTCCATTGCAACGAGCGTGGCCATTATGCCAATGCATGCCCCAAGAAGAAGTCAAGCCAATCTCGTGCTCAAGCGCCGGTGGGATCACAAGGAGCTGGGAATCGGCAAGCTCCAGGAATAGCTCCATCGCCGGTGCAGAGTAGTGGCTTTGCCCGCCTTCATCATGTGACGACGAAGGAGGCTCAAGATGCGCCTGACGTTGTTTTGGGTATGTTTCCTGGGCACTCGATACCCACCCTAGTACTGTTTGATTCGGGTGCTTCTCATTCCTTTATATCCAGAAACTTTACTAAGGAAAACTAGTTGGAGGTTACCCTTTTATCTACCCCCATGATAGTTAAATCGCCTGGAGCTTCCATTAAAACTGAAAGCCTATGTGCTGAGGTTATCATAGAGATTAATGGGGTAATGTTTTATGCTGATCTCATTGGGATAGAAACATCTGGACTAAGTGTGATCCTAGGTATGGATTGGTTAACTAAGCATAAGGGTTGTATAAATTGTGCCGATCGGTCCATAACTCTGGTAAATTAAGATGGAACACATGTAGAATTTGCCTCAAGTACTAAAGATTCAGCACCTCAGCCCATCTGGTGTTCGGCATCTATTGTTGAATTAGAAGATGTGCCAAAAGTTAATGAGTTTCCAGAGGTTTTTCCTGCTGAATTGTCAGGAGTACCTCCGGATCGTGATATGGAATTCATTATTGATTTGGTGCCGGGAACTGCACCAATATCCAAACGTCCATATAGAATGCCTCCAAATGAGTTAGTGGAATTGAAGAAGCAACTTAAGGAGCAACTGGATAAAGGATTCATTCATCCCAGTTCATCACCCTGGGAAGCCCTGTTCTTTTTGTCAAGAAAAAGGACGATAGCCTACCGTGCTATAAATGAATGACTACGTCCATATAGAATGACTACCGTGCTTTAAATGAAGTAACCATCAAAAATAAATATCCGCTTCCCCGGATTGATGATCTATTTGATCAGCTTAATGGGGCGCAAATCTTTTCCAAGATAGACTTGAAGTTGGGATATTTTCAATTGAAGGTCAGACGATCAGATATTCCAAAGACCGCTTTCACTACACGTTACGGTTTATATGAATACACCGTAATGTCCTTTGGGCTTATTAATGCTCCGGAAAGCTTCATGAATTTAATGAATAAAATTTTCATGGAGTATTTGGACGAGTTTGTAGTGGTCTTTATTGATGATATCCTTGTTTATTCCAAGAATGAAGAAGATCACAAGCAACATTTGCATTTGGTCCTCAGCAAGCTCCGAGAAAATAAGTTGTATGCCAAATTCGAAAAGTGTGAATTTTGGTTGAAGGAAGTGGCGTTTCTCGGGCATATTTTATCTGGAGGCGGAGTTGCTGTTGACTCAAGTAAAGTGCAAGCAGTTTTGGCTTGGGAAAGGCCGTAATCAGTTCCAAAAATTCAAAGTTTTCTAGGCTTTGCCGGTTATTATCGCCGGTTCATTGAAAACTTCTCCAAGGTTGCCAAGCCACTCACACAACTTTTAAATAAGGAAAAGAAGTTCGAAAGGACTTCTGATTTTGAAGAGAGTTTCCAAAAACTAAAAGAAAAGTTAACCTCTGCACTAGTGCTTATATTGCCAGATATTCACAAGAATTTTGAAGTATATTGTGATGCATCGCTCCAAGGGTTGGGTTGTGTGTTGATGCAAGAAGGCAGGGTTGTCGCATATGCCTCTCGATAACTTCGCCCTCATGAGCAGAATTATCCTACACATAACCTTGAACTAGACGCTGTTGTTCATGCTCTTAAAATCTGGCGGCACTATCTTAATGGAAATAGGACAGAAATCTACACAGACCATAAAAGCCTCAAGTATTTCTTCACACACCCAGAATTGAACCTGAGACAAAGAAGATGACTAGAGCTGATTAAGGACTATGACCTCGGTCTTCACTACCACCTTGGTTAGGCCAATGTCGTAGCTGACGCTCTTAGTCGGAAACTTTATTGCATGTTGGGTTCAAGTCAATTTGAATTAATTGATGATTTCCAAAAGCCCAATTTGAACTTAGTCGAAAATGGTTATCTGACCGCCCTTCAGTTACAGCCAACTCTTAAAAGTCAGATTAAAGCTGCACAGCTCAAGTATGAAGCCATTATGGAGATCCGAAGTCATTTAGTTGGGAGCATAAGTTCTGAATTCACGGAGAGTCCAGATGGGATGATCATGAAGGGGACTTGTATTTATGTGCCCAATGATTCTGACATCAAGAAACTGATTTTATCTGAAGCCCATGAGTCACCACTATCAATTCATCCTGGTAGTACCAAGATGTATCAGGACCTTAAGAGAGAATATTGTTGGCCTGGTATGAAGAAGGATATCGCTGAATATATCGCGAAATGCGATGTATGTCAGCGAGTCAAAGCTGAACATCAACGTCCAGCTGGGCTTCTTCAGCCATTGCAGATTCCGGAATGGAAATGGGATGATGTTGGTATGGACTTCATCACTGGTCTTCCCCGAACTCAAAAAGGGAATGAATCCATTTGGGTTAATGTTGATCGACTGACCAAAGTAGCCCATTTCATCCCTGTTAGAACTACCTATTCTAGAGACAAATTGGCAGAGCATTATATTAGCAACATTGTGCGTTGCATGGTGTCCCAAAAACAATTGTCTCAGATCGTGGATCACAATTCACATCCCGATTTTGGGAAAAGCTGCATAATCTTCTGGGGACGAAATTGAATTTCAGTACTGCTTACTATCCTCAGACCGATGGTCAGATCGAAAGGACAAATCAAATCTTGGAGGATATGTTGAGAGCTTGTATGCTAACTTATAACACCAATTGGGAGAAGTGCTTAGCATTTGCAGAGTTCTCGTACAACAATGGTTTTCAAGATAGTTTGCAAATGTCGCCATTTGAATCTCTTTACGGAAGGAAATGTCGGACTCCACTTTTCAGGTTTGAAGTAGGAGAAAGACAGTTCTTTGGTCAAGATTTGATAAATGAAGCCCAAAAGCATGTGGATTTAATCCGAAGCCGATTGAGGGAAGCTCAATCTCGTCAGAAAAGTTATGCCGACACTCGTCGACGTGACTTGAACTTTGAGATTGGTGATTTTGTATATCTTAAAGTTTCACCACTCCCCGGCATTCGTCGATTTCAAGTTCGAGGCAAGTTAGCTCCTCGATGTATTGGACCTTATCGTATACTGGAAAAGATGGGAGAAAAAGCATACAAGTTGGAGCTGCCATCCCAATTGTCCAGTGTACACAATGTCTTCCATATATCACAACTTAAGAAGTGTCTTCGCGTTCCGGCTGAGTTTACTCAATTGGAGGAAATTGATCTTCAGCCTGACTTAACTTATCGTGAACACCCAAGTAAAAATCTTGAAGAAGCAGAGAGGCATACTCGAAATAAAACTCATAAGATGGTAAAAGTACAATGGAGTTAATCATACGGAAGAAGAAGCAACATGGGAACGAGAAGATAGACTCAAGGAAGAATTTCCTGATTTCTTTTAAGCCCTATTCTAGCATCGACCCGCCAAATCTCGTGGGCAAGATTTCTGTAAGGGGCGTAGGTTTGTAACATCCCGAAAAATATAATAAAATGGAAATGAATATTTTGGATTTGAATATATTTATTTCTGAGTTTTCTTAGTGTTATCGGTTTTTATTTGGATTTTCCTTGGATTTATGCTTTGTATGAAAAGTTCAACAAATTGAATTATTAACTGAAAAATGGTAAGAAGGTAAAGAGGTAAAAGTAAATATGGGAAAAATTACCATGAGACCTTATTCATGCTGGTAAACGAGTAAAATCATCTAGTAAAAATCCTAGGTGCTGAAATGTAAAAAATAAAATATTTAACCATCTCCATTTGACTAAAAACAGTGAAGTCAGAATTTATGAAAAATATTAGAAACTTATCTGGAGACAGAAAAATTTCTATAGAACCCTGAAAGAAGTAAATATGTCTAGTAAAAATCTTAGAAATTTATCATGTCGTCCAAGCCTTTTAAAAATTCAAGAACAGAGGCTTTGGAAAACTGAAAATCAACATCTCAGAATCCTTATAAACTATTTACTTAATATTTTGACTTGAAATTTTTATGTAGATATTCATAGCCCAAACTAAACTACTATAAAAAGTTTGACAAATAATTGATATGATTCATAACCTTAAATCAATAAAATACCAAAATTCAAATTTTGGACACAACACACTGTTAGAATTTTTATAAATCAACCGTAGGGTATTTTTGCCTCAAATTTGTAATGGGCAATGTAAACTATGAGGATACCTCAGTAAAAAAGTTTTGAAAATTTTCAAATTGAGTTGTTGGCCAAGTTAATGAGAGTACTAGTGTTCTGGACTGAGGCTTATCTCATTTAGCATTCGCTCTCACTGACCGGTGGGCCCCACGGCGTACAGGCCCAGTTCCTGGCGCAAGGCGGTGCCGAAGTTCCTCACTGACCGGTGGACCCTGGGCCCAGCCGTCAGCAACTCATTTCTTTCTCCCCTCTCTTCTTCGCCTCTCGGCCGACTAAGCTCGCGCACGCCGAGTCGTCACCGACTCCTCTCTGCGCCTCAGCGCAAATCCCGTCGAGCCCACACTCGTGCGTCGCCACGGCTTGTCCTCGGTCTATCCATGCCACACCTCGCCCATACCGCGCTGTCCGCAGCCCCAAAAACAGCGCGCCACCTCGTCATTTTCGTGTAAATTGAGCCAAGCCTCGCGCGCGTGATCAAGCCCTGGTGAGACTGCCTCACATCGGTTATAAATACACCTCTGTATCACCATTGAGACCCCCATCCTCTTCCTCCCTGAGGGCCATTGAGTCTCGAGTTGATTTCATCTTCATCTCCGTTCTGCCGCCGGAGCCGAAAAGGGGGGGGGGAAACCAGTGAAGCAGCCAAGAGGCATCAATGCTCGAAATTTCTTTTCCCTATAGCTTCGCCGTGACTTATTGAGCACTGACCACTCTTCATTTTCACTTCTTCTCGACTGCAGTTCAACTCCTTCGCCGTTCTTCTTCTCTCTGGCCGGCGATCGTTGGTAGTCAACCTCCGAGTTTCTTCGACCGTACCAAGAGGTGAAATAGAACCCCTAGGACTCACAGGTACTCTAGGAGCGTTGGCCCGGTGAAAAGATGGCCGGCGGCGAGCTTTTACTTGCTTGGCAGTGGCGCCGCCGCACCCCCACAATGGCAGCCACCTTTCCGGCCATCTTCCGGTGAATGGGTACCACCCGTGGGTGCGCCTCGGCGCACTGATGCTCGTAGTGCTACCCATTCCGCTGCGGCAGAGCTAGTTCGCCGACGGCGAGCCCAGAACCAATGACCTCTGTTTAGTGTCGCAGACAATCAGGACCCAGCTGTCATTTGCCCTGCACGAGTATATTACTGACTTGTGGGCCCGACTTGGCACTCACTCCGTGACACAGTCCCACACGCCAGTAGTTTTCCTCTCCGCGCTAGCTGACAGGTGGGTCGCGACCGCCAGTCGCTGGTCGGGCCATGCGGACGCTGGTTGATGGGGCCGGTTTGTCAGCCAGACTTGCTGAGTTCGAATGCGCCAGCGCGCCCAAAAACCGAATGCCGTTTTCCCAACAGTGAAAAGCGTATTTCTGGATTTTAACTGATTTTTACAAACCGAGTCTATTCATTTAGCTATATCTTTTGAATCATAACTCCAAAATTTGTGAAATAAAATTCTATATTCATGTAAAATCAAGTTCATTCATAATATATAATAAAATTTTGAAAATGTTCCCTGGGTGAATTTGAAATTCAAATTTGAATAGAAGGCCTCAAGACTTGCTTTATACAAAAATTTTGCAAACAAACATAAAATTTAATGAAACTAATTTTTCTAGGATCCTTATGTTTTCAGGAGTTCAAATATATAAAAATATTTAATTTTCACATAATTTTGAACTACTTTCCATTTAAGCTTTCTTTCAATACATTGAAATGTAGATATGTATAGTTATATGGAAGGATTATGAAATGATTAAGAAATTGATTTTCTGAATTTTAATAAATCATTAGAATGCTTAAACTTGATTAAGGAGAAATCTTGATTTGAATTACCTTTAAGATTATGAAGCAACCTAGGTGTCAAATGTGCACACACATATACATATACATATATGTATATATATATGCATATAAACATATGTGCATAGGAAGTTAAATAGTTAGAGTATACATTAAATAGTTTCAAACCATGAACAAACCTTGTATCCTAGCTTCATAGATTTAGGGCAATCAACTCCTTCATCTTATGTCGTAAGTTTTATTAATTCAAATAATTTTAGTATCTATAATTCGAAGTTATAAATATAAGAATTTATAATTTTAGCCTCTTGAATTCGTAATTTAAGAATATATAATCTATAAGAAAACCCATGTTTGTTCATCGTAAAAGTCATTAAAATTGTGAATGTGTAATTGTTTTATTCATAAAGCCTTAAAATTCTATAATGCAACCCCTGAACTACCCTGTTTTCTGCAGTTAATCTTTATTTGGTTTACTGTCTGTTTTCTTTTTGCCCTTATTGAAATTTGATATTTGCTATGTTTCCGGTTGATCGACGTGTAGAATCCGACGTGCTCGAAGAAGAAGACGACTCCGTTGCAGATCCAGATCCTGACCTAGACAGCGAGTTGCAAGGCAAGCACCCCCTTGATCATGTCGAGCCTGATAATTTACCTACAGTATGTTCTTTTTCTCTATGTACGATGCATCCGGATAATTCTCCATAGAAATGCTAACTTGGTTTGGAACTGTAGTTAATCCTGTAAATTATGGTTTACCTGAATCTGTATGAACGTGTGAACCTTGTAAACCCTAGTTTGAACTAGACACGCATAATGTCATTTTGGGTATAACCGCTAGCGTAATATTCCTGCTTAAGTTACTTGTCGTGCACTTTCAGTCCTTTCAAAGAATGTATGTTCCTCATTTGGGAAAATGTTGCTGGTACTAGGTTAAAATCCCAAAATAAATCTATGATTTAACGCGGGCGAATATTGGCAATAGCCGGTGGTGCAAAGGGAATTGCACGTAGTGTAGGGTGGAGTATCGCCCGTGTCGGATTAAGGACCGAGCAATGGGACGCTATAGATCCAAGAATTTCGTACAACCACGGTGCCTGGTTTGGGACAGTCTGAGCCTATTAAGTTATTTGGATGTGGCTTTGCATCTAAGGAAGGCGGGAGTATAGAGGGAGCTTTCCGGTCAGGACTGCTTGTGAGGGGCTTCCACACCGAACTTTTCTAACCCTCGGTGTGGGTAAATGCATACCCGCGCAATGTTGTACACCTCGTCATCAGACAAAAATGGGTGTTGTGTTGCGTGAAAGGAACCAAGTCTTGTGTGGGTGTGTGTTTCTGTTTTATGACGAGGGTTAACATCCCGGGCTGGTTCAAAGCCATGTCCAAGAAATGTAACGGCTCTGTATGATCTCCTTGCCGACACACCAATGGAATTGTGTTAATATGGCCTGGCAAAAGAGGTTGATCATTCCCTGTGGGTAAAGTTGTACACCTTTGCAGAATGTATGATCTAATCGATTTGCCGCGTCCACGGTCAAGGACACTTGGTGAGGTCATCCCAATGTTAGACTTTTTGGTATTTTCTGGAAAATGGGTTTGGGATGGAAACCAATTTTGCAACTAGCTTTTGTGTCAAAGGATACACACCGGGGACTTCTGCAGTCGGGTAGACTGGGATGAAAGACTTGAATATTTGCTTATCACTTTATGTTTCAATTGCCTATTTAGAAATGCGATGTTTCAATCTATTATGTTCATACTTTTAAATGCTTATGCAACTGCAAAATAACCTTAAACTTGCCTTTGTTTAGCCTGCATAATTACTCAATTGCATTTGTCAAACACTATAAGTCTTGCTGAGTACCAATGTACTCAATCTTGCATCTGCTGTCTCAGAGGTCGAAGCCTGCAAAGTGCCAGACGATTCTTTTTTTCACGCAGGGCACGGGGTGTTCGACGAAGATTTCCCCTTGGTCTGCCGAGTCAGTTATCGGAGGGTTAGTGGGCAAACCGCGAGGCTTTTGGAGTTCTTTAACTCTCTATATTTTCCGTTGTCCAGTCTTTGTAAATTTTAAACTCTGTATAATTATTTCTGTTTGTATATACTTATTTATCAGTCTGTTCTCTTGTGGCTGTGATGTGAATGTTGTAAACATGTGAGTGCTAGCCACTGATCATGGGACTAGTACAGTAATCACAAGGAGGTTCCTGTTTGCAAGAACGGGTCTCACAAATGTTGGTATCGAGCCACACTTGATCGTAGGAAACCACAGGTAAATGGTCGTTAGTTAGTGATATGAAAATTTAATTTGAAAAATAAGCAAAACTTTACCCTCTACTAATAATGAAATTTAGCATATTTGCTAATTTTCTTATTTGTGGTTTCTTAACTATTCATAATAACTATTATTAATCTTCTCTTCTCTTTTTGTTTTGTAGATGACGCGTTATGTAACCTGTCACGAGTCGACCATTCCAGAGTTGGGAGGAATGATGGGAGTGTTACACCACCTGTTGAAGGATTGTCATTTCGAGAGCTCCCCAAGATACGTAGTATTTCAGGCGTACTTGAGCTCGGTGACGAAGGAGTATGCCATTAGAATTTTCATCCCCCCTAGACCGATTTTCAATGAGGGGGAGAGGAGTTTTGACGGATATGGATCATCTATGGATGCTTCAATGAATGAAGCTGCCTATCTGGCTGTGATCCATCTTCGCCATGTGATTCCAGATTTGGACCTTGCCTACTACCATTTTCCTAGAAGACCTTTCGTTGGAGACAATGTATATAGAGATCATACTGAGGTTAGGAGTGATGGTCTTAGAGTTATGGTGAACTTTGTAAACAATCTAGATAAGCACTATGTTCAGCTGGCACAAGAGTTGTTGGAAACCCGTCGTCGTGTGGCACTTTTGGAGGCCCACTTAGCAACGTGCGTAGCAAGAGGCACTATACCACGCACGGTGCTAAGTGATGGGACTTCTCAAATTCCATCCGCACGGCGTCTTCCACCAGCCCCTTATGTGCCTACGCCTGGTGTGCCAAAAGGAGCTAGGATGTCTTGTATAGGTAGTCGCCCACGTCTTATAAATGATAAGGGTATAGATCCTCGTAGTACTTGTGTGTATCAGCCTGAAGTTCCTCGGGTATATAGGCGTAGGGCTTATGCCACTAGGGCTTTAGATAAGGTTGGGTGAGTAGGAGTATGTGGATGAGATGTAACAACTTTTGTAAAAATGGGTAGTATGAAATAAATAAAGTGGTGTCTTTTGTTGTAAATTAGTGTGACATTAGTTGGTTGCGGGTCCTGAATCCCATGATAAAGGTTAACAAAGAAATAGCTTAGTTCAGGTAGATTATAAATACTATATGTACAAAAATTGTGAGGTGATCCCGATCCATACAAGAAGTAGTGCAGTTATTCTTCCTTTATATTTGCTAGCATTATATTAATGCTGATCTTGTTTTGTTTAAAATTTCAGATGGCAAATCCTGCCAGTTGGACAGCTATAGTTAGGGAATTAGCAAAAAGTTTTGGGCAAGAAAAGACTCGCCCCATGCTTACCATTAGGCAAGCTACCGATGGATTTAAGATTTATGCGCACGCTGTTACTGTAAAGAGAGAGCGTCGCATGCACCATCATGTTAAGCATCATGGCTCAAATAGAGTCCAAGCTATACAGGAAACAAGTCGCAAATTGATGAGGAAGATTTGTCAAGTATATCATGTTGATATGAGTGCGTATGTGCACTTGTACGAAGCACGTGTAGGTGGCCAAGGGGCTGAATTAGAACCTAGGAGGCGTAGAACAGGGAAAAGACAAGAGTATTTGCGTCAGTTTCGCCCAGCGGGAATTCAAGAACCGTTTCCCGAGCCCTCTAGTTCGGGGAGCAGTTGTGATGCTGGATTGCCATCGCCACATCCGGGAATTAGTAGTGAATAGGTTTTCCCTTGTGACCTTGTGTTGTAGTAATAAATGTGTAAAATAGTTGGTATGCGTATGTATACTTGATGTTTGAGTAAGGTACTTTTGGTATTGTAAGTCTTCGAGTTGTATCTTTTTGAGTGAATAATAACAATGGATTTTCCCTCGCAAATTGTAAGTGTGAAGTGAAGATTTTCGATGAGATGATCCTTCATAGCTAGTAATAATAATAATAATAATAATAATAATAAATGATGATGATGATACTAATAATAAGGATAACAGAAACAAGACATATAGAATAATTATGTGATAAATAGATTTGAAATCATATCCTTGTCCTTGCAACGTACTAAAATGGTAGTGATTGCAAGATGAGGCTGACCAGGTCACTCAGTCAGATTCTGGAGACAAATGCGGCTCAGGATGCTCGCGACCCTCGAGCAAGCATCTCAACGCCAGCGCAGCCAAATCCATAGCATCCGGCGACGAGAGCTTCGACATTTCGAGCGGCTAGTCGAGATGCCTCCATTCCATCTCCGCCGCCCACCATGGCTCAAGTATTGGCCCTAATTGAGCAAGGAAGGCAAGCAAATACCTTGCTACTGCAGCAGATAGCCCAAAACACATCGGCTCAGGGTATTGCTCGTGGAGGGAACGGTGGACCGCCACAAGTGTCCAGGCTGAGTGAGTTCTTGAGGACCCAGCCACCGGTTTTCTCCGCTTCGGTCGAGCCCCTTGATGCGGATGATTGGCTGCGTGCTATGGAGAGCAAGCTGAGTATTGCCCAGTGTGATGACCGAGAGAAGGTTCTTTATACCTCCTATCAGCTCCAAGGAACCGCAGCTATTTGGTGTGAAAACTATCAAGTAGTTTTGCCAGAGGGACAAGAAGTGTTTTGGCCAGAGTTCAAAGCCGCTTTTCGCCGCACTCACATTCCCAACAGTGTAATTGAAGTGAAGAAGCGGGAGTTCTTGGACCTGAAGCAAGGCTCGATGTCCGTGATGGAATACTTGCATCGCTTCAACCAATTGTCCCGGTATGCCACATATTAGGTAGCTGATGAAGCGAGGCGGATTGAGCGGTTTCGAGAGAATTTGAATGAGGAGATCAAGTGGGCTTTAATAGCTCAAGACATTGATGACTTCCAGAATTGTTGATAAGGCGGTGAGAGTGGAGCATGGTAGCCGCAGTGTGTTGGAGAGTCGGAATCGCAAGTGGCTTGCACGCAGCTCAGTTGGGCTGGGTCATACAGGTCGCAAGGGTGGCAGTTGACCAACTTTCATCGACCACCACCACCACAAGCACCAAGGACTCAACGACCGACTCCGCAGACTCAGAGATCTCAGAGTTAGACTCCCCGCTTCATACAGCGGCAGTCACAGCAGCTTGTTCGCTATGTGCAACCGCCTAGAACTGCTGCTGTTGTCCAGAAGCAAGCACCTAATGTCACTTATTTCCATTGCAACGAGCGTGGCCATTATGCCAATGCATGCCCCAAGAAGAAGACAAGCCAATCTCGTGCTCAAGCGCCGGTGGGATCGCAAGGAGCTGGGAATCGGCAAGCTCCAGGAATAGCTCCATCGCCGGTGCAGAGTAGTGGCTTTGCCCGCCTTCATCATGTGACGGCGGAGGAGGCTCAAGATGTGCCTGACGTTGTTTTGGGTATGTTTCCTGGGCACTCGATACCCACCCTAGTACTGTTTGATTCGGGTGCTTCTCATTCCTTTATATCCAGAAACTTTACTAAGGAAAACAAGTTGGAGGTTACCCTTTTATCTACCCCCATGATAGTTAAATCGCCTGGAGCTTCCATTAAAACTGAAAGCCTATGTGCTGAGGTTATCATAGAGATTAATGGGGTAATGTTTTATGCTGATCTCATTGGGATAGAAACATCTGGACTAAGTGTGATCCTAGGTATGGATTGGTTAACTAAGCATAAGGGTTGTATAAATTGTGCCGATCGGTCCATAACTCTGGTAAATTAAGATGGAACACATGTAGAATTTGCCTCAAGTACTAAAGATTCACACCTCATTATCCGTGTTCGCATCTATTGTTGAATTAGAAGATGTGCCATAAGTTAATGAGTTTCCAGAGCTTTTTCCTGCAGAATTGCCAGGAGCACCTCCGGATCGTGATATGGAATTCATTATTAATTTGGTGCCGGGAACCGCACCAATATCCAAACGTCCATATAGAATGCCTCCAAATGAGTTAGTGGAATTGAAGAAGCAACTTAAGGAGCAACTGGATAAAGGATTCATCCCAGTACATCACCCTGGGGAAGCCCTGTTCTTTTTGTCAAGAAAAAGGACGATAGCCTACGCATGTGCGTAGACTACCGTGCTTTAAATGAAGTAACCATCAAAAATAAATATCCGCTTCCCCGGATTGATGATCTATTTGATCAGCTTAATGGGGCGCAAATCTTTTCCAAGATAGACTTGATGTTGGGATATTTTCAATTGAAGGTCAGACGATCAGATATTCCAAAGACCGCTTTCACTAAACGTTACGGTTTATATGAATACACCGTAATGTCCTTTGGGCTTACTAATGCTCCGGCAAGCTTCATGAATTTAATGAATAAAATTTTCATGGAGTATTTGGACGAGTTTGTAGTGGTCTTTATTGATGAAATCCTTGTTTATTCCAAGAATGAAGAAGATCACAAGCAGCATTTGCATTTGGTCCTCAGCAAGATCCGAGAAAATAAGTTGTATGCCAAATTCGAAAAGTGCAAATTTTGGTTGAAGGAAGTGGCGTTTCTCGGGCATATTTTATCTGGAGGCGGAGTTGCTGTTGACTCAAGTAAAGTGCAAGCAGTTTTGGCTTGGGAAAGGCCGCAATCAGTTCCAAAAATTTGAAGTTTTCTAGGCTTTGTGTGTTATTATCGCCGGTTCATTGAAAACTTCTCCAAGGTTGCCAAGCCACTCACACAACTTTTAAATAAGGAAAAGAAGTTCGAATGGACTTCTGATTTTGAAAAGAGTTTCCAAAAACTAAAAGAAAAGTTAACCTCTGCACCAGTGCTTATATTGCTAGATATTCACATGAATTTTGAAGTATATTGTGATGCATCGCTCCAAGGGTTGGCTTCTGTGTTGATGCAAGAAAGCAGGGTTGTTGCATATGCCTCTCGACAACTTCGCCCTCATGAGCAGAATTATCCTACACATGACCTTGAACTAGACGCTGTTGTTCATGCTCTTAAAATCTGGCGGCACTATCTTATTGGAAATAGGACAGAAATCAACACTGACCATAAAAGCCTCAAGTATTTCTTCACACACCCAGAATTGAACCTGAGACAAAGAAGATGGCTAGAGCTGATTATGGACTATGACCTCGGTCTTCACTACCACCCTGGTAAGGCCAATGTCGTAGCTGACGCTCTTAGTCGAAAACTTTATTGCATGTTGGGTTCAAGTCAATCTGAATTAATTGATGATTTCTAGAAGCTCAATTTGAACTTAGTGGAAAATGGTTATGTGACCGCCCTTCAGTTACAGCCAACTCTTAAAAGTCAGATTAAAGCTGCACAACTCAAGGATGAAGCCATTATGGAGATCCGAAGTCATTTAGTTGGGAGCATAGGTTCTGAATTCACGGAGAGCCCAGATGGGATGATCATGAAGGGGACTTGTATTTATGTGCCCAATGATTCTGACATCAAGAAACTGATTTTATCTGAAGCCCATGAGTCACCACTATCTATTCATCTTGGTTGTACCAAAATGTATCAGGACCTTAAGAGAGAATATTGGTGGCCTGGTATGAAGAAGGATATCGCTGAATATATCGCGAAATGCGATGTATGTCAGCGAGTCAAAGCTGAACATCAACGCCCAGCTGGGCTTCTTCAGCCATTGCAGATTCCGGAATGGAAATGGGATGATGTTCGTATGGACTTCATCACTGGTCTTCCCCGAACTCAAAAAGGGAATGATTCCATTTGGGTTATTGTTGATCGACTGACCAAAGTAGCCCATTTCATCCCTGTTAGAACTACCTATTCTGGAGACAAATTGGCAGAGCTTTATATTAGCAACATCGTGCGTTTGCACGGGGTCCCAAAAACAATTGTCTCAGATCGTGGATCACAATTCACATCAAAATTTTGGGAAAAGCTGCAAAATCTTCTAGGAAATAAATTGAATTTCAGTACTGCTTACCATCCTCAGACCGATGGTCAGACTGAAAGGACAAATCAAATCCTGGAGGATATGTTGAGAGCTTGTGTTCCAATTGGGAGAAGTGCTTAGCATTTGCAGAGTTCTCGTACAACAATGGTTTTCAAGCTAGTCTGCAAATGTCGCCATTTGAAGCCCTTTATGGATGGAAATGTCGGACTCCACTTTTCTGGTTTGAAGTAGGAGAAAGACAGTTCTTTGGTCCAGATTTGATAAATGAAGCCCAAGAGCATGTGGATTTAATCCGAAGCCGATTGAGGGAAGCTCAATCTCGTTAGAAAAGCTATGCCGACACTCGTCGACGTGACTTGAACTTTGAGATTGGTGATTATGTATATCTTAAAGTTTCATCTCTCCCCGGCATTCGTCGATTTCAGGTTCGAGGCAAGTTAGCTCCTCGATATATTGGACATTATCGTATACTTGAAAAGATGAGAGAAAAAGCATACAAGTTGGAGCTGCCATCCCAATTGTCTAGTGTACACAATGTCTTCCATGTATCACAACTTAAGAAGTGTCTTCGCGTTCCGGCTGAGTTTACTCAATTGGAGGAAATTGATCTTCAGCCTGACTTAACTTATTGTGAACACCCAATTAAAATTCTTGAAGAAGCAGAGAGGCATACTCGAAATAAAACTCATAAGATGGTAAAAGTACAATGGAGTAATCATACGGAAGAAGAAGCAACACGGGAACAAGAAGATAGACTAAAGGAAGAATTTCTTGATTTCTTTTGAACCCTATTCTAGCATCGACCCGCCAAATCTCGGGGGCGATATTTCTGTAAGGGGGGTAGATTTGTAACATCCCGAAAATGGAAATGAATATTTTGGATTTGAATATATTTATTTCTGAGTTTTCTTAGTGTTATTGGTTTTTATTTGGATTTTCCTTGGATTTATGCTTTGTATGAAAAGTTCAACAAATTGAATTATTAAATGGAAAATGGTAAGAAGGTAAAGAGGTAAAAGTAAATATGGGAAAAATTACCATCAGACCTTGTTCATGCTGGTAAACCAGTAAAATCATCTAGTAAAAATCATAGGTGTTGAAATGTAAACAAATAAATATTTAACCATCTCCTTTTGACTAAAAACAGTGAAATCAGAATTTATGAAAAATATTAGAAACTTATATGGAGCCACAAAAATTACCATATCACGCTCAAAGCAGTAAATTTGTAATGGGCAAAGTAAACTATCAAGATACCTCAGTAAAAAAGTTTTGAAAATTTTCAAATTGAGTTGATGGCCAAATTAATGCGAGTACTAGCTGTCTGGACTGAGGCTCATCTCATTTAGCGTTCACTCTCACTGACCGATGGGCCCCATGGCGTACGGGCCCAGTTCCTGGCGCAAGGCGGTGCCGAAGCGTCCTCACTGACCGGTGGACCCTGGGCCCAGCCGTCAGCAACTCATTTCTTTCTCCCCTATCTTCTTCGCCTCTCGGCCGACTGAGCTCGCGCACGCCGAGTCGTCGCCGACTCCTCTCTGCGCCTCAGCGCAAATCCCGCCAAGCCCGCACTCGTGCTTCGCCACGGCTTGTCCTCGGTCTGTCCATGCCACACCTCGCCCATACCGCGCTGTCCCGAGCCCCAAAAACCGCGCGCCACCTCGCCATTTCCATGTCAATTGAGCCAAGCCTCGCGCGTGTGATCAAGCCTTGGTGAGACCGCCTCACCTCGGTTATAAATACACCACTGTATAACCATTGAGACCCCTATCCTCTTCCTCCCTGAGAGCCATCGAGTCTCGAGTTGATTTCATCTTCATCTCTGTTCTGCCGCCGGAGCCAAAAAGGGGGGGGGGGAAACCGGTGAAGCAGCCAAGAGGCATCAATGCTCGAAATTTCTTTCCCCTATAGCTTCGTCGTGACTTATTGAGCACTGACTACTCTTCATTTTCACTTCTTCTCGCCTGTTGTTCAACTCCTTCGCCGGTCTTCTTCTCTCTGGCCGGCGATCGCTGGCAGTCATCCTCCGTGTTTCTTCGGTCGTACCAACAGGTGAAATAGAACCCCTAGGACTCACTGGTACTCTAGGAGCGTTGGCCCGGTGAAAAGATGGTCGGCAGCGAGCTTTTGCTTGCTCGGCAGTGGCGCCGCCGCACCCCACGGTGGTAGCCACCTTTCCGGCCATCTTCCGGTGAATGGGTACCACCCCTGGGTGCGCCTCGGTGCACTGATGCTCATAGTGCTACCCATTCCGCCGCGGCAGAACTAGTTCGCCGGTGGCGAGCCAGAACCGATGACCTCTGTTTAGTGTCGCTGACAATCGGGACCCAGCTGTCATTTGCCTTGCGTGAGTATATTACTGACTTGTGGGCCCGACTTGGCAGTCACTCCGTGACGCAGGCCCACGCGCCAGTAGTTTTCCTCTCCGCGCTAGCTAACAGGTGGGTCGCGGCCGTCAGTCGCTAGTCGCGCCGTGCGGACGCTGGTTGATGGGGCCGGTTTGTCAGCTAGACCTGCTGAGTTTGAACGCGCCAGCGCGCCCAAAAACCGAAAGCCGTTTTCCCAACAGTGAAAGCGTATTTCTGGATTTTAACTGATTTTTAGAAACCGAGTCTATTCATTTAGCTATATCTTTTGAATCATAACTTCAAAATTAGTGAAATAAAATTCAATATTCATGTAAAATCAAGTTCGTTTATAATATACAATAAAATTTTGAAAATGATCCCTGGGTGAATTTGAAATTCAAATTTGAATAGAAGGCCTAAAGACATGCTTTATACAAAAATTTTGCAAACAAACTTAAAATTTAATGAAACTAATTTTTCTAGGATTCTTATGTTTTCAGGAGTTCAAATATATAAAAATATTTAATTTTCACGTAAGTTTGAACTAGTTTCCATTTAAGCTTTGCTTTCAATACATTGAAACTTAGATATGTATAGTTATATGGAAGGATTATGAAATGATTAAGAAATTGATTTTCTGAATTTTAGGGAATCAGTCGAATGCTTAAACTTGATTAAGGAGAAATCTTGATTTGAATTACCTTTAAGATTATGAAGCAACCTAGGTGTCAAATGTGCACACACATATACATATACATATATGTATATATATATGCATATAAACATATGTGCATAGGAAGTTAAATAGTTAGAGTATATATTAAATAGTTTCAAACCATGAACAAACCTAGTATCCTAGCTTAATAGGTTTAGGGCAATCAACTCCTTCATCTTATGTCTTAAGTTTTATTAATTCAAATAATTTTAGTATCTATAATTCGAAGTTATAAATATAAGAATTTATAATTTTAGCCTCTTGAATTCGTAATTTAAGAATATATAATCTATAAGAAAATCCATGTTTGTTCATCGTAAAAGTCATTAACAATGTGAATGTGTAATTGTTTTATTCATAAAGCCTTAAAATTCTATAATGCAACCCCTGAACTACCCTGTTTTCTGCAGTTAATCTTTATTTGGTTTACTGTCTGTTTTCTTTTTGCCCTTAATGAAATTTGATATTTGCTATGTTTCCGGTTGATCGACGTGTAGAATCCGACTTGCTCGAAGAAGAAGACGACTCCGTCGCAGATCTAGATCCTGACCTAGACAGCGAGTTGCAAGGCAAGCACCCCCTTGATCATGTCGAGCCTAATAATTTACCTACAGTATGTTGTTTTTGTCTATGTACGATTCAATTGGATAATTCTCCCTAGAAATGCTAATTTGGTTTGGAACTGTAGTTAATCCTGTAAATTATGGTCTACCTGAATCTGTATGAACATGTGAACCTTGTAAACCCTAGTTTGAACTAGACATGCTTAATGTCATTTTGGGTATAACCGCTAGCGTAATATTCCTACTTAAGCTACTTGTCGTGCACTTTCAGTCCTTTCAAAGAATTTATGGTCCTCATTTGGGAAAATGTTGCTGGTACTTGGTTAAAAACCCAAAATAAAACTATGATTTGACGCGGACGAATATTGGCAATAGCCGGTGGTGAGAAGGGAATTGCACGTAGTGTAGGGTGGAGTATCGCCCGTGTCGGATTAAGGACCAAGCAATGGGACGCTATAGATCTAAGAATTTCGTACAACCATGGGGCCTGGTGTGGGACAGTCTGAGCTTATTAAGTTATTTGGATGTGGCTTTGCATCTAAGGAAGGCGTGAGTATAGAGAGAGCTTTCCGGTCAGGACTGCTTGTGAGGGGCTTCCACACCGAACTTTTCTAACCCTCGGTGTGGGTAAATGCATACCCGCGCAATGGTGTACGCCTCGTCATCAAACAGAAATGGATGTTGTGTTGCCTGAAAGGAACCACGTTTTGTGTGGGTGTGTGTTTCTGTTTTATGATGAGGGTTAACGTCCCGGGCTGGTTCAAAGCCATGTCCAAGAAATGTAACGGCTCTGTATGATCTCCTTGCTAACACACTAAAGGAACTGTGTTAATATGGCCTGGCAAAAGAGGTTGATCATTCCCTGTGGGTAAAGTTGTACATCTCTGCAGAGTGTAAGATCTAATCGATTAGCCGCGTCCACGGTCAAGGACACTTGGTGAAGTCATTCCAATGTTAGACTTTTTGGTATTTTCTTGAAAATGGTTTTGGGATGGAAACCAATTTTGCAACTAGCTTTTGTGTCAAAGGATAGACACCAGGGACTTCTGCAGTCGGGTAGACTGGGATGAAATACTTGAATATTTGTTTATTACTTTATGTTTCAATTGCCTATTTAAAAACGCGATGTTTCAATCTATTATGTTCATACTTTTAAATGGTAATGCAACTGCAAAATAACCTTAAACCTACCTTTATTTAGCCTGCATAATTACTCAATTGCATTTGTCAAACACTATAAGTCTTACTGAGTACCAATGTACTCAATCTTGCATCTACTATCTCAGAAGACGAAGCCTGCGAAGTGCTAGACGATTCTTGTTTTCACGCAAGGCACGGGGTGTTCGACGACGATTTCCCCTAGGTTTGCCGAGTCAGTTGCCTGAGTGTTAGTGGGCAAACCGTGAGGCTTTTGGAGTTGTTTAACTCTCTATTTTTTCCGCTATCCAGTCTTTGTAAATTTTAAACTCTGTATAATTATTTCTGCTTGTATATACTTATTTATCAGTCTGTTCTCTTGTGGTTGTGATATGAATGTTGTAAACATGTAAGTGCTAGCCACTGATCATGGGACTAGTACAATAATCACATGGAGGTTCCTGTTTGCAAGAACGGGGTCTCACAAAGTATTCTCTTGAGCATCTCCCCAAATAAACTCACTTCCTTTCTTAGTTAATTCATTCAAAGGGGCTGCAATTGTGCTAAAATCTTTCACGAACCTTCGGTAAAAACCAGCAAGAACATGAAAGCTTCTAACTTGACTTACATTCGTCGGAACTGGCCAATTTTTAATGGATTCAACTTTTGATTCATCCACCTCTACCCCATTTCTAGAAACAACAAACCCCAAAAACACAACTTTATCTTCACAAAAAGTGCATTTCTCTATGTTTGCAAATAGCTTTTTAGCTCTAAGCACTTCTAGCACTTGTCTAATGTGATCAGTGTGTTCTTCCATTGTGCGGCTGTAAATTAAGATGTCATCAAAATACACCACAACAAATTTCCCAATAAAAGCTTTCAATACATGGTTCATTAGTCTCATGAATGTACTAGGTGCATTAGTTAAACCAAAAGGCATCACTAACCACTCATACAATCCAAATTTTATTTTAAATGCTGTTTTCCACTCATCTCCTTCTTTCATCCTTATTTGATGGTACCCACTACGCAAATCAATTTTAGAGAAAATAACAGCACCACTCAATTCATCTAACATGTCATCCAACCTAGGGATAGGATGGCGGTATCTAATAGTGATGTTGTTAATTGCTCTACAATCTACACACATGCGTCATGTACCATCTTTCCTAGGGACTAAAATCACAGGGACAGCACAAGGACTAAGGCTCTCACGTACGTACCCTTTGTCTAGAAATGCTTCCAGTTGTTGCTGTATTTCCTTTGTTTCTTTTGGATTGGTACGGTACGATGGCCGATTTGGAAGTGAAGCTCCTGGTATGAGGTCGATTCGATGTTCAATACCACGAATTGGAGGAAGACCAGCAGGTATTTCTTCTGGAAACACATCATCAAAGTCCTGCAAAACATTCGCAATAGCACTTGGAAGGGATGTTATGTCGTTAGTAGAGAGGAGCACATCTTTGTACAAGAGTATAAAGTACACCAAACGTGGGTTCTCTTGTAGTTCTCTCATTTCAGACTTAGTGGCTAGCATCACTAGCTTGTGTCCCTCATCCTTTCTTTTCTCACTCCCATTTGGTTTGTGGCTCTCACTCATCGAATTGGGTTTCTCACTTGTGTTCTTTTTCTCTTGCTTCTTAACACTCTCAATATTTACCTCATTCTTTTGCATTGTGTCAGCAAGGATTTGAGTAGGAGTCATTGGCCGAAGAACAATTTCTTTGCTGTTCCACTTGAATGAATGTTGATTAGTGAATCCATTGTGATGACTTGCATGATTAAATTGCCATGGTCGACCGAGCAGGAAGTGACATACCGTCATAGGTACAACATCACACTCTACGGTATCACAATACTCACCAATCTTGAAAGGCACTTTCACCATGTTTTGAACTTTCACTTCTCCAGAATCATACCATTTACCTTTGCTTTCGTGTGAAAGAGGTTGCAGCGTTGTTCATGGTCTTCTTTTTGCTAAACACTCAAGACTTTCTTGGTGACGATGAGAGATTGACCGGTCTCAAAATCACAATAGGTCATCTCATTTTCCTCTTCTTCCAAATCAGCGATTAGGACATCCTCTTCTTCACTTGCAGATTCATATTCACCTTTCTCTGTTATGAGCATGGTGCGGTTGTTTGGGCAATCCTTGGCGATATGGCCTCGCCCCAAGCACTTGAATCATTGGATGGCACTACTCTTTGCTGTAGAACCCAATGAAGAAGTAGCACTAGTTGCTGGACCTTGCTTCGCATTTGTAGTAGATGGCTCTTTTCCACTTCGAGCTACCTGGGAACTAGGAGCAACACTTGCACTAGAATTGTTAGCACGAAAGGAATTGAACCGAGAGGTGGATTTACCTACTGTAGGTGCTGAACGGGGAGCAAATGAAGAATTCCTTGTTATCTTTGAGTCTTGTTGTACTTGTCTCTCAGTCTTGGTTGCTTGATGCACTAACTCCACCACATTGCTATAAGGCTGAAATTTAGTGATGCGCTTGATGGAATAGTTCAAACCAGCGAGAAAACGTGCCATGGTTTGCTCTTCATGTTCATACACATTGGCACGGATCATGGCCATCTCCATTTCTTTGTAGTACTCATCTATCGTGCGACTTCCTTATTTCAATCCCTGCAACTTATCAAAGAGATCACGTTTGTAATGTCGAGGAACAAACCTTGCCCTCATCTCTACTTTCATCTCAGCCCATGATGCGACTAGGTTCTCGCCATGTTCTATTCTTTGGCTCTGGATTTGTTCCCACCAAACCAGCGCATAATCATCAAATTCAAGTGATGCCATTGCAAGCTTCTTTTCTTCGGTGTAGCTGTGCAAACGAAATATCTTGTCAACTTTCAGCTCCCATGTGAGGTAGTCCTCAGGGTTATTGGATCCTGCAAACTTAGGCATAGAAAACTTTAGTTTGCCATACCTTTCCTCCTCGGGACGATCATTGTCATTGCGTTGGCGATGTTGGTTTCCTTCATTGCGTGGCAGCAAATTGATGCAAATTGGTTCATGTGCAGCACCTTCACGACCCATACCACGACCACGGCCCCTTCCTAGACCATGATCATCACCCCCTCTAGCAGGTGCAATGGGTTGACAAATCACATTAGCAGCACAAGTCCTTCGAACAGCAGCTTCCTCATCAGTCTCATCAACAAGAAGGTCATCTTCAACTTGTGGTCGTAGTTGTCGTACAATGTCAGTAACTATGTTAGTGTGGAGCGCGGTCAGCTGTTGATTCACCTCAATTTGAAGATCTTGTATAGAGTTGCTCAATTCTTCTCTTAGATGATCATTTCCTATGCGTAACTCTCATCGTAGAGTGTCTCGCAAAGTACAATATTATGTCCAATTTAATGGAGCATCAGTATCACGTTCTTCATTCGCTGCATTGTCTCCTTGATCGGACATGGTTAGTTGTGCAAAATAGCAAGAGAAACACAATATGATCTATAGACAATTCTCTCAACCTCGCTTATCCTTACCACCGAAATTCTTACTCGCCCTTTGCTGATTGATGAAGGAGATCACTTTTGAGTGGTGAGATAACACAAAGTGATGTTAAGCGAACTCACAGCTGAGATCAAAGCCCACAACGGATTGATATGTGGAGTTTGGAGGGCATAGTGTATGCCCTACACAATCTGAATTCTTGGTATTGTTTCGATAAGTAAATATCCAAGCAAGAACACAATGCCTAGTTGCTGAAAACAAGATTTAAATGATGAAAACAGCAACTCACACACAAGGATGATGGAACCAAATGCAATCAAAGGGATGAGCTAGAACAAGATATGAGTAACAACACAAATCAGTTCAAATTGCACTGGTTATAGAAAGACACTAGCTAGTTGCAAGGATTTGAAAAAGGGCACAAGATTACACAAGAAGATTGAATCTCACAACGGTGCAAAGATAACAGCAGCTTTCTTTCTCCTTTTTTTTCAATTCTTCTTTTTTTAGTACATAGCAAACAGCCACTAGATCTTTCTTTTCTTTTCTCTTTCTTTTGATTTATTGCAACCGCGTGATCAAGATACAAAGAGTGCAGCCCTATGCAATAGATTAGCTAGTCTTGATAGGAGCAAAGTATTCACAAAGGATAGATTGGCTATCAAAACAGATTCACCAATTTTCATGATAAACTGGCAGCAAGATTCAAACCCATGTTCGACCAATTTCTAGGAAGAATTAGCGAAATTTGTCTGTACCAAAGTTGTAGAGAAATTCATAAGCTTTTAATAAAGCACACAAGAACATGAAAATCCAATATCGTATCTGGAAGTTATGACCCAAATATTGAACTGGACAGATTGAATCAAGAAGTGAAGCGAAGGAAGATGAACAGTTTCAGCAACAAGAACACGATTCTATGGAGAAAAACTTAGCAAAACGCACAAGATTAACAGATCGGAGACTAGGGTTCAATATTTTTGTGAGGCAAATTTTCAGATTAGGAAGAAAACAAAGATTCAACTAGAGTTGATATTTTTGTGTCACAAATTTTTTGGTATATAGCTGAAAGTAAATCTAGAACTATGGGTAAAGATCCTACCGTGACAACCGAAGCTCTGATACCAAATGATACGAGGGTGCGCCCGACCTTCACGGCGTAGGATCTGAGATACTCGCTAAACCTGACGAATCTTGTGCGGCCAACCGTTGCAAGCGCAACAACCTGCAGCACGAAGTTCGCCCAACCTCACGTTGTCCACTCAACCAAGTCAAACGGATTACAATACTTTCTGCAATCACAAAGGAGTTTGCAAGAACAACGGGAAGGAATGCACAATCCTCAGGAAGTTTCAACCTGTGACTAGAAAACCCAGGAACATGCATAGCATATTTGATTTCAGATTCAACAATAGTCTGAGTTCACACAAGGGGGTGCTTTGTAACACCCTAATTTCTTTTGCTCTAATTTAAATTTTGGAGTATTTTTGGTTTTTGTGAATTTTTGGTAATTTATTTAAATTTATTTGGATTTATTCAAATAGGGTTTTTCTTGAAAACAATTGAATAATGGAAAAGTTTTTGCAAAGTTTTATTGCAAATATTTTAATTGAGTTCCAAATATCTCAAAGTAATTTCGGAATTTTTCTTGCTATTTTAAAAGTTCCAAATGATTTAATTGAATTTCTAGAATTATTTTAAATGTGAAATGTTTTAAAATCAGTTGAATAAGATATGGGCGAGCCAGTACTACGTGCTTAGCCCGCCCGATTCGCCAAGAAACCCTAGCGCCGCCCAGCCCAAGCCGTCCGATTCGGATCGAACGCCTGTGAGTGTGCCACGTCGCCCACACGCGTGAGCCCTCGGTTCTGGTGAGTCCACGTAGCCTCCATCTCTGTAGATGTTTAGATTGAATCGTGACCGTTGGATCTTGATGTGTACGGTAGGGATTAGATCTAGATTCTGCGGCTAGATTTAATGCGAACCCTTGGATCTTTTTGGACGCGTAGGATTGAGCCACGTCGCGCCATGAGCAGTAAACCGCTCGGGTACCGTGGGCCGTTAGATTAGATCTAAACGGTAGGGATTGGATCTGGTTTTGCCTAAGGATCCGCGTCGTTCAGATTTGAACGTGCGGCGGAGATGGCACCGTACCCTCGCCAAATCGCGTCTTTGGCGTGTGGGCGTTTGACTGGCGAGACCGATCCAGCGTCGATTTCGGTGCACCGTCGCGATTGTGCTGCGTGTCGTCGCGTGATCCGAGACGTCGCGAGTGGCGGGCGCGGTCTTGGCCGTTGGATCTGGCGCGCCGTTGGATGTGCGACGCGTGGAGCGTGGAGCCGCGTCGCCGCGTTGGATGCGTGGTCGATCACCGGATCGCGACGCGTGTCGCACGCATCTCGGGCGCCGCGGTGCGCGTGAGAGATCCGCCGTTGAATCAACGAACGGCTCGGATCTTGCCGCTGTTCGCGCCTCGTTACGTGAACCGAGTCCACGGTAGACCGTGGAGCCGTGAACCCAGTCCATAGACCAGAGCGACGTGGCAGCCTCTAGGCGTGCCACGTGTCGAGCTGACGTCAGCGATGACGTCATATTTTGTATTTTTTATATATAAAATATTTCGACTGAATTTCTTTTCTGTGCTGACGTCATAAATGCGAATTTCCAGTATAAAAATAATTCAGAAAAATTGGATTTTCTTAATTTCTGTATTTTCAAATCTTTTTCAAACTTCAAATGACTACAACTTTTGCATTTTAACTCGGATTTTGGTGATTCAAATTTCTAAAAATTCATAAAATTGCGAGCTATTTAATGGTGAATTTTATTTGAATTTTTTTGGTCATCTAGTTTTCTGTATTAGCTATTTATTGCATACTTTATTTGTACGCGTAGACGCAAATTTGCCGGAAAGTTTCGAGGAAGAATTCCTCGCTCAAGACCAAGCTTCGGAACACGACCAGCAACTCTTTGAAGGCAAGTGATGCTTTGATCATTTTGATCCCAGGTTTTTAAAATATAGTTTATGCTTTGAAACTATGCATGCTTATTTATTTAATATGAATTTAAATTGATTCGGGATAATGTAGTTAATCAACCCATTTTGTTATGCCACCTTGAATTATTAATTGTATGCCCTAAATCATTGTCACCCTAAGTTGATTATATTAGTTGGATGTTAATATTGTGCCAACACGGGAGGCTAGACCGTGAGTAGATGCTTAGCCTTGCAACGAATCATGAGTGATCTTTCGGAAAAATGCTACAATACTGATTAAAGACTTTGAATGAATTTTGAAAAGTGGTGTGACGATGCCACATGATGATGAGATTGAGGTACAATGACTGTGTGGTTAAAATCATCGATGTTGAGTTATTGGCATGTGTTGCACAATAATCAACCGGGTGGGAAATGATTTAGACTGGGCAAGTGGCAAGAGGTCAGTATGCAGTGGGCCTGTGGGCGAAGGGTTGATGAGTGATGTGAGTCTGTGCCACATTGGGCTATGTGCCATCGTTGAGTGTTGGAAGTCTTGCCTTGGTCGCTTAAGGACTTCACCTTGCAAGCCTTTGATCCGAGTCACCGTAGAACCACATGTCCGATATGTGATGCACCTAGTTGACTAGGGTTACGATATCTTTCCTCCGATACCTCGGGGTGACAAGACATGTGGGTGTATCTGTATGGGGAGTGCACTGTGCTACGGCTTGGTGCCCATCCAACGGTGATTGGCGGTCCTATACTTTGGCTCTGTGTGAGGAAGTGATAGTGAAGGCAATCTGGAGAGGTTCTTTAGTTAAGGTAGAAGTTCTGAAAAGCTTTGTTGCGGACAATCACCGTGTGGTGGCGGTCAGATCTTGTGGGTAAAGTGTACAACCTCTGCAGAGTGTCAAAACAATTCGAATAGCCGTGCTCACGGTGATTGAGCATTGCTCGGGATTCTGATCAAGGGTAGATTTTCATAAACAAAACATGGAAGGGGCATGTGCCAAGTGTTAAAATGAACTATTAAGGTGTGTGTGCCGAGAATCCTCATGAAAAAACCATTTGAAATTATTATTGCTTATAACTGTCCCACTGCTTTATTCTAATTAAGGTATTGGTTAGAAAAATAAAATGCTGCTTGATGCAAAAGAACCATTTAAGCCAATCCTTTGGAATAAGCTCTGCATATAGTAATAGCGCCGATTCATGCATTACTTGTTGAGTGCCCTGTGTACTCACCCCACCTTGCTTATCAACCCCAACATCAGTGGAGGAGACTACACCAGCTTGGGAGGAGGAGTACATCGAGGATACAAACAACTAGGGGGCAAGCCCAGTCGGTTGCCTGTGGCAAGATGAAGGCTTCTACGACCTTTATTTATTTTCATTGCTATTTCTTTACTTTGAATAATGTAAGCCTGTGTGGTGACTTATCCGTAAGGAGACCATAAGGTCGCACAACTCGGTTTATATACATGTTTGCACTATTTATTCTTATATCTTTGTGAATGTCATGTGTGCAACCTCAGATGATCAGTGTGTGCTAGCGTGATCTGGGATCGCATGAATACACAGAGGGTCCGGATTTGCGGTTCGGGTCCCGACAGAGGTGGTATCGAGCAGGTTGATCTGTAGGTCTTGACCCTAGTTTGGTTGTGCCTAGGAGGGTAAAACTATTTTCTAAAGACCTAATCAACTTGAGCAAGAATGTCAAAGAAATCTCGACTTATCTCTTCTCCTTATTCATACCTATGCTTTGAATTTTTATTATTCTCTGCTTAATTTAAACAAGGTTTATTTTGGCGATGAGGATGATCCACACCTATGGAGAGCGCACCGGAGGATATGCCGCGGAGTTATGGCGTATGATGCACGCTTGCTCGGAGGTTTTGACAGACCAGCGACGAGGAACTTGGTGGTGCAGGCGAGGACTTGACGTCGCTGGGATGTCAAGATCACAGCAGTATGCTCGGGAGAGGACGAGGCGAGCCGTCCTATCTACATCACGGTCGAGAGGTCTTCTTTTGAAGCCGGAATCCGTGAGTCGGCCGACAGCGATCGGCGAGATTGCCCGCACTTACTCCGCAGAGTTGGAGGGCACCGTCTTTCGTCACCATCCGTGTCGAGACAATCATTTTGACAGGATGGAGCTTGTGGAGGAGGACGCCACTATCACCCACCCGGCGAGGTACGCCATCGCCAGAGGACGCCTTGGGCGAGACGGTCCGGAGTTGCAGAGGACCCGCGCCGAGGTCGCAGAGGCAAAGATCCACCATGGGAGGGCTTAGCTCACTCCATGCAGAAGATCCAGGAGTTGGAGATGGCTTTGTATGGACCCGAGCCTGAGCTAGTTCTGGAGTTACATGATCCAGATCCGGAGGAGCCAGAGCAGGAGGCACCAGTGCAGGAGCAGGCAGCCCCGGGACCAGCAGAGTCGATGGGGTCATTTGCACCACCGCAGATGGTCACGAGACCGGTTGCCCGATTCGGAGCACCCACCTGTATGCTGCAGGGAGCCGCAGCCGGGTTGGCTCGATGAGTGGTCGAGTCTAGTAGAGTATAGTGTCGAGACTCGAAAGTTGAGTCGCGTCTTTTTCTTCAGAGTCACCATTAGGTGTGAGTCGTCATGGATTCCTATGTTTGCTTACTTGTTTTTGGTTGTGAGTGTTTCGTATGTGTTGCACTGCCCTTAGGCACTTGTGAGCAACCATACTGCTTTATATTATATCAATAAAGTGGCTAAATAATTTAAGTTGCACCTGTTTCCCCACATAAATTCTTCTACTTGTCTACGCTCTCTTCTTTCTTAACCCTGGAAGTTTGCAACAGATGGTGAGGACTCGTGGAAATGTTGGAGCCAGTGAAGTGGAGCTAACCAGCGGATAACCGAATGAAGAGCCGATTCTCAACCGCCGCAGTCGATATGCGTAACACAGGAGCCTTCTTGATCGCCTGACTCAACTTATGAACACGATGGTTCAAACCATGCAGATATCCAATCAAGCTGCTGTGAATGTTCAACCCAGGGGTAACCATGGACCACACCCTACTCAGTTGTCGGAGTTTATGAGAACCCGTCCACCTACTTTCTCAGTAACGCCAATCCACCGGAAGCGGACGATTGGCTAAGGACAATTGAAAGGAAGTCGACATTACCCAAAGTGTGTAGGACATGAGAGGGTACTCTATGCCTCTCATCAACTCAAGGGGCTGCGCAGAATGGTGGGAAAACTGCGCGACTCATGAGGACCCACAGAGTATCACGTGGGAGGAATTCACCTCGACTTTCGCCAGCACCATGTACCCGAGGGTATCATGGATCTTAAAAGGAGGAATTCGAGTCTCAAGCAAGGCGGCCAGTCAGTGGTCGATTACCTGAATAAATTCACCTAACCGCACGCTACGCACCGGAGGACGTGGCTACGGATAAGTCCGCATAATCCCGCTTCATGAAGGGATTGAATGCGAGGTGCAGTGGGGCGATCACCCACACATTCCCTGACTTCCAAGAGCTAGTTAACAAAGCTCTTATCTTAGAGGACAAGCACCGAGAGTTGGATGACAACGGGAAGCGCAGAATGGCGCAACAAGGAGGTCGTCAGGGCCAGCAGAGGCAGAGGACGGCACCCCAACAGTTCATCCGGTACCAGCCCAGAGGCAATGATAGAGCACCACCGCCGCAAATCGCCCGATGGGTCGTAATATTCGAGACTCGGCCGAATCGTAGGCATGATCGAGGAACCTCTCAGGCAGTGGGAAGACGTTGCTACCATTGCAATGAAATGGGGCATTTTGCCAACAATTGCCCTAAGAAGGAGGTGTCACCCGGTCCGCTTTAACACGGGAACACACGGTAAGGACTCCATGCCAATCGTGAACGCGGGGCATCAACAAAGCGAGAACTCCATCCCAAGGAACTGCACGAGGCCGAGTCAACCACATTACGACGGATGAAGTCCGAACGCCACGGATGTTGTAATCGGGTAAGTTCCTAGTAAACTCGATGCAGCATCTTTGCTTTATTTGATTCTGGAGCTTCGCATTCTTTTATTTCCCGAGATTTTGCTGTTCAAAATGATATGGAAATAGTGAATCTTAAATGTGTGCTCATAGTCCAATCCCCTGAATCAGAACTCCGATCTAAAGTAGGATGTTCTAGGGTAAGACTAATAATTAATGGAGTTGAGTTCCTAGCGAACTTAATCGTCCTTAATACCCAAACCTTGGATGTTATCCTGGGAATGGATTGGTTAACCAATCACAAGGCAGTGCTGGACTGCGGAAAAAGAGTCATATCGGTCGAGAGCCCGGATGGGAAGAAGATTGAGTTTGAAGCAAAATCAGTGCGGGATGGACAATTGATGGCCAACAGCATGAAGACTGTCAGCTTAGAGGAAGTGTCCATAGTCAATGAATATCCGGATGTTTTCCTGGAAGATTTACCTGGAATGCCGCCAGATAGAGATATCGAGTTCGTAATAGAGTCGGGTTCGAGGACAGCTCAATAGCTAAGAGACCTTACAGGATGTCCACAGAGGAATTGGTGGAAATGAAGAAGCAAATTGAGGAACTCACTGGAAAAGGATTTATAAGACCTAGTTCATCGCCATGGGGAGCACCTGTCTTATTCGTCAAGAAGAAGGACGGAAGTTTTAGGATGTGTATAGACTATCGTGCACTCAATGATGTGACGATAAAGAATAAGTATCCGCTACCCGTGATTGATGATTTGTTTGACCAGCTTGAGAGGAGCAGAGTATTCTCCAAAATTGATCTTCGATCGAGGATACCATCAATTGAAGATCCGATCGAGGATATTCAAGAAGGCATTTTCGTCAAGATATGGACACTACGAGTTTACAATGATGTCTTTTGGCTTGACAAATGCACCAAAGATATTTCATGAACTTAATGAATAAGGTGTTTATGGAATACATGGACAAGTTCGTTGTCGTATTCATAGATGATATCCTTATCTATTCCAAGACGAGAGAAGAGCACGCCGAGCATTTGAGACTATTCCTTGAAAAGTTGAGAGAGCAACAGTTGTTTGCGAAATTTAGCAAATGTGATTTCTGGAAGAATAAGGTTGAATTTCTTGGACATATAATGACTGCAGCAGGAGTTGCGGTAGATCCAAAGAAAGTGGAGACGGTTCTGCATTGGGAGCAACCCAAGTCGGTAACCCAAATCCGTAGTGTCCTTGGAATGGCGGGGTATTACCGTCGATTCATCGGAGGATTCTCTACGATTATAGACCTCTTACGCAATTGTTGAAAAGGAAAGGAAATTCCTATGGACACCGAGTGTGAGAAGAGTTTTCGTGAGTTGAAGAGGAGATTAACATCGGCACTGTATTAGTTTTACTCGACGCTCATCAAGGCTTCGACATCTATTGTGATGCATCGCGTCAGGGATTGGGATGCGTGTTGATGCAAAATAGGAAGGTAATTGCCTATGCATCGAGGCAATTGAGACCACATGAGGAGAACTATCCAACTCATGATTTGGAATTAGCTACCGTGGTGCATGCCCTAAAAATATGGCGTCATCATCTCATCGGAAATAGATGTGAAGTGTATACGATCATAAAAGTCTTAAGTATATCTTCACACAAGTCGACCTAAATATGAGGCAAAGAAGATGGTTAGAGTTAATCAAGGATTATAATGTGGAATTCACTACCATCCCGGTAAAGCCAACGAGTGGCGACGCTTTGAGCGTAAAGAACCACAGTGTAAATATGTTTGTTGGAAACAGTCAAAGCGGAATTGTGTAAGGAATTAGAACTGAAATAGTACGGAATGATTCCTAGCAACTTTGGAAGTAAGACCTACCTGGAAGATCGATCAAGGAAGGCGAGAAAGATGATGATAAAATCAAAAGAATTAAGGGCAAAATGGATGAAGGCAAAGCAAAAGATTTCAAATTGGATGAACAAGGTACTATATGGTTTAAAGGGTGCATTTGTGTACCGAACAAAAAGGAGTTGAAGCAGTTAATTCTGGAGGAGGCTCATGACTCCAAGTACTCAATTCATCCAGGAAGTGCGAAAATATATCAAGATTTAAAGGAAAGAATTTGGTGGCCAAACATGAAACGAGAAGTCGCCGAATATGTTGCATTATGTGACACATGCCAAAGAGTCAAAGCTATGCACCAAAGACCAGTGAGGCTATTACAACCCTTAAAGATACCGAATGGAAATGGGAAGAAATTAGTATGGATTTCATAACCGGATTGCCCGTAACGCAAAGTGGATATGATTCCATATGGGTCATAGTGGATAGCTTAACCAAGGTGGCACATTTCATACCCAAAGACCACTTATTCCGAGACCGTTAGCGTAACTTTATATGGCACGGATCGTGCGCTTGCACGAGTAATCAAGAAGATAGTGTCTGACGAGGTACCCAATTTACCTCCAGATTTTGGGGTAAGCTACATGAAGCGATGGGAACTCGTTTGAACTTCAAGATCTGACCTACCATCCGCAGCGGATGGTCAAACCGAGAGGGTTAACCGGATATTGGAAGATATGTTGAGAGCTCGCGCTTTAGCATATTCCACTTCATGGGACAAGTGTTTGCCTTATCTTTGAGTTTAGTTACAACAACGATTATCGAGCGAGTTTACGATGTCTCCATTTGAAGCTTTGTATGGTCGGTCCTGTCGAACACCATTGAATTGGAACGAGACAAGTGACGACATGTTTTTGGACCAGACATTCTTCAGGAAGCGGAAGAACAGATCGCCTCGATCGGGGAAAGATTGAAGATTGCACAATCAAGGCAAAAGAGTTATCCGACAACCGTCACGAGGAACCGAGCTTTGAACCCAAGATTTTTGTACCTTAGAGTCACACCTCTCAAAGGAGTCAGAAGGTTCCATGCAAAAGGAAAACTCGCACCCAGATATGTCGGACCATTCAAGATCTTGAGCCGCAGAGGTGAAGTTGCTTATCAGTTGGAGTTACCGCCGTCTTTGGCAGGAGTGCATGATGTATTTCATGTATCACAACTGAAGAAGTGTCTTCGAGTACCTAAGAGCAAACACCTTTGGAGGTAATTGAGCCGCAAGAAGACTCGACTTACAAAGAACATCCGATGAAGATTCGGGCGAATGGACGGAGAGACAAGGAACAAGTCAACACGTTTCTGCGAAATTCAATGGAGCAACCATTCGAAAGTGAAGCAACGTGGGAACGTGAAGAAGATCTCAAGAAGGAGTTCCTAACCTATTTCGTAGAGATGTACCCAATCTCGGGACAAGATTACATTAAGGGGAGGTTTGTAACACCCTAATTTATTTTGCTCTAATTTAAATTTTGGAGTATTTTTGGTTTTTGTGAATTTTTGGGAATTTATTTAAATTTATTTGGATTTATTCAAATAGGGTTTTTCTTGAAAACAATTGAATAATGGAAAAGTTTTTGCAAAGTTTTGTTGCAAATATTTTAATTGAGTTCCAAATATCTCAAAGTAATTTCTGGAATTTTTCTTCTATTTTAAAAGTTCCAAATGATTTAATTGAATTTCTAGAATTATTTTAAATGTGAAATGTTTTAAAAATCAGTTGAACAGTAATGGGCCGAGCCCAATACAGTGCTTAGCCCGCCCATTCACATGCAAAACCCTAGCGCCGCCCAGCCCAAGCCGTTTGATTCGGATCGAACGCCTGTGAGTGTGCCACGTCGCCCGCACGCGTGAGCCCTCGGATCGTCGCCGCACGGACGCGCGGGATTGCGCCACGTCACTTCGTCCCCGCGAAATCGCCGGAGAGCGTGGGCTTTGATGGCCGTACTTTCACGGCGGCCAGCGCCGCGTCAAGGCAGCCCTTAAGTCCCGTTGAGGCGTCGTGCGAGACCTTCGCGCCGCGTCTTTTGACTCCTCGCACGCACGCCGAGACCCCTCTAGCGCCCGTCGAGCTCGCCAGAAGTTGCTTCTTTGTGCCGCCGCTGTTTTTCGCCGTTTAGCCGCGCCGGTTTCTCTCCGCCGCCGCCAAGGTCACTGGAGTAACCCTTCCGCCAAGCCGCGTCGAACGAGCCACTTCTTCTCGCCGAGAAGCCCGCATCGCCGCCGCCGAGGTCGTCTTCCCCAGCTCCGGCAACCTTCGCTTCTTCGCCGCCGTCAACCTCGTCGAACCGCGCCGACCGTCCGATTTGCATCGTTCGGTTCTGGTGAGTCCACGTAGCCTCCATCTCTGTAGATGTTTAGATTGAATTGTGACCGTTGGATCTTGATGTGTACGGTAGGGATTAGATCTAGATTCTGCGGCTAGATTTAATGCGAACCCTTGGAACTTTTTGGACGCGTAGGATTAGCCACATCGCGCCATGAGCAGTAAACCGCTCGGGTACCGTGGGCCGTTAGATTAGATCTAAACGGTAGGGATTGGATCTGGTTTGCCCAAGGATCCGCGCCGTTCAGATTTGAACGTGCGGCGGAGATGGCACCGTACCCTCGCCAAATCGCGTCTTTGGCGTGGGGGCGCGGACCGTGGTGGAGACCGATCCACCGCCGATTTCGTGCACCGTCGCGATTGCACCGCGTGTCGTCGCATGATCCGAGACGTCGCAGTGATGGCGTGGTGCTGGCCGTTGGATCTGAGCGCGCCGTTGGATGTGCGACGCGTGGAGGCGTGGAGCCGAGGCGTCGCCACGTTGGATGCGTGGTCGATCACCGGATCGCGACGCGCGTCGCGCGCATCTCGGGCGCCGCGTGCGCGCGTGAGGAGATCTGGCCGTTGATTCAACGAACGGCTCGGATTTTGCCGCGTTGCTGCACTGTTCTGGTGAACCGAGTCCACGGTACACCAGAGCTGAGCCGTGAACCCAGTCCGTAGACCAGAGCGACGTGGCAGCCTCAGGGCATGCCACGTGTCGAGCTAACGTCAGCGATGACGTCATATTTTGTTTTTTTATATATAAAATATTTCGACCGAATTTCTTTTCTGTGCTGACGTCATCATGACGTGGTGCTGACGTCATAAATGCGAATTTCCAGTATAAAAATAATTCAGAAAAATTGGATTTTCTTAATTTCTGTATTTTCAGATCTTTTTCAAACTTCAAATGACTACAACTTTTGCATTTTAACTCGGATTTAGGTGATTCAAATTTCTAAAAATTCATAAAATTGTGAGCTATTTAATGGTGAATTTTATTTGAATTTTTGAGGTATCTAGTCTTCTGTATTATCTATTTATTGCATACTTTATTTGTACGCGTAGACGCAAATTTGCCGAAAAATTTCGAGGAAGAATTTATCGCTCAAGACCAAGCTTCGGAACACGACCAGCAACTCTTTGAAGGCAAGTGATGCTTTGATCATTTTGATCCCAGGTTTTTAAAATGTAGTTTATGCTTTGAAACTATGCATGCTTGTTTTTTTAATATGAATTTAAATTGATTCGGGATAATGTAGTTAATCAACCCATTTTGTTATGCCACCTTGAATTATTAATTGTATGCCCTAAATCATTGTCACCCTAAGTTGATTATATTAGTTGGATGTTAATATTGTGCCAACACGGGAGGCTAGACCGTGAGTAGATGCTTAGCCTTGCAACGAATCATGAGTGATCTTTCGGAAAAATGCTACAATACTGATTAAAGACTTTGAATGTATTTTGAAAAGTGGTGTGATGATGCCACATGATGATGAGATTGAGGTACAGCGACCTGTGTGGTTCCGTACCGATGTTGAGTTATTGCCGCATGTGTTGCACAATAATCAATCTGGGTGGGAAATGATTTAGATCGGGCAAGTGGCAAGAGGTCAGTGTGCTGGTGGGCCTGTGTGGCAATGGGTTGATGAGTGATGTGAGTCTGTGCCACATTGGGCCGTGTGCCATCGTTGAGTGTTGGAAGTCTTGCCTTGGTCAGTTAAGGACTTCACCTTGCAAGCCTTTGATCTGAGTCACCCGTACAACCACATGTCTGATATGGGATAGACCCGTCATCTTGCCACTAGGGTTCTGATATCTTTCCTCTGATACCTCGGGGTGACAGTACAGAGGGGTGTATCTGTATGGGGGAGCGTACCTGTGCTACGGCTTGGTGCCCATCCAACGGTGATTGGCCGGTCCTATACTTCGGCTCTGTGTGAGGGAAGTGATAGTGAAGGCAATACCAGAGAGGTTCTTTGGTTAAGTTAGAAGTTCCTGAAAAGCTTTGTTGCGGACAATCACCTGTGTGGTGAGCGGCTGTATCTTGTGGGTAAAGTGTACAACCTCTGCAGAGTGTCAAAACTATTCGAATAGCCGTGCTCACGGTATTGAGCATTGCTCGGGATTACAGATCAAGGGTAGATTTTCATAAACAAAACATGGAAGGGGCTGTGTGCCAAGTGTTAAAATGAACTATTAAGGTCAGGTGCCGAGAATCCTCAAGGAAAAACCATTTGAAATTATTATTGCTTATAATTGTCCCACTGCTTTAATCTAATTAGGATATTGGTTAGAAAAATAAAATGCTGCTTGATGCAAAAGAACCATTTAAGCCAATCCTTTGGAATAAGCTCTGCATATAGTAATAGCGCTGCATTCTGTGCATTACTTGTTGTGTGCCCTGTGTACTCACCCCACCTTGCTTATCAACCCCAACATCAGTGGAGGAGACTACACCAGCTTGGGAGGAGGAGTACATCGAGGATACAAACAACTAGGGGGCAAGCCCAGTCGGTTGCCTGTGGCAAGATGAAGGCTTCTACGACCTTTATTTATGTTCCGCTGCTATTTCTTTACTTTGAATAATGTAAGCCCTGTGTGGCTGACTTATCTGTAAGGAGACCATAAGGTCGTACAACTCGGTTTATATACACGTTTGCACTATTTATTCTTATATCTTTGTGAATGTCTGTAATGTGCAACCCTGTATGACTGTGTGTGCTAGCTTGATCCTGGAATGGCACAGAATACACAGAGGGTCCGGATTTGCAGATTCGGGTCCCGACATGCTTCCTACATATAAGAGGGAGGAAAGGAAGACAAAAGGTCTACTAGACACGCCAAGGTCGCAGCACAAAGCACAAGGCCCAAACATAATGGTGACGCAACACCCAATGCATAGGAAACAGTTTTGTGGACATCATACTTTTTGGATGATATCTCTGCGCTCAGAATGTATTTGAGGGTTTAGCTAGATCCGTTGGAAAGCTTAGCTCATTAGCTTTCTAGGCTATGGTCGAACACCTCAATCGGACTCCGTTTGCATCCTCTATGCGCATTTTTCTTCAAACTAGTCATTGGAGACCGAGCTGAGTACTTTTCCATTTACACCTTGCTTGTTGACTTGTCCATGCTCCTCTTCATCTGCCCTCAGGCATTCACACCTTCTCACATTGTCTTCATACTTGAGAAAAATTAAATTACTTGCATTAGGTAGCAGCTGACTCTCACAAGTAATATTATTCTAACTAAGGAGTGAGTTCACCTGTTGGTTTATTTGTTTGGCACGAGCACGGGTAATTGGTCCTTGAAAATGATTCGAAGGCTGTTTAGCAGCAGTAGGGGAAGGAAATGATGGTGGTGCTATGGTGCCCGTATCAGTCCTATTAACAAGGTAATGTGGAAGTTAAGGTTGGGCACAGACACGTTATTTATTATCTTTTGTCTTACTATCTGCAACTAACTGTACTCAATTATTTTTTTAGTCATTAAATATGATTTGTTGTTGATAGAGAACCCAAATTTCGATTCATTCAAGCTACATCTTCCAAGGATTTATGATCTCTTGTGGCTTTCCAAAGATGGAATGAAATCAAAAGTACTTTTGGGGCATGTTTTATACTTGGATGTGCTTAGGAGTTGGGAGTAATTAATTTATGTTAATACTATGTTGTTGTGCTAATAATGTTTGTAGGGATCCTTGCGTTTTATCCATACCAATAATTCAGCTTTTTATTCCTAAATCTATACCCCTTTATAATGCACCTAAACATTCTTTTCTACATCCATCCCAAATAGTACATCCCACTAGAGATGGTCCAACCTTCGTGCACCCAGCGAAATGTCCCCAGAAACTTGGCTCCATCAAAATTAACCTCTCAAATCTTTCCTCAGGTTTTCTCACCCACATCCATTGGCCATTGTTTAGTGTGTCTAATCATCCCTGTGGCCCACAACAGACATCCTCCCCGCACCTCCATCCAGCATCTTTATTGAAAAGGAAACAATCAAGGAAAAGGAAACAAATGTTTTGGACAAGGAAAAAGAAACAATCAAGGAAAAAGAAACAAACTTTCTGGAAAAGGAAATGACCGATACATACGTGCTGGGAAAAGGAAATGGGGAGACGGGGCAGCGCGGCCGGGAGATTGCACGCGGCAGCCGGGGCGCGCGGAGGAGGAGATCCACGCGGCGTCCAGGGCCCTTGGAAGAGGAGATCGACGTGGCTGCCGGTACGAGCGGCGGAGAGCCGGCGCGACCCTTGGCAGCGATCGAAGGAGAGCCCGCGTGGCCCTCGGCGGTGATCAGAGGAGAGCTCGCCCGACGATCGGTGGCGCACGCCCGCGAACGACGACGCTAGGATGCACTCGGTGGAGACGGGGCAGCGTGGTTGGGAGATTGCACACCACGCCGGGGCAGCGCGGTCGAGGCGCGCGGAGGAGGAGATTGACGCGGCAGCCGGGGCGAGCGGAGGAGAGCCTGCGCGGCCCTCGTCGGCGATTGGAGGAGAGCCCATTCTGAAGCTGTGTGGCGAAGCATCATTCGCAGGGCTCACTCAGTGGCGAGGCATCTTCGGCCATCGCCGGTGGCGACCAAGTCCACCGGCGGGTGCGCGTCAGCGAGCTGGTGCTAATGGTGCCCTCGGCCGGGCCCATCCGTGACCGTAGCTCCACCGGCGGCCAGCCCTAGCTGGTCCCCTGTTTTGCTCTTGCTGACAGGCGGGCCTCAAGTTCAGTGACTGCTGGCCAGTGTAAAAGGGCACGCGCCACTGAGGAAAGACGCTTTCTGTTATGCGAAAGTGGATTTTCTTTAGAATTTTCATTACCTTAGAGCATACAAATATTTGTAACTTTTACATTATATGTCTAAATAAAATGAAACAAAATTCTAAAATCATCTAAAATCAAGTTCTTCCATAATATACAAAAATATTTTGAAAAATAGTACCGGGTGAATTTCAAATTCAAATTTAAAAAAAGGCCCAAAGATATGCTACATATAAAAATATTGCAAAAGAATTGAGAATTGAATGAAACTAATTTTATTAGAATCCTTATACTTCCCGGAACTCAAATATATATAATATTTAGATTTCAACTTTGTTTGAATCATTTTTGATTAGAGATTGTTCTCAATTTGTGATGAATTTGCGATTGTAGCCTGGAGCCGAAAAAATTCAACGGAGAGGTGCTGGAATTTTTTTCCCACGTCTGAAATTATCCAACGGATGATGGTAAATTTCAGGCACGAAAAAAAACCAAGCTCTGCCCGGCCGCTGGATAATTTCGAGCATGGGAAAAAAATTACAGTGCTTCTCAACCGCGGGAAAAAAATTACAGCACCTCTCCGCTGATTTTTTCTGTCTCGAGGCTATAATCGCAAATTCATCACCGCGAGAGCCTGATTCGGAAAAAATTATAACGATGATACTAATATAGTAAAAAATTCGAGCCTGAGCGCTGGTAAATAATACCGAGCCATCGCTCCGCTAAATTTTTCCAGCTCGAGGCTACAATCGCAAATTCATCGTCGCTAGAGTTGATTCAGAAAAAATTATAACGATGGTGCCAATACAGTAAAAAATTCCCGAAAAATAAAAAAACAATCAAGCGGTGCCCATCCGCTTGATAATTTTGGCAAAAAAAAAAAGAAATGCTCGACAGCCGCTGAAAAATTCAAGCGTGGAAGAAAAAAAATCCAAGCGTTGCCCGTCCAATGAATAATTCAGGGAAAATATGGAAAAATAAACTGCGCTCGCTGACCGTTGGATCCGTAGGAAAAAAAGATAAAAATTAAACAGTGCTCGTCGGCCGCTGGTTCTGCGAGAAAAAATTGAAAAAAATTAAGTAGCACTCACAGACCGCTGGTTCAATGGATAAAAAATTAAAAAAATTCAGCGCTCTCTGTGCGCTGAAATTAGGCTCTATGGGGCTAGATTCGTAAAAACGTCTCCAAAAGGGTCATATTCGGAGAAAAAACGATCACGAGACCAGGATAGTAAAAAATTCAAGTTTGGTTTCCTTACATGTGGATCCTCCTCTTTATTTCCTTGTTTGATTGGCTCTCCTTCCAAATATGTGGTACATATACAACCCTTTAATCCCTTATCATACACACCATCTTCTCTTCTCTTGTTAATCTTCTCACGTATTGGTTCCTCTCCCATGCGTCAAACGGGAGTTCTATTCTTGCAACAGAATCCTCTAAAAAAACACAAACTAAATCCATACCTTCCTTTCCCGTATTCCTTGCGCAGGTCCCAGGAATTCCTAACTAAAGAACGCCCAAACACTGGGACGAAGGTGCCATACCTCCAGCCGTTCGGCGAGGCCGCGAGGCTTTTACGTGCGGCAACGGCGACCGGCGACGTCGGCGTACATACATACGTGAACAAGTCTTAAGAGCATACGGGAAACGTTTAGCGGAAAATAATATTGAGTGTTATATCTTCATTTTTGTACTCGCATACGGGCACTGTGATTATTTATTATTAAGTATTATATTCCTACTTATCTTATCATTTAATTGATAAGCGGGTGTACTGCTGTCATAGCGTTAGCATAGGCACTATACTAGTTACCTACAAGGTTTACCAGCTGCCAACGATATACGGATGGTTTAGACATTATATGCATATCTTATACAGCTAAAACTAGACATAAGAACAGACTTATCAATGTACCACATGCAAGCAAAAGAACATATATAAAAACCCCTGTATAGATGTCATAGCCTTGTGTTTGCACGTAGGCTCACGCACGCAAATGCCTGTGCAGTGAGGGTCTTTCTCCTGTACCATCTGTAATACTTAGCTACATGCGCCCAAACCATATTATTTCTTAGAAGTTTATTTTATCTTCACTTTAAGTGGTTAATGCAGTTAGCATGGATGTCTCCTCATGATTTATTTGCAGATGATGTAGCGACAAAAGCTGTGTTGCCTGTTGAACTAATCCCACAATTAGCTGCCTAAATGTGATCAATGTAATTTTTTGTTCAACTAATATTCCACAATTAGCTGCCTAAGTCCTAAGACCTAGTTTGGAATAGATTCTGATATTTGTGCAGATTCTAGATTGTCTATGAATCTGGTGGGTGGTAGCTTCTGAATTTATATACAAATCTGCTTCTGATTGTTGGAGAAGATACTGTTCCAAACTAGACCTAAATATAATCAATGTAAGAATCATACTATGTACAACCTCAACACACTACAGCAGCACCCTTCGAAACAATATATAATATAGAACATTTGATGAGTTTGTTCACAAACTGTCGCAAAATGTTATCCACTGGAAACATTTTAGAAACCAATCCATAATTTTATCATATATAATTTTTTTCCTAAATCATGCAGAAATTCCATTTTGTTGATATGGTTTTTATAAGTTTTCAGTATTCCTTTTCGTAACGAACACTCAGTGCTCCTGCCATCTTTTTTTTAAAAAAAAAATACGATGTATATTATGGGACAAAACACGATACTACAACCACACATCCCTATTTGAGCCGGGTTCACTACCTTGAAAAAGGCCATCAGTGGCGGTTCATAACTGCCATCAGTGACGGTTTTTGAACCGTCACAGATTTAGTGCCACTGATAATCGAGGATTATCAGTGGCGGTTCTAGAACCGCCACAGATAACACTATCTGTGGCGGTTTTTGGCTAGAACAGTCACTGATATTCGGGTATTAGTGGCGGTTCGAGCCAAAAACCGCCACTAATAATACAATTATCAGTGGCGGTTGTTGGATAAAACCGCCACTGATACTCAAATATCGATGGCGGTTCTAGACCAAAAACCGCCATCGATAATCGACTATTAGTGGCGGTTTTGGCTAGAATCGCCATCGATACAACTATCGATGGCGGTTGTATATAAAACCGTCAGCGATAGACCTAGTATCGATGACGGTTTTTGATAGAACCGTCACAGATATTACTTGATGAGGTTTTGGGCTAAAACCGCCACGATAATCCCACACGAAAATAAAAAGCGGCATTTTGGCTAGCCTCGAGCGGCGCTAGCCATGCCTCTTCATTATGTACACAGCGGTAAGAATACATTGAATTATTGAAATTTGAGTATACATATTAGTACCTATTGCTGTTATAGACTAACCAATATAATCCAAATAACATGTATTGCTAATTCTTGATACAAACCATCCAGAAAGAAAGAAGGAAAAAGAGAGTTGCTTACCTCTAGTTTGCATAGTGCAAAGCTCATAAATGATATGGATAACACAGAGCGGTGAAGTTTGCGTGAAGAGACACAAATTTCTAGAAATACAAAAATGAAGCATCTAGGAGATAGTACATGGTAGCAGATTAAAGTGATCAAGAATCCAATATCTCAGACTCAAGAAAGACAGAGGCATGAGATAAATACGAAAATTCCATACCTCCAGTAGCAACAAGGTTCTTTTTTGAGAGTTCCTTTGAGACCACTTTGACTGACATGGTTTGCCATTGTTTCATACATCATAAACTGAATTGATGGTTTACATACATAACAATTTACACGGTTCAACCTATGGAACTACATATATAGCCATTAAATTTTGGTTCGATGTTACGAAAAATAGACAACATAGCATGATTCTTGTCACAACAAGTCCTTTTGTAATCCTCCTATGCTCGCTAAGCTTGCAATTCTTGCACACAAATTTCATGTAGCAGTGAAGACCTATGCACATGCGTATATGGATTGCCATGTCAAAGATATTGTATTTAAGTAAGTGAACCGATCTAGTCCTCTTTTGTTTATTAAAAAATGCACCTATAAAAACACATAATATTTGGTTGTAGCCCACGATTTGTAATATAAGTATGGCTTATTTGCACATAATATCGCAGACATGATATACATAAACCAACTAACAATTATAAATCTACACTCATGTATAAGATTGAGTTGTCTTATTTGCCTCCAAAACAATTTTACATATGTAACCAAACGCAGTTTTGGAACCACAATACAAACATAGCAAACTTTGAAATGTGAGGATTGCGAACATCTGGAAGATCAAAGCATCCAAGTAGCTTACTAAAAATATGAAATAAGAGATGTTCATCTTATATGCACAACATACCCACACACTAACCTATGCCCTACATGGTATGCCCATACCTATGGTTGTTATATAATTAAGAAGATAACCTATAAGAAGATGCATTTTGATTACTTGTACCATGCTATTCCATTAGCTCCTTGATGTGATCTTGGAAATGTAGAAATTTTCTCTACTCCACAAAGCAAATATATAATATAGAACTAAAAGAGAATGGCAAATACAACTCCATATTCGATTTATTTGGACAGAGAAACAACAAAGCTCTACCTTAGCAATCAACCGGGCATAAAGTCTGCGGCGTTTATATGCAATAGGAAAAGAAGTAACAAACTGAGTAGCTATTGCATTAAACACAAACAAAACATTAGTCTTGACAATAGAATAATCAAACTAATCATTCCTTTCTCTATAACCCTCCCAAATAACGACATCGAAGATATCTTCATCATTTGACCAACATTGAAGATGTTACCAAACAAATCAGATCCATCATTTGACTGAAGGGAAACGCGGTATGCTACGCTAGCACAAAAAAAAAAACTACCGCGCAACCAGAAAGCTACTCGCAAGAAGGGGATCATAGATAAGATTACCACTAGACGCGCAGTTGCGGAATCCTTCGCGCGTCGATGTAGTGGTTCGTCCTCGCCGCAGTCGTTGCGTCGATGTAGTGGATCGTCCTCGCCTCGCCGTGGATTGTCCTCCCACGCCGCAGTCGCAGCAGCGTCACCGCAGTAGTCCACACGTCCAGAGATGGAACGCCGTGCGTCGGTGTGCAAGCACCTAGTCGCTCGGCAGGGGCAGCGAGAGGAGGAGGCTAGAGCTTCAAGTGAATCAAACCTAAACCGTGGAAAGCACACTCTGCGCCTCCCTCCTCCCCTCCTTATATAGCCACGAGATGAAACCTAAACCGGGGCCCACCAAAGATGCTAAGCCCACGAGGTTCATTAATTACGGATCCAATCCAAATTAATCGTCCCACCCATTAAGTGTGTGACCCTGCAGGTTCACATACGTTTGGACATGGATTCGGAAAACTCCTTTTCAATCCAATAGTTGGTAGCGGCTTCTTGCAAAGTATGCCAACTCCCAAACATACTGTGATCAAATCGAACAGAACCTATCAAAAGAACTCATGTAATAATCCCTTTGCCAAGTATATGAAGATTGATCTCAAGGCGAGAAGCATGTCATCCTTTGATGATTCAATCCATCTCTCGTATCCATGATATATTAATAAGTTGTGATTGACTCCTCAATCACGGCATGGCCATGCACTTTTTTAATCATATCACACGAGTGGCCTTGTCATATATCTCCGTTTCATTGGAGTGGCAAATTCCATCTTGATTTGCTCACTTCCCTCTGCACGTTTCATAGTAAACATGAAAGCTACCTTTATAACTATCCGGTTAGGAAGTAGTGTTTGATAGCCCCAAGGAAAACTATTACACATGTAGGGAATATGACAATCTCAGTCTAAGGATCATACATCTTCTAGGTATGAGATACATCGATGACACATAAGAATGAAACATTCTCGCAGTGTCCCATAGCGGGTCTATCTAACCCATGTTCTTCAACATGGTCCACAATGTAGAGATGATATCTCCATATCCCATGATCTATGAAGCATGATCATCGATCACTACATGTGCTGATCTATTCATCGTAGTCCTATACGATGATATCCGATCAGAGATATTTATCGAATTACATCATTAAGTAAAGAGCTTCATAATCAAGTCACATACTTGTTGATCAATACAATGATATACATTCATTGGACCAATAATCATATTATTATTCATAAACATAGTCATGTTACAATCATCTAAATGATTGCCTCAAGGGCATAACACTAACAATCTCCCACTTGCACTTGAGTCAATCAATTAAGTATCTAATACCAATAGACCTTGTGTGCGCCTCATGCTTAGGCTGTGGAAGTGGCTTTGTCAACGGATCGGCCACATTGGCTTCCGTATGTACTTTGCATATTCTAACGTCACCTCTATCCACAATCTCGCGAATAAGGTGAAAGCGACGGAGTATGTGTTTAGACTTTTGATGTGATCTAGGCTCTTTTGCTTGTGCAATGGCACCACTATTATCACAATAGATGTCCATTGGACTAGAGACACTAGCGACCACACCAAGCTCTGTGATAAACTTCTTAATCTACACACCTCCTTTGCGGCCTCCGGCCGCAATGTACTCCGCTCATCGTAGAGTCGGCCACCGTGTTTTGCTTGGAACTCTTCCACCATCGCTCCTCCATTAAGTGTAAACACAAACCCGGATTGCGATCGAAAATCATCTTTGTCGGTTTGGAAGCTTGCATCGGTGTAACCCTTTGCAACCGATCTTCCTCACCTCCAAAAACAAGGAACATACCCTTAGTTCTTCTCAAGTACTTGAGATATTTTTACGGCTATCCAATGACCATCACGAGATCCGCTTGGTATCCGCCGTGACACTTAGAGCATATGAGACATCCGGGCGTGTATGATCATGGCATACATAATAGACCCAATAGTGAAGCATATGGAATCTTGCTCATCTGTCTCGCTCATCGATGTCGAAGGACACCGATTCTTGTAGAGATCGATGCCATGTGACATTGGCATGAAACCTCTCTTGGATTCATGCATATTGAACCTTTTCAATATCTTGTCAATGTACGTTTCTGACTTAATCCAATTAACCTTTTGATCTATCTCTATAGATTTTTATGCCCAAGATATAGCATGCTTCTCCCAAGTCCTTCATTGAGAAACTCCTTTTCAATGAAGTCTTAACATCTTCAAGCATAGGAATGTCATTCCCGATTAATAATATGTCATCCACATACAAAATCGTAAATACAAGTGCGCTCCCACTAGCCTTCTTGTAAACACAAGGCTCTTCTTCATTTTTGATAAAGTCAAAACCTTTGACTACTTCATCAAAACGAATGTTCCAACTCCTAGATGCTTGCTTTAACCCATAAATGGATCTTTGAAGCTTGCATACCCTTTTAGCATATTTAGGATCAACAAAGCCTTGAGGTTGTATCATGTATACATCCTCGGAAAGATTCCCATTAAGGAAGGCTGTTTTGACATCCATCGCCATATTTCATAATCAAAATATGCAGAATAGCTAAAATGATCCGGACAGACTTGAGCATGGCTACCGTGAGAAAGTTTCATCATAGTCAACTCCTTGAACTTGTTTGAAACCCTTTGCCACCAACCGTGCCTTATAGATCTGAACATTTCCATCTCGTCTATCTTTTCTTGAAAATCCATTTGCACTCAATGGTTTTTACACCATCAGGTGAATCGACCAAGTTCCAAACTTGATTGTCATGCATGGATTGAATTTCGGATCTCATGGCTTCAAGCCATTTTTCGGAGTTTGGGTCCATCATTGCTTCTTCATAAGTCGTGGGCTCATCATTGTCCAACAATAATATGTCATTCCCATATCTAATAGGTACATGACGTGGCCTCCCGACCTACGTAAGTGGAGTCTCTTCCACAAGTTGTACAACACTTTGTACATCTTGTGAAGGTTCGAGGTAGCTTGAACATATTCATGTGATTCTCGAACTTCATCAAGATACACACCACTCCTATTGATTTCTTTTGAAAGAAACTCTTTCTCCAAAAAGACACCATTTCGAGCAACAAAAACTTTGTTCTCGTTTCTTTTATAAAAGTAATATCCTTTTGTTTCTTTAGGATACCCCACAAAAAAGCATTTTTCGATTTAGGTGCGAGTTTATCTGCTTGTAAACATTTTACATAAGCCTCACATCCCCATATCTTGAGAAATGACAACATGGGTCTTCTCGATCCATATCTCATATGGCGTCTTCTCAACGGATTTTGATGGGACCCTATTCAAAGTGAACGCATTTGTCTCTAGAGCGAAACCCCAAAAGGATAATGGCGATCTGTTTGGTGATCATTGACCGAACCATATCTAATAAAGTCCGTTCGTCGTTCGGACACACCATTCCATTGAGGCGTTCCTGGCGGAGTAAGTTGCGGAACGATTCCACATTGCTTTAAATGATCACCAAACTCTTGGCTCAAGTATTCGCCACCACGATCGGATCGTAAGTGTTTTATTGTTTTGCCAAGTTGATTTTGTACTTCGTTCTGAAACTCTTTGAACCTTTCAAAAGTTTCAGATTTATGCCTCATTAAATAGATATATCCATATCTACTGAAGTCATCGGTAAAAGTTACAAAGAGTACTGAAACCCACCCCTAGCGATCGAGCTCATTGGTCCACATACATCCAGTATGTACTAGGGCCAATAATTCACTTGCTCTCTCACTAAAACCTGTGAAAGGGGCTTTTGTCATCTTGCCAAGTAAACAAGATTCACATGTTTCAAATGATTCAAAATCAAATGAGGTTAGAAGTCCATCACCATGGAGCTTCTTCATGCGCTTCTCATTTATATGACCTAAGCGACAATGCCACAAAAGGTAGGATTCAAATCATTAGGCGGTGCCTTTTTACATTAATATTATAGACAGGTTTTTCTTCGAGTTCAAGGACGTACAACCCATCCACCATGGGGCAACGACCATAATACATATCATTCAAAATATTGAACAAACAAAGTTCTTTATTCTGAAATCATAACCTTCATGTTCCAAACAAGAAGATGAAATAATGTTTCTACTCAAAGATGGAACAAAATAACAATTATTGAGTTCTAAAACTAATCCTGAAGGCAAATGCAATGGGTATGTGCCAACAGCAAGACCAGAACTCTTGCTTTATTCCCCACGCGAAGATCCACTTCTCCTTTTGCCATGTCTCTACTCTTTATCACCCCAACGAATTGCAAATGTGAGCAACCGAACCGGTATCATATACCCATGAGCTGAGTGAAGAAGTAGCAAGATTAATTTCTATAACATTAATACCTGAAGTGGAAACCACATTTCCATTCTTCTTATCTGCCGGGTACTTTTTGCAGTTCCGTTTCCAATGCCCTGATTTCTTGCAATAGAAGCATTGGGTATCAGGTTGAGGGCCAACTTTAAGCTTTTGAAGCTTAGTTTTGAGGCTCGCGATCTCATCTTGAGCCTTGCCCTTGCCCTTGCCCTTGCTCTTTCCCGTTCCCCCAGCCTTAGCCTTTCTCTTTTTGAAAGCAGTTGTTTTCTGAACCATCATCACATGATTGGGTTTTTTCTTAATGCTTTCCTCTGCAGCCTTGAGCATCCCATGTAGCTCGGTTAGGCTCTTCTCCATGCTATTCATATGAAAATTCATAATGAATGGCTCAAAGCTCGAGGCGTAGACTGGAGAATAACATCTGTGGCCAAACCGAGGCTAAGGGGAAATTCAAGTTTTTCCAATCTCCCAATGTAACCAATCATCTTGATCACATGAGGATCGAACCTGACCGGACTGCCTTTAGCCAGCTTACAAGCAAATAAAAGCTTTGAGATACCATACCTCTCAGCTCTTGCTTGATTCCCAAACATGCCCTTCAAGCCCACAATCATATTGTAAGCATCCTGGTCCTCATATTGCTTTTGGAGCTCGAGTCCATTGTGACTAGCATGAGACAATGACCTCTCTGAAGCATTAACATGCTTTTCATATTCAACCCTCAAATTGCGGCGAAGATTTTCTACTGGTTCATCAGAATTGGATTCTCTAGAACATAGTCCTTTTCATGCTTGAGAACAATTCTCAAAGTTGCGATACCAATCAACAAAATTAGTTCCATTCAGTTTTTCCCTTTCCAAAACCGATCTCAAAGCAAAACCAGTGTAGCAGGAGTAGGAGAAGGTGCCATTGAACTACAACAAAAATATGCAAAGATTCTAAGCACTATGTTTATGTAAAACTTTTATTAAACTTTTAATTAAAGACACTCCTATTTTATGTCCTTTTATAGACACATAGTGAGTATTCAAGATCCATATTCATTAAACACTAGTGAGCTTTGGCATCACTGCTAGAAATTTAATGACATAGGTAAGCAACACCTTTGCTAATTACATCATATGTAACTCTTGTTTGTTGAGTATGAAAACAAGTAATGAATGCCTCCATCAACTTGACTCATGGCAGTCAACTCGCCCCAAGGGCTCACATGAGGAGGGAGCACTTCCGTATTCGGGTGCCAATTAAGAAACCTGCCTCATGTGTGTTTTCCTAGACACCAATTGTCTTGTATAGGTTCCTTCATTATCAAATCAAATCCCAACCACTTATGTCCTCAAGCCCAAAACCGTTTTGATAGCTCGTTTAAATCGCCATTGTTATGCGTGATGTGTCCAACACATCCCTATCATCTATTGAGATAGCCATTGATATACTACTTTGGCAATCATATCAATAACGATCTAAATTCTTGATAGGTGCAACAATTGGATGGACAATTTGATTTAAGATTTTTAACTATAAGGATGAACAAAGATTACTATGAACATAGCATCACATGCAATGAGCATAAAGAAAATAGCAAGGATAAAACACACATCCACGTAAAATCAAAATAAGTGTGAAATAGCATGGCCCTTAGCATTAAGATCTCCATCATCATGCTTGGTTGTTCACCTAGCCACCTTGCTTGATTTGTTCACCTAGCCATCGTCTTCATCATTATGGATGCAACTCCTTACAACTTTTGATAATGAATTTTACATGAGGGTTTGAAGCATCACAAGTCGACACGCAGTCGTTATACAATTTAAATAGCCTTATGGCTTAACACGGCACGCAGCCATGTGGAAATTACATGCATCACATACACATAGGCCATACTATTTCACATAATTCCTGCAAAACGAGTTAAACAAAAGCAACCCTACGACTCAGGGTCCGAGGGGCGCCGCAACAGGGTCCCAGGCGGCCGGTCAATGGCGGTCCGAGGCAGCTCACGCGGCGTCCCTTATGGATACGTTTCAGAAACCCTCAAAAAATTTTTTAGAGGCATGTCTTCCGCCATGGGAAAACACCCTCAAAATTTCCACGGATCAACCAGATTGACCCAATCCGATCTAATATAATTGGCTTGGTCCCATATGGATACGTTTCAGAAACCCTGATGGCGGTAACCCGACCGGTAAGGGCAACGTCGTACCATGAACGGACTCACCCAAATCAATATTGAATCTGTTTGCGCTTACCATGGATCAACTAGATTGACCCAATCCAACTCGATCTGATTGGCTTGGTCCCATATGGATACGTTTCAGAAACCCTGATGGCGGTAACCCGACCGGTAAGGGTAACGTCGTACCATGAACGGACTCACCCAAATCAAGATTGAGTCGGTTTGCACTTTCTCAAACCCTAAATCGATCGATCTCATCGATGGTCGCCGTCACCAATTCACCACATGAACTGGCCGAACATGTAATAGATCCAATCTACTAACCTCACACATCATATGTGCAACATCCAGATCACAAAACTATACGAGATGGCTCGATACCATCAAGGGAAACGCGTATGCTACGCTAGCACAAAAAAAACTACCGCGCACCGTAAAGCTACTGCAAGAAGGGGATCATAGATAAGATTACCACTAGACGCGCATTGCGGAATCCTTCGCCGATGTAGTGGTTCATCCTCGCCGCGATCGTTGCGTCGATGTAGTGGATCGCCCTCGCCTCGCCGTGGATTGTCCTCCCACGCCCTTGATCGCAGCAGCGTCACCGCAGAGTCCACACGTCCAGAGATGAAACGCCAGCGTCGTGTGTGCAAGCACCTAGTCGCTTCGGCAGGGCAGCGAGAGGAGGAGGCTAGGATTTCAAGTGAATCAAACCTAAACCGTGGAAAGCACACTCGCGCCCCCTCCTCCCTCCTTATATAGCCACGAGATGAAACCCCAAACCAGGGCCCACCAACATGCTAAGCCCACGAGGTTCATTAATTACGGATCCAATCCAAATTAATGCGTCCCCACCCATTAAGTGTGTGACCTGCAGGTTCACATACGTTTGGACATGGATTCGAAAACTCCTTTTCAATCCAATAGTTGGTAGCGGCTTCTTGCAAAGTATGCCAACTCCCAAACATACTGTGATCAAATCGAATGAACCTATCAAAAGAACTCATGTAATAATCCCTTTGCCAAGTATATGAAGATTGATCTCAAGGCAGAAGCATGTCATCCTTTGATGATTCAATCCATCTCTCGTATCCGTGATATATTAATAAGTTGTGATTGACTCCTCAATCACGGCATGGCCATGCACTTTTTAATCATATCACACGAGTGGCCTTGTCATATATCTCCGTTTCATTGGAGTGGCAAATTCCATCTTGATCGCTCACTTCCCTCTGCACGTTTCATAGTAAACATGAAAGCTACCTTTATAACTATCCGATTAGGAAGTAGTGTTTGATAGCCCCAAGGAAAACTATTACACATGTAGGGAATATGACAATCTCGGTCTAAGGATCATACATCTTCTAGGTATGAGATACACTCGATGACACATAAGAATGAAACATTCTCGCAGTGTCCCATAGCGGGTCTATCTAACCCATGTTCTTCAACATGGTCCACAATGTAGAGATGATATCTCCATATCCCATGATCTATGAAGCATGATCATCGATCACTACATGTGCTGATCTATTCATCGTAGTCCTATACGATGATATCCGATCAGAGATATTTATCGAATTACATCATTAAGTAAAGAGCTTCATAATCAAGTCACATACTTGTTGATCAATACAATGATATACATTCATTGGACCAATAATCATATTATTATTCATAAACATAGTCATGTTACAATCATCTAAATGATTGCCTCAAGGGCATAACACTAACATTGACCAACATACTCATGTATTATCAAGGAACTAGAAAAAATATTGAAGGATAACTGTACCTATTCAGGGTGGTAACTTGCTAGAATAACATGAATTTAGCTTTGTATACTTCAACTGAGCTATGTACGAGAAAATTGCCGGCAAAGTGTCAACCAACTGCGAGAAGAACAGATTAGTTTGGGCAGCATTTGTTCAATAAAAGCATGCAAAATGAAGTAATATAAAGAATATTGAAGAAATGAGAATGTCACACCTTGTATAAGTTATTGGCGGTAGCAAACCAGGAATATGCACATCGGATCGTTTCATTTCAGTCAAAGGCAAAACGTAATAGCAAACCAGAAACATATAATATTGTAAGACAAGACAAACAAAAACACCTATAATATTGTAAGACAAGACAAACAAAAACACCATTTTACCTTCTTTGTATACATGTTCATGGTGGCGCTTGCTTACAGATAGTAGTTCCCCTCTAATTGACCGCTATTTCAGTATTTTGGTGAGATCATTCGCAATTCTAACCAGAAAATAATATATTGAAATAGTATGGCTATATATCTATATAATAGATATACAAGGTGGTTAGTCCATGACCAAAGAAAAGGTTCATATAGCTCACGTATATAAATGTTCCTATCGATTACTGTGGAAGTCATAATATCGATGTGATGATAACACGATGCTCAAACAATCATATATAAGACAATATACAAAATATCTATGAAGAGTACTTGCATCCAAAAGGCTTGCACAACCACTGACAAAATAAGTGACATTGGCAAAAGAAGGGGTTTCCATTTGAAAGGAACAAAGAGTTATTTACACTTTGTAATGAAACAGAATTGAAGTAAAAAAGCCTAAACTAGTGGAGGTAAACTAGAAGCCTACTGGGTCTTGGAGGTTGAAGACATGTGATTTGGGACAATAGTATGGATGATGGATCGTTGTTGTCTTCGTCATAAAACTCGCCATTTTGTTGATTATTTCCTTCATGATGAAGTAGGCGAGCTGGCCTGAATGCCTTGGATTTGTAAGAAGCAATCCTACCGTAGACAACTTGAGGCGTAAGTATAAAAACAAAATTAAGAGAGAATATAGAAATTGAGTGGTGTGAATCAATGTGTCATGTCATGATGACCTCTACGCCATTGTCTTTTATTGTGCATGATAAGATTTCGCGCATGTCTTCGCACACTAAGTACCCACATAAATTTGTTCCTTTAATTTTGCTTGACACTGCAAAATCGAATGAACTAAGATGTCGTCAAGGAGCTATTTACTATGAAATATGATATAAGAGTATTCCCTTCGTATGCGTCTTCGAAACTTCGTGCGGATTGTAAGGGATTTGTGGTATGGGCGGTATCTCGAGCTCTTCCGACAATATCTTTTGAACGCCTCATTCACTAAATGTGTCATCTCTTCAAAGTCTTTTTAGGTTTATCTAGTGGATCCATGATCGAGATCTTGCTCTTTTCTCGATGAATTATTACGAGAATCCAATGGAAGCTACATACACATGCATGATGCCACCATTAGTCCTTACATCGAGTAAATAACGAAATAAACGAGTAATTTAACTAGCTAGTGAGCAACTTACTTAAAATTGTATGGCAAAAGTATAAACTCCTTGTCTTGTAGTTTAATCAAAACTTTATATACGCACTCTCGACCTCCTTTGGTACTCTTTTGATTTCATGTTGGCAAACCGCTCCTGGTCGAGGAATCCCAATCGCCCCTTGGTTCTTCGTGACTTCAATCATCTCGTATCTATATAACGAATTAGTTAGACATGAAATTTATCGGTATTACGTGAATGTAGGCCAAGATTAATATATTAGACACTTACAAAGACCAAAGATCTCAAAAAAGATATGTCGAGGCGTCGTGATAGAATAAGTTGTGCAAGTTATCGAATTCTATTAAGAAGTTGCCATGGCCCTCATGGTGAAAATGTTCCTCACGGAAAATTGCGTGATCATCTTTGGGAGTACGTCTTGGTTGGATCGATCTAAGTACCATGCATGTAATCGCTGCATCATGGGTGTTAGACTTTTAACTTGAAGCGGTGACCAAGGGCTTCCTACCTCAATTTCAATCTTTGTTGATCATCTTGGTCATCGACTTCGCTTGCCCTTACTTTTTGTCGCACGACATCATACTCGGTCTGGCCTCGCTGATCTAGCCGATGACTTGTCTAATGTGCCAATTTTGGGATCGAGGTTGTAAGTTTGTCATTTGAAGTACCGGTGTTATAGGTTTCTACGCTTTGGAGTACTAACGGTGGCCATCTTGATGGGGTCCTCAATGCATTTCTTTTCTACCTCATTTTGCTTCTTCCCGTTTCACTCTCGGTCTTTGGTGACGGATGCGAGGATTGTATTTGCAGAGAGGATGGCACCGCATGGTCCAAGACGATGTCACGCTTGCGCCATTGGATGAATGAGTGGGCGACACTTCCTAGAGTAGTTATCTCATCATTGGTGGGTTTTCCATCCGATCTCAAAGAACTGTAAAATACCGTCCACTTGGACCTTTGCATAACTCGGCGCTTATCGGGGTATTGTGCAGACACCCCCTTCTTGGCACGGATAGACTACCCTGTAGCGTACTGCATAAATATGTTCATCACGGGCACGTTGAGTCGACAGTGTGGGGTCCCGTATGTCGTCCACAGGATAATGGTTGTTGTCCGCTTCGCCAATGGCGTGGGCCACGCATATCTAGCCGCGACGACTGTGGGATCGAGAAAACGTTGTGGGCTGCGATCGACTCAAGGCTTGTTGTACTTGTCGCTCAACTTGTTCTTCAATGGTGCCTTGTATTTCTCGCAGAACCCTTTCCTTCATCATTTCCATTTCCTTCTCACCGCTCATCTTTAGCTCTCTTCCGACTCCTATAAGAGTCTCCGTGCTCGTGGAATCCACTCCTCCATGGAACCTTAACCCGACGCCTCGTGTCCACCAGGGTGCTCTTTGTTTCCTAGGGCCATTGTTAGCTCGTCTTTCTCCCCGTCTGCAGGTGAAAAGATCCTTGGGTGGATCGGCGTGAAACTCGTGAACTCGTTGCGCCATTGCTTCGCCTTCACCGCTCTTGAATGATAAACCCCAAGAGACAACATATTCGCCTCGCTAGCACGTAGTGCTTCACTCGTCCGTAGTCCGATCAAGGGACTTGTGCCACCAATTGGACCGCTTCTAATTCTTGCCTCTCCCATTGAGCAATTTTACCCGCGCACCCACTCGTGCCAAGTCTGTGGGGGTGAGTATTCCTTCTTGCGATGCTAATGTGGTCCTCACTGGACTTCCTTGTCGCTCCGATTGCTTCATTGCCACAAACTCATCCCAATATGGCTCCAATATTGGGTACTCTCCGATGGTCGACGGTTTTGCTTCACATAATTTGTGTTCACCGCCTTGAAGTTTCTCCACGCCGCATCCATGGTCATCAATGCGTCGCGACGCACAAGATCTTCGGCTCTTCGGGAATTCAAGGTTTCTTTGAGCTCGGTCCACAGATCCTCTTTGGTGGCTCGGGGCACTTTATGCCAATCCGAATAGGTGATTGGCACTTTATCCCTACGATGTACCCGCATGTTGACCTATATTTTGTCACTGATTTTCGGTGCAACAAGGGCCCCAGATCTAAGACCTCCGAGATGGTGTACCGCCTTGAGCTTCTTAGTTTTCCCTCGTCCTCGCTGCCTTGCAACAGAGCATCATCTGCAACAGCGGTGGAGGCCTCGGCACATTCGGTGGTTGGGTGGAGGGTAAGGTACCGCTCGGGCTCTCCTCCACTATAGGCTCGGTTTGGGCTCCATTAGAACTACAGATTCAACCCAAACATAATTTTCGTCAATTATTACAGAATCATCTCATGGAATTTCAAAGCATGTATGTCTTGTCACTGTGTAATATTGTGTGTTGCTAAGATGAAAATGATTTTGCAAGAGCAAGATACTTAATTAGCTCGTAACAAAACTAATTAAGCAAGCATTAACTCTTGAACTAGTTCGATTGGTTGTAAATTTTGTGGACCCAATATGTAGCTATGGTGCATACAAGGAGCACTAAAATGCTACACACATTCACCTTGCAACGCCCATGGTTTGCATTAATGAAACTCAATCTAAATAAAACATGTAGGACAAGTGGAAGATGAAAACATGTAGGGCAAGTGGATGACTACTGAGAACAAAGCATGCAGATGCAACAAGTGGAAGATGATCCGTAGCATTCTTAGCTAGTTCTAAAATATGGTAGAAGCGAAGAATGAAGTAACAGTTCTGTCTAATAAGTATAAATGAGCTTCAAGATTTTGGTGTGACGGGTTAGGCTTCAAGATTTTTCAAGTTGAGCGGGCTCCGATTGTCTAGATCAATATTCTAAGAAAATTAGGCAAGTTAATTAATTCTTGTTCTGTTGCTTGCTTAAAGAAACAATTGGCACATACTCATGCATGATGGTGGTGGTTGTCTCTTGGCAATAATTAACCGACCGAAAGGATTTCAATATCCCCAACAAGGAAGCACTCGCTTATTAACCACCAAAAGGATTTCAATATCCCCAACAAAGGCACAAATCATGCAAGAAACCGGTGATACCCTTCCTCTAAGAGCTTGCACAGCAGTAACCATATATATATATAAACTTGTCTCTTTAGGATCCCATGGTCTTAATCATGACACAGAAAAGTGTTTGCAATAGACAATAACTCCTAAAATGATGTTTTGTGCTATGGGTGTATTCATCTTGTGCTAAACTGCTCAAAAAATAATTCCATGCCCCGCACTATTTTGTTCCGACCGTCAGAAAAGGCTGGCTTTTTGCTTGTTTGACACGGCAACCATGCATGCTAATCACAAGAACATGACGAGTAGAGCACAGCAGAAAATGTGGCACCTGGGGGCGGTGTCGGCGGGGTCGGCATCGGAGGGCGTCGAGTCGGGGGCGGCGTCGGGCGCGAGCGCGAGGGCGGCGACTGCGGGCGGCGTCGGGCTGAGTCGGCGTCGTTGGGGACGGCGTCGAAGGGCGCTGGTCGGGACGGCGTCGAGCGCGCTGGGCGGCGGGCGGGGGCGGTGTCGAGCACGGGAAGCTCAAGGGTTTTAGGTAGAAGAGAGAAGGGCGGAGTTTTAAGGGTAAAGGGTACAAGCGGCCGGATCTATTATTTATAGATGGAGATTATCGCGGGCGTTCTTAGAAAGAACCGCCATCGATAATATTATCTGTGGCGGTTCGTATACGTAACCGCCATCGATAATGGGATTATCTCGTGGCGGTTCGTATACGAACCGCCACAGATAATGTTATCGATGGCGGTTCTTTTAAGAACCGCCACCGATGTGCCTCTATACCTTGAAATTTGTTTCAATCTTATACGCCTATTGTCGAATAGCAATACTGTGTTCGAAGACCTAGTTTTTGTGTCGCAATTACAAATTTTCGATTTTGTGTATTACTTGTAAAGCAAATACATAAGCAGCTCTGAGAAAGAATCCGACTCCTTTCACCGACGGACTCAACAAACTCTCCAAACTTTCAATCGGATAGAACACTATTTTGTCATCCAAAAACAAACAAGTACTCTTCGACATCAAACAATCACCAAAACTAGCAAAGTCCAAACTCGACTCAAGACCAAAAAACTAGCACATAGCTAGGAAACAAAACCGAAAATGCAGACTTTAAACTACCATGCACAAGATTATCTTCAACAATGGTTATCATTAGGGTTGATTACATAGAGGAAGACTTGTGCGGCCTGGTCATAATTTGCCCAGAGCTAGCTCCGCTCTCGATATTTTGCCATTACTCGTATATAGCTAATTATTTTCTTTCACAATTTGCCCTTCTTCATGATCGTCGCGATGATAGGTAGCTTGTCGAGTGGTTTCTTCCTCGAGCCTGATGTTGCCATCTACGAAAGGAGGCAACTCATCAAACTGGTTGTACTCTTCCTCATCCATGACATTCTCAACTCCGACGATCCTTCTTTTCCCTCAAGAACTACATGGCGCTTCTTATCTGCCGGTCGATTACATAGAAGACTTGTGCTACTTGCTTCGCAAGTACGAATGGTTCATCTCAGATCCGACATGTTCGATGTCCAAAGTAGTGAAGCCGCATTTGTCCACCTTGACACCCTTTGGGAGTTGTACCCAACGACACGAAACATTGGGATCTTAAAAATACAGTAGTCGAGCTCCCAAATCTCTTCTATGAACCCGTAGAAGCTACTCTTCTTACTGCCTGTGTTGTCATAGGCATCTATGCTAACACCACTATTTTGGTAAGTGCTTTTGCTATCCCGAGATCTCGTAAAAGGTATATCCATTGATGTCGATCCTTGCCATGTTAAGATTGTACCGATGGCCCTTTTGCCAGCCACCTCAACATGACACTCGTTTCTTTCCCAGTCATATGCTCTTTGAACCAATGATTGAACAAACGGTTATGCTCTTTTGTTACCCAAACCTCTGATCGTCCACGATTTTCCTCTCGTAGCTTATCCTTGTGCATGTCCATATACGAGGACACCTCAACTGACTGTTGCAAAACTGTGAAATGAGCTTTTTCGAATAATCCATGATCGTAAGAATTTGTTGATTTCTTCCAATCGTCCCTTTCCCACCCAAATTACCCTCATGTCGGATACGAGCACTCCTACCGTTCCACCCCTCCATGTAATCCACGCAAAACTCGATAACCTCCTCGCTTGCATAACCTTCCACAATGCAGCCCTCCGTACGAGATCGATTATGTATATACTTCTTCAGGATACCCATGTACCTTTCGAACGGGTACATCTGATGCAGGAATACGGGGCCACATACATTTATCTCATTCACAAGGTGAACAATGAGATGAACCATTATATCGAAAAATGATGGAGGGAAATACATCTCTAGCTGGCATAGTGTCTTGACCACATCATTCTCGCAGCTCGTAAAGTCCGATGGGATCGATGACCTTCGTGAAATCGTGTTGAAGAAGAAACACAACCTCATGATTGCCTCTCGGACCTTTTCGTGCAAAATACCGCTAATTGCAATAGGAAGCATTTGTGTCATCATCACATGATAATCATGAGACTTCATGCCGCTTAACTTCAAATCTTTCATCGAGACCAGCTTCTTGATGCTTATGAGTAACCGACGGAACTTTCACACCATGCAAGCATTTGCAAAGTTCATTCTCTCTTTCTTCAAAGAGTGTAGCAAGTCGGGAAGGTAAAGTCGCCTTTCCGGTGTCCTGAGGATGTAGCTCAGCTCTGATTTTCATATCTTCCAGGTCCCTTCGTGCCTTTAGTCCGTCCTTAGTTTTGCTAGGAATGTTCAGCAAAAGACCAATCAAGCTATCACATACATTTTTCTCTACGTGCATGACGTCTATGCAGTGTCGAACTTCTAAGTCCTTCCAATAGGGCAAGTTCCAAAATATCGATCTCTTCTTCCATGTGGTCTTCTCAGTACGAGACCTCGATGTATTATTACTATCTCCCTTTCCAAGTACGACATTAATATCCTTAACCATATCATATACCTCTTCCCCACGACGAGGCCTTGGGGCTATACCATCCTCTTTTATCCCGTCGAATTGTTTTCTCATATTGCGGTAGGGGTGATTCCTGCGAAGGAACCTACGGTGATGCATGTACACGGTTTTCCTCGAGTTATTGAGCCACACACTAGCGGTTTCATCCATGCAATGGGGGCATGCTTTGGCCCCTTTTATAGTACGACCGGATAGGTTACCAAGGGCAGGAAATCATTGATGGTGCAAAACAACAATGCCCGTGAGGATGAAGTACTCGCTTGTACTCATCCCATACCGCACACCTTTGTTCCACAAGATCACAAGATCTTCCACCAATGGTTGTAGGTATACATCAATATCATTGCCAGGTTTCTCGGCCCTTGGATAAGCAAGCGACATCATAATGTACTTTCGTTTCATACACAACCAAGGAGGAAGGTTGTAGATACAGAGAGTTACGGGCCAAGTGCTATGAATACTACTCATGTTACCGAAAGGATTCATTCCATCCGTACTCAACCCAAACCTTACATTCCTCGGTTCATTCCCGAATTCCATCCTAAAGAGCCTACCGATGGTTCTCCACTGGGCAGAATCAGCAGGGTGTCTCAGCTTTCCATCCTTTTTACGCTCTTCTGAGTGCCATCGCATCAGTTGGGCATGCTTTTTGTTTCCAAATAAACGCTTCAACCTAGGTATTACCGTAAATACCACACCACTTTAGCGGAGCCCTTTCTTCACCACGGCGCCTCGCCATCATGGCCTTTACGCTTGTATCGTGATGATTTGCACATCGGACATACATGCATGTCTCAGATACTCTTTGCGATAGAGTATACAATCGCTTGGACATGCATGTATTCTTTCTACTTCCAATCCCAATGGACATACAACCTTCTTAGCTAAATAAGTGGTTATCGGCAATACGCTTCCATCCGAAGCATGTCCGCTAAGAGTTGTAATAGCGTCAGAAACTTTTATCGGACCAACCATTGCTTGCCTTCAATTTTAGAAGTGAAAGCACGGTGTGCAACTTTGTGTATTCCTCCTTGCAACCCGGGAACAAAGGTGTGTCCGAGTCATCCAACAAACCCTTGAATTGATTAAACTCTCTCGACTAGTGTAGTTCCTTCGCATCGCGCAACATCCGAGCAAGATTATTATCGCATCAATGTCCAACCATCCTCATCGATCCATAATCGATGTCACCGCCATAATGCCTTCTCCATCATCCAATACGTTATCACCTTCATGTATGTTTTCCTCTTCACCGTGACTTGTCCAACGTGTATAGCCAAGTACAAAACCTCTTCAATCAAGTGCAAGTGGATGTGCTCTTTGTCCAAAACATTTTCTCATTCTTGCAATCAATGCATGGACAATGTATGTACTCCGCCTTCTTGTGCAACTTGTTCTCCTCAATGCTCTTAGAAAAGCAGATACCCCATCGATGTAATCTCTACTGTAACGGTTCGCATTGTACATCCATCTCCTGGTCCATCTAAAATTAATTAACATATAAAATTGATTAAAAACTAATCTAATTACTTATCATCTAAATGAGCTAGATAATAAATTCATCATCTAAAAATGATGAGCATCCACCTACCAAATTAGCTAAAATTTCATGTATATTAATATCCAATAATCTTAATTAAATAAATTTAATATATGTCCGCACTAATGGAACCAAATTAATAGTAATTAAAAAGTAATCAATACTTTTCCTGTAAAGAAGCTAGATAATAAATTCATCATCTAAAAATGATGAGCACCCACCTACCAAATTAACTAAAATTTCATTTATATTAATACCCAATAATCTTAATTAAATAAATTTATTATATGCAAGATGTATATGTCCGTACACTAATGGAACTAAATTAATAGTAATTAAAAACTAATCTAATTACTTATCATCTAAAAGAGCTAGATAATAAATTCATATATATGCAAGATGTATATGTCCGTACACTAATAGAACCCAATTAATAGTAATTAAAAAACTAATCTAATTACTTATCATCTAAAGGAGCTAGATAATAAATTCATCATGTATCAAATTAACTTAAAATGCAATTAATATTAAATATATGCTTAATCATAATTCATCATCTATAAAAGGAACACAACATCATCTAATGAACCTAGCTAGGAAATAAATTCATCAACTACAAAATGGTAGCTAAATAAAAATAAACAAAATCTAAACTTTTCATCTAATCTACATATAAATCCTAATTAAACTTGGTTTAAAAATTAAATTGCAACAAGATTAACACAAATCAAGAGAGGAGAAAAAATAACTCACCAAGGAACAACTAGAGGAAGTACAAGCACAAGAATTGGAGAAAACGAAATCAAATTTAGAAGTTTTGGTTTGCTCTCTGGAAGAAGAAGACCAAGGTCACATCGACCACCTATTTATAGGCAATATTATTAGTGGTGGTTTTAACTAGAACCGCCATCGATAACATTATCTGTGATTTGTTCTATCCTCGAACCGCCATCGATAATGAATTATCACGATGTTCGAGGAGGATATAACCGCCACGGATAATCAATAGAATCGATGGCGGTTGGAGGATAGCACCGCCACTAATAACCTAGTTATCAGTGACGGTTCTAGCCTCCAACCGCCACTGATAATGTATTTGTTATCAGTGGCGGTTCTATCCTTGAACCGCCACTGATAATTAATTATCAGTGGCGGTTCTAATCCTAGAACCGGCAATGACATGCCGTGAACCAAATATTTTTATTGCATATTTTTTGTTCAATATATATATTTTTATATAATTATTTATACAGTGTCCATATATAGTATATAAAGCATCGTTCAAATCATAATTCAAATATATTCATGTATATACAAAGCATCGTTAAAATCATAATTCAAATATATTAAATTAAGCATCACAATACTTTGTTTTTACAATGATTTATTTACAAATGTAGTTCGACTACATCTCATCTCATCTCATTCACTTTGATTTTGCACTGGCCACAGTAGAAGGAGTCGAAGTAGGCATATCACGGGTGTAGATGGAAGGAATGAGGGTGATGAGGCTACGCGTGGAACTCGCCATTTGGATTGATGACATCGTCATGAATGAATCCAGCGAGCTGTTCTTGAATTGCTATAATTTCTGTCAGTAATAACTTATTGGTTCTCAGTTTGGAGCGCTGTTATTGAAGAAAAGAGAAAGTTAATTAATGAAGATATATGTTAAATGGAAAAAGTATGCATCAATGTGTAATTATGTACCATGGCTTCGTTATAGCCCACAGTCTCCGTGACAATCGAATGTAAATTTGTACATACATAGTATGCACATAAATTGTTTCCCGGGTCTTGCCTCATACATGGAAAGTCGGTTACTATTTCAAAATATTTCCTGTAGGGACGATGGCGAACACTTTTCTTGCAGTATCGTGCGAATACCCTGTGAATGATTTTGAATATTAAGTAAACTTAAATGAAGTAGAATGGAATATTGCTAGAGCAATAACACAACGATCGAGTTTACCTATTCAGCATGTCCCAAAAGTCTTGATACAGCTTAGTTGGTTTTCTCCTAGAGTCCAAGACAAAAATCCTGCTAGCATCTAACTGGATGACGAGGAGGACCCAGTGAAACCTGCACATATATGTCAACGTAGTCAATTACTCCAACATCGTACGTGTTAAGCAAAAACAGTAAAACGATATTAGAAGTAGGGAAATACATACTTAAAGTTATAGGGTAAAAGTATGGAGGTTTTGTATTGCAGCTTCAAAAAAGTATTAAATATATAGTCTTCATTGAACTATGGATTGTCCCTCACAAGCTTCTCGTTGAGAAGCCCCGGATCTAGGAATCCTAGATTGTCATTGCCATTTCTTCTACAAATCAGATTCCATTCTACATATGAAAGAAGTCGACATGCAATTAAACAAAGACAAGAATGCACAATAATATATGTAGAGACTTACAAAGTCCACATTCGAAGTATATTCACGTCCAGGGCATCTTGCTGGTACAACATGTACACCTCCTCGAAATTCACCCAGAAGATGTTATCCCCATTATGAAAATCTTGCACCGTGTATCGGACTGCAAACAACTCCATACCTTCGTTGGACTGCTGCATATACCACTGATGGACACGCTGTAGTTGTATTGTCAGGTGGTCGAAATGAGCTGGTTCAACTTGTGGTTTCCCCATAAAGAACTTCCACCTTAGACCTTGCTCCTGAGCTTCTCGTTGAGCAGGATCTGCCTAAGCATCCAACCTCAACGCATCGGCACTAGCCGCCTTCAAGTATTGCTTTCTGGATATGCGCTCGTAGTCCGACATTTTGCAAGGTTCAGAAGCCTGCCCCGTCTTTTGCACTTTTGCCATACTCGAGAAAAACTTTTGCGCGTTCTCGTCAACTTTAGTCTTCTCAGGTGGTGGCACCTTCTTAAAGAGAGATGTTACGCTGGCGCTTACATGCTTTTTCTGTTCTTCTTCAGTCATGTCAGTTGGTAATTTCTTCTGGGATTGTCTTTGCTTCATAGATGATTGAGATTTCTTCGAGGATGGTGCTGACCTGCGAGATGGTGCTGGTGTTCGATTCTTCTCAGATTCTAGAGAAGGAGTCGGACTTTTTCTGGTTGGTGCCGACGGAGGAGTTGTACTTTTTCTCTGTGGTGGCGACCAGGGTGGGAGGTCTCCATGTGTAGAGTGCGGCTGATCATCATCGCTGTTGTCCTCATCGTCCGAGCCAAACTTAATCAAGCTCTTGCGCCACACGAGGAAGCTATGCACGTTTTCTCCTAGTATTTTATTTCTGTCCTCGCCAGGGATCTCTACCTCCATTTTACGGTATTGGTGGACTACACTGTCCACTTCGACCCTGGCGAATCCCTGCGGTATCGAACGATAGTGCAAAACATGCGATTCCTAGCATGGCCAAGCCCTGCCCTCAGCCACCTTGATTGTAATGCCATGTGCGGACAAATGTAGCTTGCACGGTGTCGGTTCTTTGATGTCATCCAAAGGAAAATGGAGTCTGTGCTCTTCGAGAATCCCTGTGGACACGCAACTGCTCTTACGAGCACCAGGACTGATGAGCTCAGGGATTTCTCTAGGTGGCGGTCGTGAGCTGAGAGCTTTCTGTACTGCTTGCTCCACAACCTTATCTAGTTCCGCTCTCTGTTCCTCGAACGCTCTTGCCACAGCATCTTTTATTTGACGATCCAGTTGATCTTCTCTTAGTCTCTTCGGGCGCTTGTACAACCATGCGTCTGCTGGGAAGGCTTCTTTCCACAACACCAAACCAACTCCTCGGGTGCGACCTGGATGCTCCTTGTTACCCAGGGCTACGGTTAGCTCGTCATTCTCCCTTCTTGGCTTGAAAGATCCTTGGGAAGACTGCATGTGAGCATCCGTGATTCTGCGCGACACTTTCTGCTCTCTATCGCTTCTGAAGCTTAAGCTGCCATCATCGGAGATAGAAGCACCCCTCCTAAGCAACCAGTGCTTCGATCGTTCACTGAAGACGGCCGTTGCAGGGATGACACCCTTGCAGGTTAGTTCTTCTTCAGTCCGATCCCATGCTGGTATTTTCTTCACGTACCCTCCTATTCCTAGTGTGTGAGGGTGAATATTCTTATCCGTGTTTGCCTTGTTCCTTTGACTTACTATCTGCGCTTCTTCAGACCTCTTGTACGCCACAAAGTCCTCCCAAAACTCTCTTAACTTTGGGTACGTGCCAAAATTCGGCATTTCATTCTTCTTCACATAGTTCTTATTTAGTACTATCTTCCAATTCTTCCACGCTGTGCACATGATGGATAGTGCACGTTTCTTCGCAACCAGCTTGGTCCCTTGGGGGAACTGGAACACTTGTTTCAGTTTGTCCCACAACGAGTTCTTCAGGTCATTGGGAACCACCCATGGGTCACCTTGGCGACCAATCTACGATCTGTAGCTGATGGGCACATCATCCCTAGCAAGAACACCGCATGCTGTCCTGTACGGCCCCAACGATGACTCGGGTAGAGCAGGTTCTCCGACTGCCGAGAGTTCCACTATGTTAAAAAGTCCCTTAGGCATCTTGTTTGGACCACGACTTGCACGCTGCCTTCGTTGATCAGACGTCTGCGCCTGCAATTTGATCTTCTCATGAGTTGTCTGGGCCAACAATGTTTTGAGAACCACAGTACACTTAAACTTTACCTCGCACTCGTTACTGACGTCAAGTTATTCCATGACAGGATCCTGCAAGTTCAGGTAGGACGTTGGACTATGGTTCAGGCTACCCGTTCCTCCTTCGTCCATATTTGAGGGTCCAACTCCCGCCGGTACTTTTCCGTTGTCAAAGGCCATTCCTAGCGAGTTTGTCGAAAACTTCAAATTAGCAAGGTCATTTTTGAAATACACATACAAATGAAGATTGACATAACGAATGAACATAGATGTAAAATCATATGAGCATACATATTCAGATGCAAAACTTAGAGGCAGTAGAAGATCGATCTAAGTCATTTTCTCTCCTGTATTTCTCAATTTCAATTTCACCGCAAATTGTAAAATTAAAATACGACTAATATTTGAAGGACACATACACATGTACATCTTTGAAGGACACATACATCTTCGTACACATACATCTTTGAAGGACACATACACGTACATCTTCAAAGAACTTGTACACATACATCTTTGAAGGACACATACATCTTCATACACATACATCTTTGAAGGACACATGCACATGTACATCTTTTTTTCGAATCTGCATGCTCCATAATAATTTTACCATCAACACAAATATACACATACACATGATATATACACATACAGGATATATAAACATATACATCTTTAAATATTTTTCAAATAGAAGAAACAAGAGAATTTACATTTTTTTCCTAAAAAGATCATAATGGTTTGCATTAACCAAATCATCGATGACGTTTGGCGCTAAAAGAAGATATCAATGGAAATAGAAGAAATGGAACATCGAATACAATGGAAATGGGATAATTAACACGCTGAGCTCTCTCCCATGCCATGGAATAGGGAAATGTTAATGACATAATTCCTGAGCTGCTAAGGATATGAAGCATAAAATTTAGCAGGCTCAGGGAACCACGGTTGCAGGCTACAGAGTAATCTAAGATAACCACAAGTATAGAAAGTATCCGGACATGTTATTGAGAAAAAAATAAATCCAGGTATTTTAGCAAACATTAGGTAAAAATAAAAATAACTGCCTTCTACTAGAAAGGCAAATATTGCGACAAAAGATATATCTCTGGCTAAACCATTAGGTAAAAATTAAAATAACTTCCCGTTGCTAGAAAGCTAGAGCATGACATGCAACATGTGCCTTTTATGAATGGAAATGTAGCACGGCTATTATGCAATAAAGCAAGGTTTTGTCATTATTTTACTAAACCATAACCGCTACATTTCTTTATTTTCTTCTAAAACTGCTATAGAAAGAAATGTCTCCATCTTCAATTGTTTATAACAAGTCAATGCTAGGAGGGGGCTTCAATACAATAGCATTACTTGTGTGACCTTTGTGGACATCTTTTATTCCAATTGTTTAAAGTTTCAAAGACTACGTCATGATCAATGCTGAGTTGCTATGTTTGGATGGATAATCTTGGTCAAGGAATACCCTGCCAATCAAATAAGTGTTGGGGAACAAGTACTCTAGCAAAAATAAAAAATTTCTACCATGTAACTAAGGAACCATGTAAGTTATAGATCACAGAATTACCACTAGACGCGCAGACTCGTAGCGGAAGTAGAGTCAATGTAGCGCGATGGTGCAGATGTGTCGTACTAGCCTCGCTCCTCCTTCAACAGCTTCTTGTGAGCATCGCAGGTTGCGGATCATCTTAGCGTTGAAGCTTCGCAGCAACGCCTCCGAGATATCCACACGTACGGGGTAGAAACACCACGTGTCGGAGTGCTAGCGCCGACGGCGTGATTAGGCGTGGGAGAGTCGGCGGCTAGAGTTTCAAGAGTTCTGAACTCTATCTATACTGTTGCTTTTTCAATCGAAGCCATCACCTCCTCCTTTTATGTCCCATAATGGGTTTCTACTCCTAGAAGCCCATTAAGAACTCTAAGCCCATTACAACTCGGATTCCTATCCGAATTGGTTACAGCCCCTTAAGTGTGCGACCCAATAGGTTCACGTGCACTTGGACATGGCCCGAGTATTCCTACTCAACTAGACATGGCTCGAGTACTCCTACTCGACTAGACATAGCTCGAATACTCTTACTCGACTAATAACCGGTAGTGGCCCCTAGCAGGACGTGTCGATTCCCATGTACATGTAAAGATTGGACGAACCTCAACAATGTCCTATATGTATTTCCTTTTGCCTTACGATATCGGTCAAACCCAAGGCGAGTTGTTGCCATCCTTGTTTGGATGGCTCGATCACTCTTTCTCGATATCGTAACTCGAATTCCCTGAATACATCGAGTTAATTCTTTAACTCGATGACTCGAGTAACTCTTTACTCGATGAGCATGGCCATATATTTTCCGAAATCCGACCACTCGAGAGGCCTAGAGATATCTCTCCCGTTGAATGGAGGGGCAAATCCTACTTTGATCGACCATGCCTCGCAGCATGTTTCATGACAAACCCGAAAGCCATCTTTATAACTACCTAGTTACGGAGTAGCGTTTGATGACCCCTAAGTAAGCCATTACGCATCTTGAGAACATGCGACAATCTCAAGTCGAAGGATATAGCATACATATCATATATGAGACCAACTGATGACATGAAAGAATACAACGTTCTCACAGTGTCTCACGGTGGGTCGATCCAACTCCATGTTCTCCAACATGTGTTTATATTATTGGTTTGATATCTCCATATCTATGACTTGTGAAACATGGTCATCAACCAATACATATGCTAGTCTATTCATATGTGTCCTCATATGTTTATCGACTAGGGATCACTTTTAGAATGAACATCATAAAGATGAATATAGAGTTTCACAAATAAGTCACGTACTTATTAATCAATATCCATGATGTTATTCAAAGAACAATATCATAGTTTATGAACATTTATGGAAATATAATCATCTCTATGATTGCCTCTAGGGCATATTGCCAACAATAAGCACAGAGACTCAACTAAAAGCTTAACTTCAAGAACTAAACTGAAGTGTGAAAATCAGTAGAAAAATTCAAGAGGTACCTTTTAGAGGAGATTGAGGAAAGCTGTGAGATATAATAGCCACATCCGAAATACTTCAGTCTCATATAGAGTTCCAGCTGCACAATGTCCAGATTAGGATTTAAAGAACACAATATCTAAACATAGTGCAACACGAAAAGTAGTAAACAATTAGTGTTTTGTAATAGTCCAAAGGAAAGGGCTTCATCAATTCTTAACTCTGAACAAAAAATTGTAAGAAAGTCGACACAGAATGATCGAGGAAAAACCATTAAGCTGTAACAAAGCATGATCAACATTAGCATGAAATTTACTATTGCAAATCCCAAAAGTAATGGGAAGTATAAAGCAACATATCTTGATAGAATCTTACCAAGGCCCTCAATATCAGTAAAAATATTGGTGAAGTCATCATCATTAACGATAACTTTAATCCCTTCTGGAGGTGACCCATCAAGATTCTTCAGTTCTTTAGCCAATTGCCTGAAGACATCTAGTTGGAGGTTCTTGTTGGTTGCCTTCAATCACATGAAAAGGCCATTAGAATCTTGGAAGGCAGCATAAAACTATTTTGTATTTATGTTCTCTTGATTACTCAACAACTAGTAAATAGTTGAAGACTTCCGATACTCACCATGGAGGCAATAACAGTATACAGCTTATAAGGCGCTTTGCTGGGAAGCGACAACTTCACTTAGAAAGCTTATTGTTGCAGATAGCAATCTTAATGATCACAAAGCCTTAAGACTATGCAAAAAATTTGATCACCAAGCCCAGCCTAAAAGAAATATTATAAAGGATATAAAGATATAATTGGATCAATATCAACTATACATAAACTAACAGTAGCCATGTTTATTTCAGAATTCTAGTACAATTTAAAAAATTGTAATTGTGTAATTGATACATAGGGGGAAATAAAAGGAGGTAAATTTAAATGAAGAACATGTTGAAGGCATATGTTCGTGGCTTCAGCAAAAGATCACAGGTACTCAAACAGCTAACGAACAACCGCTTATCTGGTAATCTAATGCCTCTAAGCAATACTGCTATGAGCAGTGCGTGCAAGCGACGATTAGGTAGTGACGTAAGTAACACAAGAGGCGCTTACCTAAGCCGCGAAACGAAAGAGCAGCCACTAATCGGCTAGCACGGAAGGCGATCTGCTGAGAGACAGCGAAGCCCGAACAAGCGATGAACTCCAACCTGCAAAGAAACATCAAAAACAGGTAAGGATCGAGGGGACAAACAGTGGGGGCGCAGAACGAAAGGCGGCGGAACAAGCAAAAAGCGCTTACTTGAGTCGCGAAACGAAAGAGCAGCCTCCAATCGGCTAGCACAAAAGGTGATCCCCCGACGCAAGGCGAAGCTCAAATAATCAACGAACCACATCCCGCAGTGAAACAACGAAAACAGGTAAGGATCGAGGGGACAAATGGCCAGCGATGTGGAACAAAAGGCGGCGGGACAAGAGGCAGAACGCGCATCCCAGAAAGAGAAGAGAAACAGCAGCCAGCGTGGCACAGGAAGCTAGGGTGGGGGGCTGGAGGGGCTCTCGGGGGAGGAGGGACGGAGCACCCGAGGCGAAGAAGCACCGAACCGGTGGAGCTTCAATCGAGGTAATCCACCGAGGAAGAGGAGGGGACCCAGCGGGCGTGCGAGGTACACCCGTGGCGCGAAACCATGCTCAGGAATGATCCATCGAGGCAAAGAGGAAAAGAGGCAGAGGTGGGTCGAGCAGCTGCGGCGCCTAGGCAAAGTAGAGGCGGGGCGAGGAGGAACCAGAGGCATTCAACCGTGGCTAGGAACAAGGGAAAGGAGGAGGGGAAGGGCAAGGGCAAGGGCAAGCACACGGGGAGAAGCGACGGAGGGCGTGAGGAATGGGGCGTGCAAGGAGAAGCCGCAAGTGGAGGACGCGAGGGACGGAGCAGAGGGTTCTCGAAATACCGAGTGTAGGACACGAAAAGATCCATCGCACTGGTCCAGATGCAATCCGATAGACTCAGGACATCACAGCGATTTTCGGTTTCGCGGAAGGGATTTCTGGAAATCCACTAACGTGGCATCACCCGGAGCTCGGCAATCCCAGGCGCTATTATATAGTCTATATGTACTCAATGACCTGAGCTTGTAACACTCACATTATGAAGTTGACAACAAAGTTTCCATCTTCTTTTATTGTCTCCTTTGCAATTGAGCTGGGGTTCAGGAATCCGACCAGTTCCCTTCTTCGTGCTACAATTTTAATTATGTATCTGCAAATGACAAACCAATTGTTATTATACATTTATCTGTATAAATAATGTAAAAGACTGTAGCTGTGGATAATGGATACTTACAGCATCTAGGATTGTAGGAGTGAGATGTCGAGCTCAATGAGGTTGAAGAGCTGAAATAGGTCCTCCACATTGTGAGGGAAATAGCCTATGAGAATTTGACCAAGAAACTAGAATCGGCATTTGGCTTGTTTCTCCTCTATATGTACCATCCATGCAAAGCATGCCATGCCATTTCAAGGGTGCCTATTACTGAGTCGAGAACAGGGGCTTTCCAAATATGAATTTTAAGGGTCTTGGGTGTATCAACCGATCATTTGGAGGCTTGTTCTTCTTGGATTTGATCTTCTAGGACCACGACGACTGCCACCGTGACTTATATACATTGGTAAGTGGAGGGGATACTTGCCTAGGTGGAGGAGGGCCAGGGTTGGTTCCTAAGGTGTAGGAGGGCTCAGTTGTCAAGGTGGAGGGCTTGGTTGGTGAGATGGATGAGATGCTTGACAAGGTGGAGGAGTCGGTTGCTGAGGTGGTGGGCACAGAGGCTATTGGGTGCTCCTTGTAGGATAAATCTCCATGGTAAGGATGATTTCCTTCTTGGGCCACAGCATGAGCATGTGCATGCCTGCCACAAGCATTGTCATCTTCTCATTCGGCAGCTTCTCTAGCGGGATGGCCCTAAAAGTTTTGAGGATAGTATCCACCTAAACCTTTGCAAATCCAGTTGCCAGAGGGGCACCTGTCGGGTCCCGGATTTGCAAATCCGAAACCCTCTGTGTATACCGCACTAGTCCAGGATCACGCTAATGCACACAGTGGGAACATAGATAAAATATCAATCTATACAATGAATTAACTAAGAAAGAGGCAAATTATTATTAAATAAAGCATCAGACCTTATGGTCAATGTTTACACCATTATGCCTTAAGGGCTTAAGAAACAAATAACTATTGCAGCGAAAAGATAACTTGGCAATTCGACATGCCACAAGCAATCGTCCGGGGAACGCCTTCCTATTCCACGTAGTCTTCACTACAAGAAACAGAGAAAAATTCGTGGGTTTTTTAAATTCGTGGGCCCAAAAAAAACCCACGAATTTATTTATTTAAATTCGTCGGTTTCTATAAAACCCACGTTTTTAATTAAATTCGTGGGCCAAAATGAAACTCACGAACTTATTTATTTAAATTCGTGGGCTCAAATGACACCCACGAATTTAATCATTTGAATTCGTGGGCCATCAATTACCCACGAATTTAAACATTTAAATTCGTGGGCCAAAAATTACCCACGAATTTAAACTTTTAAATTCGTGGGCCACCAATTACCATGAATTTAAACTTTTAAATTCGTGGGCCGGTCATGCCCCACGAATTTAACAGGAGGCAAAACCCTTCGCTGCAGCCCCGCGCTTGCTAACGCCTGTAAGACGCTGCTGTCTCCTCCGCCTACGCCACCGCCGCCGCCCTCGCTTCGCCATGGCTCGCCGCCCCCCTGCGCTGCCGCCCGCCGCCGCCGCGCCCCTGCGCGCCGCCCTCTGCTGCCTGAGCCGCCGCCCGCCGCCCTCCGCCGCGCCGCCGCCGCTCGGCCGCTTCGAGACGACGCCCCGGCCGGCCGCGCCGCCCGCCCGCCTGCTGCGCCCGCTTCCCGCTGCCTGCTCGCCGCCGCCGCAGCGCCCTCCGCCCGCCGCCGCCCCGCCACCCGGCCACGCGCCACCCGCCACGACGCCGCTTCCCGGCCCGCCCGATCAAGCGCTGCGCTTCGCCGGCCGGCCGCAAGACGCGCCGCCGCCGCCCACTCCACCACCAGCCGCCGCCGCCGCCGCCGCTGCGCCGCCACCGCCGCGCCGCCCCCCGCCTCCCGCCCGTGACACCGCCCGCCCACCGGCGGCGGCGGCGCCCGCCCGCCGCCGCACCACCTCGCCGCTATCGCTGGCGCCGCCGCCGTCATTGGAGCCACCCGCCCTCCCGACCCTCCGCGACGCCCCACCAAAGTAGGAGAAGGTATGTTTCATCTCTTTTTATATTTGTTTAAAGTTATTTCATCTCATTTTATATTCGCTACATATGATATATATATTTTTATTTTCTCGCTGCCGTTGTATATAATGTTAGAGTTTAGGGTTTGTGTCGATCCATAGAGAGCATAGGCGTCACCCGTTCGGGAACGGTGAATCTCACATTTGCTTGTGAGGTGCGTGGTTCCGGAATTGTCCAACGTATTTTGGACAGCCCGAGAATGTTGGTTGTTGCATAGGGCTGTGACGTGGGAGCGATCCGAACGTGATTTTGGCCACATAACCCTGTTGTTCTCCGACGCACCAGCATCAGGCGTGTGTTTGGAGAACAGCGGGGTTATGCTGCCGAAATCTCATCGGTTCGTAGCGCACGTCACAGGTCGCATGCAATAGCCTCCATTCTTGGGTGGGTTTAGAACACATCTTTCCTAATAGGGTTGTCTTTGTCACCTAAGCCACGGTCGTACGTTGACATTGTTTCATTTGTTTAGCTTTGATAATGGGTGACGATCCAAGGGCGATGTATGACGGATAGAGGAGTGATGGGGGGCACTCAAGGGAATGGGGGCAGATCACGAATGCTTTCTTGAAGCAAGCATTCGCTGGAGGAGCTGAATATGTGTATTGCCCGTGTACCCTCTGCGAAAATAACAGCTACTACAAAGAAGGATATAGTGCAAGATCACATTTGCAAAACGGGTTCATGCCTAACTATTTGGTGTGGCACCGTCATGGAGAGGCCGCAGGCGTGCCATTGAGATGGAAGAGATGCTGGACCATGTGGAGGATCACGACCGGATGGAAGAGATGCTGGATGATCTTGGCAGGGGGACTGAATTTAACTCCGGGGAGGGGTCACAACCGGAGGAGGTTAAGGAATTCTATAGGCTACTTGACGCCTGACGAGAAGTGCATGACTTGACCAATGTGACCGCCTCGCAGCGGTTACACACCTTATGTCGATGAAGTCGAAGTTCAACTTTTCGAACAAATGCTTCAACGCTTTGCTTGAACTAATGAATGATGTCCTTCCGCCTAACCACAAGATGCCAAAGGATTTGTACCAATCGATAAAGTTTATCGTCGGCCTCGGGATGAATTACCAGAAGATTGATGTGTGCGAGAATAATTGCATGCTGTTCTGGAAGGATCATGACAAGGATACCCATTGTATGCATTGCGGTAAGTGCAGATTCGTTGAGGTGGTAGATGAGGAAGGGGTATCAGTGACTACAAAGGTCGCGACTAAACAGCTAAGCAATTGGATAACCTACGTCGTGATGGGTTGAAAGGCGGCCCAAGCTTCGTGCAATGGTTCCGTCAGCATGTAATTTGACTATTTATTCATTTTTTTAAAATGAATTGTTGTAGTAACTTAATATTAGACTAACAGTGATGCATGTTGCTATATAGTGTATGCGTGATGCCTCCGTCCCTCGAGGATCTCCGGCGGCTCTCACATGGTGATGTGACGGCAAGGAGCTATAGTCGATGTGATGTGAACGGGTTCCGTTTTCGAACAGTGAAATTAGTAGCTAGCCGTCCACTTGCGGCCACTTCAAACAGCGGAGTAGTCACAACGTCATCCGATTCCAGCGGTGATATATTAGACTACTACGGTGTTGTACAAAACATAATTGAGTATACCTTTGGGGGTGCCAAAGAACTGAAGGTTGTGTTTTTTGATTGCTATTGGTTCGATCCACACAACGGCACACGTGTCGATGACTTTGGGATGGTGGAGGTGAAGCATAGTTCGCGGCTTCAGGGCCATATCAATAACATTTTGCTTGCACATCAGGTTGAGCAGGTGTACTACCTGAGCTATCCTCACTGTAGCTTGAAGGCTTGGTGGGTTGTATTTAAAGTTAACCCTGAAATATATCCTCCTGGGGATGTTTCGTATGTGGCAAGTAACGTAGAGGATGATGTGGGTGATGTATATCAAGAAGAAGCTATGGGGGATTCTTTCCTTGTCTCCGACGGGGCAGGACTCAATCAATTACCTACCGATGCCACAGACGTAATAACAGATGAACCCGGCCCGTCACGGAAACGCCCTCAAAAGTCAGTAAGGATTGCACGTCTTCAAGCACATCTCAATGAAATACGTGTCGCAGAAGCAGATTCCGACGCCGACGATTTTTGATATGTATATTTTGTAAGATTATTATTGCCTCGTTCATTTCTACAAGTCATTGTTGTCTCCTTCATTTTTTACATGTTATAGTTGTCTCATTCATTTTTGCAAGTTATTGAAAATTATTTGTAAACCTGTATACTAACTCTTGTCAAATTTGAACAGATGAGTATGTTTAGGCATCAGGTTGACAAGATTAAAGGCAAGTTCAGCGGGTCGTCCTCCAGAAGGTCGAGGAGCAAGGGTTCGATGGTCGACTCGGCGGCGTGGCAGCGCCATATTTGCTAGGGCGGCCAGATTAGATAAATGGCAGAGCAGCTCCAGAGGTGCTTCATGAGCGAGCACGAGAACAGCGCGGGAGCAGCCACAGAGGACGAGGCGCGTAGGGGTTGCGGAGGAGGCGCATTGGGATGTGAGCATGACGACATGGGCGAGGCGGACGACGAGGAGGTTGTTGGGGTGGTGGCGGTGGGGCGATAGATACAGATGCAGACGCCGAGGCCGAGGCAATGCAGATGCAGAGTTGGAGGCGAACTTAGAGCCGCTTGAAGAGGGCGGTCTTCTTCGGTACCATCGGTATATGTGTAGTATTGATTATCATTTAATCTTCATATTTACATTGTAATGTCTATGAACTAATTATTTGCATTTCAGTTTCAGAAACTGCGTCTCGATTCATCAGAGATGCAACCCGCCGATAGGAGGTTGATAGAGGTACACGGAGGCGAGTAATGCTTATATCTTTTCTTTTAGCATTAGCTAAGTGATAACTTATTGTTTTGATGCATCTTTGTCTTGTATTTTGTTGTAGGCACCGAAAGAGCCGGGTTGGACTGGACGGGCCACATTACAAAGGTTAACGCCGTCTTGGGAGCCCTTGGCCGTACTACTACCCGGCATGGTTGAGTCAAAGGGATAGATTCACGGCCCACAACCGGAAGCACTGGGCGTTGAAGGAGAACGTGGAAGGAGGCGAAGACAACCAAACATGTCGTATGCGATGTGGGCTGGCTTCAGGTGAGTTTGCGTTATGTATTTACTCTATTTGAGTATTTCTTTAAATGTAAGTACAATTTGATGTTGTTTGATTATATGCGGAGAGGTTCCGCTTGAGAACGAAGACGATTACAACGCTTTGAAGAAGGCCAAAAGCGTCTTCAACAGGGCGCACAAAAGGTTGTCGGAGATTCGTTCAGCAATGCACCAGAGGGTGAAGAAGGTGAACATGAGAAGAGGACCAGAGGCGAGGAGGATACACCTGACAGAACAAGAGTATCTCCAGAGCTCGGTCGATTGGATAATGAAGGACATGGAGGCTTGGAGGTGGATGTGCCGGTAAAGGGGGTCGGAGGATTTTCAAGAAAAATCAAATAGAAATCGAGGGAACAGAAGAAGTAGATTGGGGAAGCACAAGTACGACGCAGACAGACACATTGGCCTAGAGCAACGCATGGTAAGTATCGGTATTATAATTGTTAGTGAATTTGTCACTATGTTTATAACTTTGCATCGTAGGAGGTCGAAGTGGGAGTACTCCCACTTTTGTGGAAGTTTACATCCGGGGCACCAAGGCGAGGATCCACAGAACCCGATGTGTTGTGCGGCGACGGGCTAGTGAGAGGATGGTAAGTATAAATGACACAATATGTTTTGTGCAAATTTACATCCAGGAGCACCAAAATGCTATTTTGCAAAGGCTATATGCGTAACAAATGACACAACGTCATGGGCCGGAGGTTGATTGGAGGGCCGCACCGGCCGATGTGGAAGCGTTGTACCACGCCGAGGGGCCTAAAGCATGGGAGGTTCGTTAACAAAACTGATTTTATTTGTTTTCGCTCTACTAAGGAAAAAAAATGTTGCATGGTCACATTTCAGTATATATCGTTTGTAGGTGGGCCATGGGGGATGGAGTTGTGGACTACGATCGTCCTCCACGAGGCTCGGTTTCCTCACAGGGGAGTGCTCGCTAGTCGAGGTCCGCACGGAAGCACAAGCGCACGAGGAGGCTCGTGAAGCGCGAGGAGGCTCGCAAGCGCGAGAAGAGTCTCGTCAAGCACGAGAGGAAGCTCGCAGAAGCGAAGACTCGAATACATGAAAATGTATCTGCAGTACAATCTCAACTTTGAACAAAACGCTCAAGTTTACATTTGTGATTAAAATCTAACAAACAATCTATATGCAGCAACTGTCACAATCTCTTGGACCTAATGTGCCAAGAGTTTAGCCCTCCTGCTCCACAGTAAAGATACTTGAGTTCATTACTCTTTAATTCACTTAGCTCGTAAAATCACGAATTCACAAACCGGACTATTATGTCATAGGGCTCCCACCACCTCTCTTCTACATGTTTTCTCCGCACATGCAGCCACCACCACAAGGAGAAGCATCACAGGTGCTCACCTCCCGGCGCCCTTCATAAACCCTCTCGGGATGTAGGCACCACCCTAGGAGATGCACCTCAAAGTTATATGATATTCTCATGCATTCTTTATTTTCAAAAACTCTATTATGTATACTTCATATCACAAACTATGATCCACAGAGCTCCCACCTCCTCCTCCTTTCTACATGTTCACTCCACAGATGCGGCCCACCTTCTCAGGAGAGGCACCACAGTAAAGACGGATCGGTTCAATTCGTTATTCAAAATTTGAATGAATGATTTATATGTGGCATAATGTACTGTCTATACCTTACAGGCTCCCACCTTCAAACCCGTTCTACATGTACCCACCACCTATGCCAAGCCAAGGAATGCCTATGTACTTCAACCCGTGGGCCTGCGCACCACCTTAGACGACACCACAGTATGGATGTCGAAAACATTCTAAGTTTGCGACACGAGCTAAGTTTGTCAATTCTTGAACTTACGGGTTTCGGTCACGCCCAAAGACGTACTAACGATGACATCATAGAAGACATCTTCAACAGCCGCCGCGGTGGTGGTGGTCATTCATTTAGTTTACAAATTGTCGCTTTGGATGTGTGATTGATTATCTAAGGATCCGTAGAATGTCTCCTTCTAGTTTGAGAGATTGATATATATATTATAACTGCAAATGTTTTTTTGTCTGCTGAGTGGATGTCCTATTTACTAGAGAGGTCATGCCGAAATTTTGTACATTTTAATGACTTAGTTTTAAGCCGGTTTTAAAGAGTTAAAAGGTTGGTTTCGGTCTTTTAGTAGAGGTAGTAGGTTTGGTGTCTCGTTTGTTAATTCTTCGTTCGCTTGAACTTTGTTGTGGAGTTTGATGACTTGGTGAGCTACCTGCCCCATCCCTTCCTTTCTCTTGCTCAAATTTAGGAACATTAGTTGCAATTTAGTTGAGATTACATATGCTTCCGTAGGAAATTTAGTTCATTCTTTGAATATGAGATTACATGTGAGATTACATATGCTTCATTGAATATGAGATTACATATGCTTCCGTAGGAACTTTAATTCATTCTTTGAATTTGAGATTACATATGAGATTACATATGCTTCATTGAATATGAGATTACATGTGTAGCGGATGGACATATACTTCCGTAGGAAATCTAGTTCATTCTTTTAGTATATATCAATCTGAGTAATCTGTTGCAATAGTGATAATTTCAGTTGAAATGCATAACTTAGTCGATTTTAGGACATTTAGGCAACTCTTTCTTAAACCTTGCACAAATCATCTCAATGTTCATACTTGAAAAGGTTTACTTGTGTGCTTATGAAAGTTCATTGATGTGCTCCTGTAGATAAGTGATGGTTTACCAAATCATTAACCCATTACGTGCTATTTGATTTTTTCTTTCTGTCAATGACTTTTGATTTCGAACCTTATATTGTGCTGACTTCTTGGAATTGAAAAGTTATCTTAAGACAACTTGTTCAATTGTAAACTTATGTTTTAAATGCTTTATATGGCATCCTTGTAGAATGTGTTGTTTGCCCATGTACAATCTGATTGTTTATCCTTGTAGAATGCTTTATATTTGTACTTTGTATATTGAACTCTTAAAATGACTACCAAAACTCTTAATTGCTTCTTTGAACTATTTTCACTGTTTATTATCTTTTGAATACTCAGTGATGCAATTAGGGTCTTTGGAAGTTGAATTAAATAATTTTAGTTGTAATCTTGGCCTTATGTTAATACTAGAGAGTATTACTTTGATGCTTCATTGAATATGAGATTGATGTTCATATGATTATTGCAGATATCTTGACTAGCTCGTGCGTGTAGTTCTTATATATAGTATCTATTCTTGTTTAGCTTGACTGTCATATTGATATTCTCATATTGTGTCTTGGTTGAATAGTACTATTGATATTCTCATATTGATATTCATGTGAATCAAAGATAATGTTACTTGTAGCACAACCTAAGTTAATCTTGAACTTGCAGGTTTTCTAGGTCACGCCCTCCAAAGACGCACTAACGATTTACATCATAGAAGACATCTTCAACAGCGACGGTGTTGGTAGCGCCCACAACTCCAACAACCCCGAGGCATGAATTCCATTGTGAGCTCGATTGGTGTATAATCGTTGTACTTTATAACTTGTTGTGATGGATACGCCAGTGATCGACTTATTGTGATGGACTTATTTTAATGGAATGTGGATTGTATCTATTGCGGTTGTAATGTGTTGTACATCATTGCGTAGTTTACAAATTGCCGTTGGATATGTGATTGGATTATCTAAGGATCTGCTAGAATGTCTCCTTTTGGTTTGAGAGATTGATATATATATTATAATCGCAAATGTTTTTTTGTCCACGAGTGGATGTCCTATTTACTAGAGAGGTCATGCCAAATTTTGTACATTTTACACTTAGTTTTAAGCCGCTTTGAAGAGTTAAAAGGTAGGTTTCAGTATTTTAGTAGTGGTAATAGGTTTGGTGTCTCGTTTGTTAATTCTTCGTTCGCTTGAACTTCATTGTGGAGTTTGTCTTTTGTGTTAGTGTTTCTGATCAGATTTGAACAAAATAGATGATCCTTCTTATTTATTCTTCGCTTAGCAATTTTTAGTTTCAATTTTCTTTTTGCCTTTTCTTTTCTTTGTTATATGTATTGAGTGCGATGCATATATATAAATATATATACATTTGGATATATATATGGATATATATATATATATTGTAAAAATGACTGATAAATTCGTGAGCCATTCAAAACCCACGAATTTATCTGGCTGCTCTAGTTAAATTCGTGAGTTTATTAAACCCACGAATTTAACTCAGATTCCCAATTAAATTCGTGGGCTTGGCAGAAACCCACGAATTTAACTTAAATTCGTGGGTACCCACGAATTTAATTGATTAATTTCGTCGAGTTAAATTCGTGAACTAAATTCGACGGTTTGCTCATGAATTTAAATTAAATTCGTGGGTTTTGGCCTAAATTCGTGGGTTTTTGGCCCACGAATTTTTCCCTGATTCTTGTAGTGCTTCGTAGAATTCCTCCTTATGATATTCTTTATTTCGTGATCCTTCCTCAGCAACTGATCAACAAAGGCATATAGCCGTGAGTACAAAAAGTACTCAGCAAGCCGTAGGAAAATGATGCAATATTCATGCACGGCTTGGCAAAGGATAGCCATATGGTTCATTTGCAGAAAGCAATAACTTGAATTGAAATACAGTAAATAGATTGAAAGCGTATTTATGAAAAGATAAATAAATAACTGGTAGATCAACGTAGACAACATGAACAGAATAACGAGGCATCACCCTACACCATCTAAAACAAGTATCAACCAATAAATTCAACACTTACTTTAGACAAAAAAAACAGCGAACTCCCCGTTCACATCCCAACAATTCCACATTCCACATTTCATGAAACACTCTATACCCCGTGTGAAATTCCCGGGCTTGTCCATGACCGCGGACACGGCTATTCGAATAGTTTGACACTCTGCAGAGGTTGTACAACTTTACCCACAAGACATGATCATCTATTGTTGCCAAGCTATTAACACATTTCCTTTGGTGTGTCGGCAGAGAGATCACGACAAAGCCTTTACAATACGCTGTCTAAACTTGGTACTACCCGCTAAGGTTTCGCCCCTTACGGCCCCTTCTTGCGCCTTGCGAATCTACCCGTCCATCCCGGAATCCACACCACCAATTGGCAGTACTCAAGGCTAGACATCGCAAATTAATCAGCTAGGTCTGTCAATACCAGACTTGTGGTAGTACGGTTAGGCCCAGTTCAATGGCGCATAAGATTAAGTCCTTAAGTTGTCTCAGGCAAGACATCCACATCCCAATGTGCTAGAAAGCACCCCATTTACTGCACGATCACTTGCCCGAGGGAAAACAATTCGATCAACCAAGACCAATGGCAAATCCCGCCATGGTACAACAAATTTTACAACAGCGGCTATCAATCACAATTCAATATCTTATTAAGTCAAGATTAACATTATTCAACATGTGATATGAATCCCGTCATATAACTATGATTAAGTCAAGATTAACATTATTCAACATGTGATATGAATCCCGTCATATAACTAAGCAATGTCTAAGCATAGCTACGGTAACCCATTGTTGGTAGTATTATCATGTCCAACTAGTAATGTCCCAACCTAGAGTTAACAATAAGTACATGACATTCCAATAATCAAGGTGGCATAATGTCAATGAGGTGTATAGCTACTCCCATGAAATAAGCATTGATACACAAAATAGCATGCAATTGTATAAAAGCAAAGTACTTTTTTAAAAATAGGATCAATATGGTCAAAGGTTACAACTTGCCTTGCTGATCTAGTGCTGGGTCATGGTCTTCGAAGTCTCCGCTTGCCCCCTCGGAATTAACGTCTACCAGAAAAGAAAGCAACGAATATAAATATAAATCCCAAATAGAGACTCAAACAAGCTCAAAACTGAAAATAAATGGCTCTGGAATGTAGATCATGATTTTAGAAAAAAATTAGAAACATGAATCGCCTCAATCTAAGTTCGTATGAGAGAGAACGGGCCTCCAAAAGATTAAATTCAAAGAAAAGGGCTAAAAATAGAAAATCTGAATTTCTCGATTTATTTTTCTATTGGAAACTCGATTTATTGCGCAACGCTGACATCATCAGGTTCACGGTAGACCAAGTCCACCGAACCCGACAATGGCTGACATCATCACAGACGCGGGTGGACGTTGACGTGGCTGCTGACCGAGCGCTAATGCAGGCAGCTAACAGCGCGTGAGGTGGCGGCTGACGCGGACTGGCCGTGTGTTGCGCATCCAATGGCGCGACAAGATCGGATGGCGGGGAATATGCGGCTGAGGGCGGTGGTGGCGTGGCCAAATCGAGACCACACAGAGGCGATCTGACGGCCGAGGGTCACGGCGAGGAGCGACGGTGAGGGTGGTGGCGCAGTCTTGCTGGAGCCGAAGAAGAAGACACGGCTAACGGCGGAAGAGCGAATGATCGGGTGTGGCTCAACACGGGTCTGGGAGGGCTCAACACGGGCGACTCAAAGACGCAAACGAGGATGGCGGAGAAGCACCAGCGGCGAAGATCCAAGCGAAGGAAGACCACGGTTGCGGCGGAGGGCTCCGGCGAGCAAGAACTCAGCAAGGGCAGCGTCTCGGGTGACAAGAAACGGGGCGAACGAAGCGGTGGCATGAGGGGAATTTCGGGAAGGCTGCAGCAGTGCTTTCATAGCCCTAAGGAGGCATGTAGCGTGTGGAATTCGAGAGCTGCGGCGTGCGACGCGCGGACTCTAGCGGCGGCTAGGGTTTCTCGGTGGCGGCGGGCGGTGGCTAGGAGGCGAGGAGCGCGAACCGGGGGCGGAGCGGTCAGGCGGCGGGCATGAAAAACGACAGGCCGAGTGGAGCGGGTCGGGGAAAACGGGCTGCAAAAGAAAATAGGAAAGGGCTAAACAGAAGTGGCCCAAGACAATTTTAAGAAATAAAAACGTTTTCTCATTTATGAAAACTCTAGAAATTTGAATAAAAGCAAATAATTTCAAATAAATAGCAAATAAATTCATAAAAATCCCCAAAAAGTGTCGGGACCCGGATTTGCAAATTCGAAACCCTCTGTGTATACCGCACTAGTCCAGGATCAAGCTAGTGCACACAGTGAAAACATAGATGAAATACCATTCCATACAACGAATTAACTAAGAAGAAGCAAATTATTATTAAATAAAGCAAACGACCTTATGGTCAATGTTTACACCATTATGCCTTAAGGGCTTAAGAAACAAATACTATTGCAGCGGAAAAAGATAACTTGAGTCATTCGACATGCCACAGGCAATCGTCTGGGGAACGCCTTCCTAATCCACGTAGTCTTCATAGAATTCCTCCTCATGATATTCATTATCTCCTTCAACAACTGATTAACAATGGCATAAAGCCGTGAGTACAAAAAGTACTCAGCAAGCCGTAGGGAATTGATGCAATATATTCATACACGGCTTGACAAGGATGGCTATATGGTTCATTTGGCAGAAAACAATAACTTGAATTGAAATACAATAAATAGATTGAAAGCATATTTATGAAAAGATAAATAAATGATTGATACATCAATGATAGACAACAAAACAACAGTGAACTCCCCGTTCACATCCCAACAATTCCACATTCCACATTTTATGAAACACTCTATACCCCGCGTGAAATTCTCGGGCTTTGTCCATGACCGCGGACGCGGCTATTCGAATAGTTTTACACTCTGCAAAGGTTGTACAACTTTACCCACAAGACATGACCATCTCTTTGTGCAATCGATCTTAACACACTTCCTTTGGTGTGTCGCAGAGATGTCATGACAAAGCCTTTACAATGCACTGTCTAAACTCGGTACTGCCCGCTAAGGTTTCGCCTCTTAGGGCCCCCTCTTGCGCCTTGCGAATCTACCCGTCCATCTCGGAACCCACACCACCAATTGGCAGTACTCAAGGCTAGACATTGCAAATTAATCAGCTAGGTCTGTCCCATACCAGACTTGTGGTAATACGATTAGGCCCAGCTCAATGGCGCACAAGATTAAGTCCTTAATTGTCTCAGGCAAGACATCCACATCCCAATGTGCTAGATAGCACCCCCTTTACTGCACGATCACTTGCCCGAGGGGATACAATTCGTTCAACCAAGACCAATGGCAAACCCCGCCATGGTACAACAAATTTCACAACAGTGGCTAACGGCCACGATTCAATATATCATTAAGTCAAGATTAACATTATTCAATATGTGACAAGAATCCCAACGTATATCTAAGCATGTCTAAGCATAGCTACGTAACCCAATGTTGGTATAATGATTATGTCCAACTAGTAATGTCCCAACCTAGGTTTAACAATGGATACATGGCATCCCAATAATCAAGGTGGCATCATATCAATTAGGAACATATCTACTCCCATGAAATAAGCATTGATACACAAAATAGCATGCAATTGTATAAAAATAAATTACATTTGCAAACATACGATCAACAAGATCAAAGGATTACAACTTGCCTTGCTGATCTAGTGCTGGGTCTTGCTCTTTGAAATCTTCGTTCGCTCCCTCGGAATTATCGTCTACCGAAAAAGAAGCAACGAAACCAAATAAATACAAAACAGAGAGTCAAACAAGCTCAAAACTGAAAATAAATGGCTCTGGAAGATAGATCTTGATTTTAGAAAAATTAGAAACTTGAATCGCCTCAATCAGAGTTCGTATGAGGGAAAACGAGCTTTTGGAAAATTAAATCAGAGAAAAAGGCTGAAAATCATAAATTCAGAATTTCTGGATTTATTTTTGTACAGGAAAATCGATTTATTGCGCAATCGCTAACGTCAGCTGGCTTTTGGTGGACTCGGTGCACGGCACGGCTCGGTTCACCGTGCGCTCGGCGCACGGCTAACGCAGGCGCTGACGCGGGCGGTTGACGCGGGCAGCTGACACGGCGCTGACGTGGTTGCCACACGTCGCGCATCGGACGGCGGCACGGGAACAAGCGGCGGGGACGCAAGGGCTCGGCAGTGGTGATGCAGTGGAATCCGGGACGCCCGCTGGAGGTCGAACGGTGGAGCGCGGTCGTTGGAGGTCGACGGCGAGGCAGCCAGCGCAACTCACCGGAGACGAAGAAGACGACACAGCATGCGGCGAAAAACGCGACGGATTGGCTTCGGATCAGTGCTGATCTTGGAGAGGACGATGCGACGAACTCAACCAGACGCGCGGGTGCAGCGGAGAGGCACCGGAGTAGCGAGATGACTGGGAAAAAGCTTCGGCTGTGATGGCGGAGCTACGGCGAGCGAGAACTCGACGATGGCGGCGGCTCGGGCATCGAGAGGCAGGGCAAAAGGAGCGGCGTCACGAGGGGAACCTCGGGAGGCGTGCAGCGGCTTATATAGGGGTCTCGGGGGCGTGAGGGGCACGGACTCCGAGAATGACGGCGTGCGGCGCGCGGAGATCGAGGGACGCTAGGGTTTCTACCAAGGCGGCGGAGCTGGGCGGCCGAGGGCGTCTTGGCGATGGGCGAAGCGAGGCGGGCGAAGGGCCGAAAGAGAAGTGGGCCGGAAAAGCTTTTTGAAAATAAAATCATTTTCTGATTTAAGAAAATCCAGAAATTCAAAAAAAAGCAAATAAATTCAAATAAATAGCAAATAAATTCAAAAAAATCCCGAAAAATATAGAAAAATTCCTTGGAGCACAATGAACCCAAATTAAGCTTGGATTAATAGTTTAGTCAAATTAAATCCTTTCATTAATAGAAAAAATCAAATTAAGCTTGGATTAATTCAAGAAAAATGCAAATGGTTTATTTTTGAATTCAAACATTCCAAAACTCAAATTTTTGGGATGTTACACACCTCCCCCCAATAAATGGAAACTCGACCCCGAGATTCAGGCTGGCTAGAGAATAGGTGGGAAAACTCGGACTTCAGATCCTCTTCTCGCTCCCAAGTTGCTTTCTCTTCTGAATGATTGCTCCACTGGACCTTACAAAAACGGATGATCTTGCTCCTAGTGATACGCTCTGCTATATCCAAAATTTTCACTGGTTGTTCCTTGTAGGTAAGATCCTCCTGCAAATCAATGGCTTCCAATAGCATCTGTTCCTCTGGCACACGTAGGCATTTCTTCAACTGCGATACATGGAACACAACATGGATTTCGGGAAAAGACTGGGGCAATTCTAACTTGTAGGCAACCTCACCTCTTCGTTCCAAGATTTTGAACGGTCCCACATATCTAGGGGCAAGCTTTCCTTTTACTTGAAATCTCTTAACTCCTTTGAGAGGGGTGACTCTGAGATACACATAATCATTGGGCTCAAAACTTAAATCTCTGCGACGATTATCTGCATAACTCTTCTGTCGGCTTTGAGCGATCTTCAAACGGTCTCGAATTAATTGGACTTGCTCTTCGGCTTCTTGCAGTATGTCAAGGCCAAACAATTGCCTTGACCTTCTGGCAGACATCACAAAGTGCAACATATTCTGCAATCTCACGCTTCATACTAGACCACCAATACCTTTCCTTTAGGTCTTGATACATCTTGGTACTTCCAGGATGAATGGAGTATAAAGTCTCATGCGTTTCTTTAAGTATCAACTCCTTAAGCTCTTTACGATCCGCACGCAAATCGCTTCTCATACCAAATAGTACCTTGTTCATCTTCGGTGAACCCTGGGGCTTTTCCTTTCTTCATATTGCTCTTAATCTCCTTGACATCAGCATCATCTACCTGTGCTTCTCGAATCTGATCTTCCAATGTAGGGCGTACTTCCAAAGTAGCTAAATAACCTTCCTGAATCAACTCCAAACTAAGCTTCTGAAATTCCTTATAAAGGGCTGGCTGACTTTCCTTAATCATCAGAGTATTGTAGTAGCTCTTTCTACTCAAAGCATCGGCTACGACATTGGCTTTACCTGGATGATAATGAATCCCAATGTCATAGTCCTTGATCAATTCCAACCATCTTCTTTGTCTCATATTGAGGTCAGCTTGGGTAAAGATATACTTCAGACTCTTGTGATCCGTATAAACCTCACAACGATTACCAATGAGATAATGACGCCAAATCTTCAAAGCATGCACTACGGCTGCTAATTCCAAATCATGGGTAGGATAGTTAAATTCATATGGCCTTAGTTGTCGCGAAGCATACGCTACAACCTTCTTATCTTGCATTAACACACAACCGAGTCCTTGTCGGGATGCATCACAGAATATCTCAAAATCCTTCCTATTATCTGGCAGGATAAGCACTAGGGCAGTTGTCAAACACTTCTTTAATTCTTGAAAACTTTGCTCACACTCTGGTGTCCAAACAAATTTCTTCTCCTTCTTTAAGAGTTGAGAGAGCGGTCTAGCTTTTCTAGAAAACCCTTCTATGAAACGGCGATAATATCCCGCCATTCCCAGAAAACTTCGGATTTGGGGTACCGTCATGGGTGACTACCAACTTAGCACATCTCGTACCTTATCAGGGTCAACAACGACTCCTTCTGCTGATATGACATGTCCTAGGAAAGCAACTTCTTTCATCCAGAACTCACATTTACTAAACTTTGCGTAAAGCTGATTCTCTCTTAGCTTCGTTAAAACTTGGCGCAAGTGATCCTCATGTTCTTCCTCACTTTTGGAGTAGATCAGAATGTCATCAATGAAAACAACAACAAATTTATCCAAATATTCCATGAATACCTTATTCATCAAGGTCATGAAGTAGGCAGGGGCATTGATTAATCCAAAAGACATCACGGTATACTCATATTGTTCATATCGAGTAACAAAAGTTGTTTTGGGTATATCCTCTTGACGAATCTTCAACTGGTGGTAACCTGATCTTAAGTCAATCTTCGAGAACACTCCGGCTCCTTGAAGTTGGTCAAACAAATCATCGATTCTTGGCAGAGGGTACTTATTCTTGATGGTGACCTCATTAAGTGAGCGATAATCTACACACATTCTCTGAGTTTCATCTTTCTTTTCAACAAGAAGAACTGGCGCTCCCCATAGCGAAGAACTTGGTTAAACAAAACCTTGATCTTGTAGCTCTTTGATCTGTCTCTTTACCTCAGCTAACTCATTAGCAGGCATTCTATAAGGTCTCTTGGAAATGGGTGGTGTTTCAGGAACTAGTTCTATCAAGAACTCTATATCTCGATCCGGTGGCATCCCAGGCAACTCATCTGGAAACACATCAGGAAATTCGCTGGCGACTGGCACATCTTCCAAACTTATTCCTTTGACACTACAAACTTTAATCCCTTCGGATGGATCTGAAACGGCTTGAACTTTTAACTTGGCTCCTTCTGGACTGGTTAAGGTGATCTCTCTATTCCCACAATCCAAAACTGCTTGGTTCTTGGAAAGCCAATCCATTCCTAGGATCACATCTAGGGACTTGGTGTCTAGGACAATAAGGTTGGCTAGAAATTCTACCCCTCCAATTAATATCTTAACTTCGGGGCAGCCTTGGTTCGTACTCAAATCCGAACCAGGAGATTGCACTAATAAAATAGTCTTAAGAGGCATTGTCTTTAATTGATGATTTGCGAAGAAAACTCGAGAAACGAACGAATCGTAGCACCGTAATCAAACAAAACTATGGCGATCTTTGAGTTGACTAGGAGCTTACCTAGTATGACGTGCAGTGCGGTCAAGTCCTCGGTGGTGGCGTGATTCACACGGCCTCTTCCAAAGCAGCGGCGGAGTCTCGTGGCTTGGTTGGGAGTCCAGGGCACTCCATGTCACGATCTGATGCGGGGTCTTGGTGGCGAGATCCCAAATTGAAACGGATCAAGGCGTCACGACTTGCTTTCTTGGGCAGTTATTGGCATAATGACCGAGTTCATGACAGTTGAAACAGGTGACTCCTGCAGCTGGATTACTGGTCCTCTGAGGTGGATTGTTGTTGGTGTTGAGGTTGCTATTGCCTGAAGGAGCGGGGCGAGGTGCTGGTGCAAGGGTCCTGAATGCAGTCGGAGTAGTGAAACGAGCAGGCTGTTGAGCATGGGTTCTGACTCTCTGTTGGTGACTCTGATGGGCTCCATGCTGCATCATCTTTCTTTTACGGGATTCTTCAAATTCACGGCGAGATTCTTCAATAAGCATAGCTTTATCTACCAAGTGTTGGAAATCTGCATAGTCATTGCTAATGACTTGCACCTTTAGTCCTGGATTGAGTCCACGCTTGAATTTCTTCTAGCGAGCATCATTTGTGGCTACATCCTCTGGAGCGTAGCGAGCGAGTTGAGTGAACTTATTGAGGTATTCACTCACTGACATTCCTTCTTGCTTAAGCTCTCGGAACTCATTCTTCTTCATCTCCACCTTAACATCTGGAATATGGGAGTGGCGAAAAGCAGTGGAAAACTTTGCCCAGGTGATAGTCTGAGGGTCATCATGGGAAGCACTATAGTTCTCCCACCATTCAGCGGCGGTGCCCTCCAGCTGATGAGCAGCATAGAGAACCTTCTCACGATCTGTGCACTGAGCAATTGCAAGCTTCTTCTCTATGGAGCGAATCCAATCATCGGCGCCCAATGGTTCTGAAGAGTTGGAGAAAGTTGGCGAACGAGTCCTCATAAATTCTGCTAGCTTGGACTGGAGACGAGCTTGAGGAGGTGCAGCAGCAGCTTGGTTCTGCTGGTTTAACAGATTTGCTAGGACAACTGCAGTCTGGTTCTGCTGATTCATCATGTTGTTCATGTTCTGCATCATGGTGTTCATTAACTGAGTCTGAGCTGCCAGAAAATGCCCCATGTTCTGATCTGTCACTGCTGGTGGTGGCGGTGGTGCATTGGGATTAGAGTTGGTGTTGGCACTGGCATCCACGGGCGAACTGCGACCGACTCCCAAACGAGTGTCAACCATCTAAGATGCAGCACAAGGGTTTGATAGGTAAGAGGGAAAAGTAGTAGACGAGTGGTAAGATCATCTAGGGAAGAAGGTAATACCCAGGAACAAAAGGACACAGCCGAAAAGGCTACAAATTAAAGAGGCAAATAAAGCTTTTTCAACTAAAGGCATGGTTGCAACACTGTGCTTGGGGGCAAGTGTACAACATACCAGGCACACAAGCAAAGAAAATCTTAGTATACGCAGACTAAACGTAACTGAACTGAAAGGGAAAACATGCTCAAGCACCGCTGAGCACCAAAAACCTATCTTATATGGTAGTCTTCTCGGATATGTCTTTGATGGCTTGATTCATCGTCTCTCTTGATTTGATTCCTTGCAGAAGACTCGAGACTTTGAGAAGTTTCATGAGATAAGATCAATTTAAATTTCGAATCAATGTTTCAGCAAAGGAGAGAAATAAGAACCTAAGAATAAGACGAGAGGAGACGAAAACTATTAAGTACCAATTTGTTGGTTTGATTTAGAAAATAATTTTGAAGAACGAGCTAACTAGGATAGCGACCTACAGTCGATATGGCTCTGATACCATCTCTGTCGGGACCCGGATTTGCAAATCCGAAACCCTCTGTGTATACCGCACTAGTCCAGGATCAAGCTAGTGCACACAGTGGAAACATAGATGAAATACCATTCCACACAACGAATTAACTAAGAAGAATCAAATTATTATTAAATAAAGCAAACGACCTTATGGTCAATGTTTACACCATTATGCCTTAAGGGCTTAAGAAACAAATACTATTGCAGTGGAAAAGATAAATTGAGCCATTCGACATGCCACAGGCAATCATCTGGGGAACGCCTTCCTAATCAACGTAGTCTTCATAGAATTCCTCCTCATGATATTCATTATCTCCTTCAACAACTGATCAACAAGGGCATAAAGCCGTGAGTACAAAAAGTACTCAGCAAGCCATAGGGAATTGATGCAATATATTCAAACACGGCTTGACAAGGATGGCTATATGGTTCATTTGGGACAAGGATGGCTATATGGTTCATTTGGCAGAAAGAAATAACTTGAATTGAAATACAATAAATAGATTGAAAGCATATTTACGAAAAGATAAATAAATGATTGATAGATCAATGATAGACAACAAAACAACACTGAACTCCCCGTTCACATCCCAAACAATTCCACATTCCACATTTTATGAAAGACTCTATACCCCGTGTGAAATTCCCGGGCTTTGTTCATGACCACGGACGCGGCTATTCGAATAGTTTTACACTTTGCAGAGGTTGTACAACTTTACCCACAAGACATGACCATCTCTTTGTGCAATCGATCTTAACACACTTCCTTTCGTGTGTCGCAGAGATGTCATGACAAAGCCTTTACAATGCACTGTCTAAACTCAGATCGCTTGCGCTAAGGTTTTGCCCCTTAGGGCCCCCTCTTGCGCCTTGCGAATCTACCCGTCCATCTCGGAACCCACACCACCAATTGGCAGTACTCAAGGCTAGACATTGCAAACTAATCAGCTAGGTCTGTCCCATACTAGACTTGTGGTAGTAAGATTAGGCCCAGTTCAATGGCGCACAAGATTAAGTCCTTAATTGTGTCAGGCAAGACATCCACATCCCAATGTGCTAGAAAGCACCCCTTTTACTGCACGATCACTTGCCCGAGGGGAAACAATTCATTCAACCAAGACCAATGGCAAACCCCGCCATGGTACAACAAATTTTACAATAGTGGCTAACGGCCACGATTCAATATATTATTATGTCAAGATTAACATTATTCAATATGTGAGATGAATCCCAACGTATATCTAAGCATGTCTAAGCATAGCTACGTAACCCAATGTTGGTATAATGATTATGTCCAACTAGTATTGTCCCAACCTAGGTTTAACAATGGATACATGGCATCCCAATAATCAAGGTGGCATCATATCAATTAGGAACATATCTACTCCCATGAAATAAGCATTGATACACAAAATAGCATGCAATTGTATAAAAATAAATTACTTTTGCAAACATAAGATCAACATGATCAAAGGATTATTACTTGCCTTGCTGATCTAGTGCTGGGTCTTGGTCTTTGAAGTCTTCGTTGGCTCCCTCAGAATTAGCGTCTACCGGAAAAGAAGCAACGAAACAAAATAAATACAAAACAGAGACTCAAACAAGCTCAAAACAGAAAATAAATGCCCCTGGAACATAGATCTTGATTTTAGAAAAATTTAGAAACTTGAATCGCCTCAATCGGAGTTCGTATGAGGGAGAACGAGCTTCTGGAAAATTAAATCAGAGAAAAAAGCTGAAAAATCAGAAATTCGGAATTTCTGGATTTATTTTTGTACGGGAAAATCGATTTATTGCGCAATCGCTGACGTTAGCCGGCTTTTGGTGGACTCGGTGCACGGCACGGCTCGGTTCACCGTGCGCTCGACGCACGGCTGACGCAAGCGCTGACGCGATCGACTAACACGGCGCTGACATGGTTGCCACGCGTCGCGCATCAGACGGCGGCACGGAATCAAGCGACGGGGACGCAAGGGCTCGGCAGCGGCGACGCGACGGAATCCGAGACGCCCGCTGGAGATCGAACGGCGGAGCACGGTCATTGGAGGTCGACGGCGAGGAGGGCGGCGGGACTCACCGGAGATGAAGAAGACGACACAGCAAGCGGCGAAAAACACGACGGATCGGCTTCGGATCAGTGCGGATCCTGGAGAGGACGATGCGGCAAACTCAATGAGACGCGCGGGTGCGGCGGAGAGGCACCGGTGCGACGAGACGACGGGAAAAAGCTTCGGGTGCGGCGGCGGAGATACGGCGAGCGAGAACTCGGCGATGGCGGCGGCTCGGGAGGCGTGCGGCGGCTTATATAGGGGTCTCGGGAGGTGTGAGGGGCACAGACTTCGAGAACGACGGCGTGCAGCGGGCGGAGACCGAGGGACGCTAGGGTTTCGGCTGGCACGGGCGCTGGCTGGCCGAAAGGCAGCCGTCTGGATCATGGGTAAGGCGGCAAAGCTGGCCGAAATGCGAAGCGGGCGGAAGGCTTTTTGAAAATAAAATCATTTTCCGATTTAAGAAAATCCAGAAATTCAAATAAAAGCAAATAAATTCAAATATATAGCAAATAAATTCAGAAAAATTCCTTGGAGCACAATGAACCCAAATAAAATTGAAAATATTTAGTTTGATGAATAGTTTAGTCAAATTAAGTCCTTTCATTAATAGAAAAATCAAATTAAGCTTGGATTAATTCAAGAAAAATGCAAATGGTTTATTTTTGAATTCAAACATTCCAAAACTCAAATTTTTGGGATGTTACAAAAATACAGAAAAATTCCTTGAAGCATAATGAAAATCTTTAGTTTGATCAATAGTTTGGTCAAATTAAATCCTTTCATTAATGGAATATTAGATCAAGCTTGGATTAATTTAGGGAAATTGCAAATGGTTCATTTTAAATTCAAACATTCCAAAACTCAAATTTTGGGACATTACAAACCTCCCCCTTAAATGGAATCTTGACCCTGAGATTCAAGCTAGCTAGAGAATAGGTAGGAAAACTCATACTTCATATCCTCTTCTCGTTCCCAAGTATCTTCCTCTTTTGAATGGTTGCTCCACTGGACCTTGTAAAAATGGATGATCTTGCTTCTTGTAATACACTCTGCTTCATCCAAAATTTTCACTGGTTGTTCCTTATAGGTAAGATCCTCTTGCAAATCAATGGCTTCCAATGGCATCTGTTCCTCTGGCACACGCATGCATTTCTTCAACTGCGATACATAGAACACATCATGGATTCCAGCAAAAGACTGAGGCAACTCAAGCTTGTAAGCAACCTCTCCTCTTCGTTCCAAGACTTTGAATGATCCAACAAATCTAGGGGCAAGCTTCCCTTTTACTTGAAATCTCTTAACTCCTTTGAGAGGGGTGACTCTAAATAAACATAATCATTGGGTTCGAAACTTAAATCTCTCTGACGATAATCTACATAACTCTTCTGTCTGCTTTGAGCGATCTTCAAACGGTCTCGAATTAATTGGACTTGCTCTTCGGCTTCTTGTAGTATGGCAGAGCCAAACAATTGTCTTTCTCTAGTCTCCTTCCAGTTGAGAGGGGTTCTGCACTTTCTTCCATATAAGGCTTCAAATGGCGACATTTGCAGACTGGCTTGATAGCTATTGTTGTAGGAAAACTCTGCATAGGGCAAACACTTGTCCCAATTGGATCCATAGGTTAAGGCACAAGCTCTTAACTTGTCCTCAACAATCTGATTCACACGCTCAGTCTGTCCATCGGTTTAATGGTGATTAGCAGTACTGAATCTGAGATGGGTTCCCATGGCATCATGCAGACTCTGCCAAAAACGAGAGGTAAACTGGATTCCTCTATCAGACACTATCTTCTTAGGTACTCCGTGAAGACTGGCAATCCTTGACATATATAATTCTGCCAATTTATCTCCTGCATAGGTAGTCTTAACTGGAATGAAGTGAGCTATCTTAGTCAATCGATCCACTATTACCCAAATTGAATCATAACCTGCTTGGGTTTTAGGAAATCCGGTAATAAAATCCATAACAATTTCTTCCAACTTCCATTCTGGAATCTTCGATGGCTGTAGCAATCCTGTCGGCCTCTGATGCTCTGCGTTGACCTTCTGGTAAACATCACAAAGAGCAACATATTCTGCAATTTCACGCTTCATGCTGGGCCACCAATACCTTTCTTTGAGGTCTTGATACATCTTGGTACTTCCAGGATGAATGGAGTATAAAGTCTCATGCGCTTATTTAAGTAACAACTCCTTAAGCTCTTTTTGATCTGGTACACAGATACTATTCTCATACCAAATGGTACCTTGTTCATCTTCGGTGAAACCTAAGGCTTTTCTTTTCTTCATATTGCTCTTAATCTCCTTGACATCAGCATCATCTACCTGTGCTTTTCGAATCTGATTTTCCAACTTAGGACATACTTCCAAAGTAGCTAAATAACCTTCCTGAACCAATTCCAACCTAAGCTTCTGAAATTCCTTATAGAGTGATGGCTGACTTTCTTTAATCTTTAGGGTATTGCAATAGCTCTTTCTACTCAAAGCATCGGCTACGACATTGGCTTTTCCTGGATGATAATGAATTCCAATGTCATAGTTCTTGATCAACTCCAACCATCTTCTTTGTCTCATATTGATGTCGGCTTGGGTAAAGATATACTTCAAACTCTTGTGATCAGTATAAACCTCACAACGATTACCAATGAGATAGTGACGCCAAATGTTTAAAGCATGCACTACGGCTGCCAATTCCAAATCATAGGTAGGATAGTTAACTTTATATGGCCTTAGTTGTTACGAAGCATACGCTACAACTTTCTTATCTTTCATTAGCACACAACCGAGTCCTTGTCGGGATGTATCACAAAATATCTCAAAATTCTTTCTGATATCCTGGCAGGATAAGCACTCGGGCAGTTGTCAAACATTTCTTTAGCCCTTGGAATCTCTGGTGGCAAAACGAATTTCTTCTCCTTTAAGAGCTGAGTGAGCGGTCTAGCTTTTCAAGAAAATCCTTCTATGAAACGGCGATAATATCCCACCATTCTGAGTAAACTTCGGATTTGGGGTACCGTCATGGGTGACTCCCAACTTAGCACACCATGTACCCTACCAGGGTCAACAGCGACTCCTTCTGCCGATATGACATGTCCTAGGAAAGCAACTTCTTTCATCCAGAACTCACATTTACTGAACTTTGCATAAAACTAATTTTCTCTTAGCTTCGTTAAAACTTGGCGCAAGTGATCCTCATATTCTTCCTCACTTTTGGAGCAGATCAGAATGTCATCAATGAAAAAAACAACAAACTTATCCAAATATTCCATGAATACCTTATTCATCAAGTTCATGAAGTAGGTAGGGGCATTGGTCAATCCAAAAGTCATCATGGTATACTCATACTGTCCATACCGAGTAACAAAAGCTGTTTTGGGTATATTATCTTAACGAATTTTCAACTGATGGTATCCTGATCTCAAGTCAATCTTCGAGAACACTCTGGCTCCTTGAAGTTGGTCAAACAAATCATCAATCATTGGCAGAGGGTACTTATTCTTGATGGTGACTTCATTGAGTGAGCGATAATCTACATACATCCTCTGAGTTCCATCTTTCTTTTCAACTAGAAGAACTGGGTCTCCCCATGGCGAAGAACTTGGTCGAACAAAACCTTGATCTTGTAGCTCTTGAATCTGTCTCTTTACCTCAGCTAACTCATTAGCAGGCATCCTGTAAGGTCTCTTGGAAATGGGTGGTGTTCCAGGAACTAGCTTGATCAAAAATTCTATATCTCGGTCTGGTGGCATCCCAGGCAACTCATCTAGAAACACATCAGGAAATTTGTTGCCGACTGGCAAATCTTCCAAACTTATTCCTTTGGCACTGCAAACTTTTATTCCTTCAGACTTCTCGACGGCGGCTTGAAATTTTAACTTAGCTCTGTCTGGACTGGTTAAGGTGATCTCTCTATTCCCACAATCCAAAACTGATTGGTTCTTTGAGAGCCAGTCCATTCCTAGTATCACATCTAGGGACTTGGTGTCTAGGACAATAAGATTGGCTAGAAATTCTACCCCTCCAATTAATATCTTAACTTTGGGGCAGCCTTGATTCGTACTCAAATCAGAACTGGGTGATTGCACTAATAGAATAGTTTTAAGAGGCATTGTCTTTAATTGATGATTTGCAGCAAAACTCTGAGAAACAAATGAATGCGTAGCTCCAGAATCAAACAAAACCATAGCAGATGCTGAGTTGACTAGTATGACGTGTGGTGCAGATTGGGGGTCCTCAGTGGTGACGTGGTTCACACGGCCTCTTCCAACAGGCAGCGGAGTCCTGGTAGCTTGATTGGGAGTCTAGGGTGCTCCACGTCCTGATCCTGGTGCGAGGGTCTTGGCTGGCGTAGATCCCAAATTGAAACGAATTGGCATTACAGCCTGCTTTCTTGGGCAATTGTTGGCATAATGACCAAGTTCATGACAGTTGAAACATGTGACTCCTGCAGTTGGATTATTGGTCCTCTGAGGTGGATTACTGTTGATGCTGAGGTTGCGATTGCCCGAAGGAGCTGGGCGGGGTGCTGGTGCAGGGGTCCTGAATGCGTTCGGAGGAGTTAAACGAGCAGGCTGTTGTGCATTAGTTCTAGCTCTCTGCTGATGACTCTGATGGGCTCCATGCTGCATCATCTTTCTCTTACGAGATTCCTCCAACTCACGGCGAGATTCCTCAATAAACATAGCTTTGTCCACAAGATGCTGAAAATTTGCATAGTCATTGCCAATGACTTGCACCTTTAAACCGGGATTGAGCCCACGCTTGAACTTCTTCTGGCGAGCGTCATCTGTGGCTACATCCTCTAGAGTGTAGCGGGCAAGTTGAGTGAACTTATTGACGTATTCACTCACTGACATCCCTTCTTGCTTGAGCTCTCGGAACTCATTCTTCTTTATCTCCACTTTTCCATCTGGGATATGGGAGTGGCAGAAAGCAGTGGAAAACTCTGCCCAAGTGATAGTCTGGGGGTCATCATGGGCAGAACTGTAGTTCTCCCACCATTCAATGGTGGTGCCCTCCAAATGATGAGGGGCATAGAGAACCCTTTCACGATCTGTGCACCGAGCAATTGCAAGCTTCTTCTCTGTGGAACGAATCCAATCATCGGCATCCAATGGTTCTGAAGAATTGGTGAAAGTTGGTGGGCGAGTCCTCATAAATTATGCTAGCTTGGACTGTGGACGAGCTTGAGGGGGTGCAGCGGTAGCTTGGTTCTGCTGGTTCAAAAGGTTTGCTAGGGCAACTGCATCTGGTTCTGTTGATTCATCATGTTAGTCATGTTCTATATCATGTTGTTCATTAACTGAGTCTGAGTTGCTAAAAGTGTCCCATGTTCTGATCTGTCACTCCTGGTGGTGGCGGTGGTGCATTGGGATTGGGGTTGGTGTTGGCACTGGCACTGGCATCCACTGGTGAACTGCGACCGGCTCAATAACGAGTGTCAACCATCTGCGATGCAGCACAAGGGTTTGATAGGTAAGAGGGAAAAGTAGTAGACAAGTGGTAAGATCATCTAGAGGAGAAGGTAGTACCCAGGGACAAAAGGACACAGCCGAAAAGGCCATAAATTAAAGAGGCAAATAAAGCTTTCAACTAAAGGTATGGTTGCAACACCGTGCTTGGGGCAAGTGTACAACATACCAGGCACAAAAGCAATGAAAATCCTAGAATACACGGACAACGTAACTATTGAAAGGGGAAAACATGCTCAAACACCGTTGAGCGCTAAAAACCTATCTTATATGGTAGTCTTCTCGGACATGCTCTTTGATGGCTTGATCATCGTTTCCCTTGATTTTATTCCTTGCAGATGACCAGAGGCTTTGAGAAGTTTCAAGAGATAAGATCAATTTAAATTTCGAATCAATGTTTCAGCAAAGGAGAGGAACAAGAACCTAAGAATAAGACGAGAGGAGATGAAAACTATTAAGTACCAATTTGTTCGTTTGATTTAGAAAATAATTTTAAAGACCATGCTAACTAGTATAGCGACCTACAGTCGATATGGCTCTGATACCATCTCTGTTGGGACCCGGATTTGCAAATCCGAAACCCTCTATGTATATCGCAAAAGTCCAGGGTCACGCTAGTGCACAGAGTGGAAACATAGATGAAACATCATTCCATACAACGAATTAACTAAGAAAGAGGCAAATTATTATTAAATAAAGCATCAGACCTTTGGTCAATGTTCACACCATTATGCCTTAAGGGCTTAAGAAACAAATAATTATTGCAGGGAAAAAGATAACTTGGCCATTCGACATGCCACATGCAATCGTCTGGGGAACACCTTCCTAATCCACGTAGTCTTCATATAATTTCTTCTCATGATATTCATTATTTCCTGGTCCTTCCTCAGCAACTGATCAACAAAGGCGTATAGCCGTGAGTACAAAAAGTACTCAGCAAGCCGTAGGGAAATGATACAATATTCATGCATGGCTTGACAAAGGATAGCCATATGGTTCATTCGCAGAAAGCAATAACTTGAATTGAAATACAGTAAATAGATTGAAAGCGTATTTATAAAAAGATAAATAAATAACTGGTAGATCAATGGTAGACAACATGAACAGAATGGCGAGGCATCACCCTACACCATCAAGAACATGTATCAACCAATGAATTCAACAGTATTACTTTAGACAACAAAAAAACAATTAACTCCCCCGTTCACATCTCAACAATTCCAAATTCCACATTTCATGAAATACTCTATACCCCGTGTGAAATTCCCAGGCTTGTCCATGACCGCGGACACAACTATTCGAATAGTTTGACACTCTACAGAGGTTGTACAACTTTACCCACAAGGTATGATCATCTCTTATTGCCAAGCTATTAACACACTTCCTTTGGCATGTCGATAGAGAGATCACGACAAAGCCTTTACAATGCACTGTCTAAACTCGGTACTGCCCGCTAAAGTTTCGCCCCTTAGGGCCCCCTCTTGCGCCTTGCGAATCTACCCGTCCATCCCGGAACACACACCACCAATTGGCAGTACTCAAGTCTAGACATCGCAAATTAATCAGCTAGGTCTGTTAATACCAGACTTGTGGTAGTACGGTTAGGCCCAGTTCAATGGCGCACAAGATAAAGTCCTTAAGCTGTCTCAGGCAAGACATCCACATCCCAATGTGCTAGAAAGCACCCCCTTTACTTCACGATCACTTGCCCGAGGGAAAACAATTCGTTCAACCAAGACCAGTGGAAAATCCCGCCATGGTACAACAAATTTTACAACAGCGGCTATCAGCCACAATTCAATATCTCATTAAGTCAAGATTAATATTATTCTACATGTGATATTAATCCCATCGTATAACTAAGCAATGTCTAAGCATAGCTACGGTAACCCATTGTTGGTAGTATAATCATGTCAAACTAGTAATGTCCCAACCTAGAGTTAACAATAGGTACATGGCATTCCAATAATCAAGGTGGCATAATGTCAACGAGGTGTATAGATACTCCCATGAAATAAGCATTGACACAAAAAATAGCATGCAATTGTATAAAAGCAAAGTACTTTTGCAAACATAGATCAATATGGTCAAAGGTTACGACTTGCCTTGCTGATCTAGTGCTGGGTCTTGATCTTTGAAGTCTCCGCTTGCCCCATCGGAATTGACATCTACCAGAAAAGAAAGAAACGAATACAAATAAATACCAAACAGAGACTCAAACAAGCTCAAAACTAAAAATAAATGTCTCTGGAATGTAGAGCATGATTTGTGAAAAATTTAGAAACTTGAATCGCCTCAATTGGAGTTTGTATGAGAGAGAACGAACCTCCAAAAGATTAAATTCAGAGAAAAGTGGTGAAAAACAGAAAATCTGAATTTCCCGATTTATTTTTCCATTGGAAACTCGATTTATTGTGGAACGTTGACGTCATCAGGTTCACGGTAGACCAAGTCCACCGGACCCGATCGTGGCTGACGTCATCGCCGACGTGGGTGGACGTTGACGTGGCTGCTGACCGAGCGTTGACGCAGGCGTTTGACGGCACGTGAGGTGGCCGCTGACGCGGACTGGCCACGTGTCACGCATCCAATGGTGCGGCAAGATCGGATGGCGAGAAATATGCGGCTGTGGGCGCTGGTGGTGTGGCCAAATCGAGACCACACAGAGGCGATCGGACGGCCAAGGGTCACGGCGAGGAGCGACGGTGAGGGTGGTGGCGCAGTCTTGCCGGAGCCGAAGAAGAAGACACGGTTAACGGCAGAAGATCGACGGATCGGGTGCGGCTCAGCATGGATCTGGCAGGGCTCAACACGGGTGACTCAAAGATGCAAACAGGGACAGTGGAGGAGCACCAGCGGCGAAGATCGAAGCGAAGGAAAACCATGATTACGGCGGAGGGCTTCGGCGAGCAAGAATTCGGCAAGGGCAGTGTCTCGGGCGACAAGAAAAGGGGCGAACGAAGCGGCGGCACGAGGGGAATTTCAGAAGGGGTGCGGCGGTGCTTTTATAGTCCTCGGGAGGCATGCAGCGCGTGGAATCCGAGAGCGGCGACGTGCGGCACACGGACTGCAGCAGCGGCTAGGGTTAGGGTTTCCTGGTCGGCGGCGCAAGTTGGCTGGGTCGAGCAGCGCGCGGGCGGAGCGGGCCATGCAGTGGGGTTGCGGAGAAGGGGCAGGCCGAGCGGAGCGGGCTAGGGAAAACAGGCCACAAAAGAAAATAGGAATGGACTGAATAGAAGTGGCCGAAGACGATTTTTAAGAAATAAAAATGTTTTCTGAGAAAACACCAGAAATTCGAATAAAAGCAAATAACTTCAAATAAATAGCAAATAAATTCATAAAAGTCCTGAAGAATACAGACAAAATTCCTTGAAGCACAATGAACCCAACTAAAACTAAAAATCTTTAGTTTGATGAATAGTTTAGTCAAATTAAATCCTTTCATTAATGGAATATCAGATTAAGCTTGGATTAATCCAGGGAAATTGCAAATGGTTCATTTTAAATTCAAAAATTCCAAAACTCAAATTTTAGGATATTACAGCACCGTGGACCACTGTCCCTGTTAGGCATGGAATCGTCATCCACGGCCAACCTCTACTAGAAAGGAGTCGCCAATGTGTAGCTAAATTCTTCATGAGGCAGTTGTCTACAAAATAATACACCATTAAGGTGACATTAGTATACAGAACCGCGCAACAAGATTCATTTTCATGAGGAAATCAGACATTACATGCAAATAGTCAATCATATTTTGGGCATCGGTATCATCCAGCAGCAGCACAGACAAGCAACTACTATGGTGCACACTGGAGTTGAACTGAGGAGTGTCCCCTGTGGCCTAGGGCAATGTAAGTGTTTCAAATCTCTGTGTACACTTGAGCCCGCTCAAGCTTGGGCTCAATGTTATGCTCCTACATCTCTGACCGCCTCTTTGATCGGAACTCCACTTTTATCTACTCATGCAAGGATCTCTTCCTCTTCCTAATCGCATCCAGGTCATTTGGGCAAACAACCCTCCAAGGAACAGTAACACCTAGCCCTCCCACATGGCTGGGGTGCTCCTTGTTTTCGAAAGCCACTGAAAGAACATCCCTATCCACCGTGGCCTAGAAAGATCCTTACCCCCCATGGGCTAGAAAGATCCTTGTGATTGCCCGGCACTCAAATCCTCCTACAACTCAATAGAAATCATTTCATTAGGATTCAATGCCGAGCGTGTGATGGTCTTACCAGGGTAAGTATGCTCACTAGTTGTTTGACGATGGTCTCGTTAGTAGGGTTAACAACCGAGATGGTCAAACTGATGAAGTCGTCTTCATTCTCACCAGCACCCAACTGAGGGCTTGCCCATCCGTTTTCCCCACTAAGGGCATGGATCCTAACAGTTGTTCAACCTCTTCCTCCTACTTCCTCCAGGAAGCACTCTTCCCCATGTACCTATTGGTGCTGAGATAGTGAAGGTGGGTGCTCTCTTCTTGGATAGCCTTGGTCCTCATATGTAACATCCTAAAAATTCCATTTTAATTAGTTTTATTTAATTTGGAATTTTACTGATTTTATTAAAGCTCTTTTCGCAATTCTCATTTTACAAAATGAATTTCTGCAGAAAATTGAAAAGTTGAATAATTCCGAACATAATTTTATTGGGTTCCAAATATTCTAAAGTATTTTTTAGAAAGTTCACAAGATTTTTAGAGCCTTTTTACTATTTTTACCAAACGCTCTTTTCTCTGAGCTTAAATAAATCCAAAAATTTGCGGGTCCCACCTGTCATATGTTTCTTCAACCTCCATCCATGTCCAGTACAAGCTCCTCTCTCTTTCCTCCATTAGGGCTTGCAATAAAGCTTCATTTCTCCACAATTCTTCTACCGTTTCTTCCCAAATAATTGTGCAATCAAATCCCCATTTCATTCTCCACGTTCTAAAATCTGTTACCAAAATTAAAACCCCACGATTTGCCCTAAATCTCCATTAATCCCCATTTCCGGCCACCGACATTGCCGCTTCAATTGCGTCCCCTCCAGTCCTCCTCTCAGGCTATAAAGGGAGCATTGGGTGAGCAACTCAATCCTCTATCCATTTTACCACTTTCCCCGAGTTAATTCGCCGTCGTTTCGCCGGAAAAAGGCAAGAATCGTTGCTCTTTATTTTGCTCCGGTCACCACCTTTTTCGCCGGGCTCCCGCCGCCGGCTGACTTCCTCCAGCGTCTCCACCGCTCATGCCGGCTCCACCACGCCGCACCGCTGCCATTCGGGCCGGCCGGCCTCTTCCCTCGCCCTTTCCCCCCTTGCGCTATGGACATGGGAACAGAAAGCATTGCTCTCTGTTCTCTGTCCCGTGACGACCAGCCCTGAGCAGCCAGCGCGAGAAAAAAAGCAGAAAAAGTGAGGAGACAGATTATCAGTCGGGAAAAAAAAGAAAATGAAGAAAAAGGGGAGAAAAAATAGAGGGAAAAATTCAGAAAATTTTCAGAATTTGAAATTTAAATTTTAACTCCGAAATTTTGAAAATTTTATTTGTAAAAAAAAATTCAAAAATTCAAAGATCCTTTCTTTATCTTTTTAAGCGATTTTAAATCTTCTAGGAACCGTTTTCGCCTGTTCGAACTCCGTTTGGCCCCGTTTTTCTTTATAAATTCACCTAAAATTCTAAATTTCACTTTTATATCAGTTTAATATTTTATTTAAATTTATTTGAATTTAGATGTTTTTCACGTATAGATTTTGGAGAGCCGAAAGAGTTCGCAGGCGACGATCCTGAGTAGCTACTCTACGATCAAGGCAAGTTGCACATCTTGACCATATTTGAGCCCAGTTTTTAAAACATATTATCTTTTAAATGTAAATGCATGCTTAATTTATATTAAAAATAGTTTAGTCCCAATTTAAATTGAGTACTTATACCCTATTCTGATTATGATCCCCAATTGAAATTCGATTCCGTTATGCCATTGTAACCTTAAGAATATAATCTGAATCTATGTTGATAACTAAATAACAAGGGATGCTTAGACCTACTTAGAACCAAAACTAGAGTTTTGGGAATTTATGCCAAATAAAGATTTGTTGAAATAAAATTTTGCTGTGGTGATCTAAAAAGTTGTTTGAAAACAAAAATATGATTTAGACTGGACGAGAATGGTTGACAGGTGGTTGCGTGAGGCACGAGAGTTGTGGAGATCGTATCTTGTGGGTCGGATCGTCAAAGTTTATCGCTCTAATCGAAAGATTGGGACAACAATCTTACATCAGGTGATATCAGAGCGCCAAGTTGCTCGGTGAGAGATTCAGTACCTTAGATTAGTTTTTGTTTGCTATCCTAAATTGAAAATTACTCTACAAAAATTCAACCTTTAGATTCAATCTAGTATTTTAGTGAGTTTTGTTAGGTTTTGATCTATTAGAGTACTTGTTTTAGTTTCTGATCGTTTTTCCTTCGCGTAGCTTTTATTTCAATCTTTCCAGTACTTTGTTTTGTTCATAACTTTCACATACGAGCTTGAATTATTATGTTCTTACACTTTCCTGAAACTAGGGAACGAGCTCTCCAAAATCCTAGTTGGGTATGGACTCTAATTCCGTACCTAAGTTAGTTTAATTTGGAGATCAATGTTGGTGAAGCAAGTTGTACTTCTAGTCCAGATCGGTTAGGTATTTTGATCATATTTCTCACATCCGAACCCCGATTGAGAAGTTTTTATACTTTTCTGAATCCTTGAGGAGTTCTCTACAAAAACGTTTTTGGACGACCTTTGCGATTCGGATTCTTTCAAACTGAATTTAATTCGGATTCGAAATCGGTCTCGTAGGCTGAAAATGGGGCTATTCTGTGGTGTTCAGTTTTTGAGCCATAGCTTTCACACCAAAGCTCCAAATTGCATGTTCTTGTACTCTTTTCAAAGATGAGGACATAAGCTTCAATTCTTTCCATAGTGAACCATCCAAATTCGGTCGTTTTCAAGCTTTAGTCTACGCGACAAATCTGCTGCTCTAGAAACATTGAATTTGGGTTTCTTGTTTCAATTCGTGTTCCAGCTTTGTTCCTTTGAGTTGGTTGAGTCTAGTAGCATCCACAATCCATGAAACCCAAAAAATATCAGTACACATACATTTGAGAACCAATTCATCCTTTGCGAATACTTTGATCCTAATTGAGACTAACTATTTGATATTGCTTAGGGCTGCTCTACTTGATACATTGCATAATCTTGAATTAACAAATCATTTCACACATACTATCTAGTGTTCTAAAACTTTGTTCATACTAGTGTTGTCCGAAAGTCACCAAAAGAAATAAAAGAGAAAGAAAGAGCCAAAAGGCAAAAAAAAAGAAAAGGAAAGGAAACAGAATAGTGGCCAGCAGCACTACATTGAGCAAAATCCTAATTTATGTTTATTATTTTCAGATTGTACAATTATATTAATTGTTGAGCAATCTTGTGCCCTTTTTACAATCTTGAAGCAATAAGCTAGCGTCTCTCTATGACTTATGCAATAGAGCTTTTTGTGGCTCACTTATATTTTTTAGCTCATTCCATTGGTTGTATTAAGTTACATCATCTTTGCGCGTGTGTTGTCTTGAAATTCGCTTATATCCTTGTGATCGGCAACTAGGGCATTACTTATCATTACAATAACTAGAATTATCAGATTGCATAGGACATAAATGTAGCCTACTAGCTCCACATATTCTACCTCGTATGTTTCTTCGGTCCTTTGGCAATCGCTTTATCCAAGCTTTGGAGAACTTTTGACACCGCCAACGGCCGACAACACCTGCTTCACGATAAGAACTTGTAAGAGCTTTGCTAAAAGTTTGAGAGTTGAGAGACTTTTCACCATATCCTACGTAGTGATAAGAACATTATACTTGTGGTTTGTTTCTTGTCTTCACTAACAATAGCAGGTTGTCAACGTCATAGTGCTTGGGCCAACAGCATCCTAGGAGAAGAGGCAGTTCACACTCCGAGATACGAAGAACGTACCAGCACAGCTTCATCACCACGGGAGGTACGACGGTAAAGCATACGTACCAAAAATAAGTTCATCGTACCCTTTTTTAGTGGTAAATATGATCCTGAGGGTTATCTTACTTGGGAATTAGATGTAGAACAATCATTTAATAAACATGGAATTCCTGAGCATGAAAGGTTAGGGTTGTTACTAGTGGATTTACTGATTTTGCTGCTCTTTGGTGGAATAATTATATGAGTAAAAATCATGACATTCCTAGCACATGGATTAAATTGAAGAAAATTCTGAGAGCTAGATTTGTTCCTTCATATGTTGCTCGTCAATTACGAAATGAATTGCAACGTCTAAAACAAGATAGTAAAACAGTGGATGAGTACTACCAAGAATTTCAGAGTAGATCTTTGCATTATGGGTTAGAAGAGACCGAAAAGACTCATATGAAAAACTTTCATTTTGGACTGGATTTTGATATTCAGATTATGATATCTTATAAAAAATTCAATTCTATGTCATGTTTACTTAATTCACGTGAAGCTGAAAGAAAAATACAAAAAAGACAATCCACCACAGTTCAAGCTTCTATTGAGTTAAATTCTACTCCTGATGCATGCACTGCACCAAACCTTAATGAGAGCATACATCCCTAGCATGCGAAAGAAATACCAGAAAATTCTTATGAAGTAGATGATAGCACACGTGAGGATGATTCTACTAACATAATCCAATCTACTTCTGTTACTTTTATTGTTGCTGTTCCATGTAATATACAGGTTACTTCCGAAGAAGGGGAGCTACAATCTGAAAAACCTGTGTTATCAAGTGAAAGTTTTATGGTACCTACTTCTTCTGAGGTGGAGGATAATGACCATGGTACATATCTGATTTTACAACAAGAAAGGGAGCAAATTTGTGAGTATATTCCTACTATACTGGATTCTAGTGAGTTACCACCTTGTGCCACAATTGTAGAACCATGTGATGAATTGCATGTTTATAATTTTGATCATGTGGTGCTGATTACGCATAAGGAAGTGATAGCTAGAATATCCGCTCCCACTGTTTTGTGTTATATCATATTGAATGAGCCTGTTAGCTTGAATTGTGGTATGGACAAGATTTTTGAAATTTCATCTCTTAAGTCTTTATCTAGCACCTGTGCCTACTGTTTTAAATTCAATTTATTTGGGGATTATGGCATAGATGGCAAGTTTCTTGTTAACAGAATATGCATAACTTGTGATAAACTTGCTGAATTGAAGCTTGCTATTTTGGGCAATCCTATTTTTATGCAACAGCTTATTTCATTTGCGGCACCATCAAATTTTCCTGATATGTGTGATACATATAGCTTGCTACCACATTGTTCGAATTTTAGTACATTGACTTGTATTATAAATCTGCATGTTATAATTGATGAGTGGAAGCCCATTAAAATTGTATCACCATTGTTGGAATGGCTTGATATTGCTTGTTTACAATCTAATCATATGAATGAGCTATGTTTGTTGCCAAAACATGTAGTTTTGCCCATCTATGTTATTGAACGAGACATAAAAAACATGAGTATTATTTATCCAAGGACACGGATAGATATGTGCTTTACTTATATTTACAAATTAAGTAGCAAACTTAATCATGTTAATATTTATGTTATATGCTTTACTTATAATCACAAATTGACACTACTACAAAAGGTGTTATATTAGACACGTCATCACTGACTGTTTTGTACGAAAACCGTCTATGATGTGTTTCGGGCGCATTCCTCATGGTTTGTGGATGAAACTGTCTGCTATATTAGATCATTACAGACGGTTTCATCCACAAACCGTCTGTGAAGTTATTGCTTTCATCACAGACGGTTTGTAGTTGGAACAGTCTGCGATGTACCATACATCTCAGATGGTTTCAACCACAAACCATCTGTGATGAAAGCAAGAACTTCAAAGATGGTTTGTGGATGAAACCGTCTGTGATTATCACCATATCATAGATGTTTTATCCACAAACCATCTGTGAATCGTTTAGAGCAAACATTAAAAACATCATGCTATATATATAAGCATAAGCATAAGCATAAACAAAGTGCTATGTACAAAAGTTTCCCACCAAAATACTACTGTGAAATACTACTTAGTCGCTAGCCTACATCTAGTCCTCGTCATCGTCGGTGTCAACGTCCGAGTCGGTGACGTCGCTGCGACCGTTGGGGTCCTCGCTCGACCCGGCTCTGTGTGGGTCATCCTCCAGCTCCCAGCCATCACGGTAGCCCTCTAACAAGTTGTAGCTATCGTCGTCGAAGGAGGAGATGACTATTGGTGATGCCGGACACTTCTTTCCGACGGTTGAGGTCGATGGAGCGGTTCCCGAGGGGGCCGACGGAGGGGATCATCCACGATAAGCCGCAGCCGGTGGATTCGAGGATATGGCACCACAGTTGCCCCGCAGCCCTTCCCGCAGAGGCCAGAGAGTGAAGGACCATGTGGAGGTCTATCCAAATTTGTGATGAGTATTTGACTAAATTTGAGCTTGGGTTGCTCTTGTTTGAGTTTGATTTGAAATAGATTTTCAATTGAAAGCAATTTGAGGTCTTCTCTGTTTTTCCGGTGCTACCGGTCATATCGAGTAAAAATGAATTTTAATGAGTGGACTTTGATGGATTTATTACACATCTTTGTGGGCATTGCTATGTGAGGAGTTTTCTTATTTTTGATGGTTGCAGGACGACGGTGCTAGATCATGGTGAGGCGAAGGATGACCGGGACTAGGCGAGGAGCGTCGGAGGTCCAGATGGTCGGGGATCGTCGGAAGATGATCGGAGATGGAGTCGTGGCAAGCCGTGAAGACAAGGAACAGATAAGATGCTAGCTAGACGCTGCGTGGATCAATGAGTATCATTGGATCTTGGTCTAGTTGATAGGTTAGCGGGTCTAGTTAGTGTGCTTTGAAAACCGTGCAAGAAAACCCATTATGTGTTGTGTGTTTTGGGTGAACCCTTGCATGGCTGGTTGAGTTGGTAAATCCTAGCCCTTGATGGATGCTCTAGGGTGTAGAGGCTCATCCAAGGGTGGTTGGTGGCCCAAGAGTTGTATAAATAGGGGTGAAGGGTAGCCTTCCCCCCTTGAAGGTTTTGAGGTTTTTGATGCTCCTTTGAGCTTTGCCCACATGAAATGTGAGGCTTTGTAACCACTCCTTCCAGAAATGAAATGTTCATCAGTTATGTTCATGTTTCATTTCCTTTACGCATTTACATTACACATTTAAATTACGTAATTTAAATTCAGCATTTACTTTTCCCGCATTTACATTCTCGTAATTTACTTTATCGCAATTTGGATTTTCCTCCCCTACTTCTAAATGTTGTTCTTATAGGATGTCTTGAGAGTGTTCATATGGTTTTACATCTTTCTTGTACCCTAGGATAGACTAGAGATGAAGTTTTTATCAAATTGCAAATCTGTCCAGAACTTGTTCTTCGCGCAGCAGTCAGTCTTTGATTTTTATAAACATTTAGAAAAATCCTTTTAAGTGATTCTTGTTGGTGAAGGTGCACGACTCATATATCCATCGTTGAAAAAATTTCTGAGTCCTCTGGTTGCACCGTTTGAGCGCTATGAAGTGAAAACCGAGCCTGAAACATTCTGGTCAAAGTTCCTGACTGTCTGTAATGCTTGATATTTCTTGTTTATTATACAAAACTTTTTGCAGTGATTTTTGGTGGAGTGTTTCATGACTCAACTGCTCAGAGGGAGAAAAATTCCCAAAAATTTTAGAATAACAGAAACTCACCAACCACCTACTCCAATTGAGGACAATTCTTGGAAAATCTACTTTTACTTTTCTGGAAAGAGACTTTGATGTTTTAGCTTTATCTCGTTTAGAAAAGTAGTCTTTGAGTTGATTCCTCTTTGTTTGGACACTTGACAACTAGGATTGTGATTAAAGAATCCCTCACATGATTTATGGTTCTCATCCATGCAAGCTAGAGGTACACATATTTGTCTAATATTTCGGGTTTTAGAGGGTGTGCGAATCTGAGAAACACCAGTTTGAAGGAAAATCTTTGGGTGTTTCAGATTTTTATTGCGAGATTGTTTGGAGTACTTTGAGTAGGGGGAAATTTTATTTGGGATCATTCACCCCCCTCTGATCGCCATTTCGATCTTTCAATTGGTATCAGAGCAGGTTTTGCTCTTTCATAGATTTTGACCAGTATGGACAAGTATTCCACCAAGCCTCCTATTTGTGCTGGAGTTGATTTTCCGTTTTGGAAATCGCGGATGGAGTCATACATCACTCCCGTATGAGGTTCCTGCTGATGAAAACGTCACGGCCGAAAATATGGCTGACATTGAGGTGAACGCTAAGGCAAGGAACATTCTCATATAGGGTCTTAGCCACAGTGAGTATGATAGGATTTCTCACCTCTGTTCCGCTCACGAGATTTGGGTGACCCTCGATGCTTACCATGAAGGCACTACTCAAATCAAGACCGTGAGGCAGGATCAGTACAAGCGTGAGTACAACAAGTTTGAATAACACGCTGGTGAGAGTCTTGATGAGTGTTTCGGTCGTTTTACAAAGATTTTGAGCAATCTTCGAGCAGTTGGTTGTATATACCCTGACTTGGATAATGCTCGACATTTATTGACCGCACTCGATCTTCGAGTTTGGGAAATGAAAGTGACCACCATTAAGGACACTACCGACTTGTCGACCTTGACTCTTGATGCGCTTTACTCCCGTCTCAAGACTCATGAGATCGAAGTCATCTCTCGCAAGACGAAATCATAGTCGATGTCCTTGGTCACTGATCCCACTAGATCTTCCCTTGATCTTTTTGCTGGTTCCTCTCTTTCCGCCCTTTGCGAGCTAAGTGATGATCAATTGGAAAAATTTCCAGAAAATGAGCTTGCTCTTCTTGCTCGCAAGTTTTCTCATGCATTCAAGAGGGTGGGAGAGAGAAAGAGAGGTGGCATGATCACATGCTTCGAGTGTGGTGGCCCCAACCACATTCGGGCTAATTTCCCCAAACTGGAGAAGGCTAAGAACAATGTCGGTGGATCGGCAATGAACGACTACATCGATAAGAACCGCAACAAGAAGCCTCCAGTTCGTGAGCCGACTTGTGAGAAGAAGTACCGCAACTTCTCCAAGAACAAGAAGCTCTTCCACCACGTCCTCGCCGCGCTTGATGACATCAACCTCTCCGACACGGAGACTTGGAGCAACGAGGGCGAGGATGAACCTCAAGAGAAGAAGGGCGGCGATGACTTCTCCGGCATGTGCTTCATGGCCGACACCAATGGCATCAGCGACTCCGAGCTCTACAGCGACTCGGATGAGGTACCCTCGTATGATCAGCTCAATGAAACTTTCTGCAAATTAAGAAAATCTCATGCTAGAGCTAGAGCTAGGTGTGTGGAGCTAGAGAAGGAAGTAGGTACCTTGACTCGAGAGTTAGCTTCTCTTAGATCTACTTCTTCTCGAGTCACTGATGACAGTTCTTTGTGTGATGCTCTTCTTGTGGAGTTGGAGAACCTAAGGACTATGCATGATAGTGTGTTGTCTGACTTAAATAGTCTTAGAATGTAGAATGCTAGCGATTAATCTATTGATGCTATTCCACTAGATGCTAGTTTTCTTCATGCTCACTCTACTCCTTCATGTTCAAATTGCCCTAAATTGCTTGCCAAAATTGATGCCATGAGTGATCACCATAGGAAGCTTTCTTCTAGAAACGATGAACTTGAAATGCATGCTTCTAAGGACCCCGTCAGCTCATGTGAGGGCTGTAGGCAACTAAAACTTGACAATGAATCCTTAAATGTCAAGTGTGCTAAACTTGCTAAGGACTTACTAGATAAGTCACAAGAAAGTTGCTTGCGATATTCTGTGATTGAGGGGGACTTGGATAAAATCCATGTCGAGCTTAGGAAGAAATTAGAAGACCAAGCCCATAGAATTAGAAATACGTCTTGCGTTTCTTGTGAGTCCCTCAAGATTGAGGCACCGTCTTTGAGGAGAAAATGCACATCTTTGAGAGAGCTCATCTTTTTTGTTCTTCTTCTTCCCCCTGTTCTTCTTGTGCCTCTTTCTTTCGAGATTGCCAGTATCTTATGAGCACTCTCGAGAAGTTTGTTGGAGGCAAGAAGAAGCTCAATCTTATTCTAGACCAATCCAAGATTAGTACATTCAATCAAGGTCTAGGATTTGATCCCTTGGAGCAGCTCGGGCGCATCCTCCCACCATTGCGCGCGGCTCCAAGAGTGGTGAGATTATGGTAGCTCCCAGAGTGAGTACCACCGTGTTTAGGTCTGCTGGGGTTGTCCATAAGACTTCTGATTAGAAGAGTGTTACTCCTGTTGCTTCTGCCTCTAGCAAGGCGAAGTACACATGCATCTTCTGTAAGAAGGATGGTCACCTAGTGGATTTCTGCTTCAGGCACGCCAAGATCACTCGGCATGAGCGTGTTGCTGCTCTTAGGGGCATTCAGGGTCATCCCCAGACTTTGAGTGCTCCTAAGGCACGCACTGCTTCTAGACAGGTTAGAGAGTCGCCTGTTTTTGGGCAGCGTCCAGGACTCGGTTTTCATGCTAGTTCTTGAGTTTTGTCCCGGAGCTATTCGTAGTCGATCTTTTAAATGCGTCCTCTTGATATTCCTCGTTTTTCTCATCGAGGTAGATATCAGCGGTGTGAGGTGTTTTCTGGTAGGAATTTTAGGCAGCCTCACTGGGGTGGTTCGGCTTTTGCACCACGGCAGGCCAACTCAGTTTCTGCTCCTAGATCATCTACTAGAGTTGCTACTGATCTTGTTAGGGTTAAACGTCAGAGAGACACTCGAGTCTAGTCTTCTTCTGTGACTGGTACTTTGAGGTGTCGTATGGTTCAGTATTGGGTTCCTATGTCTTCACTCTATCCCAGTACTGAGTCATCTTTCTCTCTTGTGTCTTGATCAGGTTCGTCGGATGGGGAAGGGAGATGTTTGCATTGTCGACTCCGGTTGTTCTCGTCATCTGACCGGAGATTATCGATGGTTCTCTTCCCTAGTCCGAGCCCCCGGTGATGAGTTGATCACATTCGGGAATGCTTCTTCAGGTAGGGTCATTGCTAAAGGTACCATTTGCATTAATGACAATTTCATTCTTAAAGATGTTGCCTTAGTAAGTAAGCTGCAATACAATTTGCTTTCTGTTTCTCAGCTTATTGATGACTCTTTCGAGGTGAGTTTTAAGAGTAATACCTGTAGAATCATCGATTCATCAGGAGGGTTAGTTTGCGGGATTTCTAGATTTGGGAGAGTTTTCCGTGCTGATTTTTCTGTTTCTTCTGGAGACTCTCTTCAGTGTTTGATTGCTTCAGAGTCCTGTGATCTCTCCTTTTGGCATAGGAGACTTGGTCACATTGGATTTGATCATTTGACCCGAGTTAGCAGCCACGATCTCATTCATGGTTTGCCCAAACTCAAAATAGTCAAAGACTTAGTTTGCCCTCCTTGCTGACATGGCAAGATGGTTGCTGCTTCACATCCCCCAGTCACTGTTGTGATGACTGATGCACCAGGACAACTTTTACATGTGGACACTGTTGGTCCAGCTAGAGTGCAGTTAGTAAGTGGGAAGTGGTATGTTCTTGTCATTGTTGATGATTTTTCGAGGTATTCTTGGGTGTTTTTCATGTCATCGAAGGATGAGACTTTTACCCATTTTAGGGGTTTAGTTCATAGGTTGTCTTTTAAGCTCCCTGGTGCCCTACAAGCTATACGCAGTGACAATGGCACGGAGTTCAAGAACTCCTATTTCGAGAGTTTTTGTGTAGAGTTGGGTTTAGAGTATCAGTTCTCCTCTCCCTACGTCCCTCAACAAAATGGGGTAGTGGAAAGGAAGAACAGGATCCTGGTAGAGATGGCCAGGACGATGCTAGACGAGTACAGTACTCCTAGAAAGTTTTGGGCTGAGGCTATAGCACTGTTTGCCCTGTTTCTAATCGTGTATTCTTGAGAGCACATTTGCACCGCACTTCTTACGAGTTGAGGTATGGGCGAAAGCCTAGTGTTTCTCATTTTTGTGTGTTTGGTTGCAAGAGTTTCATTTTGAAGTCTGGTAACCTGGATAAGTTTGAGTCTCGCTCTTCTGATGGTATCTTTCTGGATTATTCGACTTCTTCTCGTAGCTATAGGGTCTGGAGTTGCGATGCACATAGGATCATAGAGACCTGTGAAGTGACCTTTGATAAGGCAAGCCCAGGAGCTAGACCTGACATTTCATGCTCTTCTTCGTCCTCTGAGACCATCTTTGTAGAAGATGAGGATGATGGAGATGATGGTGTTCCACCTGATCCAGTCCCCTCTACACCTGAGGTGCCTCCTATTTCCATTTCTGCACCTCAGGAAGGCCAGCCCTTGCCTTCTGACTCTCATTCAGTTAGTGGCTCTACTCCTACCTCTTCTGTGCATGAGGTAGAGGCCACTTCTGCTTCTGGACCTCCCCGTCATATTCAGCGTTCTCATCCACCTAATTAGATCATCGGCGATCTGTTTGAGCGAGTCACTCGCTCAAAATTAGGTTTGTCCAGTTTCTACCTTCACTCTGCCTTTGTTGCCTCGTTTGAGCCGAAGGATGTGACTCATACATTATCTGACGAGTCTTGGACTAATGCTATGCATGAGGAACTTGAAAACTTCAAGAGGTACAAAGTCTGGCAGATTGTAGAACGTCCATCTGGTCATAATGTCATTGGGACCAAGTGGGTGTTCAAAAACAAGCAGAGTGAGGATGGGGTTGTCATTCGTAAGAAGGCAAGGCTAGTTGCACAAGGCTTTTCTCAGGTTGAGGGTCTTGACTTTGAGGAGACTTTTGCCCCTGTAGCTAGATTAGAGGCTACTAGGATCCTGCTTGCATTCTCTGCATCCCGGGGCTTCAAGCTCTATCAAATGGATATCAAGAGTGCATTCCTCCATGGCTATATTTAGGAAGAGGTTTATGTCAAACAACCTCCAAGATTTGAGAACCCCAAGTTTCCGAGTCATGTATACAATCTTTCCAAAGCTCTATATGGACTCAAGCAGGCCCCCAGAGCATGGTATGAGAGGCTCAAGTCTTATCTTCTCAGCCATGACTTCAAAATGGGCGTAGTACACAAGACTCTGTTCATCAGACACCATGAGTCACATTTTCTTCTCGTCTAGATTTATGTGGATGATATCATTTTTGGTGGCTCGTCTCATTCGCTTGTGTCTCAGTTTTCTGAGGTGATGAGCACAGAGTTTGAGATGAGTATGATGGGCGAGTTGAGCTACTTTCTTGGCTTCCAAATCAAGCAGACTCGGGAGGGTACTTTCTTGCATCAAGGCAAGTATACTCGTGACCTCCTGAGGCGCTTCGATATGTCTGATGGGAAGCCGGTGATGACTCCTATGGCCACCACTGCTATCCTCGAGCGCGATGAGGATGGTGAGCCTGCTAATCAAAAGGAGTTTCGGAGCATGATCGACTCCCTCTTGTACCTCACTGCTTCGAGGTCGGACATACATTTCGCTGTGTGTTTTTGCGCTCGATTTCAAGCTTCTCCTCACGCCTCTCACCGCCAGGCGGTCAAACGCATCTTCAGATACCTTCGTGCTACCACTAATTATGGTATTTGGTACTCTTCTTCTTCTTGTCTATCTCTTAGAGCCTTTTCCGATGCCAACTTTGCTGGCTGTAGGATAGATAGGAAGAGCACTTCTAGCACTTGCTAATTCATTGGCACTTCTCTTATTTCTTGGTCATCTAGGAAGCAGCCCGGAGTTGCACAGTCCACCGCTGAGGCCGAGTATGTTGTTTGCACCGATTCTTTGTAGCAGTGCTCTGGATGAGATCGACCTTGCGGGACTATGGGTTAGAGATAGAGAGTGTGCCACTTTTCTGTGACAACACTTCTGCTATTTGCATTGCTAAAAACTCAGTGCAACATTCCCGGACCAAGCACATTGATATTAGATATCACTTCCTTAGAGACCATGTGGAGAAGGGAGATATCGCGCTTTAGTTTGTAGAGAGTGATCTCAAGTTAGCCGATATCTTCACCAAGCCTTTGGATAGCTCCAGATTTGTTGCCTTGAGGAGTGAGCTTGGAGTCGTGAGCACTTACGGCCTTTCGTGAGGGGGAGCTGGTTTGTATATTATGTAAAATATTGTTCCCTTCCAGCTTTTCTTTTTCTCTTTGTGTTTTTCTTCTGGGTGACTTTGGGTTTATTTTTTTCTTGAGTTGAGTTCACTCACTTAGACTTCTGGCATGCTTTGCATGGACTTCTTATCTTGTGCTTTAGGTTGCTATCATGCGTGATTAACTGTTATCTCTTCTCTCTAGGTTAAGTTCCCTCACAGTCTTATAAGTCTAGCAGGTATTGGGCCTCCTGGGTAGACAGGGTCTGTGTGCACTCCTTAGTTGGGATCTAGAGTCAGCTTCCCTATGTCAGTCACTGGGGAAAATAAGAGCGAGTCTGAGCCGTAGTGAGTCTCTTCTATCTTATCTATGATCAATAGCCATCCAGTTTTGTAGTTTCTCGACTTCTTCTGCTCATTCTGTTTTTCTGGTTGTTATTGAGTTTATTTGGGTTTTCCATGCCTAATCTTGATAATAACTCAACTTTAACTAGATTTGAGCTTAAAATTGATTCATTTGTTGACGGGGAGTTTAGGAATCTGTTCTTGCATTGCATTTAGACTGCATTTTCTGTTTTATGAGCTTTGTCTAGTATGCAATTGACTCAATCTTCATGAAATACATCATACTATATCTTTTGAAGAAAATCACTATCTTAGATATGTCCAAGTCCATTTATCATGTTAAACTTATTAAAATCTGAAAAATTTGAAAGCTTGAAATGAAAACGTGATGAAACATGTTGCTTTTACTTACTAAGTTTCTTCTCTAGGGGTTTTTACCATGAATTGTGAAATTTTGGATTTCCCTAGAGTCCCTATAGCAACTTGGGTGAAATTTGTTTGATCCATATTTGAGTCCTTCAGAATTGCTCATATGTGCTAAATTGAAAATTAAAAAAAAATTGACTCTTTTGTGCAAAATTGATCTCAACACTTTATATTCACGAGATTGCTTCCCATTGCACTTGGGATGAACTTAGAATATATTGTGTATGACCAAGATCATTCTCTTAAGAGTTACTCTTGAGATGATTGAAAATGGCTTGAGTCAATTAAAAAAATGCAAATATCAAACACATAAGTGGGTAAAGAATGCAAATAATGTCAAACATTTGCCCAAAGTGTTGAGTAGGTTGAACTCTAGGTTTTCCATTTGATCCTTGAGTGGTTTTGCTTCTAGCTTTGAAACTTTGCCATGTTTTGCACTTGTCAAATCATGCTAAAATGAAATATTGTAAAACTAAGCTATTTAATAAAATGTATTGGTCTTGGACATGTCTTAGTTTAGTCATATTCTGAAATTGACAAGCTTGGTGTAATATCTTTCCATTTTGATCAATTGGATAATCTTCAAAGCTCTTTCGATTGCATTTCATGCATACATAAAAAAATTGATGCCTATATTGCCAAAAGGGGGAGTAAACATAGAAAAGGCATCACTAAAAAGATAAAAATGTGAATGCTTATTTGGTTATTATGATCTTTGTAAAACTATGCTACTACTTCTTTTGGATCATAATCTCATAATCACATTTGACATGTTTAGTTGGATTTTAGAGTTTTTGTTGAAAACTTGCTCTTTCTCAAATTTATCTCTAAAATCTAAATTCCTCTTCGTCAACTTGGTCATGGTTCCAATTTCTATCTTTCGACCAAGTTTGACTTTGCAACTAAAAAATTGCTTTCTTCTTCATCCTCTTCAAACTCAAATCATATGCCTTTTGTTGTGTTTGTCAATATACTCATCAAGGGGGAGATTGAAGGACCATGTGAAGGTCTATCCAGATTTGTGATGAGTATTTGACTAAATTTGAGTTTGGGTTGCTCTTGTTTGAGTTTGATTTGAAATAGATTTTCAATTGGAAGAAATTTGAGGTCTTCTCTGTTTTCCAGGTGCTACCGGTCAGATCGAGTAAAAATGAATTTTAATGAGTGGACTTTGATGGATTTATTACACATCTTTGTGGGCATTGCTATGTGTGGAGTTTTCTTGTTTTTGATGGTTGCAGGACGACGGTGCTAGGTCATGGTGAGGCGAAGGATGACCGGGGCTAGGCGAGGAGCGTTGGAGGTCCAGATGGTCGGGGATCGCCAGAAGATGATCGAAGACGGAGTCGTGGCAAGCCGTGAAGACAAGGAACAGATAAGATGCTAGCTAGACGCTGCGTGGATCAATGAGTATCATTGGATCTTGGTCTAGTTGATAGGTTAGCGGGTCTAGTTAGTGTGCTTTGAAAACCGTGCAAGAAAACCCATTATGTGTTGTGTGTTTTGGGTGAACCCTTGCATGGCTGGTTGAGTTGGTAAATCCTAGCCCTTGATGGATGCTCTAGGGTGTAGAGGCTCATCCAAGGGTGGTTGGTGGCCCAAGAGTTGTATAAATAGGGGTGAAGGGTAGCCTTCCCCCCTTGAAGGTTTTGAGGTTTTTGATGCTCCTTTGAGCTTTGCCCACATGAAATGTGAGGCTTTGTAACCACTCCTTCCAGAAATGAAATGTTCATCAGTTATGTTCATGTTTCATTTCCTTTACGCATTTACATTACACATTTAAATTACGTAATTTAAATTCAGCATTTACTTTTCCCGCATTTACATTCTCGTAATTTACTTTATCGCAATTTGGATTTTCCTCCCCTACTTCTAAATGTTGTTCTTATAGGATGTCTTGAGAGTGTTCATATGGTTTTACATCTTTCTTGTACCCTAGGATAGACTAGAGATGAAGTTTTTATCAAATTGCAAATCTGTCCAGAACTTGTTCTTCGCGCAGCAGTCAGTCTTTGATTTTTATAAACATTTAGAAAAATCCTTTTAAGTGATTCTTGTTGGTGAAGGTGCACGACTCATATATCCATCTCTGGAAAACTTTCTGAGTCCTATAGTTGCACCGTTTGAGCGCTATGAAGTGAAAACCGAGCCTCAAACATTCTGGTCGAAGTTCCTGACAATCTGTAATGCTTGATTTTCCTCGTTTATTCTGCAAAGCTTTTTGAGGTGATTTTCGGTGGAGTGCTTCATGACTCAACTACTCACAGGGAGAAAAATTCTCAAAAATTTTAGAGCACCCGAAACTCACCAACCACATGCAAAATTTGTGGATAATTCCTGGAATATCTGCTTTTACTTTTCTGGAAAGAGACTTTGGTGTTTTAGCTTTATCTCTTTTAGAAAAGTACTCTTTGAGTTGATTCCTCTTTGTTTGGACACTTGACAACCAGGATTGTGATTAAAGAATCCCTCACATGATTCATGGTTCTCATCCATTCAAGCTAGGGGTACACATAGTTGTCTAATTCTTCGGGTTTTGGAGGGTGTGCGAATCTTAGAAACACCAGTTTGAAGGAAAATCTTTGGGTTTTTCAGATTTTTATTGTGAGATTGTTTGGAGTACTTTGAGTAGGGAAAATTTTTATTTGGGATCATTCACGCCCCCTCTGATCGCCATTTTGATCTTTCACAGAGGACGAAGAGGCGAAGTCGACGGTGGCGGTGAAGGCGGAGCGAAAGTCGACGATGGCGATGAAGGCGAAGGCGGTGGGGTGTCGGAGTTGTTTGATGAGGTGCTTATGGTGGCGAGGATCTCTGCGGAATGCGATTGATGATCGAGTACTTATAGGTACATTGGATTACATCGCTAAGGGAATTTGATTAGATGGTTTAATGATCTTCGGAAGATGAAGCGTCAACTTGAAACACTGCGCGCTTGTCTTGGAACAGATGGTTAATTTAAATTCTTCGGAAGACGAAGCGTCAACTCGAAACATTGCGCGCCTGTCTTGGAAGATGAAGCGATGAACGACGCGCTGTCTTGGGAAGGAACATGACAGACGGTTTGTAGTCAAAACCGTCTGCGATGACATAATCCCAGACAGTTTTACCCAAAAACCGTCTGTGATGTTCCTCATTATATATACGAGGTAATTAACAGAGAGCTGACCTCCTCTGTTTTTTAGGGTATCCTGCATATTTTCGACGTGGCTGGGATTGAGAGGCGTTCTGGTCAAAGAGACCCTAGATTTGGAGGTGTAATTGTAAATCCTTGTGCTCTACGTCATCTAAGGTTAGTAATTGCTTCATAATTTTATTATATTGGATCTACCTTGGTAAAGGGGGAAATGAAGCTGGTTAATTTGTAGATCTAGCTTGGTGTAGATACATCTGTTCACTTTGATGTAAAGTAGAAATTGGTTCAAATTTGCGTTATATTTAAGATGTAGCTTGGTAAAGAGGGAAATGAAGCTGGTTAATTTCTAGATCTAGCTTGTTGTAGATACATTTGTTCTCTATGTTGTGAAGTACATACATTTGCTATAGCTTTGTGTAGCTTACACATATGGATGTAGCTTTACATGCATATGTTTATATCTCCATTCGTTCTTTCAGATGGACCGAAGCTGGATGTACACTAAGAACCGTGTGAGCGCCGAGTACATTAATGGTGTCTCCGCTTTTAGAAGAGCTGTATAGGAAGATATGTTGAACAAGGGGTTGGAATTTATGCCTTGTCCATGTATTGACTGCGAGAATCTGAGGATGTTTCAAAACCTAGCGTAGATCGAAGCACACTTGATTCTGAGGGGCTTCAAAAACGGGTATACATGTTGGACTAGTCACGGTGAAGAGCAAATTACGCAAGGACCAAGTAGTACTAGCATCGTCGATGAAGGCAACGATACTCTGGATATTGTTAACGACGTCAACGATACTCCAGATGATATCAACTGTGCTTTGGATGAGGATAGGTTTCATGATGACAATCTGGATCAAATGCTACGAGATGTAGAAGGGAGCCGTGATGAGCGGGAGTACGAAAAATTCCGAGGCTTGATGGATGACTTGGAGAAACCTTTGTTCTCGGGTTGCAAGTCGAAATACACAAGGTTGTCATCTGTGCTAGAGTTGCTGAAATTAAAGGCAAGCAACGGTTGGCCCGACAGGAGTTTCACGGCGCTGTTAGGTCTGTTAGCGGATATGCTTCCGGAGGGAAACGTGTTGCCGACAACCACCTACAAAGCCAAAAAGGTTCTGTCCCTTGGGAATGGAAGTAGAAAGAATACATGCCTGTCCGAATGACTGTATCCTCTATCGCAAAGAGTACGCAAGCTTGCATGTATGTCTGGTGTGCAACGCATCCCGGTACAAGTGTAAAGGTAGATCGGACAACGACGACGAGAGCATGGAGTTGAAGAAAGGACCTCCTGCTAAGGTGGCGTGGTATCTGCCTATAATTCCCCGGTTGAAGCGTTTGTTTGCGAACCCAAAAGAGGCAAAATTGCTTCGGTGGCACTCAGAGGAGCGTAAGAATGATTGAATGATTAGGCACCGTGCTGAATCCACACAGTGGAGAAACATCGATAGGAGGTTTGAAGAATTGGCAGCGGATCCGAGGAACATCAGGTTGGGATTGAGCACGGATAGAATGAATCCTTTTGGCAACATGAGCAGCCGTCATAGCACTTGGCGAGTGAATCTTTGTGTGTACAACCTTCCTCCTTGGTTGTTTATGAAGCGGAAGTACATATTGATGTCTATACTCATCCCAGGCCCAAAGCAACCTGGAAACGATATTGATCTGTACCTAGCACCATTGGTGAAAGATCTGATGATGTTGTGGGCTCCTGGGGTGCAGGTATGGGATGCTCACAAATGAGAGTATTTCACTTTGCGCTACCCTATTGTTCTGCACCATAAATGATTATCTTGCCCTTGCTAACCTATCGGGGCAGAGTACAAAAGGAGCCAAAGCATGTACTCACTTCTTGGATGGTACAGAGAGTGTGTGGCTTAATCACTCGTGCAAAACCATGTACATGCGTCACCGTAGGTTCCTTCGGAGGAATCACCCATACCGCAAGATGAAGAAACAATTCAACGGTACAACCGAAGATGGTTTAGCTCCAACGCCTTTAATCGGGACATACATTCATAATATGGTTAAGAACTTTGATGTTGCGTTTGGAAAGGGAAGTAAATTAAGGACACGTGTTAAGACCATGTGGAAGAAAAGATCAATATTTTAGGACCTACCGTATTGGGAGCACCTAGAAGTTTGGCACTGCATCGACATGATGCACGTAGAGAAGAATGTGTGTGATAGCTTGATTGGTCTCTTACTAAATATTAAGGGCAAAACAAAGGACAATATCAACGCACGGCTTGCCTTGGTCCATCAGACCTGAGTTAACACCGAAGGAGACCGATAAAGGGCGAACATACTGTGAACCTGCTTGTTACACTATGTCCAAGGCTGAGAGAACCGAACTGTGCTAGTGCTTGCATGGTGTGAAAGTTCCGTTTGGTTACTCATCCAACCTGAAGAGACTTGTTTCGATGCAATATTTGAGTTTAACTGGCATGAAGTCCCATGATTGCCATGTGCTTATGACAAAGATGCTCCCTGTGGCAATTAGAAGTATTTTACCATCCAAGGTCTGGGAGACAATCACAAGGCTATGTTATTTCTTTAACACAATTGCTCAAAAGGTCATCGATCCCAAAGGACTCGATGCTCTGCACGGCGAGGTGGTAATGACTCTATGTAATCTTGAGATGTATTTCCGTCCATCGTTTTTCGATATCATGGTCCATCACATTGTTCACCTTGTAAGAGAGATAAAGATGTGCGGGCCTGTGTTCCTACGTAGCATGTACCCGTTCGAGAGGTATATGGGAGTTCTCAAGTCGTACGTACGGAATCGATCTCCACCAGAGGGTAGCATTGATGAGACCATGCCGGCCCAGCAAGCCATGCTTCTATCTCAAGGCAAGACAAGGACCCAACAACTTCTGATGCTCCAAGCCCACCCTAAGATCAAGCCCAATTCGTTCACGAGTCCAATTCGGCCCCCAGGAGCAGTCCAACTAAAACTGAACCATATATGGGTCATACGAAGTCCGTTTGAGGCGTTTTTGGATTCTACGGAGAAGCCCACGATGAGAACTTTCCAACGGAAGTGGTTTCATATCCAAACTCCTTCTAGATCAATAGTAATCATCAAAGAAATATGATGAACAGAATCTTCCGGGTGCTGCGATATCTCCACTTAGGCCCAAAGGCCTTGTACGACCTAGGGTTGCACGACCACCCCCTTGGCCGCCTCCCTTGCCCTCTTCCTCATATATATTCAGTAGCCGTCGCTAGAATAGATAGGTTTTGCTTAGATTACAACTAGACACTTTGTCAGTTCTTCGCCGTTCATCGGTTTCTGGAACCCCAACTCGTGCTTAATATAATTCGCAATTTCAGATTGCATCTTCTACGTTCTTGCTTGTGTTCTCAATTTGCATGCAGGGATAAGCCTTCTTGGTGAGGTCAATCGTGTTTGTGCGTGGTTGATAACCAAAGGAGCCGTGGTGTAGCGATTGTAGGGTTCGAATCAGTTCTGATTGGAAGTCGGATCGTCAACGTTGAGTTCTCCATCAATCGACTTACTACTACCTGTCAGAAGATTGGGCCACCGTTCCCATCAAGTGGTATCAGAGCCTCAGTTGCCTGATATGTAATTTTTGTATCCCCACTTTTGTTTTGCCATCGTCCAGGAGTCCATAAAAAATTGCCCTACAAAAAGTTCTTCATCGGTTCCGCTGTCCTACAACCCCTTGTGCCTTTGCAATTTTCGTTTTTAGTTTCGCTTGTTGAGTTTATGTACATCGTCGTCATCCTGTTGCTGGTTTGAGGTTGTGATCCTAGTTTCTAGTTGTCCCTTTCTATTGCCCTAGTTCTTGTTTTACACCATTAGTCATGCCACCACTGCCAACCCTAGAACCGAACTAAGTCCTACTCGGTTTGTCCTTGTCGCCGCTCTGCATTATATATCCCGCTTCGCAAACCCTAGATAGGTTGCGAGCCGCCTTGTGTCAATTGCCCTGCACCGCTGGCCACCCTTGTTCACCCGTGATCCTATTGCTATTTTAGCCCTAACCGGAAGAAAGAAGTGAAGTCGCAGACAATTGTGCAGTGTTCAGTAAAATAGCCATAACTTTTGTATACGAACTCCAATTGGGGCATACTTTTTTTCATTTCGAAGAGGACAATGACGCGCATCTAAAAAATCCACAAGTATTAAATTTTGTATCCTCAAAATTGGCCTCTAACACCGAGTTCCGAGCTCTGGAAGTTTCCTATGCTGTTTTTACCGATTTTTCGATCATCTGTTTAATGATTTCTCTTGTTCCAAAATGTGAGATTTTTGTTTTCCCTTTGAGTCAACAGAAAGGAAAGCAAAAGGCAAGTACAAAAAAAAGAGCCGCGCTGAAAAAAAATCAGAGAAAAAAAAGAAGCAAAAAGAGGGAAAGTGAAGAAGATAATCAGAATTGCTTGTGTCCTTTGAGTCCTATGTGCTTTGATATATCTCTTGCTAGGTTGAAATAGTTCTAGAAACACGTTTAGGCCAGCAACTGTGACAAGTACGTTGGACATTTATTCAGCTTGCTAATCTGACTTCAATATTACTTATTCCTTGCTACTAAATATTGCCTTCCGAGATCCACATACATCTTATCAGTTCAGGTTCTGCTTTGCAATCGCCTCACTCACGCTCCAGTCACGGTATCACGAACCAGCCACCAGTTGTACCACCTACTACTTTGGTAAGAACATTTTGTAAGGGTGTGGTAAGACGCATGAGAGTTTGTGATCCCACTGTCCAGTACCTAGTAGTTGATAGGGATAATACTTTGTGCTATCTTCTATTTTCTACTAACAATTGCAGGGGTACAGGAGGACCAGAACAGTAACCAGTGTGTTCTTCATAACGAGCTCCGAGAGATGCTGTGAGAGATGAATGAGACTATGAATAAGCAAATTCAAAACATAGAGAATGCGCTTGACAGAAAAGAGCATAAGCACCAACCCAACTTTAATTCATCCTTCTGCTGGTAAAGGTAAGAATTTTCCAGTTCTTCCTTCTTATACAGGATTTGGTGTTAATACTTATATTGATTGGGAAATAGAGGTAGATAAAATTCTTTCACAATGTAACCTCTGTAACAAACGAAAAATTAAAGTTGCCGCTAGTGCTTTAACTCTCTGTGCATCAATTTGGTGCAACAATTTTTGTGCTTATAAGAAAGTACCAAAAACATGGAAAGATATGAAACGACTATTAAGAAATGAATTTGTTCCTGTTCATCATTCTAAAAAGTTACTTTATGAAATTGCAATGTTTACAACAATGTGACAAAACTGTCAAGGCATATTACGAGGAATTAGAAACTTTGTTGTTGCGTTGTGGTTTAGAGACATCTTGCTGAAATTAATGTTTATAATTGCCAAAGTGAAGAATTTTCTTTGGGAGAACGGCATCTTGTTGAGTTTCCACTTGCTACTAACTTTTCAGAGGATATTGAGAATAAGAACGAGAAGGAAAACACGCAAGAGAAGGACGAACATGAGATAATTGCTATGCCATGCATACCTCAAGAATGTACATATCATGATATGCCTAAATCGGCTAAGATAGAAAACAAAGGTAACGACATATGTGCTATTTTCACACAAGGAGAGAATTATGTTGATGTGCTAAATTTGGCCACTATTGGTGCTATGCTACAACAACAATTAGTGGAGACTCAAACAAAATCACCTTTGTCACAATATGATTGTCTTGTTGTCCCAAGTGATAAAGAAGTGTTGTGTGATAATGTCTCATTTATATCCATACCTCAACTAGCGAATGAACATGTCAGTTTTATTTCAGATCTAAACACGTGTGCTGAAAATAAACATGTTATTCACCATACTAATGAAAAGGATGAGACTAAACTATTGTCTTCCTTGAATACTTTGGGTTATATTGAATTTGATGTCATATGTGATCTCAATTGTTTAGAGGAGAAATTTTCTATACCTGCTAATTTGTCATGGTCATCCCGTGTTAGTTTTCATGCTATTGGCAAACATAATGACAAAACAAAGTACATGGTGCATCGACTTTATATTTGTACCATTTTGAAATTTTCTTTTAATGTGCCACACTATCAACAACCAAAGAATATGTTGGTTCCTTTGCCGCCTCTTGTTACTAACCTTTTGCAGGGCAATGAGCATGAGTCGAGGACAACTCAAAATCTAGAAGGGCAGGATGATGAGACCATGCCGACCAAGCAAGTCATGCTTCTATCTCAAGGCAAGACAAGGGCCCAACAACTTATAATGCTCTAAGCCCACCCCAAGATAAAGCCCAATTCGTTCACGAGTCCAGTTTGGCCTCTAGGAGCAATCCAATTAAAAATGAACATATCTGGGTCATACGAAGTCTGTTTGAGGCGTTTTTGGACTTTACGGAGAAGCCACGATGAGACCTTTCCAACGGAAGTGGTTTCATGTCCAAACTCCTTCTAGATCGACAGAAATCATCAAAACAATATGACGAACAGAATCTGCTGGGTGCTGCAACATCTCCACTTGGTCCCAAAGGCCTTGTACAACCTAGGGTTGCACGGCCACCCCCTTGGCCACCTCCCTTGCCCTCTTCCTCATATATATTCAATAGCCGTCGCTAGAATAGATGGGTTTTGCTTAGATTACAACGAGACACTTTGTCAGTTCTTCGTCGTTCATCGGTTTGTGGAACCCCAACTCGTGTGCTAAATATAATTCACAATTTCAAATTGCATTTTCTACGTTCTTGCTTGTGTTCTCGATTCGCATGCAGGGATAGGCCTTCTTGGCGAGGTCAACCATGTTTGTGCGTGGTTGATAACCAAAGGAGACGTGGTGTAGCGATTGCAGGGTTCGAATCAGTTTTCATTGGAAGCCGGATCGTCAACGTCGAGTTCTCCATCAATCGACTTACTACTACCTGTCGGAAGATCGGGCCATCGTTCGCATCAATCATTATTGAAGGTTATGCAATCGAAGAGGTCGTCGAATTCTGCGTGACTACATGGCTCAGGTAGAACTGATAGGTGTGCCTCGGTCCCAATATAAGGGGAGGCTCTAGGGCCTCAGGACCCTACGAAGGAAAGCAATCACGCCTGATCCAGTTGCGTGTGCTCAAGCCCATTTCACAGTTTTGCAACACATGGCTATTGTGGCCTCGTATATCGATGGGCATAAGAACTGGCTACGACAAGAGAATCTGACGCAGCCAGAGTACTGGATCACCAGACAGCATAACCTTCAGTTCAACAGATGGTTCAAGGAGCAACAACCCATCACTGCAAGCTCATCAGGTGATACGCTGACAAGGTTTGCAAAAGGGCCAGCATTTACGGTCGTAACATGGAAAGGATACAACTTAAATGGGTACACATTTTACACAAGAGATCAGGACATGAAGAGCACAAACCAGAATAGCGGTGTTCGCATTGATGCGCTGAATACCGTTGGATCAACGAGGAGCTCGTACTATGGGTTCTTTGAAGAAATTTGGGAGCTCGACTACGTACTTTTCAAGATCCCCTTATTTCGGTGCCGTTGGGTTAACCTGCAGCACGTGAAGGTTGACAAGTACGGAGTCACAACTGTGGACCTCGAACGTGTTGGATACTAAGACGAACCATTTGTTCTCACTAACCAAGTTGTTCAAGTCTTCTACGTAACTGACCCGTCCAACAAGCAGTGCCACATTGTTCTTCAGGGAAAAAGGAGGATTGTCGGAGTAGACAATGTGGTAGATGAAGAAGAATACAATCAGTTTGATGAGTTGCCTCCAATTGGTACCGGCGTATCAACCCAGGAAAACCAAGCTGAGGAAGCCAGCTACAAACGTGTTGATCATCACGAAGGGCTAATTTTTGAACAAAAAGAATAAGCAAATGGAGTTGCCCTGATATGTGCAATAATTGTAATTAATCAGCTGTATGTGTTATAATAAATGAGATGTATGTATTATAATAAATGAGATGTACGTATTATAATTATATTAAGGAAAAAGTGGCTTATCCCAAACGGTTCTGGGATTGAACTATCTGGGAAGTGTCTCATCCCAGACGGTTGTGGATTGAACTGTCTGGGAAGTATCTCATCCCAGACGGTTGTGAATTGAACCGTTTGGGATAAATTTGTCCTAGCCGGTTCCAGGCCAGAACCGTCTGGGATGAGCCAATTTTCCCGGATGGTTAGAGGCCAGAACCGTCTGGGATGTCCCTGCCACGTGCGGCATTGGGGCTATCGCACGTGCTACATCCTCTTGCCACGCTAAGTCCCAAATTAACTCAGTTTGCAAACCTAGCTAGCTAGCTCTCCACCCTCAGCGGTGCCCTCCTCCCCTCCCACATGCCCTCCGCCTCGGCGGCGCCCTCCACCCTCCCCTGTGCCCTCCCCTCCCCCACGCCCTCCCCCCTCAGTGGTGCCCTCCTCCCCTCCCCTGTGCCTGGCCTGTCCTTCGGCGACGCCGTCTCCCTCCCCCGTGCCCTCCCCCTCGGTGGATGATGAGACCATGCCAGCCCATCATGCCATGCTTCTATCTCAAGGAAAGATAAGGGCCCAACAACTTCTGATACTCCAAGACCACCCCAAGATCAAGCCCAATTCGTTCATGAGTCCAGTTCGGCCCCCAGGAGCAGTCCAACTAAAAATTACCATATCTTGGTCATACGAAGTCCGTTTGAGGCGTTTTTGGACTCTATCGATAAGCCCACGAAGAGACCTCTCCAACGGAAGTGGTTTAACGTCCAAACTCCTTCTAGATCGACGGAAAAAATTAAAACAATATGACAAACAGAATCTGCCGGGTGTAGCGACATCTCCACTTGGGCCCAACGGCCTTGTACGATCTAGGGTTGCACGGCCACCCCCTTGGCCGCCTCCCTTGCCCTCTTCCTCATATATATTCAGTAGCCGTTGCTAGAATAGATGGGTTTTGCTTAGATTACAACAAGTCACTTTCTCAGTTCTTCGCCGTTCATCGGTTTGTGGAACCCCAACTCGTGTGCTTAATATAATTCGCAATTTCAGATTGCATCTTCTATGTTCTTGCTTGTGTTCTCAATTTGCATGCAGGGATAAGCCTTCTTGGCGCGGTCAACCGTGTTTGTGCATGGTTGATAACCAAAGGAGCCGTGGTGTAGCGATTGCAGGGTTCGAATCAGTTCTGATTGGAAGCCGGATCGTCAACGTCGAGTTCTCCATCAATCGACTTACTACTACCTATCTGAAGATCGGGCCATTGTTCCCATCAGTGGTGCCCTCCTCCCCTCCCCCATGTCCTCCCCCTCGGCGACGCCCTCCTTCCTCCCTCGTGCCCTCTCCCTCAGCCGCACCCTCCCCCCTCAGTGGTGTCCTCCTCCCCTCCCCCTCAGTGGCGCCATCCTTCCCTCCCCTATGGTGCCCTCTACACTCCCCCGTGCCCTCCTCCCTCCCCCGTGCTGTTCCAACTGTGAGTATAGTTCACTTTGCTGGCTGTGGGTTTGAGATTGCTCTGTGATGATACTAGGGTATATAATGATATTGGCAATTTATTATGTGAATAAGGCCTTCAACTGATAGACTTACATGCTTTACAAGTCTTGATGCACGCACTGTATGAAAGTCTGAAAATTTATTCAGTTCAGTTTTGCTTATTTGTGATTATTGTCTATAATCTTACCCATCATTTCCTTGTTCGGATGTGTTTTAATCTTATTGGTAAAAGTTATCAACTGCTAGTGCTTAATCTGTCTATTGGTGCAATTGCTCGTACTGTTGGCTGATTACTGCTAGTGATTTGGTTCGTATGTCATTCGTATACTAATCTGGATACATGTTGTTTTGAATTTAATTTGTCATTTAGGACTTTAATAACAGTCAATCTTGTTGTCAATTCTTATTGTGCAACATGTTAAGGTGGTAATGGTTTAAGGCCTTATTCACTCAACGAATTGTTTTGCCCATTCGTGATTGAGGTTGAAGATTTGTAATCTTCAAACGGACCCTAAAATCTGAGAGCAACATAATACGACTTGCCTTCATATTGTGGTGGGAGACTTGATTCTTTGTATGAATGACATAACATTCATAATATGCTTTAACTTGTGATTATTTTGTTATACGAAATTAGCAGAACATTCTTAAAATTCATTTGAACTTACCTATTAGTCCACATTTGCTTAATTGATAGTTTAGCTTCTCTTAACTTACCTACTCTTAATTGAAATTTGCTTCTCTTAACTTACCTACTTTTAACGTTGCATCGTACAAGATGGCATCCCCTCAATCCTCGCCGTCAAATGGATCTGATGACATGCCCAACATGGAAGGAAGGAGGCATGGTCCAAGAGGGCTTAGTAAAAGGCCTCAGAGCCAATACACCATCACGGCGGTCGATCCGCATGATGGGGCCCCTACTGCTCCTCCAAAGGCTACGGCAGCTTTCCGAACCATGTGCTCGGACACGTATCGTAGTAGGAAGAGAAGCAAAGCCGAGGGTGAGGAATGGCTCGTGGCCTTGATTGAGGAAAGGCTCAAAACGCAGTTCGAAAATAAGCTACGAAGCCTTGAGGAACGGATGGAGCAAAGTGTGGTTGCGGAGTGGCAGGCACGGAACCAGCAAGCCCAAGAAGCACCGGTACAGTTCAGCCCAACCAACCGTCCGAGCAGTTGTGCATCTGCCCCTGAGACGGATGTGGATGAAGTTAGATTTCCTCCTGATGACACCCGGGTAAGATGCCTACAATACTCCTTACATAGACCTGTTGGGGTAATATGCCTACAATACTCCTTACATAGATCTGTTGGACGTGTTAGCTAATTACTTGTGTACCCTTATGTAGGTGCCCACGCCGTGCAATCTACAAGTGAGGCTTGCCAACGGCTCTATTCCCATACAAGCTACATGGGGACAAGTGTACTCATCCAGCGTAGGGGCGTTTATTCACGGTCATTCTTTAGAGCCAGGCTACGCGAAAGTCCAAGTCGATAGTGTACATGAAATGTTCAAGACCGTCATGCTGTAGATGCCCCCAAATGATGAGATCATCACACTAGGGGTTACCATCGGCACATTTATCCAGTGGCTCAAGAAGGACATCTTCTTCGACGCCCAACTAGGAGCATTGATGCTACTAGCACTACCGGAGCCACATGATGTGCCAGAGCTACTAGCACTATAGGAGCCATGTGATCAACTGAAGGAGCCTGCCAAATCAGCTACAGTGTCCCGTTAGGAGTAGACCGTTACTGCAGTTCGGGCCCAATCGTCTCCTGTGAAGAATATATTTGGTAGAAGGGGAAGCAGAGACAAGGGCAAATCGAAAGGTACCAGATCAGCCCGTGACATTCCGTTTGCCTCGTTGGTGCGGCAATTTGAGTTGCGGCAGCCGTTCGTAACGGATCAACATAAGAAGACGCTTACGTTAGACTGCGAACGATTGCAAGATTGGTGCATGCAACAAACCAACAAGCCGGTGGCACAACGAACATCGAGTATCTTGGTAAGCTTCAAGGAGGAGCATTTCTTACACCGGTATTTAGATGGCATATTCGTGGTCGGCTTCTCCGACTTGTTCGATCTGTACAACCTTAGAGCGCTTGACGCCTCACTCATAAGATGTTGGACACTATAAGTGTGTGCAATCACCGTCTACATTTCTATCACACTGATAAATATCATATATATATGTAATCCTTGATTTTGTATATGTAGATATATGATCTTGCAAGCAAGAGCAAGGAAAAAAACGGTGGGTTTCGCCGACCCACACATGGTGTCCAAGCAAACCAAGGACAAAAATAAACTAGTCATCCACGAATACGTGGAAAAACTAATGCTGGCACATTCGGACAAAAAATTCATACTTTTACCCCACAACCCAAGGTAAGTGCTTCGTCCAAATGCTATACTTGTTTATTTGTCTATATATCACACTTCTGACCATGACGACATACCGGTGTAGGTATCATTGAGTTCTACTCGTACTTATACCAAGACAGAACCGGGTAATTTACCTTGATTCCAAAAAGGGCGGCAGCCACGACTTGAAGCCTATCATACATTTACTCGAAACATCGTTCGGTGTCTACAAATACCGCGGAGGGCCACACAAGAAGAACCCAGCCAGTCTAAAGCATACTTTTGACTATCTGGTATCTGATAGTACGCATTAATCCTTCACACTCCATAAATTAACCTTCAGAACTAATTAACCTATTATATTTTGGGAGTGCCACCAGCAGCCGAAGGCCAATAACCAATGTGGATTCTACGTTTGCCACAACATGGCACTCCTCGTTGGTTCAGAGAAGACCAATGACATACAGGTTTGTCGATCTTGTAACAATTGTCTCCACTTATGAATTTATATACACGCAAGACTTAACTCTTCTCATCGACAGGCTTGGCAATGCGCTAAATCTGCGTTGGAACAGGCTGACCTCCTAAGTATTCGAGGAAACCTCTGTTCCTTCTTCATGAATGAGGTGTTAGATCCAAAGGGCAGATGCAACTCGAAATGAATCGATGAGTTGTGAATTTGTTAACCATGCATTCATATTAATTTGTCAGCCTTGTGCTATGAATTTGTCATTTGTACTTCTGAATCCCATTGGTTAGTATATATGTCAGTTCATTTCTGAAATGGATGGGTTGTACTTACGTTGTAATGTGCAATCTAAGTTCATTTATGAAATGGATGCGATGCAGGTTATGTAACATGTGATTGGAGATCAATATTTTTTAAATGTATGTCATTAATTATAATATGCTCGTGATTTTGTGTACTGTCTTTTGTTTCAGAGGGCATGGCTAGCATTTCCTGAGGCTAGCCTATTAATAGAAATTTAGTAAAAAATACAAAATCAACATCACAGACGATTCTAAATAAGAACCGTCTGTGATATAGGACCATCGGAGACAGTTCCAAAGTGGAACCGTCTGTCATGAGGTAATCATCACAGACACAGATGGTTTTATCCAAAAACCATCTGTGATAATTCCCTCATGACAGACGGTTCCACTTTGTAACTATCTCCGATGGTCCTATATCACACAGACGGTTCTTATATAGAACCGTCTTCCAAAAACCGTTTGTGATAATTCCCTCATGACAGACGGTTCCACTTTGTAACTGTCTCCGATGGTCCTATATCACACAGACGGTTCTTATTTAGAACCGTCTGTGATGTCATATCATCACAGACTGTTCCTAATTGGAACCATCTGTGATGTATCACCATCATAGACGGTGCTAAGTTAGAACCGTTTGTGATGAGATTTTTCATAGACGGTTGGAAAACCGTCTATGATGACTCTTTCTCATCACTGACACTTTGGTACAGACGGTTCAAAAAACCGTCTGTGATGACGGTTACGAACCGTCTGTGATAAGGGATTGTCTAGTAGTGTGAGTTGTAAAATTGTGAGGAAATATGTTTTGCTTAAATCTGATTTCCTCATTTGTTGTTATATAAATAGCATTCCGTAAATCCAAACGAATAATGAAATATAGGATATAGACATATATGCTGCGTATTTTCTAGCTTGTGCAAAAGTGAGGATGGTTTTTGTAACATCCAGAAAAAAGGATAATAATAAGAAATTAAATAATATATATTTGAATAATTTTTAATTTGTATTTCCCTGGGATTTTCTAAATTTTCTATGAGTCTCCTTGATTGCTTTTGATTATTGCTTAAAGAGAAAATTCCTTTTTCTAACCAACCAACCATTACTTAAGTAATAAGAAAAGATTTGTAAAACAATAAAATAACAAAAACAATTGCTGTAAAATTTGTGGAGCTATCCAGAACACAAAAATATAATTTTAAAGTCATGACAAAGTATTAAATGATGAAAAGAAAGGTAATTTAATGAATCAAGACTAGCAATAGTAAAAATGTCAGAAATTAAATGTTCATAATTTCGATGTGAAAATTTTTATATTATCTTCTCCCTGGATAGAGTCATCTTCAGTAAAAATATCAGGAGATAATCCTTAGGTTTGATATTTATAAAAATTCAAAAACTGAATAGCTAAAAATCTCGAAACTTCAGTGTCAGAATTTTATTAAATAAAATATAAAGAATATGAATATGAAAATTTTACAGGAGGTTAAAGTGTCTATAGGAAATCTGTAAAAAACGTTTCCAAATTTTTGAATAAGTTATAAATACCTAAATAAATATAAGACAGAATGCATAAATTTGTGCATAGTGCACTGTCAGAATTTTTGTAAATTCTACAGGCGTCGAATTGGTCTGAAATCTTTATGATAGATCCTAAACTAGCTCTGGTACACTCAGTACATTCCTCATTAATTTACCGATTAGATAGGCATCAGATTTAGTGAACCAATTTAGCCCTCTTGCAGTTCAAGCCGGAATTCTCCTTCTCTTTCTCTCTGCCGCGCGGGCCTGATTCACTTTGTGGTCCCACCTGTCAGCCTCGGCTTGTGTCTTCTTCCTCTCGCAGGCGAGCTCACGCATGGCTGAATCAGCTCGCCGGTTGTAGCTCACGCCACCGCGGCAGCTGCGCTTCGCTCAAGGAAACTGCCTTTGCAGGACTTCGCTACGCATCGTCCTTGCCCGGATTTCCCTCAAACCGCTCGTACTAGCTCCTGTTTTGGCACCGCAAAACTTAGCCAAGTTCACACCAGGTGACAGGATTGTCTACAGCGAATCCTTGGCCTATAAATACCGAAGCATGATCGCCAAAAACAGTGCTTCAAAATCCCTCTTGTTTCACCTAGTTTCATCCACCGAGCTCTGCCAATTTCTCATTTTCCCGAATCAGCTGAAGAACCCTAGCTTTCGGTTCATGATCAATTGAAGGTGATGCAAGCAACCATTCATCAAAAGCTTTTCATTATAGCATCACCAGCTCACAAGAATCAAAACCGCTCTGTTATTTCTAGGAAATTCTGACCGGAGCTCTGCTGCCACTACGCCCCCTTCTTCTGTGAAACCGACGATCGGTGGTGAGCTAATCCGGCCCTTCTCTGAGCTACCTTTTGGCAAAAATGAAACCACTGGAAACCATAGATGCTAGAACCGAAACCCATTCCATCGGGGATGCCCTCTGTCGCCGGCACATCTCACCGCCTCCTCTGCCTCCGCATGTCCACTGTGGCGAGATGGTTCAGCTAGTCGCCGGTAAGAATGGGTACAACCATTAGACGCGCTATAGTGTACTGATGCTAACCGTGCCCTCGGCCGGACCAGATCCTTGCCGGCAGTGAACCCTAGCTCGTGCCCTGTTCGGTCTCGCAGACAAGCGGGCCCGAGCTATCATTGTCTCAGTCGGATTTGAACGGGAACTATTGGCGCGAAGCAAAAGACATTTTCGGTATTCCAAAAACGTATTTTGCTATTTTCATTAGATTTTTGAATCGGTTAAAAATTCAAACTTGAATATCTTTCGCATTTGAAGTCCAAATGAGATGAAACCAATTTCTAAATTCATCTAAGCTTTGAAAATATGCAAAAATATTTTGAAAAACTATTCTGGAAAATTATTTTGATAAAAGATGAATAGTATATATAAAAATAGACTAAATGTAGAAACTTTGCAAATAAAGTTAAATTTATGTGGAACCAATTTTATCATGATCCTCTTCTGCTATGAACCCATTTATATAAAAATATTTGGGTAACTAGATGTTTTATGTCTTTTCTATTAAAGTCTAATATTATTAGTGATTATGCAATAATAACTAAATTAATAAGGAAAGAATTTTTGGAGGTTTGTTAAACATATTTCTTTTCAGCATGATGGTAGTATAACGTTGGGCTAGGTAAAAATATTGATCAAACAATGATTTATGCAAATAGGATGTGTTTTAGTATGAAGAGCATAATAAGCATATGCATATGTATATATATACATATATATATGTGTGTGTTCATGCAAGACCATACCTGCATCTAAAAAAATTAGATCATGAAGATGTGGTAAATAACTTAATGTGTCATGCCTACCTAATAAAATGGCAACAAGAAGTTGGGTGATAAATGTTTAATTCAAAAGTCTTTAAATACATTGCTTTGCATTTGAATCCCATTAATAACATACTATTTTATGATATCACCATAAGACAAATCTTTCTACTTCAAATAAGCCTATGTTCTTGATCTTATTGCAGGGATGGACTGCCATGTTGTACTTATTTATGTTTCTTCTTCCATAAAAAGGGCTTCACGTCACTGGGCTGGTGCAAAGCTAGGTCTAGGTAATATAACAGTTATGTTATGATCTCTCTGTGGCACACCAAAGGAAGTGTGTCAATTGCGCTGCACAAAGAGATGATCATTTCTTGTGGGTAAAGCTGTACACCTCTGCAGAGGGAAAATCTAATTAATTAGCCGCAAATACGGTTAAAGGCACTTGGTAAAGTCATCTCATGGTTAGAGTTTTAATATTTCCAAAATGATTTGATGGGGAAATGGTGTTTTGGAATTTATTTCATGTCAGGGGATGACATAGGAATGGATTGAATCAGTCGGGTAGACTGTGTTGTGATGATTAATTTATGCTGTCAATACTTGTTATTGCAAAAAATGCTCTTTTACAAACTTCGGATGCAATCTGGTATATGATTATGCGTCAATTTGCTAATGCAAAAATAACTGTAGAAACCATTCCATTGCCATGACCTGCATTTATTTATAGTTGCATTTGCGATACACTATGAGACTTGCTGAGTACACCATGTACTCAATCTTGCTATTAATGTTGTTTTTAGGTGATGATATCGAATACTCCGATGATCATTACGACCATACAGGATTCGGGGGCTGTGATGACGATCTTTTCTAGGGCTATACCTTGTCTGTTGCCTAAGGGTGAATGGGCATACTATAAGAGAAATAAAGCTTTCGCGGTTACTTCAAGTTTTTGGCTTGTAATACTATTATGTAATCTCAGACGCTTAACATGTGTAACATTATTGTGTATGGATGTGATCTCAATTTGTAAACTGTGCGTACTAGCCACTGATCATGGGACTAGTACAGTTTGCATAGGGAACCCATTGTTGGTATTAATTATCAAAAATGGGGGCCTTACAAGTTGGTAACAGAGCCATGCAGATAGTAGGAAAACCTTAGTTAGCATGGCCACTAGTCAAAAGAAAATTTAATAAATATAAAAACTAGTGCTTAATTCATAAATATATCTTTACCAATACTTCTCTTTAATTATCTTAACTATCTGTTAATCTTCCCTATCTACTCTAAATTGGAAAATTCTAATTTTTTTTAAAACAGCTGGATATTGTCCTATGCTATGAGTCGAATGCTCGTGAGGAGATAGGAATTAAGGGAGTGCTAGCCAAGATGTTGGATGTGGCACAATATACTGAGAATCCTCGCTATATGGTGTACTACGTGGCCCTTAGTTCCTCTGTAGTCGAGTATGCAGCCCGACTGCATACTCCTGCCCGCGCTTCGTATGAAGAAGGGGAGCGCAATTTCGAAGGCTTTGGCTCAACTATGGATATTGCCATGAGTGATGCCGCTTACACTGCTGTTGTTCATCTGCACCATGCTCTCCCTGGGCTGCATTCTGCCTATCGCCTGTATCCTTCTCAGTCGCTACTTGGAGACACTACCTACCCAGATCCTGCAAGCATTCATCTGGAAAGACTTCACACCTTGGTGGAGTTTAGTAATGCTGCTGATGAGCACCATCGTCGCATAGCTGAGGAGGCAGTTGTATGTCGTCGTCGTGTGGGCTACCTGGAGGGAGGGATCGCCCCATTTGTAAACATGGGGTTTATCTCTCGCTCAGTTCTAGGTAACGCTGCTTCCCATCGTCCCAAGACGACTCAGGCATCCCGAGATGCTTGTTCTGCTTCAGCGGGAAGCTCCATGGAGAAGTTCCCACCGCTGAATGAAGACGACCTCAACACGGGATTTGTTGGTTGGCTTGAAACCAGTGATTAGGATAGTTTAGACCTCGTAGGAGTAAGAGGTGACCCTATATAAAATTGGTAGTAAGGCAGACTTTTGGTATTGTATGGTATTGTCTTGTGTAATATACTTAGCAAGGAAAACTTTAGTATTGTACTATTAGGGATGTAAAATATTATCTATATGAATGAAAACTTTTGGGTTTCAAGAAATTTTTATGCCCTGGATTGCATTCGTAAATATTTAACATAAAAGTTAAGTTTATCACGATATTGCAAACCTTTTCATAAAAGATGGCATGGAGAAAAAAATAATAACTATTGTAATCCTTTTCTTCCAATTTGAAATATTATATTTTTATGTTGTTACTAATTGTTTCTCTTTTACAATAATTTCAGATAGCTAAAAATATAAACTGGCTTGATATTGCAAGAGAGTTGGCTGAAAATTTAGGTCATAAAAAGCATGCACCTATTTTTGATATCAAGCAAACACAAATTGGATATAATGTTTCTAGTTATGCCACCACGACACTTGAAGGCTAAAAATTGCATCATAATGTGAAGCACCATAATGAATCTAAGCATGAAGCAATTCAGGAGTCAGGCCGTAAGCTTATGCGCCGGATATGCAAAGCACACCATATTAATATGAAGGTGTATGTTCGTTCATATGAGGCCTATATGGGATCCCAAAATCCAGGAAGAGAACCAAGGCGGCGAGTTGAAAATCGACGCGAGTATTTGCGCCAATTCCAACCAGTTGGAGTGCAGAACCATCCACTTTTACCTTCCAGTTCAGAAAGTAGCTGTGATGTAGATTCACCACCTTATTCAGTAGTTCGAGGCGTAGGGATTATACCTAGCAATTCTGATTAAGGGGAGGTAATGGAGTCTTATGTTATGTGTTTGAGGTAGTAGTTAAGTTAGTCAGTTTGTAATAGTTTTAGCCTAGGGCCAAACTACATTGTCCTCTAGACGTGTCAGACTACCGCCTCTTCAGACTACTTTGCAGAACCCCACGTTTTGTTCTATATTTTCATGAACCTCAATTCTTATTTTGCAATTTTAGATTGCTTTTATTATCGTTCTAGCTTGTTCTTCGGTTGATTGCAGGTATTGAACCTCGTGTTCAGGTTGATCGTGCCAACGGCAAGATCAATAACCCTCCGGAGTTGGGTTAGTGATTGCTAAGGCGCATCGTCGTCGTACATTGTAGTCGGATCATCAAAGTCAGTTCCACCAAATCGATAGTTATCGCTCTCATCGAAAGATCGGGACAACAATCTTTCATCACCTTCCTTTGTATCCTTTACATTATCACTGCATTTCCTGTGTGGCTTGCGGAGTAATTTTGTACTCATCTTTGCTTACTCTATCTTTTTAGAGGAGTATTTCTAACAGCATTTCCTGTGTGGCTTGCGGAGTAATTTTGTACTCATCTTTGCTTACTCTATCTTTTTAGAGGAGTATTTCTAACAGTGAGGACCAAGATAACTAGGCCACTGCCCCAGTTGATTGCCTGTGGCGAATCTATTAGGTTCTACTACTGGTTTTATTCTGCTTCCGCTGAAATATTTTATTTGGCCTACGTGCCATCTTTATTGTAAACTCTGATTATTAATAAAGTGCGTTGGATATGTTATGTTTTCATCTTTGTTGTCTGTACTAGCTTTTCCTGCACTAGTACATAATTCACAAAGGATTTTAGAAGTGTCTTTTCGGGGTCTGACAAAGTGGTATAAGAGCCATATCGACTGTAGGAGTAGCCTTAGTTAGAATTGATTAACCTTAAGGACTTATTTTGAAATAATAAAATATTTCGTCAAAGTTATACTCTCATCTTGTTCTATCTTGACCTTACCTTAAGTCAATATTTAAAAGGAATCGTATCTATTTCTTTTCCTTTTAAAATGATAGATGGTCTGAGATAGCATCAAGAAAAGTGATGGATGGACAAGCACTCTTCAAAGTCTACTACAACCTCCACCCCAAAGGTCGTGAATATCAAGACCAGAGGAATACCATACTTAAGGTCTATACTAAACTATCCATTTCAGTAGACGAATTGTGAGCTGTCATATTTTCTCTTTTGTGGCATCTATAATAAATAAGTTGGTGTTTATTGCTTCTTCGTTGGATGAATATCTTTATCCCCCTTGATCTCAGTCTTCTTCTTTCCTATCTTTTTGAAAACCAACTGATGGTGAACACCCGTCGCAACAGAAGTGGGATTGATCTAAATAACGTGGCTCCTGAGAACAACAATGCACAGAAGCTCCTACCACCTCCTCTAGCTGAAGGCCTTAGTTGGCAGCAAATGATGGCCAACTAGAATCAGTTAATTCAACTCCTTGCCCAAAGCAATAACAACACTCAGGCTACTCAAGCTGCTGCACCATAACCTCATCAACAGTCATGCCTATCAGAGTTTATGAGGACAAGACCTTTGAATTTTTCTAATAGAATCGAGCCAACGGACGCTGATGATTGGCTCAGGACAGTTGAAAAGAAATTGGATATTGTCCAATGCAGTGACCAGGAGAGAGAGTTCTCTTTGCCTCCCACTAGCTCAATGGACCAGCTTCAGAATGGTGGGACAACTTCCGTATCACCCACTAGCTTCAGAATGGTGGGACCAGCTTCAGAATGATCAGGCCATCACTTGGGATGAGTTCATTTAGGCTTTTCGGTGAGCCCATATTGCATTTGGTATTATCTCCTTGAAGAAGAAGGAATTTCGCAGTCTACGTCAAGGAGGCCGTACTGTGAGTTAGTATCTGCACAGGTTCAACCAGTTATCATGGTATGCGCCAGAAGACATGGCCACAGATGAGGCTAAGCAGGAGAGATTCCTCGAAGGGCTCAATGACGAGTTGTCTATCCAGTTTATCTCCCACGACTACTCTGACTTCCAGCAACTGGTCAACAAGACACTTCGTCAAGAAGGCAAGAGCCAGGAAATATAGAACTACAAAAGAAGAATAGTTGCACAAAGGTTTAATCCGAGAGCTTCTCCCAAAGCTCGGATGGTTACATCACAGTCAGTCCAACCTATGCCGGTAGCTAAAATTGAGGAGTCATCCATGGTGAATCGCCCTGACAGTTCAGAGAACTTCAATGCAAGCCAGAGTGGACCAATACAGAAGGATTCACCTCTTACCACCGGAGTCACATGCTTCAACTTTCAGGAAGTTGGGCACTTCGCCAAAAATTGCCCTAAGAAGCAGCAAAATGCAAGACCAAATATGAACAACTCTGGAGCCTCCAACAATGCATCAAGAAGGCCACAAAACTTTGCCAAAGAGCACTTAAACAATGTCACAACTCAGGCTGAACATGATATACAGCAGGGTACGCCCGAGAATTAAGTTGAAGGATCTATAAACCTACCTTCTTGCTAGTCTCTCCAAATCTCGGGGACGAGATTCATTTTAAGGGGGTTGTTTGTAACAACCTAAAAATTCCATTTTAATTTGTTTTATTTAATTTGGAATTTATTTTGAATTTTACTGATTTTATTAATGCTCTTTTCACAATTCTAGTTTTACAAAATGGATTTCTACAGAAAATTAAAAATTTTAATAATTCTGAAAATAATTTTATTGGGTTCCAAATATTCCAAAGTATTTTTTAGAATTTTTCCAAGATTTGTAGAGCCATTTTACTATTTTTAGAAAATGTGCTTTTCTCTTAGCTTAGATAAATCCGAAAATTGGGGGTCCCACCTGTCATATGTTTCTTCAACCTCCATCCATGTCCAGTAGAAGCTCCTATCTCTTTCCTCCATTAGGGCTTGCAACAAAGCTTTATTTCTCCATGATTATTCTACTGTTTCTTGCCAAATAATTGTGCAATCAAATCCCCATTTCATTCCCCACATTCTAAAAGCCGTTACCCAAATTGAAACCCCATGATTTGCCCTAAATCTCCATTAATCCCCATTTTCGGCCACCGCCATTCCCGCTTCAATTGCGTCCCCTCCGGTCCTCCTCTCGGGCTATAAAAGGGAGCATTGGGTGCGCAATTCACCCTCTGTCCATTTTACCACTTTCCTCGAGCTAATTCGCCGTCGTTTCGCCGAAAAAAATGCAAGAATCGTCGCTCTTTATTTTGCTCCGGCTACCACCTTTTTCGCCGGCTCTCGCCGCCAGCCGGCTTCCTCCAACGTTGCGGTCACTTACGCCGGTTCCACCGCACCGCGCCGCTGCCATCCGGGCCAGCCAGCCTCTCCCCTGGCCCTTTTCCCCCTTGTGCCATGGCAATGGGGACAACTTCTCAGTCCCGTGACGACCAGCCGTGAGCATCCAGCGTGGAAAAAAAGCAGAAAAAAAGTGAGGAGAGAGATTATCAATCGGGAAAAAAAGAAAATGAATAAAAAGGGTAGAGAAAAATAGAGGGAAAAATTCAGAAAAAATTCAAAATTTAAATTTGAACTCTGGAAATTTTATTTATAAAAGATGTTTTAAAAATTCAAAGATCCTTTCTTCATCTTTTTCAGCGATTTTAAATCTTCTAGGAGCCGTTTTCTCCCGTTCGAACTCCGTTTGGCCCCTTTTTCTTTCTAAATTCACCTAAAATTCTAAATTTCACTTTATGTCAGTTTGATGTTTTATTCAAATTTATTTGAATTTGGATATTTTACACGTATATATTTCGGAGAGCCAGATGAGTTCGCAGCCGACGATCTCGAGCAACTACTCTAAGATTAAGGCAAGTTGCACATCTTGACCATATTTGATCCCAGTTTTTAAATAATTTTTGTTTTAAATGTAAATGCATGATTATTTATATTAAAAATAGTTTAGTCCCAATTTAAATTGAGTAGTTATACCCTATTTTGATTATGATCCTGTTGGCGCCAAAAAACGTGAAGAGGGTTAATCGGTCACAACACACCGGACGAACGTCTGGTTCAAAGGTTCGAGGCATGCTAACTAATTTGATCTCGCAATCGGTAAGATAAATATAAAATATACTCAAAGCCGATTTAGTCAATATAATCGCTAAGATCTAAAATAGCTAAAAAGACGATTAGATTTACAATAACATAAGTCTAATTAGCTTGATTGGCGTAACAAAAGATGATCAACAATCAGTGATGCGCAACTTTATTGATCAAAATCGGATTACAAAAAGAAATATAAATTACAGAAGCTACACCTAGTCGACACGAAAAGTAAATAAAAGTAAGGTGTATTAGTTGATTGGACTCCTTTCTTTGCTTGCTTTCAACCATCTTTTATAGTCATCGGCCAATCGTGTCCTATTCCAACACGCTATGAAAACTTGATCCGTATCGGCCTTGATCTGGACGGCTTTTCCAAAATATCAGCTTTTTTCAAAAATCAATAACCTTCTCATACCGGATATCGGCTATGATAGGTCAACCCTTAGCCTGACAATTTTGACCATCCCTACGAAATCTTGGTGCAAACATATGCCCCCTATTTTTGGGAGATAACTTGTTATCTTCCAAAAATCTTAACCATTGGCTCGAATATCGTCGGCTTGACAGGACATCTTCATCGGTAACCGTTGCATTAATTGTGCTATAAAAAATCTTGATATGCATATTGTACGTTTTAACTGCTCACGCCGTTTCACCTTTTTACCTCCAGTATAAATATGCAGTCCCCACATGATCATTCTCACGCACTTAAGCTCTTCAGACGTCCGAAATCAGCTTCTTCATTGTAGCCAACAAATCCTTCAGTGCTTGCTTCCTCTGCCTCTCAATCGGCTTCTTATCAAGATCGACTGAATGGATTCCCAGCATGTACTCATCCCGATTCCTGACAGGAACGCCCAGTACTAACTAGGCCCGGTAGGAAATTTAGACCATAACACAGTCATAAACGAAGAAATTCATCATCTCCCTCTATCGGCTGCTGGGTATAACATAGAGGGATGGAGTAAAAGTTTTAGAGCTTGGCCGACAGCACTCAAGGGGTGGAAGAGTTGGTACAATCGGATAGCAGCCCAAAAGAGGGAAGTATGGGAGAGAATGGGAATAGCAGAGTGCCTCCCCCTTTCCTTAGCCGATCCAGAGGCCAATGAGCCCTTAGTAACCACAGCTTGCTATTTCTGGTCGGATACGTTTAAGGCTTTCATGTTCCGTACCGGTCTTGTCGGCCCAACTCTTCTGGACGTAGTCCAATTGTGTTGTCTGAGGCCAGACGGGGAGCAGATATTGACTTACAGCACCAAGCCCAAATACAAGCTTATTAGGTCCAAAGGTGAAGGGTAGGATAAGTACATCAGCAATAATAACAAAGTGAATGGGCTAGTATCGGACGAAGAACATGTGGCGTTCCTTAACCTCTGGCTAGATAGATATCTTTTATGTGGAGTTTCTCTTGGGCCAACCCAAGTATATTAGACCATAGCAGAGTGACTAGTAGAGAGCCATCGGCTAGTTCTCGGAAAGATGCTGCTAGTGGCAGTCTATCAGATGATGTATATCATAAAGAGTCGTCTATTTACAGGCTTCGCTAGTTTTACTATCAGCAATGTCGGAGGACCGCTTTAGTTTATTCAAATTTGCCTATATTGCCTGTTGAGCAGATCGTTTGCTTTGATCTCGGCTGAAGATACAACATTTTTGCGTGAAGATACACAAGAGGGTGTAGCAACTCAATTTAGAGCTAGCTGATGTTATGGTGAAAGGTTTATAATGTGCTCTGGGAATGAGACAAAAGTCACACCCATCGGCTCAAACAAGTATTTATCATTCTTCTTACAGCTCGACAGTGATGACTTCAAACATAATGATTTCTTCAGCTACACAAATACAGCCGATTTTCCATGGCCTTCCTTTCTTCATTTAGATGCCGATAGTGCTTTGATGCATCAAGAGACTTTGGAATTTTACAAGCTTTTTATCTCGCCATGTATACTGCATGTCGACCTTCACACGAGAAATCATATTTTTAGGTTTCATATGAATTATATCACCCATCAGTTTATGCTAGGCAATTGGGCTTTGGTCAAGTTGTTCCAAACCTCCCATCCTTGATCGGCTTAAGCCAAGAGCCAGAGTACATAAAGCTGTTGTAGCTAATATCATTCTTGAAATAGCCGACGAGATTTAGATTGAAGACTTGCCACATTTTATATTGAATACTCGTCAGGCAGGACGATTCTCTACCTGGTGGTTAGCAGTTACAGAGGCACTTTATTCTGAGAAAACACCATCGACTATCATTAATGCATTCTTTCCAAACCTCCCTGAGCCGACAATAGTTACTAACAATGACTCGAGCAACAAGACTAGTTCCTCCGGATATACTAATACAAGTTTGGTAGAAATTACCGGAGAGGTATCGACTTGAACGAATCCTTTTGTCGTATACATATTTTTCATTCATCTAATGCTTGTACTTAATCTGCTTTCTTCCTTTTTTTTAGACCAAAGCTACAGGGAAGCAGGTTGTGAAAGACCATGTGGAGGTCTACCCATGTTTGTGATGAGTCATTAACATTGCTTAATCATGTAGTGCTTGAGTTTGAGGGTGATTTGGAGTTTAAATCAAATTTTGAAGCAATGGAAGAAAGCCCCATCTTTTGTGGTGCTACCGGCCGACGGTGCCACCGACCTGAGGGCGGTAGCACTGGCCGGTGGTGCCACTGACCTAAGGGCGATTGCACCGGCCAGCGGTGCTACCGGCCTCGGTGCGGTAGCACCTGCCATGGGCGGTAGCACTGACCTGCCATGAGTGAAAATGCATTATAAGTTGTGATTTTTGATATATTATTGAATATCCTTATGTGTATTGCTATGTGATGGGTATTTCCTTGCTTTTGATGGTTGCAAGATGTCGAAGCACGGTCATGGTGAGGCGAAGGATGACCAAGACTAGGCGAGGTGCGCCGGAGGTCCAGATTGTCGAGGATCATCGGAAGATGATCGGAGACAGAGTCGTTGCAAGCCTAGAAGACAAGGAACGGAGGAGATGCTAGCTAGACAGTACGTGGATCAATGAGGGTCGTCGGTTCACGGTCTAGTTGATAGGATAGCAGGTTTAGTTAGTATGCTTTAAATTGCATGCAAAACCCGTTAAGTTAGAGGGTTTCGAGTTAGCCCTATGCAGTGTGTGTGAGTCAATCCTAGCCCTTAATGGTGTTCCTTAGGGTTGAGAGACTCATCCAAGGGTGGAGGATGGCTCAAGGGTAGTATAAATGGAGGGGTAGGGGTAGCCTTCCCCCTCTTAAAGGTTTTAGAGGTTTTGTGCTCTTTTGAACTTTGCCTACCATGTTGTGGGGCTTTGTAAACCTCCCTTCTAGAAATGAAAAACCAAATTCTATAAATTCTGAATTTATTTTCGACATTTACATTCTGCACTTAAATTCGCCATGTCAATCCTTTAATTGAAATCAGAGCTGGTTTTGCTCTTTTATAGATCTTGACCGGTCTCGAGAGCCATGGCGTCGGACAAATATTCCACCAAGCCTCCCAATTTTTCTGGAGTTGATTTTCCTTTATGGGAGTCCCAGATGGAGTCATACATCACTTCCTAGGGCTTCCTGATATGGCAGAAGGTGAAACTCCCGTATGAGGTTTTTGCTGATGAAAAAACTTCACGGCCGGCAATATGTGTGACATTGAGGCGAATGCTAAGGCACGGAACATCCTCATATAGGGCCTTAGCCATAGTGAGTACGACAGGATTTCTCACCTTTATTTTGCTGAACAGATCTGGGTGACCCTTGATGCTTACCATGAGGGCACCACTTAGATCAAGACAGTGAGACAAGACCAATTCAAGTGTGATTAAAACAAATTTGAACAACAAGCTGGTGAGAGTCTTGATGAGTGTTTCGGTCATTTTACCAAGATTTTAAGAGATCTTTGAGTAGTTGGTTGCATATAACCTGACTCGGATAATACTCGACATTTCTTGACTGCACTTGATTTGCGTGTTTTGGAGATGATAGTGACCACCATCAAGGACACCACCGACTTGTCGACTCTGACTCTTGATGGGATTTATTCCCAACTCAAGACTCATGAGATCAACGTCGTCTCTCACAAGATGAAATCTTAGTCGATGGCCATAGTCACTGATCCCACTAGATTCACTTCTGATTCTTCTGCTGGTTTTTCCCTCACTACCCTTTGCGAGCTAAGCGATGACCAACTGAAAATTTTTCCAGAAAATGAGCTTGCTCTTTTGGCTCGCAAATTCTCATACCTACAAGAGGGTGATGGAGAGGAAGAGAGGTGGTACAATCACCTGCTTCGAGTGTGGTGACCCCAACCACATTGAAGCGAATTGCCCCAAGCTGGAGAAAAGCAAGAACAACTCCGACGATTTGGGAAAGAACGACTACACCGACAAGAACCGCAATAAGAAGTCTCCAGCTCACGAACTGGTGCGTGAGAAGAAGTAACAAAACTTCTCGAATAACAAGAAGCACTTTCACCGTGTCCTCGCCGCACTCAACGATATCAATCTCTCCGACACGGAGACCTGGAGCGTCGAAGGTGAGGATGATCCCCAAGAGAAGAACAAGAGTGTTGACGACTTCACCGGGATGTGCTTCATGGCGGATGCTAATAGCATTAGTGACTCCGAGCTCTACAGCGACTCGGACGAGGTACCTTCCTATGACCAGCTCAATGAAGCTTTCTGCAAATTAGGAAAATTTCATGCTAGAGCTAGAGCTAGGTGTACAGAGCTTGAGAAGGAAGTAGGAACTTTGACTCGGGAGTTAGCTTCATTTAGATCTTCTCCTTCCCAAGTCTCTGATGACTGTTCTTTGTGTGATGCCTTGCTTGTGAGCTAGAGAATCTAAGGACCATGCATGATAGTGTGCTCTCTGAACTTGATGGTTTTAGGTTGCAGAATGCTAGCAATGAATATGTTAATGTTATTCCTTTAGATGCTAGTTTTCTTTATGCTCACTCTACTCCCTCATGTGAAAATTGCCCTAAACTGATTGCTAAAATTGATGCCATAAGCATTCACCTTAGGAAGCTTTTTATTAGAAATAATTAACTTGAAATGCATGCTTCTAAGGACTCAGTCAGCTCATGTGAGGTCTGTAGGCAATTAAAACTTGACAATAAATCTTTAAATATCAAGTGTGCTGAACTTGCTAAGGACTTACTAGCTAAGTCACAAGAAAGTGGCTTGCGATGTGCTGAGATTGAGGGGGACTTGGATAAAATCCAAGTTGAACTTAGGAAGAAGCTTGAGGTCCAGACCCTTAAGATTAGAAATGCGCCTTACATTTCGTGTGAGGCCCTCAAAGTTGAGGCAGCTGTGCTGAGGGAGAAAAATGTACGTGCTGGTAGTTCTTCTCCTTCTGGTTCTTCTTTGTCTTCTTTCCCTGCTCTTCTGGTGCCTCTTTCTTCTGGGAGTGTGAGTATCTCATGAGCACTCTCGAGAAGTTTATAGGAGGCAAGAATAAGCTCAATCTCATTCTAAACCAATCTAAGATTAGTCGAATTAATCAGGGTCTAGGATTTGACTACTTGAAGCATGCTCGGGCGCATCTTCCCACCATTGTGCGTGGCTTCAAGAGTTGTGAGATCATGGTAGCTCTTAGGGTGAGTACCACTATGTCTAGATCTACCGGGGTTGTCCGCGGGATCTCTGATCAGAAGGTTGCTCCTCCTGCCTCTAGTAAGGCGAAGTATACATGCACCTTTTGTCCGAAGGATGGATATTTGGTAGATTTCTGCTTTAGGTGCACCAAGATCACAAGGTGTGAGCATGTTGCAGCTCTTAGGGGTATTCAGGGTCATCTCCAGACTTTGAGTACTTCTAAGGCACGCACTGCTTCTAGATAGGTTAGAGAGTTGCCTGTTTCCGGGCAGCTTTGAGGACTCGATTTTTAGGCTGTTCGATCGAGTTTTAGTCCTGGAGCTGTTCGTAGTCAGTCTTTCCGCCGTCCTCTTGATATTGCTCGTTTTTCCCATCGAGGTAGATATCAGCGTCATGAGGTGTTTTCAGGTAGGAGATTCAGGCAGCCTCACTGGGATGGTCCGGCCTTTGCACCACGGCGAGTCAACCCAGTTACAGCTCCTAGATCTTCTGCTATTGCTGTTTCTGATCTTGTGAGAGTTGAGCGTTAGAGATACACTATAGTCCAGTCTTCTTTTTTGTGGCTGGTACTTTGAGGCATTGTGTGGTTTATTATTGGGTTCCCAGATTTTCAGTTTATCCCAGTACTGAGTCATCTCTCTCTCTCTTGTGTCTTGATCAGGTTTGTCGAATAGGGAACGGAGAGGTTTGGATTATTGACTCCGGTTGTTCTCGTCATACGACTGGAGACTCTCGTTGGTTCTCTTCCCTAGTCCGAGCCCCTGGTGATGAGTTTATCGCTTTTAGGGATGCTTCTTCAGGTAGAGTCATTGCTAAAGGTACCATTTGCATTAATAATAATTTCATTCCTAAGGATGTTGCCTTAGTGAGTAAGCTGCAATACAATCTGCTTTCTGTTTATGAGCTTATCGATGACTTTTGAGGAAAGCTTCAAGAGTATTACCTGTGGAATCCTTGATTCATAAGAGGAGTTAGTTTGTGGGATTTCTAAATTTGAGAGTCTTTCGTGTTGATTTTTCTGCTTCTTCTTGAGACTCTCTTCATTGTTTGATTGCTTCTGAGTCTCGTGATCTCTCCTTCTGGCATAGGAGATTTGGTCACATCGGCTTCGACCATTTGATCCGAGTTAGCAGCCATGACCTCATTTGTGATTTGCCCAAACTCAAGATGATCAAAGACTTAGTTTGCTCTCCTTACCGATATGGCAAGATGATTGCTTCTTCTCATCCCCTAGTCACTGTTGTGATGACTGATGCACTAGGACAGCTTTTACATATGAACACTGTTGGTCCAACTAGAGTGCAGTCAACGGGTGCGAACTGGTATGTTCTTGTCATTGTCGATGATTTTTCGAGGTATTCTTAAATGTTTTTCATGTCCTCGAAAGATGAGTTTTTTCTCATTTTAGGGGTTTGGTCAGTAGGATGTCTATTGAGCTCCAGGTGCCTTACGAGCTATACACAGTGATAATGGCATGGAGTTCAAGAACTCCTACTTTGAGAGTTTCTGAGTGGATTCTGGTTTAGAGATTAGTTCTCCTCTCCCTACGTCCCTCAGCAAAATGGATTAGTGGAAAGGAAGAATAGGACCCTGGTAGAGACGTCCAGGACGATGCTAGACGAGTACAATACTCCTAGGAAGTTTTGGGCTGAGGCTATATAGCTACTGCTTGCCGTGTTTCTAATCGCGTATTCTTGAGAGCACATTTGCACCGCACTTCTTACGAGTTGAGGTATGGGCGAAAGCCCAGTGTTTCTCATTTTTGTGTGTTTAATTTTGAGTCTAGTTCTTTTGATGGTATTTTTCTAGGTTACTCGACTTCCTCGCATAGCTGTAGGGTTTGGAGTTGCGATGCGCATAAGATCATAGAGACCTGCGAGGTGACCTTTTATGAGGCTAGCCCAGGAGCTAGACTTGACATTTCAGGCTCTTCTTCCACCTTCGAGACCATTTTTGTAGAGGATAAGGATGATTGAGATGATGGTGTTTCACCTGATCTAGTCCCCTCTACACCTGAGATGCTACTTGTTTCCATTTCTGCACCTCATGGAAACTAGCCCTTACCTTCTGACTGTCCTTTGGTGAGTGGCTTTGCTCCAACCTTTTCCGTGCATGAGGTAGAGGTCACTTCTGCTTCTGGACCTCCTCGTCATATTCAGTGTTCTTATCCACCTGATCAGATCATTGGTGATCTATTTGAGCGTGTGACATGCTCAAAATCAGGCTTATCTTCTTTCTGCCTCCACTCTGCCTTTGTTGCTTCTTTTGAGCCGAAGGATGTGACTCATGCATTATTCGACGAGTCTTAGATTAATGCTATGCATGAGGAACTTGAAAACTTCGAGAGGAACAAAGTCTGGCAGCATGTAGAGCGCCCATCTGGTCATAATGTCATTCGGGTGTTACTGCAGCAAGTTGCTGTAATCAGGTGCTTTAGATTTGATCGACTCTGCATGACTTTGGGTTAGCAATAGTGAGTGTTCCACTTTTCTGTGACAACACTTTTGCTATTTGCATTGCGAAGTACCCAGTGCAGCATTCTCGGACAAAGCATATTGATATTAGATATCACTTCATTAGAGACCATGTGGAGAAGGGGGATATCACGCTTCAGTTTGTAGAGAGTAACCACCAGATAGCCGATATCTTTACCAAGCCTTTGGATAGCTCTAGGTTTGTTGCCTTGTGGAGTGAGCTTGGAGTCATGTGCCCTTACGACTTATCGTGAGGGGTAGCTGGTTTGTAGATTATGTATTATATGGTTTCTTCTAGTATTTTCTTTTTTTTTTTGCCCTTCTTAGTGATTTTGGGCTTATCTTTTATATTCTGAGTTCACTTGACTTAGACTTTTGGCACGCATTGCATGGACCTCTCATCTTATGCTATAGGTTGCTATCATGCACAATTAGCTATTCTCTCTTCTCTCTAGGTTGAGTTCCCTCATGCCTTATAAGTCTAGTAGATGTTGGGCACCCTAGGTAGATAGGGCCTGTTTGCACTCCTTAGCGTGAGATCGAGAGTCAGCTTCCCTATGTCAGTCATTGGAGAAGGTGAGAGAGAGTCTGAGCCGTAGTGTTTCTCTTCGATCTTTTCTATGCTCTATAGCCATCCAGTTTGTAGTTTTCTCGACTTCTTCTCCTCATCCTGTGTTTCTGGTTTTTATTGAGTTCATTTGGATTTTCTTTCAGCCTAATTCTGCTAATAACTCAATTTAACCAGATTTGAGTTTAAAACTGATTCACTTACTGAGGGGGAGTTTGAGAATATTTTCATGCATTGCATATGGACTGCATTTTCTGCTTTTATGAGCTTTGTCCATTATGTAAATGATTTATCTTTCATGCTATACACCATGCAACATCTTATGAAGAACATCACTAGCTTAGATATGTCCAAGTTCATTTTAACTCACCTTGCTAAGCTTGCTAAAAATTGAAAATATGCTTTAAATGAAAACTTGATGAAACTTGTTGCTTTTACGTGCTAAGTTTCTTCTCTAGGGGTATTTGCCGTGAATTGAGAAATTTTGGATTTGTCTAGAGTCCCTATAGCAACTGGGGTGAAACTAGTTTGATCCATACTTGAGTTCTTCACTTGCTCATAAATCAATGTGCTAAAATGAAAATTAAGCAAAATTGACACTATTTGTGCGCACTAGACTCAACACCTTGCATTCACAAGACAACCTCCTATTGCACATGGGATGAACTTGGAATGCATCGTGTATGACCGAGACCATCCTTTTAAGAGTTTCTCTTGAGATGGTTGAATATGGCTTGAGTCAATTGCTTAAAAAAAACAATGCAAATAAAAAAAACATAAGTGGATAAAGAATGCAAATAATGTCAAACATTTGCACCCCGCTATGTCTTTTAAGATCTTAAAGCAAAATTTGCATTAAATGAATAATGAGCTCGAAGGACCTTGTATGCACTTCTAGATTCTCCAAAGTGTTGAGTAGGTTGAACTCTATGTTTTCCATTTGATTTTTTTGAGTGGCTTTGATTCTAGTTTTAAAACTAATGCTAAGTGCTCCACTTGTCAAATCTTTCCAAAAATGACATATTCAAAACTAAGCTTGCTAGAAAAATTTGTTATTTGCACTTGGACATGTCTTAGTTTAGTATAATCTACAATTCCCTAGCTTGGTGTCATATCATATCATTATGATTACTTGGATAATTTTCAAAGCTCCTTAGATTCATTTCATGAATACATGTTGAAAATATAAAATCTTGATGCATTATTAAAAGATACAAATGAAAAGTGTATCTTGGATCTTATGATGTTGAAAACTTGCTAATCTTAAGAATCATAAGCATTTGTGAGCTTTTATTGGATTTTTAGAGATTTTGTGGAAAACTTGTTCCTTCTTGCCAAGTTGGTCATGATATCATTTTCCTCTCTTAGGACCAAGTTTTGTTTTTCTTCTTGCTTGCTTCATTTTCTTCTCTTTCAAACTCAAATTTATACCTTTCAAGTGTTTGTCAATATACTCATCAAGGCGGAGATTGAAAGACCATATGGAGGTATACCCGTGTTTGTGATGAGTTATTGACATTGCTTAATCATCTAGTGCTTGAGTTTGAGGGTGATTTGGAGTTTAAATCAAATTTTGAAGTAATGGGAGAAAGCCCCAGCTTTTGCGGTGCTACCGACCTCGGGGGTGGTAGTACCGGTTGGCGGTGCCACCGACCGGATGGTGGTTGCACCGGCTAGCGGTGCTACTGGCCTTGGTGCGGTAGCACCAGCCTCATGCCGGTGTGATTTTTCCAGAGAGGATCTTATGAGTGAAAATGCATTATAAGTTGCGATTTTTGATATATTATTGAATATCCTTGTGTACATTGCTATGTGATGGGTATTTCCTTGTTTTTGATGGTTGCAGAACGTCAGAGCTCGATCATGGTGAGGCAGAGGATGACCGGGACTAGGCGAGGTGCGCTGGAGGTCCAGACAGTCGAGGATCGCTAGAAGATGATCGGAGACATAGTGGTTGCAAGCCTAGAAGATAAGGAACGAAGGAGATGTTAGCCAGAAGCTTCGTAGATCAATGAGGGCCGTTGGATCGCGGTCTTGTTGATAGGATAGCGGGTCTACTTAGTATAGTTTAAATTGCGGGCAAAACCCGTTATGCTAGAGGGTTTTGGGTTAGCCCTATGCTGTGTGCGTGAGTCAATCCTAGCCCTTGATGTTGTTCCTTAGGGTTGAGGGACTCATCCAAGGGTGGAGGATGGCTTAAGAGTAGTATAAATAGAGGGGTAGGGGTAGCCTTCCGTCTCTTGAAGGTTTTAGAGGTTTTGTGCTCCTTTGAGCTTTGCCCACCTTGTTGTAAGGCTTTGTAAACCTCCCTTTCAGAAATGAAAAAATAAATTCTCTAAATTCTGAATTTATTTTCCTCATTTACATTTCGCACATAAATTCAGTCTTTACATTCCGCAATTTACAATCTTACAATTTAATTTCATTCAATTTGAATTTTCCTCCCCTCCTTCTACATGCTTTTGCTTCTTGTGATGAGGATATTGATTGATGGATGAATTTTCTTCAAATCTTATCCCAATCATCTAGGCAATCCATGTGTTTTTCTTGTAAGAAATCGATATTGTGTTCTTGAGTGAATCATTCTTCTAGATCATGTTGCTGAAGTTTTGTACTTGTGTTCTTGCTTGCCTTGACATGTGGGAAGCCATCTAGGATCATCTTGATCATCAAGAACCCACGAGCAAGATCAAGATCATGTTCTTGAGTTTTGTTCAAACTTGGTGTGTTCTTCCTTCAAAGTGAAAAAGGTAGAAACTTTGACGTCAATCCTTGCGATTGTTGGTTGGAATAAGATCTTGACATCCTTAGGATGACATCTACCAAGTTTCGTGAGTTTTTTACCATTCAGTTAAAAGTTGGATCATTTTTTCTTTTGGAGCTCGTGCTGATTTTTCTGCTATTCTTGATACTGGTCATACCGACCCCAGTCCGGTCATACCGGATCCCAGTCATACCGACCCTAGGGTGGTCATACCGGCCATGCAGAGCAAATAGGTCCTTCTCATTTGCTTTTCTTGAGTGTTTTGTCTGAGGGCTTGTTTGGATAATATTGCGTGGGGAAATTTTATTTTTGTTCATTCACTCCCCCTTTGATCGCCATCTCGATCATTTAGGTTGTGACTGGCCCATCGGGTAGTGGCCATCACGACAAGAGGCCCCAAGAGTCGACGGGCCTTACTAGATATACTTATGGTACCTTGGGCATCCAGAGCCCATCGCTATCGGTCATCGAGAGGCAATAACCCAGTAAACATTTTTTTGATCGGCCATTTTTCCTTTTATCTTAAATACTCTTTCAAAGACTTATTCACAGCAGATCAACTTTCAGAGAAGAGGTGTGTCAAGACCACCAAGGCTCCCGCCCAAAGAGGTCCGAAACCAGTGGAACAGAGTGGTGAAAGTTCTCCATACTCCCCGCATGCATCGGCCACTGGCGAGGTATGTTCCTTGTAAACTTCCTTGTGACGTGTTAAGATATCGACTTCTCTAACATTGATTCGCTTTTTATTTTATCTGACTGTGTCAGTACAAGTAGCAAACGTTTTGGCAGACCTGAAGACTACTTCAGTCAAGCCTACTCCACCATCTTCTCAGCCGACACCACCGGCTCTGACTTTTGCTGCTGCTCCTGCATCGTCGGTCCAACCGATCTGCTAGGGTTCACCCTGGCTGATCTCGATGACCCGAAGATAATGGCGACTGATGAGTACCCAGCAGAGATCTGAAAAATCATTGAAGTTTCAATAGATGCGTTGGCTGCGGTGACATCGGCTCCAGGCGTGAGAGAACGACTAAACAAGCTCTTCTTCCTGGTGAACCAACCGTAGGCAGAGATTCTCCATGATAACCAGCCGATCAAGGATGCAATGGTGGTGGTTGAAGCTGATTCGCCCCCAGAAACTATGGCTACATTGCTCGAGGTGTGCCACCTCGACAAGAAAAAGGCGGCAGTTGTGCCAGCCCAAGTTAGAATGGCCCAGCGGGAAGCCCAAAAAGCCGACCAGAAGATTCTGGATGAGCTAGTAACCGACACCAAAGCCAAAAAGAGCAAATTTGATGCAGATACCCAGGCTTTGAAGGCGAACAAAGAAGCAATCGGGAAGCTTGAAGTGAATAAGAAGCTTCTTGAGGAAGAGTTGGCCAACTTGAACAAGCCGATCTCTGATGGCCAACAACTCTTGGAGAAGTTTGCATTGACTATCAAGGACTAGAAGCTCGAGATAGCCTTGGCTGTAGCCGATGTCAAGAAACAATCGGCCAATATTGTCCTTGTACTCGGCAATGCTAAGGATGATAAAAGAATCTTTGACAAGGTGTAAGAGATAATAGCCAAAGCCGTAGAGGTTGCCTTGTCGGCTTTAGGTGCAAGAATCTCGGGCTCCGATCTGTAATATCTTTTATTGTAATGAGCATGATCTTTTTGGAATGTTGACCCACTAAAACAATACTTTTGGAACACTTAAATTATTATAATCGACTGTTTAACAGATTCTATTGTCATTGAGTTAATTTGTACTTTTAGCCAGAATTAAGAGTATCGAGTTAATTTGGCCTCTGTAAGGACAAAATTCTCATAGCTAATTAAGAACCAGCCCAAACGGTAGGATAATATTTCTTCAAGTATTTTTCGTTGATCGCTTTATGGAGTACCATACTGTTCAATGCTTCCAAGATGTAGGAGTTTCCACCAACAAGCCGGTTTACTTTATATGACCCTTCCCATGAAGGAGACCATTTACCATATCTGTTATCTCTAGAGCCGACAGCTAATATAGTTTTCAAACCAAATCGGCTTTGCAAAAAGACTTAGCCATCACTTTCTTGCTGTAAGCCTTAGCAATTCTCTCCTTATTTTTCTTATGCTGATCCATCGTGCTTAGACACAATTCTGCCAAATCGTCCAAGTTATCAATCATTAAATCATTGTAATCTTGAGCCGACAAACCATTCTGCCTGGCTACTCATATAGAATCAATATTAATCTCCACAGCTAAAATGGCTTCCTGACCATAAACTAATTGGTAGGGTGAAAGCTTCGTTGCTCCGTGATATCTAGCCGATAGGCCCACAATGACTCCGACAATGTTGAATGCCAATTTCTAGGTTTTTCATCAATTTTTCTCTTGATCAGCTTAATCAACATCTTGTTAGATGATTTAGCTTGATCATTAGCTTGGACATAATAAGGTGATGAATTCAATAGTTTGATAACCAAACTTTTAGCAAAATCTTGAAACTCATTGGATATGAACACAGTACCTTGATCGGTTGTAATGGTCTGCGGATTTCCAAATCGATGAATAATATGCTCATTAACAAATCCGATAGCCTCAACACTTGTAACCCTTTTGAGTGGTATAGCTTCAACCCATTTAGAAAAATAATTGGTCACGGCCAAAATGAACGTGTGGCCTTTACTTGAGGCAGGAAAATTTTGGCTGATTACATCTATACCCTAGCCCCTAAATGGCCAAGGTTTGACAATCAGATGCAAAGCCGATGTTGGAGCTAGTTGTATGTTACTAAATTTCTGATAAGTCTGGCATCTTTTATAATATTGGAAGTAGTCCTCCAACATGGTCGACCAAAGATACCATGCACGCCTTAGCATCCACTTTATCTTATAAGCCGATTGATGTGATCCACAGATACCTTCGTGCACTTCACCCATAGCTACCTTAGCTTCATCGGCTTCAAGACATCTCAGCAGTAAACCTTCTATTGTTCAATAATACAAGGTGTTGTTAAGGACTACATACTTCAGAGCTTGTCGTCTAATTTTCTCTCCATCGGTACTGAAGGATTGATTAGGTACTCTATTATTTTTGTCCTCCAATCAGCGATGTTGGCGCACATTACTGATTTCTCAATCGGCTCACATTCTTCTAGTCGGCCAAAATTTTTATAGCCCGACACTTGTTGAGCTACTAAGTTCGCTCTATCGTTTATTTCTTGAGGAATATGACAAATAGTGAATCTTGTAATTGAGCCGATTACAGCAAGACATTGCTCTAAGTATTTAAGCAAAACTTCATCGTAGCTATTATACTCTCCCTTAATCTGCTGTACAACTAACAGAGAGTCACCATAGGCCTCAACAGTGTCTACTCCGATATTTTTGACCAACTATAGGCCTTTAAGCAATGCTTCATACTCTGCTTGATTATTTGAGCATCGGCAATTTAATTGGTATGCAAATTCAAAATTTTGTCCTTTGGGAGAAACAAGTACTACGCTAATACCATCACCCTCTTGACATACTGATCCATCAAAATAAAGTTGCCAAGGGGCTACAGAAATTAAATCGGCAATAGTCTCATGCCCTGTTATGAAATCGGCTATCACTTGTCCATTAAATGCCTTAGCCGATTCACATATTAGGTCGAACTCACTAAGCGCATAAGCCCATTTACCAAGTTGACAACGCAAAATTGGAGCCGACAGTATATATTTTGTAACATCGGTTTTACAGAAGACCTTACAAGCCGATGCGAAAATATAATGTCTTAATTTTGTACAACCAAAATACAGAGATAGGCAAAGTTTCTCTACAAAGGGAAACCTGGTTTCAGCATCAAGCAGGCATCGGCTGAAGTATAAGATAACCCATTCCTTTCCACCAACATCTTGTGCCAACACAGCTCCGATGGTTTCCTCCTTAGCCAATAGATATAATTTAAAAGGTATACCCTTTTGTGGCGCGGCCAAAACCAGAGGATTTGTTAAGTACTCCTTGATACCCTCAAAGGCCTTTTGTTGATCGGCTCCCCATACATACTCTTGGTTATCCCATAATTTCAACAATGGGTAAATACACGAATACGGCTAGAAAAATTTGAAATAAACCATCGTAAATAATTGATTTTGCCGATCAACTTCTGTAACACATTTTTCCTTGTGGGCGGCTTTGTTTTGGCTATACTTTAACCCTTTCCAGATTGACTTCAATCCCTCTCTCATGAACCATGAAACCTAAAAATTGCCCAGTCGACACACCAAAAGCACACTTGTAAGGATTCATCTTCAAGCCGTGCGCTCTTGTATTGTTGAACACTACTACTAAATTGGCCAAATGCTGCAAGTTTTCCTTACATTTCACAACAACATCATCGATGTAAATTTCTACAATATGGCCAATCAGATCATGAAAAATTAAATTCATAGTTCGCTGATACGTCGCACCAGCGTTCTTTAAACCGAATGTCATTACAACCCACTCATATAACCCTAACGCGCTAGGACATTTGAACGTTGTTTTAGGTATATCGGCTTCTGCCAAGAATATTTGATTATATCTGACATTACCATCAAGAAAGCTATTATTCTTATTCCCTGACGCAGCGTCGATAAGCATATCGGCTATTGGCATCGGGTATTCATCCTTAGGTGTGGCTTTGTTTAAATCCCTAAAGTTGATGCATACTCTCAGCTTGCCATTTTTCTTCATCACAGGAACGATATTTGAGACCCACTCAGCATATCGGCAAGGCCTGATAAATTTGGCCTCCAACAATTGTTCGATTTCTTCTTTTATGATATTGTACAAAGCCAGATTAAACCTCTGAGAAGACTGTTTAAACGACCGATAGCCTGGTTTTATAGGTAACCGATGTTCCACAAGCTGTCGGCTTAAACCAGGCATTTCATGGTATTCCCAGGCACAACAATCCTTATAATCTCTAAGGATTTTGACCAACTTTTGCTTATACTCAGCATCTAAATTTGCATTTACAAAAGTCGGCCTCCTTCTGTCACCATCACCTATATCTTCTTTGAGTAAGTCAGTCGATGTAAACCCTTGGCCTAATTTCTTGATTTCTTGAAAATCTTCTATGGCCTCATAGCTATCCTTTTTTGCTGATAGCTTTGCATTTTGTCTTGTAGATTCTTCACAGCTCGCTTGAACTCCATCAACGTAACACTTCACTTGTTCGATCAAAAGTGCTAGGCCTTACATTAATCGACATTAGCCCCGTCTTGCTGATGCAGATGAAGTCACAGTCATCAAAGATTTTTTCCAATATACACTCAGCTTCTTCATGCTACCAATTCGCATCCGAACTGGCCATAGCAATGTGAGCCGATGTGTCAACTTGTAATACTTCAACTTCATCCCCGTTCCATTGAATGAGTAATTCATGCATAGTTGAAGGAATACAATAATTAGCATGAATCCAGTCTCGCCCAAGCAAGACACTATAATTACCTTTGGCATCAACTACAAAAAAGGCAGTCGGCAATCTTTTGTTGCCGATAGTTAACTCTGTTACCATGACACCTCTGGCCTCTGTAGGATCGCCTGTTAAATTGTTTAAAACCATATTAGTTTTAATTAAATCTTCATTGGACTTACCCAACTTCATGCAAGTGGTGTATGGCATCAAGTTAACCGTTGCCCCGCCATCGACAAACATTCTTGATATCGGCTTGCCGTTAATATGCCCTTTTAGATACAACAGCTTAAGATGCCGATGAGCATCGTGAGGTTTCTCTAGCCGATTCTATTTTTATCTTGAATTCGGTTGGTAACGTGAACACCATATTGATGTCCATTGGAGGAGTGTCATCTCGAATCATTGGAGAGTCCAGGTCATCGGCTGAATCAAAATCTTCCTCAACCTGCTCTTTCTTTTTCCACTCCTTTTGAATAGTTATAATCGACCGAAGCTCATTGAAAGTCTGGTCCTTTTGTTTTTCTTCATCAGCATCCCTTATCTCCTGGGTCCTTTGTCTCTAAAGTCGCCTACGCTGCGATCGACTAAGACCAGGAGAACATCATCTTGGTTTGGGTTCAATAGGTTTTCGTATCTTACCAGCCAGATCTTCCTGGGCCGCAAAACTTGATTCTTTTGCTTTTGACTTGGTACATAGATTCTTTCACGCATCAGCCTTTTATATTTTTCATTGTGGTAGCTTTGTGCTAGTCCAGACAATCTATCTTTAGTTGATCGCCTCGACCAATCATCTTAGGGATAATGTTCCATTGGGCATGTATAAGACGATGGCAAAACTACTCCCCTTTCCCAACAAAATTGCCAGAATGGGCATCGTCTATGTGCCCTCTCCACATTTTCGGGCCGATACAGGTTATCTGGTCAACGTGCAGGATAGCGTGGACTGTTGCTTCACCTTTCATATCTCTCAAGCAGTTGAGAGAAGGTTGGCTTAGACTTAATCATCGGTCATCATGGTGTAGATTTCTCCACCCTGTACCACTTGCCAATTTGTGGATCTCCTTTGAGCTTTACAGTTCTACAGTTTTTTTCCTTCATGATAGGTTTCTATTTGTACCGAACCGACTGTGATTTTTAAAGTCTCCTTTCCGGTTGAAGTGGATTGGATATCAACATGCCGAGTCCCTTTTGGTGCCTGATCTTGCATCAACTCTTTTCCCTTTCCCAAACATTGTACCATGTTTATTGGGAACGGGTTTACATCTACTTGCATCGTCGGCTCTTCTACAAATTTAAGCCGACCATCTTCTATAGCCGATTGTATCTAGTATTATGGGAAAAAGAATGGTGCCACTTGCAATACCTTCGCATTTTGATTTTGTTAGCTGATGGTATAACTTGCCCATCAAGTAACCGTATAATCTTTTCTTGTAACAGGAGGTCAAAAATACGATCACATTTAGAAACATGAAAAGCATATTTAACTTTTGACTTATTTTTAGTCGGCTTAAGCCAAGAACAGACCAAGGACCTTTTAGATCCTTTTACCCAATCGGCTATGTTTATCTCTGCTTCATCATCTTCAGAGGACTCACTCGAGCAAAAATCGACAAGGTTAACCTTAACTTTATCCTTATCTTTGTTAGTTTTAAACTTATCCTTGAATCCAATGTTATAACTGAATCAGCTTTCCTGAGCGACACTCTATGAAGCAGATGACTTAAATCATTGAACTCTTGCCCACCAAACTTTTCCCTTAGTGGGGGAATTAATCCTTGAAAGGCCAAGTCAACTAATTGGTTATCAGGCAAAGTAACACTAAAACATCGATTTTGTACTTCCCTGAACCTTTTAATGTAATATGTTACTGATTCACTAAATTTCTGACGAACGGAGCTCAGATCAGAAATTCTGAGTTCTACACTGCCAGAGAAAAAGTACTCATGGAATCGGCTTTCCAAATCGTTCACGAAGTGGACCGAATTTGGAGGTAAACTAGTGAACCAAGTGAAAGCAGATCTTGATAATGATAACGGGAATAACCTACTTTTGAGCCTGTCAGACTGTGCAGCCTCGCCACATTGTGTGACAAAGTGTTCGACATGTTCTAAGATGGCAACAGAATCATCCCTAGAAAATTTAGCAAAATCAGGGGCTTTAAAATTATTCAAGTAAGGCATACGATCTATGTAGTGAGGATACGATTTTCTATAGCCGACAACCATACCCTTCTGCTGTATGCCGCATTGATCTCTCAATACTGCGGATATTTGGCTGGCCCAATTAATAGCATTAGCCGACATATTGTTGGGATTCTGCAACTATGATCGCAATTGACATTCTGCCCCCCCCCCCCGAGCGTAAGCTTGGGCTAACGATTAGGCTGAGCCGATGTATATTGAGGATATTGCTCATATCCATTATTCCTCCTAGTGGTCGGCTCCGGTACCAGGATAAAAGGCTCTGAGTAAGTTATTACCTTGTAAGGGGCCGGATTCCTTGGTGGAATCGGCTCAGTATTGTGCAAGTACCAGGTTGGAATCAATCGGCTGTGGAACCGATTGCGGAAACACGTAGAACGGAGCTGATGGCGATAAATTAGATGATGCATCTAACTTAGCGGCATCAGTATATGCTTGATTGTGTATCACCCCGCTCGGCCAAGGATCTCGTGGCAGTATAACAATAGATTGAGTCAACATCATAGTTGGGGGTGAGGTTATGGCCGATGGTTTAGGATCGGTCAAAGTATTCTACGTGTGTTGTGCTATTAAAAAATAGGGTAACTTGGTAGAGCTTACATCGGATCGAGTAGGCTTCCAGTGGACACCAACTCTTGAGCGATGGTTTTCACACTATTTGCAATCATCGGCTTAAGTGTTGTAACGAGAGCCGATGATTGATTTACTAGCTCATGGTGTACATATTGATTTATCATAGCCAATAATTCGGCTTGCATAGGCAAGTACTTACTTATCGGACCACCGGTGATGCATGCATCATTGAGGGCGTTAACCATCAGCAATGCGGTTTTTTGAGTGACACCACGTCGAGTCTTCTTGTAAAAACTCAACATCATCTCTTCGAGAGCGGCTTTTCGATCTTCAATCTCCTTGCGTAGTTCCGACGTTAAATCATCCAATGTAAGGACAATTATAGCTTCGACATTGAGATCACACGACAAAATCGATTTCCCTGATGAAGACATTGTACTGTCCTACCGGGCATTCCAAGAGTGTGTTGGTGCCAAAAAAACGTGAAGAGGGTTAATCGGCCACAACACACCGGATGAACGCCGGGTTCAAAGGTTCGAGGCATGCCAACCGATTTGATCCTGCAATCGGTAAGATAAATATGAAATATGCTCAAAACCGATTTAGTCAATATAATCGGCTAAGTTCTAAAACATCTGAAAAGTCGATTAGATTTAAAGTAACGATAAGTCTAATTAGCCCGATTTGGGCTAATCAGATGATAAAGGTAGATTTTTCCAAAGAAGGCGATGCACAACAAAATCAGAGAAAATCAAACATGATTGGCGTAACCAAAGATGATCAACAATCGGTGATGTGCAACTTTATTGATCAAAATCAGATTACAAGAAGAAATCTAAATTACAGAAGCTACTCCTAGTCGGTAGGAAAAGTAAATAAAAGTAATGTGTATTGGTTGATTGGATTCCTTTCTTTGCTTGCTGTCAGCCATCTTTTATATTCGTCGACCATCGTGTCCTATTCCAACACACTGTGGAAACTTGATCTGTATTGGCCTTGATCTGGACAGCTGTTCTAAAATATCAGCTTTTCCCATAAATCTCAGTATCTTTCTCATACCAGATATCGGCTATGGTAGGTCAACCCTTATCTTGACAATTTTGACCATCCCTGCGAAATCTTGGTGCAAACAGATCCCCATTTGAAATTTGATTTCGTTATGCCATTGTAACTGTCGAATATTTAAATAAGGCATAGGTATGCGAACGTAACGAAATAGGGTATATCTCCACCATATGAAGGAAGTTCTGGATATCTCGGGCCTAGAGACTACAATATAAAATATTCGTCAAGGAAGGGATTGCTCCGCTTCAGGAAGGACTCGATCATTTTCCCCCGTAAGGAGATCGACCCGAATACGCTTAGTGCTAACAGCAGCTTAGATATAACATGAAGATCACGCGGCAGGAGAGGGAGAAAAAAAGCAATACAGAACAAGCAACAACGTATGGAAGCCATTACAACGCACAATAGCCACCTCAGCCCTTCAACCTCGAGCCTTCGGGAGCAGAGAGCTTAGGAAGGAGTGAACTGCGTTTCGCTATAGTTGTCCATAGCTTAGACACATCTACTTTGTACTCAGGGTTACACCCCCTCGTTTATTCCATCAGATACATACAACCATCCCCCATACAGGACGTAAGGTATTACTCCGCTTGGAGGTCTGAACCTGTCTACATCTGGTGTCCACGATTCTGAGCTTGAATCTGCTACCTCGAACGTACCCAAAACATAAGATTTGTTGTCGATTCCTAACCCTTCGACAGTTGGCGTGCCAGGTAGGGGCCTTCAACTGTTTTTGCAGATCAAGCATGTTTCTTCACACACCTGCAACGGATTTTCAGGCAACTACTCTGTCGTTGCCATCAACCAGATGGCCTCGATCACATCTAAGATCGCTTTCAGGACAATGCTGTATCGATGTAGTCAGGAGGAAAACCTGCTGTTTGTTAGCTTCATCGAGTCTCGTTCTAGGGACCTTGGCCAAGAGGTAGGCTTCATCGACTTTGATCCAAAGGAGCCCAATGTGCTAATGTGCATCGACACGGACAGCGATACCGAAAGCAAGGCCAACAGCAGCCAGAATAGCAGTCAAACAGATTGGTGTGTGTTCATGACCGGCGCCAACTACGGTGCTACTGCTGAACGTTCCCTTGGAAAGAACCCAGATGCAGATACCACAAGAGGCCAGGAACCTCAAACCCCTTCGCACACGCCGTGAAACACCATAGCCGTGGCAGCTGCGGGGCATGCATCATTTAAACATTGTGCCACCTAATACCACGAACCATAGGCGCGACTTAGCAGCCATGGCTACAGCGGACATCTTGGCCAATGTATCAAGGCAGCTGAACCTCAAAAATCCGACGACACCTCATCCGAGGGAGCCCACACCGCAAGAACAACGAGCTCCAAGACAGCATGGTCGCAATGGGAAACATGACTTTGTGACAGCAGCAGCGTCCCATCGAAGCAACAATAGTGATGTTTTCAGCACTCCTGAAGCCAACATCCAATGCGCTCACATGCTATTGAATTCTCTTTCGCCACTGAATCCAGACAACCCAATGACTCCATTTTTCGATAGATGAAGACGCTACTCGATGCGGCACTAGCACAGACTACTTGAGCAGCTAACTCGAGGTCAGTGCGTCCAAGCCAGCAGGGACCTAGGAGCCAGCAGTCAGGACCGTCCCACCATCATCGAGTGACTAGGTCAGCGGTGGCCAGTTCCAACCAGAAAGTTTCCAGAACAACCCGCTCCAACCTTCATCGGGGGCGTTCCCCCGTGCGTTGTGCACAACGGGGCGACTCCCCATTACCAAGAACCCAGTCTCTCGCTCGATGAAGGCCCTCTCCTCGACGAAGTTAGTGATATACAACCCCCGAGGATGATCTTGAAGGATGTAAAGCCTTCTCACCCGAGTTACGAGCCGTCAGGTGGCCAGACAAGTTCAAACCAAGGCTGATCGAGAAGTACTCGGGTAAGATTAATCCAGTCGAATGGCTGCAGATTTATACTACAGTCATGAGGGCAGCAGATGGTAACGAGAAGGTAATGGCAAATTACCTGATCACCACTTTGGATGGTGCGGCCAGGTCTTGGCTGCTCAACCTTCCGCCCCACTCTATATCCTCATGGTCAGAATTGCGGGCCCAGTTCATTGCCAATTTTCAGGGTACTTACGAACACCCCGGGACTCGTAGTGATTTGCATCGGGTAGTTCAAAAGCCGAGAGAGTCATTATGAGAGTTCATCCGACGCTTCAGCGATAAACGCAACTCGATCCCCGATGTCTCGAACGAGGCCATCATTGTAGCCTTTGAGAATGGTGTTAGAGACAAAGAGTTGAAGGGAAAGCTTGCCACTCGAAAGATCCGTACTCCCATGGAACTTTTCGAGTTGGCAGACAAGTACGCCAGGCACGCCGAAGCACGTGATTGCATCGATAATCTCAGGTCTAGCGACGACAAGCCTGAGTCGTCCAAGCAAGGGGCAAAAAGGAACAAGAGCTGTGGGGAGAAGCATAAGGGTGACTCCACCGTGGCCGCGGTCGAACGCAGTAAGGTGCGCAACACGGGCGATAGCAAAGGACGGAATCATGGAGGAACCAAATACTGCCCGGTCCATCGTACGGACAAGCACGACTTCGACAAGTGTTATGTGATCAGCAAGAAAGTTCAGGAAAAGCTCAACGCTGCACTCATCGAGCGCGGGGTTGAGCAAACTAAGGAAAAATCACAAGACGATGAACCCGAGTACCACAGGGCTGACCACAAACTGGCATACATCTTTGGAGGGTCCGCTACTTATGAGTCCAAGAGGCATTACAAGTCAGTCGAAAGGGAGGTTAACATGACCATGCCAGCACTCCCCAGGTTCCTCAAATGGTCAGAGGTGCTGATCACCTTCGATCAGTCAGATCACCCGGCCATAATCCCACATCCTGGTTGATATCCAGTGGTGGTCGAGCCTACCATCCTCAATATTAAGGTCGCTCGAACCTTGATTGACGGAGGTAGCTCGCTAAACCTTATCTTCGCCAAGACCCTAGACAACATGGGAGTACCTCATGCGAAGATCAAAGACGGGGTAGAGCCATTTCACAGCATAACACTGCGATCTTCGTCTATTCCGCTTGGTCAGATCGAGCTGCCAGTCACGTTCGGCACACTGGAAAATTTTTGCACCAAAAAAATCCTTTTCGATGTGGCGAACTTCGAGACTGCCTACAACGCGATCTTGGGCCGCCCTATGCTAGCCAAATTCATGGATGTTGTGCACTACGCATACCAGCCTATCAAGATCCCGGCACCAAAAGGAGTTCTCATTATCAAGGGGGATCAGCATGTTGCGGTCAAGTGCGACAAGAATAGCCCGGAAATGGCTGAACACCTCTACGGATTGGCCGTTAGTGCTAGTAATGGGGAAGGAAAGCGTCAGAGGTTGAAGGACGTCGACGAGACATCGTGTCCAACAGAGCTGCGAAGGACTCGGACAGCGACAACAAGAAGGACGAGAAGATTGTCAAAGGAGTCAAAATAGTACCCATCGACCTAACAGAGCCCTCAAGAATAGTAAAAGTAGGGACTAGCCTCAACCCCGAATAGGAACTCGCGCTCATCACCTTTCTTCGGGCAAACCACAATGTGTTTGCGTGGCAACCATCCGATATGCCCGGAGTCCCCAGAGAGGTGATCGAGCATCGACTCACTGTGGAGCCTGGTGCCAAACCCGTGGTGCAGAAACAGTGATGATTTGCGGGAGATAGGAAGCAAGCCATACAAGAGGAGGTCGGTAAATTCCTTATGGTTGGCTTCAATCGAGAAGTTCGCCACCCGACGTGGCTAACCAATCTGGTCCTCGTCAAGAAGCTCAATGACAAGTGGAGGATGTGTATCGACTACACCGATCTAAACAAGGCTTGTCCTAAAGACCCTTTTCCTCTCCTCCACATTGATCAAATTGTAGATTCTACAGTGGGGTGTGAACTATTAAGCTTTCTAGATGCCTATTCGGGGTGTCACCAGATTAGCATGCCAGCAGAGGATGAGGAAAAAACAGCCTTTACTATTCCCATTGGTGTATTCTGCTATATAAAAATGCCTTTTGGCTTGAAATGTGCCTGTGCTACTTATCAGCGTTGCATCCAAAATTGTTTGAAGTCTCAAATCGGGCGCAATGTGGAAGCTTACGTTGACAATATCGTAGTCAAGTCCAAAATAGGGAATGCTTTGATCAGTGACCTCGAAGAGACATTCAACAACCTCAGGAAGTATCAGATATTGCTTAACCCCGAGAAGTGCACGTTCGCGCATCCCGTCCGGCAAGCTTCTCGGGTTCCTGGTGTCTAGTCGAGGCATTGAAACCAATCCACATAAAATAGAGGCCATTGATCAGATGCGCTCTCCGCAGACATTGAGGGAGGTGCAGAAGCTCAAAGGCTGCATCGCCGCTCTTAGCCAATTTATTTCCCGGATGGGTGAACGCGGACTTCCTTTCTTCAAATTAATCAAGAGGCACGACAGTTTCGAGTGGACCAACGAGGCAGAGGACGCTTTTCGAGATCTAAAAAGGTACTTAGCATCTCCATCGGTGCTAACCTCACATAATGCCCAAGAGGAACTCTTTTTTGTACATTGCAGCTATCCCCCAGGTCGTGAGCACTGTCTTGGTGGCAGAACGAGATTGCCCCAATAAAAGGACTAAGATTCGGAACCCCGTCTACTGTGTGAGCGAAGTTTTGCACGACGCGAAGCTACGATATCCGCAACTAAAGAAGATGTCGTACGCTGTCCTGATGACCTCCCGAAAGCTACGACATTACTTCCAAGTGCATAAAGTCATGGTCATGACAACATACCTGCTAAAGGAGGTGCTACGTAACCGAGAAGCAACGGGCCGAATTGCACAATGGGCGGTCGAACTCAATGATTTCAAAATTGATGTCGCGTCGTGAACTAGTGTCAAGTCACGTGTCTTGGTAGAATTCATCGTGGAATAGACTCACGTCGAAGAAAGGGAGCGTGGGGTGGCAGACGACTACTGGACCATGTTCTTTGATGGGTCGCTCACACTACAGGGCTCAGGGGTTGGTGTTGTGCTCAAATCCCCAACAGGCGAAGAGCTTAAGTACTCCATTCAACTCGACTTTCAAGCTTCGAACAGTTTTGCAGAGTACGGAGGGCTGGTCAACGGACTCCGCATGGCTATGTCACTTGGCATCAGACGACTACTCATGAAAGGGGACTCTCAGCTAGTCGTAAATCAGGTGCAAAAGGAGTACTAGTGCTCGAACGACAACATGGCGGCAAATTTGAACAAGGTTTGCAAGCTAGAACACATTTTCGAAGGATTTGAGGCGAGACACATCAGGCGATGTGATAATGCCGTTGCCGACGAACTTGCCCAGATCGCTTTGTCCCGTTCGCCCGCACCCACCGGAGTCTTCATTGAGAAACTCCACAAACCATCTATCGCCTCGGCGTAGAGCGATGTCGCCCACTGATCGCAAGCCTCGCCGAGTTAGCGAGGCAAAACCACGCATACGTAAGCTACACTACTCGAACGCGATCCGACTTGGATGACTCCATTCCAAGCCTATCTCAAAGGTCGAGAGCCCCATGACGATGATGCCACAGCCAAGAAGATTGCACGTAAATCCAAGCTACAGCTTTGGTAGACGGCAAGCTCTACCGAAAGGGGAGTAAAGGAATCCTGATGAAACGCTTCACTCAAGAAGAGGGCAATAATATATTGCTCAATGTCCATGGAGGCATCTGCGGCAATCACGTGTCTTTTGGCAACTTGGTCGGAAAGGTCTTTCGACAAGGGTTGTATTGGCCGATCGCCTCCAGACGCTTGCAAGTCGGGTGAAAAGTGCGAAGTCGCCAATTCTACTAAGCAAACCACCTGACCAGCCCAAGCAGTGCAAACTATTCCTGTAACTTGGCCATTTTCCATTTGGGGCCTAGACATCTTGGGACCCTTACCGAGAACCCCAGGAGGTTATAAGTTTATGTTCGTAGCTATCGACACATTCACTACGTGGATCGAGGCCAAACCCATTAGAAACATCACCTCGGAAGCAGCTAAGAAGTTCATGAGGAAGATTGTTACTCAATTTGGCATCCCTAATCGAGTGATCACAGATAACGGTAGCCAGTTCACAAGCAGTGCCTTTACGGTCTTCTGTGAGGATCTGGGAATTAAACTATGCTTCACCTCTGTGGCTCATCCCCAAAGCAAAGGTCAGGTCAAATGTGCTAATGGCTTAATACTTCAAGAGATCAAGACCCATGTATTCGATAGGCTCAAGACTTATTCGACTCATTGGGCAAAAGAACTCCCCTCCGTGCTATGGGCCATTCGACTAACTGGGCTGCTGGTGAAATGTCATTTTTCTTAGTCTATGGAGCAAAAGCAGTGCTTCCGACTGAGTTAACGTTCAAATCACCTCGAGTGGAAAGCTATTCGAAAAAACGACAAGAGCAAGAGCAAGTCGACGACATAAACCTACTCGAAGAGTATCGGGATCGAGCATCCATTCGAGCGGCTAAGTACCAATAGGCCTTACACAGATATCATAGCCAAAAGATCCAAGAACGAGCATTAGCTGCAGGGAACTTATTACTACGAAAGGTGCAGAAGCAATACAATCGCAATAAGCTATCACCTAAGTGGGAAGGTCCCTACGTGGTGGTCGAAGTAACTCGACCAGGATCGGTACGGCTATCGACACCGGAAGGTGTTGTACTCAGAAACTCGTGGAACATCGATAAACTCAGAAAATTTTACGCATGAACAAGAGGCATAGAAAACAGGTTCATAATTCAGGTAAGTACAATTTCATTTAATTATACTAATAATGATTTACATGTTTACATTGTAAGCTAGGGATGCTACTCCTTTGAGCCCTTGGACCCGTCCCGCCAGCGGATGGGCCTACACCGACAAGATGGCTCGGATGAAGCGGTAAGGGCCTTGGTGGTTGTCAATGGAGAAGGCGGTGTCTCCCTTGATGAAGGCCCCAGGGCGCCGCGATGGTTTGGAGGGCGAGCAAGGGGTGGAGTTCCACTAGATCGACTAGGTGATGAAAAAAGCGTAGGCAGAAAAGCCTCTTCCCCACCACCAACACCGGCTGCCCCGCCTTCTCCCCCTTGAGTGCTGGTAGGGGCTGAGGTGTCGACCTCGGTGCAGGGGGCTGTGCGAGAACTGCCCCCTTCAACGACCTCCCTCAGCTTGCTGGTGACCTCCTCCTCTTCCCCTTTTGGCCACACTTCGTTCTCGACAGCCTCCCAGTCAATCTCATCCTCCTCGTCGGAGGAGATGATAATGCGGCCCGAGGAGACCACTGCCAGTGGTGTAGGGGGAGGGGAGTCACTGAGGATGATCACAGAGGGAGGAGACTGTGGAGGAGTATCCATGAAAAAAGAAGAAGGCGCAGGAGCTCAGGCGAGCGAGGGCTATGACGCTTGCAAAAAAAAGACGAGATGAGATAGGTAGCTACACGTCCCGTCCATTTATATAGACCAGGGAGCAAGTCGCATAGAAACCCGTGCCCAGTAAAAGGTTGCGCCGGTTCCAATCTACGAGGCGATCGTTGCATTTTCATATGGGTGAAGAAGCCCAAGAGACGCCAGTAAAACACGCTGTGTGGAAGCTTGAAAGTCATGAAAACTGCAAATAGAAGTTCAGTCGTCACAGCAAGGCGACGATTTTCTATCCCTTGTGAATAACTGGGTCAATGCGCTGGAGGGCCCATGATCCCGAAGATAAAAAATGACACGCTCTATGTCCTACTCGACACGACTATTGATGGGGAAATCAGGGGCTATGTCATGAGCTTATCAACGCAAATGCTCTACCATCTACCCGATGCACTCATCGAGTAGATGGTCGGGGGCTAAACTGTTCAAATCTTGCTCACACGACTTCATCCCCAGGTTGATACGCTTATCGTGTTAAGGGATCGGAGTTGGAACAGAGGCTCTACTGTCTACTCGATGTAGTCATCGGGTAGTGTCGACTTTTGTGGTCGGTAATGAATTTATGGGGCAGACGCTAGATCTCAAACTCGAAGGTCACACAAGACAAAGGTTTAGACAGGTTCAACCCCTCGACGGAGGAGGTAATACCCTAGTCCTGTGTGCTGGGATTATTTGGATCTCTTGGATCTAAGTTTTCTCATCTCTCTGTTGTTGCCCGTCCTCTCCCTAATGGGGGTGGGGCGGTTTACAGAGTCCCGATCGGTTAAGTGATTTCGATCGGTTATTAGATTCTAGTTGGTTACAGGATAGAGTTTACATCTTTATTTTACCCTGCTAACAACTCGGATTACAATTGTATCTCTTATATCTAAATACTTGTTCAACTATCTCTAGGAGATATCTCCTTCCGCACGACAGCAAGGCTTGGCGCGAAGCTTATCCTTTGGGCCTTAAGTTCAGCCCTGTCTCTCCCTCAGGCACTTCTGGGCCGGTTATGAAGACACATGGGTTCTTATATTACACAGTAGCCCCCGAGTGATTCGTGATCCGATTGCTATATCTTTATCTGGGTCTCAACTTTGGATCAACATTCTCAGCTTCCAGCATAAACCTCTGACTGGTTTCTTCTTTGATTTGAATACTTCTCCTTGCAGCAAGGGGATTATGAAGGACTCGAATATAACCCCAGACAGTCTTCAAAGTTGTTTTGACTTCTTGTGTCAATTCATTTTCCAAAAACCTCTTTGGCTTCTGAACTATCTTAACTCCAAGTCTTCTCAGCTTTTGATGTCATTACGTCTTCGCATTAACTTCAACCTTACCGTATCAGCTATAAAAGGTGAACCAGTGCTTTTAGAATTTATTCCCTCACGCTTAGTCCTCCATTTTCCTACACCAAGCTCTACCTTCTTCCAGAGGGATTTCATGGACAGCCAAGATCTAGAACTTGATGAGGAGTGGGTGCTATTCGACGCCGCCATGGTAGAATGGGCTGAAGAAGAGGCCATTGCCCGCGACCGCGCCACTGTCGACGGCTTCCTCGAAATTGTCCCTGTCCTTTATAGGGCTAGGGATGCTCTCGTGGAGGCGCTTGGTTGTGTGCGCCGCATAGAAGTGTAATAATCCTTTAAATGTAAGAGTTTTTTCCTAGGCATAACGCCTGTGGAATTTATATAATAAAGAAATGTTCTCTGAGTGATATCTTTGACTGTCGTTAGACATAGCTTAGATCCAACTTGGGGTATATCAAAGCTTGCATGACTTTTTAGTCAGGTGATATCCATATCCGATTGTCGCAAAATATATCTTAGGTCCAACTTGGAACATATTAGGATTTGCGCTGCTCTTGGCCGAGTGATACCTATATCCGACTGCTATAGGATACAGCTTTGGTCCGACTTGGGACATATCATACTCACGTGGCTCTTAGCCGACTGATACCCATATCCGACTGCTGTAGGATATAGCTTAGGCTCGACTTGGAGCGTATCATACTTACGTGGCACTTGGCCGAGTGATACCCATATCCGACTAATGTAGGATACAGCTTAGGCTCGACTTGGAGCGTATCATACTTACGTGGCTCTTGGTCAAGTGATACCTATATCCGACTGGTGTAGGATATAGCTCTGGTCCGTCTTGGGACATATCAGGATTTTCTTGGCTCATGGCCGAGTGATACCTATATCCGACTGGTGTAGGATATAACTTTGGTCCGTCTTGGAACATATCAAGGTTTATCCGAACGGTATCTGTACTAGTTTATTACGATTCATAGCTTATCGACCCATCTTGGGGCATACCATTGGAACCGTGCCTTATCAGGCTCAACCCGTGATATATGATTCTGCCATGCGGTAAACAACTAGCGACCCAACGTGGGGTATATCACTAGAAGATATTTTTAATCCAAACTGGAGGATACCCACGTCCCGCTTAGTTCGATAAGCGGTTAAACATCCCATCGTATGTCCCATATATGACTTGGTCAAACCATGACTGCCTCCGTATGTCAGGACGCCGAGCTAGCAAATCATTACGAAGCATAGAGCAGGGTTAGGTGTTCTGCAATCTTTTTCCCGCCGATTCGGTGAAAACCTGATTTTTCCCCCCTTTTTAAGACCAAGCCGTGCATTGACCAATGGTTCATTTTTTCATCGCGCACTCCTGTCCCTTCTGCTTCCTTGTCTCTCCGACTTCTCCACCGCTAGTTTTAACTACTGCTGCGCTCGCATTTTTGCGTCGTCGTTGATCTTTCCTCTGAAAATGTCTTCTCACTCTTCCGAAGACACCTCCTCACTGCCTTTGCCCCAAGATTGGACCACCTCGATAACGACGTAAGAGAGGTTGAAGTCCATGGCAGATGACGGGGTTCTTCCAGCCCTGACTTTGATTTCCGCACGATCGACCGCAGGTGAATCCATCCCTACCCCTCGTTCTGAAGAAATCGTGGTTTTCGAATCTTTCTTCCAACGCGGGCTGGGCCTTCCTGCCTGCGCTTTTCTTCGCGGTCTTCTCTTTTTCTATGGTATTGAATTGTTGAACTTGAATCCCAATTCTATCTTGCAAATCTCCCTCTTCGTTCACCTTTGCGAGGCATTCTTGGGCATCCGCCCTCATTTCAATCTCTTTTTCCACTTTTAACTTTTAAAGCCTTATCCCTCAAAAAGCGACCCCAAGGTAATTGGGGTAGCCGGATATCAATTGCGGGAAGGTTTAAAGAAAACCTACTTTGACATTCCCTTCAAATCATCGAACAAAGGCTTGCACCAGGAATGGTTTTATTGCGCCAATCCTTGATCCTGCTCTCCCTTCTTTCATCGGGCGCCAGCCTAAGGTGTCCCTTTCTTAGACATCTGTTCCCAATGCTGGCGACATGGATTAGGTGCAGGATCTCTTGGCACTGATTGAGAAATTAAAGGAAGGCGGTCTCACGGGAGTTGGTCTGGCCCTCCATTTTGTCGCTCGCCGGATACAACCTCTAAAGGAGCGAGTCCATCTGGGATACGAATTTGAAGGAAAGGATGATTCGACCCGGGAACTGCCCGAATCAGCGTCGATGGAGCAGGTATATGCTCGGGTAGGCAATTTTTCATTCCAAGCATAGAGATGTCCACCGCCAGATGCCCAAAGTCCTTTACTGCATGAAATCCTCTTCCTGAGGTAAGAAAGTTTAGCTGATAGACTTCCACATTCATCTCTGAATGACTTTTAATAGTTTTAATACTCCTTTCCATGATCGATTGGCTTTCTTTAGTGACGCGCCTCTCCCAGAGATGCCAGTACATAAGAGCGCAGCCTGGAAAAGACTTGCAAGCTCCCAAGCCAGAGACCCGGCCAACAAGAAGGGGAAGAAAACGATTATGAAGGACCCTCCGAAGCCTCAGCGCCCGACTGGTGGTCCCAAAATCCAAGAACCGCCAGCGCAAGCCCCGGTGCCTTCAGTTCCCCTTCCTCATAAGCCTGTGGTTCAGCATAGTCCAACTCCGAGTGACTCGAGCATTCGGGGGGAGTCGAGGGTTCCAGTCCATAGCGCCCCGAATGGTCCCTCCGAAAGTGGTTCTGCCACTCAAAGGAAACCCCCGATGAGGATAAAGAAGTCCGACAGGTTGGGTGTCCCATCAACTCTTATTCATCGCGATTTGCCGGCTTATTCACCGACCGCTCTTCTTGTAGGAATCCTTCTTATGATATTCCCGTTGAGACACCACCTGGGGCCCCTGAAGGAACTGAGTCCCAGGACGTACCTGATCTTGTTGGGGAAGCGCCAGACTCTGCCTCGCCTGGAGACACAAAGGTGCCCTCCGAACCACAGCCGCCTTCATCGACACCCCATGCTTCGGCATCGAGTCCTGCTGCTCAGGAGCCCATCTCCCGTCCATCCCCGAGGTAGAGGAGATTCCCCAAGATCCGCCAACTCTTGCTCGCCCCCAACTCATAATGCAAACCGCATGGGTTGATAAGGAAGACGGCTTGAAGTCCCTGGACGACCCGGCGGAGGAGAAAGAAAGGAATGACTTTTATAGTCACGTCACCGCTTGTGCTCGCCTGGCCTGAGTAATATTTTCACTACTCTTGTCACCTTCTTGCCTGTGCCGGTTAGCATGTTGTTACCTTTCCCTGTGATGGTTACAGAAATTGGGAGAACGCCCTCCAAAAAATTCCGAATACCTTCAAAAGATGCTCCCGGAGATCAAGACACGCCAGGAATATCTGGCCGACTTGGAGCAAGTCAAAGCTAGACATGCAGCCGAGCTGCAAGATCTTCGGTCAGAAGTCCAGGCCTTGCGAGAAGAGAAGAGGATCCTGTGGCAGGAGAAGCTAGATGTTGTTGGCTCCCTTCGACGTAGATATTTCCTGGACCGTCCTATGCTCTCGTTTAATCGTCTGGTTTTTGATTTCCTTATCTCCATGTCAGTTCGGGATCCTACTATTGCAAAGCTCCAAGAGCAACTTAAGGCCTCGGAGGCCTCCAAGTTGAAATCGGAGAAGGAGTTAGAAGGTACGCTCAGCAGCTTAGCCCTCCCTTGCCTTCGTTGTCTTCTTGGTATTTCTCAATCATCTACTTTGCTTGCAGACTACAAGTTCAAGACGCGGGCGCAATACGCCGCTTATAATGAAAAAGTCGAGGCCCTTGAAACATCTTGTGCTAAGCTTCGCGAGGCTTCTGAGCCATTGCTGAGGTTGCTTCATCCCAGAGGCGAGAGGCTGCTCAGCAGGGACCACGCTATCTCCCAACTTAAGGAAGCCCCTAAGGAGCTTAAGAGACTTTTGAAGGAAACGGCGACCAACGGTGCTAGCCAGGCTCTAGCAATCACCAAGTCGCTTTATCCCCGAGTGGATCTTGAAGCTATTAAAGATGGCTATACCTGCAATGTGGATAAAGACCGGGCCATTGAACTCTGGGATGAGGTTAAAGATGCTTCTTCGGCTGTCGCAGAGACTTTGGACCTGTGAACAAATATTTGAAAGTGTTTCCTTGACCTTGCGTTTCTTCTTTAAATATGCTGCTATGCTCGATGAGGCCATCTGAGTAGTTTTGACATCTTAAATATCGTGTCCGACTAGTTCAGCCCCAAGGCTCTAGGGCATGGTTCATGACGCATGTCTCAGAGTCTTAAAATTCGTAGGAGCGAAGCACTTGGACGAATAATTTTCGAGGAGATTATATGAGAACAACTTTAAGAGCGATCATTCATTCATAAATAAGCAATTGAATTACAAAGTTCAAGTGAAAAAACGACGTAGCTGTTCTATGTTCCAAATGTTGTTGACAATTGTGCCGTCTTCACGCTTGAGCTTATAAGCCCCAGGACATATCACCTCATCGATGATGTAAGGGCCTTCCCAGCTTGGGGAGAGCTTATGCTCGCATTTCTGATTCTTTCTAAGGACCAGATCTCCTTTGGAGAATGCGCGGCTCCTTACATTGCGACCGTGATAGCGACGTAAGCCCTGAAGGTACTTTGCTGACTGAATTGTTGCGACGTCTCTGGCTTCTTCCACTCGGTCGAGGTCTTCTAGCTGGCTTTCTTCCGAAGTGACCTCCTCATAGTTCCGAACCCGCGGGGTTCCAAATTCTAACTCGGTAGGGAGGACCGCCTCTGAGCCATACACCAGGAAGAATGGTGACTACCCGGTTGATCTGCTGGGGGTGGTTCGCAGCCCCCAGAGTACCGAACGCAATTCTTTGACCCACCGAGTGGCGTATGGTTTGAGACGATCAAAAATCCTGGCCTTTAGGCCTTGTAATACCGTGCCATTGGCTCGTTCGACCTGCCCATTACTTCGGGGGTGTGCTATTGATGCGAAGCAAATTTTTATGCCGAGTTCACCGCACCAGTCTTGAAATATGCCACCTCTGAATTGGGTGCCGTTATCCGTGATGATTCGGTTTGGTACGCCGAATCTAACCATGATTTCATGGAAGAATTCTTTCGCCTTTGCGGCTGTGATTGTGGCGACTGGCTTTGCCTCAATCCATTTGGTGAATTTATCGATGGCCACGAAGAGATGAGTATAACCACCTTGAGCCTTCTTCAAAGGTCCCACCATGTCAAGCCCCTAGACCGCAAACGGCCAGGTGATTGGGATGGTCTGTAGTTCTGTGCGGTTTGTTCACCCGTCACAAGAAAGAATTGACATCCTTCGCATGTCCGGATGATGTTCTCTCGTGATCGATGTGAGGTAAGTAAAAATCCTCGACGATAAGCCTTGCCAACTAGGGTTGTTGACGCCGCGTGGTTCCCACAAATTTCCGAGTGGATTTCCTTGAGAAGATCTCTTCCTTCTTGTTCTGATATGCACCGTCGTAGTACACTAGAGGAGCTCTTGCAATAGAGTTCTTCCCTGATTACCACATAGCTCTTGCTTCGGCGCATTATTTGTTCGGCCTGCAAGCAATCTTTGGGTAGCTCGTCCTTCGTCAAATAGTCCAGATACGGAGCTGTCCAATCGGGGTAATGATCGGGACTTCTGCCTCCGCGTTCTTCTCCCCTGGGATGTCTAACTTTGGTCGAGTGTTTATTGTGGGCTTATAAATTTGTTCGACGAATACTCCCACGGGCACTGTGGTCCGACCGGATCCCATTTTTGCTAGCTCGTCGGCCGATTCATTGTCCCGACAGAGCACATGAACAAGTTCCAAACCGTCAAAGTTGCCTTCTAGCTTGCGTACCTCCTGGCAATAGGCAGCCATGTTGTCTTCGATGCAGGACCATTCTTTTCGCACCTGATTGACCATGAGCATTGAATCTCCGCGAACCGTCAGACGTCGGATACCGAGTGATATGGCGATACGGAGCCCATGGATGAGTGCTTCATACTCGGCGGCGTTGTTCGACGCGGGAAAAAGTATTTGAAGAACATACCTCAACCGTTCCCCACTTGGTGATATGAGCACTATACTAGCCCCCGCGCCGCTGAGCATGTGGGAACAATCGAAGTACATCGTCCAATACTCGAGTTCCATGACGACTGCCGAGTTTTGAAGTTCTGTCCACTCGGTAGTGAAGTCGGCGAGCGCTTGAGACTTGATGACTGTGCAAGGCTTGAATAGGATATCAAGAGCTCCAAGCTCGATTGCCCACTTTGCAATTCTCCCAGTGGCCTCCTGGTTGTGAAGTACATCTCCTATTGGGAAGAAAGTGACCACCGAAACAGTATGCTCTTGGAAGTAGTGCTTGAGTTTGCGAGATGTAAGAAGTACGGCGTATAATAATTTTTTCACCTGTGGATACCGCACCATAGAATCGCTCAGGACCACGCTGATGAAATAGATCGGGTGTTGGATCTTCTGCACATGACCCGGCTCCTCCCTTTATACGATGATTGCAGCGCTGACTACATGAGTCGTTGCCGCGATGTAAAGTAACAAGGTTCCCCTGGCATTGGTGAAACCAAGACCGGGGGTGTCGTTAAGAAGGTCTTCAAATCTTCGAACGCTTGCTGTGCCTTGGGCGTCCACTGGAACTTGTCCTGCTTCTTGAGGAGTTTAAAGAATGGCATACCTCGCATACCCAGTCGGGAAATAAACCTGCTGAGTGCGGCCATGCACCCTGTAAGCTTCTGGACGTCCTTTTGGCAAGTCGGCGGTTCCATATTTAGTATGTCTTTGATGTTTTCTGGGTTGGCCTCAATGCCTCGTTTGGATACGATAAACCTGAGCAGTTTCCCCGAAGATACTCCGAAAACACACTTCTCGGGATTAAGCTTCATGCTGAAAGTCCTTAGACTTTCGAACGTCTCGGTTAGGTCGGCGATAAGGTCCTTCCTCTCCCGAGTCTTTACCACGACATCGTCCACATATGCCTCCACATTGCGTCCGAGTTGGGCATGAAAACACCGATGTATTACGCTTTGATACGTTGCACCAGCATTTTTCAACCCGAACGCCATTGTGGTATAGCAAAAGGCCCCAAAGGGTGTGATGAATGATGTCTTGATATGAACTTCTGCCTTTAGGCGAATCTGGTGGAACCCTGAGTAGGCATCGAGGAAACTCAGGATCTTGGATCCGGCGGTTGAATCAACCACTTGATCGATTCGAGGTAGCCCGAATGGATCCTTCGGACATGTCTTGTTGAGATCAGTATAGTCAACGCACATGCGCCAAGTTTTATTCTTCTTTTGAACTAGTACAGGGTTTGCCAACCAGTCGGGATGATACACTTCTTTGATAAAACCTGCAGCTAATAGCTTGGTGATCTCCTGCTTGATGGCGTTCCGACGATCTGGAGCGAACCGCTGGAGACTTTGCTTGATTGGCTTTGCCTTTTCATCGACGTGTAAAGAATGCTCGATCACCTCCCTGGGAACACCCGTCATGTCGGATGGCTTCCAGGCGAAGATGTCCTTGTTAGCCTGGAGGAAGGTGACGAGCATGCCTTCCTATTTATCCTCAAGCCCTATCCCGATCAGAGTCATTTTGGATGGGTCGAATGAATTGAGAATAATTCTCTTGGTTCCTTCGCCAGACTTTATCCCTGACGTGGCCTGCTTCTTGGATGGGATGTCTCCTTCTTCCTGCAATGTGGCAACCTCTGCCTGGATATTCTTCCCTCGCGATTCCTCCCGCACCAAAGAAGTTCATAGTTCTCTCGGTCACATTCCAAAGATCGCTTGATGTCACTGCGAACCGTGATGACGCTTTTGGGTCTCGACATCTTCATCACCAAATAGGTGAAGTGCGAGACGGCCATGAACCGAGCCAGACCGGGCCTTCCCAAGATAGCGTGATACGTTGTCTCGAAATCCGCTACCTCGTAATTTATATACTCGGTCCGATAGTTGTTTTTGGTACCGAAGGTGACGGGCAAAGCAATTTGCCCAAGAGGAAACGAAGACGCCCCAGGGATAACCCCGTGGAACGGCTGTGAGCCCGGCCTTAGCTCGGAGTGAGGGATGTTCATGTCGTTGAAGGTTTTGACGAACAAGATGTTGAGTCCACTCCCTCCATCAATCAAGACTTTCTTGAGCTTTATATTACGAATAACAGGGTCGAGCGCTACGGGGTACTTACCCAGATGTAGAACTCGGTTGGGGTGATCCGAGCGGTCGAAGGTGATTAGAACTTCGGACCACTTTAGATACTGGGGGGTTGTTGGTTCCACCGCATTGATCTCCCGAACGGTAAGCTTTTGCTTCCGCTTGGACTCGTATCCAGTGGAGACCCCATATATGTAGTTCAGCTCGTGCTCGGGTTCTTGGTAATCGTCCTCGCCGAGAGGGTCTTTCTTCTTGGCGGACTCATCCTTCGCTGGAGCCGGCTGCTTGTTGCTTTCACGCGCAAAACGCTTCAAGGTAAAGCAGTCTTTGGCGGCGTGCTTTCCCTTAGGGTGGAAGGGACAGATCGCATCCATGACAGTATTGTAATCGGGCGCCTCCCTCCGTGTGGCTCGGGGCCGGTCGCGTTCTGCTACCGCAACTAGCTCCTCGCCTTTCCTTTTCTTGTATTTATGCTTGAAGGACTCGGGCTTGTCGCCTTTGTTCTTCTGTTGCGGGCGATCTTCTTGGCGCTCGGCCAGGGCGTCTGAGGCCGTGGCATAGAGGTTAGCCAACGCAAACATCTCCTTTACGGAGGCCGGTGGTTTCCTGGACATTTCTTGATCAGATCGGGATCGCTGACCCCTTTCTGAAAGGCTGCTACCACCACTGCCTCAGATATATCCTTGATGGTGTTTTTCTTCTGCATGAAATGCTAGATGAAATCTCTCGGCATCTCGTCTTTCTTCTGGTGAAGCTGATATAGGTCCCATGGGGTGCCAGGCCTCTCATAGGTTCCCTGAAAATTCGCGATAAATTGATCACAAAGATCGCTCCAGGAGTCCACCGAGTTAGCAGGAAGTCCTGTGAGCCATGATTGAGTTGAAGGGGTGAGATTGACTGGCAGATAATTTGCCATCACATTTTGATTGCCCCCAGTCGCTTGAACCGCCAGGGCATAGACCTACAGCCAAGCTTCCGGATCTCGATCCCTGTCAAACTTAACGATGTCCATGGGGTTGAAACCTTCGGGCCATACCACTCGGCGTAATCAAGAAGTGAACGCTCGGATTCCATCGATGGATCTGTCGTCATGATGAGGGGGAGTTTGGCGTGGCGAGCCTCTGGCTCGGCGATCGTCATCAACGCGTCGGGGTGTAGTTTGGCGCGGCGAGCCCATGATTCGGCGATGGTTGTTGTCGTTCCAACCCCGGCGATGATGGTCTCTATGGTCGTGGCAGTCATCGTACCGTTGATCACTTCGTCGATCGTGGCCGATACGGGCGCTCGTGGTCGCCGAGAGCCGGCCGCTTCTTCCTCGTCCCGCTCTTGCCGTATGGCGGTGATGTCTTGGCGAAGGTCGCGGTTGAGATTCCGACGGGCGTCTCCGACTGGTCGTGTAGGATGCCGACTACCGGTACTCCGACTGGTCTCCTAATTTTGATTGTAGGATGTCCTCGTGGACATTGCGGCCGCGAGATTGAAGCGATCGCGGTTGTGCCTCCTTAGCCTTACGAAGAAGGTGATCTTCCTCCGCGGCTTCTTGAATCTCTTGTTTGCGTTGAAGATCGGTCTTTTGCTCTTCTATTGCGAAGATGCCACGAAGATTGTAGCAATTCCTCGCGATGCTACGTGGCTAAAAATTTGGTATCATAATCTGAAACAATTGTCCTCGGTACTTCATGCAAGCGAACTACCTCCCTGAAAAATAAATTAGCAACATGAGTAGCATCATTGATCTTATGGCAAGGAATAAAATGTGCCATTTTTGAAAACCTATCTACTACAACAAATATACTATGCCTCCTCCTGTTGGTCCTAGGCATCCCTAATACAAAATCTTTTAAAATATCCTCCCAAAGTACTCTAGGAATAGGAAGAGGCATATATAGTCTACGTGGGCTTAAGCGAGATTTAGTTGTTTGACATGTAGAGCATCCCCCCAAAGTAGCGCTTTACGTCGAGCCTCATTTTTGGCCAATAAAAATGTGTGAACAGAACATCCCCAGTCTTTTGAACACTGAACTGTCCCATTAATCCACCTCCATATGCCTCCTGTAGCAACAAAAGGCGAACGGAACTCGCGGGAACGAAACCTTTTTAGCTCTAAACAAACAGCCACCATTCAACACATATTTATCCCATTATCCTCCTTCTTTGCAATTATTGTAAATGCCTTTGAAATCCAAATCAGTAGCATATAATTCTTTTGAACATTCCAAACCGAGAATTTTACAATCGAGTTAAGACATCAACGTGTGTCATCTAGAAAAAGCATCAACAACTAGATTATCTTTACCTTTCTTATGTTTCACAACATACGGAAAAGTTTCAATAAATTCTACCCACTTAGCATGTTAATATGCTTTAATGATTCATAGTTTGAATGTTTGACAAATTCTTTTGGCCATAGATAATGGTGCCATATTTCTAGCACTCTAACCATTGCATATAATTCATTGTCATATGTTGAGTAGTTCAAAGTTGGACCACTAAGCTTTTCACTAAAATAAGTAATGGGTTTACTATCCAGCATGAGAACACCTACAATCCCAATACCACTAGCATCACATTTTATCTCAAAACTTTTATTAAAATCAGGGAGTTGTAGAAGTGGTGCATTGATTAACTTATCTTTCAGCTTGTTGAAGGAATCCTCTTGCGCTTTTCCCACTTGATAGTTAAGTTCTTCTTTGTCAACTCATTGAGTGGGTCTACGAGCATGCTGAAATCTTTTACGAACCAGTGGTAGAAACTAGCAAGCCCATGAAAGCTCCACACTTGTGTGACTATTGTAGGTGTAGCCCATGCTTGAATACCTTCTACCTTTTGTTCATCCACCTAAATTCCCTACGCAGTCACAACAAAACTAAGAAATAGTACTCGATCTATGCAAAAGGCGCACTTCTCGAGGTTAGCAAACAAGTGCGCATCTCGCAAAGTAGCAAAACCTTGGAGCGAATGATCTTGAGAGACCATGTGGTGGTTTATCTATGTTTGTGATAAGCAATTAATTGTGTTTGAGCTTGTAGTGTTCAAGTTTGAGTTTGAAATGTGTTTACTTTGGTTTCAGTAATTTGGTTTGAGTGGTCGTAGATGCCTTTGTGACCCCTAGAGAGGCCGTTCTCTAGAGTGGTCGTGACCACATGGGAAGTGGTCGTAAGCACACTGATAGAGTGGTATAGACCTCTAGTGATCTCTATGGGAGTGGTCATGAGTAGTGATAGAATAGTCTAGGCCACTGTGGGAGTGGTTTAGACCTCTAAGGACCACTGTAAGAGTGGTCGTGACCACTGTGGGAGTGATCTAGACCTCTAAGGATCACTTAGGAAGTGATCATAACCACTATGGGAGTGGTCTAGATCTTTAAAGACCACTATGGGAGTGGTTGTGATCATTGCAAGAGTGCTCTAGACAACTGTGGGAGTGGTCTAGACATCTGACGACCTCCATGGGGGTAGCTATGACCTCTATAAGAGTGGTCTAGACCACTGTGGTAGCTGTCTAGACCTCTAAGGACCACTGTGGGAGTGGTTGTGACCACTGTGGGAGTGGTCGTGACCCCTCTGGGAGTGGTCGTGAACCCCTGTGACCCCTTGGGAGTGGTCATGACCTTTCAGTGATTGGTCTAGACGTCTATATGAGTGATCATGACCTCTTGAGAGTGGTCTAGACCTCTGTTTGAGTGGTCATAAGTAGTCTAGACTTATCTAAAGTGGTCATGGACAAGAATGATTTTGAGTTAAGGTGGTCACATGCTATATGATCCAAGGTGGGACCTTCTGATATGATTTTAGACATTGCTATGTGATGGTTTTCTTATCTATGTTGGTTGTAGGACTTCGGTGCTAGGTCATGATGAGGCGGAGGAGACCAGGACTAGACTAGGAGAGTTGAGGTACAGAACGGCTAAGAGATGCCGAAAGATGACTAAGGCCAAGAAGTGGTTGCGAGCCAGGAAGGCAAGGAACTAAAATGATGGATGTGGCAGGCAACTGCACGGACTGGGACTAGGCTCAAGGAGGAGTCTAGGTCTAGAATTGTCAAGGAAGCTAAAGCTGTCATGATAAATGGTATGGTCAAAACATGTGATGTTCTTGGGTTTCGGGTTAGCCCATGTATGAGAGTTGGAGTGAATCTACACCCTTGATGATGTTTCTTGACATTCTAGAAGATCATCTAAAGGTGGAGATTACACCCAAAGTGCTATAAATAGAGGGGGGAGGGGTGCCTCTCCCTGTGCGCGTGTTGTGAAGGATTTTGGTATCCCGATGCTCTTTGAGCTTTTGCCCACCTGGTTGTGAGACTTTGTAAACCATCCTCCCAAGAAATAGAAATAGTTCCAGTGCAAGAATCTTGTTCATGTTTGTGCTTACATTCTAGTTCTTACTTTGCTTTGTTTGTAGTTATCTTCTTCTACACTTTGTTGGTTCTTTTTTATCCTTCTTGTTTGATCTTGAGCCAAGGATGAGTGATTGATGGGTGGTTTATCTCTGAAATGCATATCAATCATCTAGGCCCTCAGCAACTCCTTTCTCTAAGCTCTTGATCATCCGATCTATTGTAGCAAGAAGAAAGACCTCAGTAGATCGTGTTCTCTTTGTTTTGGGAGTGGATCATGCCTTGATCCAGCTTGCTTGGACATGTGAAAGTTGATCCAAGATCAGATTGATCGTTAATACCCCACGAGAAAGAATAGATCAAGATCCTCAACTGATCAAAGGTTATCTCAGTCCTTATTTTTGAGATCGTACTATTTTTACTGTTTATCTAAGAGCATTGGACATCTATTTAGTACTACCCTGGCTGAGCACTTTAGTTGGTGCTATAACGAAAGTTACTAGAATACTCTTTTGTCCTATACTAGATTTGCTGTTCCTTTTTGTTGCCTTTACAGAAGAGAGGCTTGGATATTTTTGAAGAGGAAAGTTTTTATTTGGCTCCTATTCACCCCCTCTAGTCATCATTTTGGTCCTTCAATTGGTATTAGAGCCGGTTCTACTCTTTCTAGATCTTGACCAGTCCCAAGAGCCATGGCGTCTGACAAGTATTCCACCAAGCCTTCAATTTTCACTAGAGTTGATTACCCTTTGTGGAAGTCTATATGGAGTCATACATCACTACCCAGGGATTTTTAATTTGGCTGAAGTTGAATCTCCCTTACGATGTTCCTGTCGATGAGAATGTCAATGCCGAAAATATGACTAATGTTGAGGCAAATGCAAAGGCAAGGAATATACTCATACAGGGGCTAAGCTGTACTGAGTATGACAGGATCTCTCACTTATGATCTGCTCACCAGATTTGGGTGACTCTAAGTGCTTACCATGAGGTCACCACCCAAATCAAAACGGTGAGGCAAGATCAGTACAAGCATGCTTACAACAAGTTGAGCAGCATGCTGGGGAGTCCTTCGATGAGTGTTTTGGTCATTTAATCAAGATCTTAAGCAACCTCCGAGCTATCGGTACCACATACCTTGACTCGGAGAATGCTCATCATTTTTTGATCGCACTTGATCTATCCATTTGGGAGATGAAGGTGACCTCCATTAAGGACACCACTGACTTATTGACCTTGACTCTTGATGGATTGCACTCATGACTCAAGACTCATGAGATCGACGTTGTCTCTCAGAAGACAAAGTCGCAGTCGATGGCTTTGGTCACCGATCCCGTTGTTGAGCTTTCCATGGGTTTCTCCCTCTCTGCTCTTTGCAATTTGAGTGATGAGCAGCTGGAGAGGATTCTCGAGAATAATCTTGCTTTGCTAGCTAGAAGGTTCTCTCATGCCTACAAGAGGGTGAGGGAAAGGAAGAGAGGAGGTCTCATCACTTGCTTCGAGTGTGGTGGCCCCAACCACATTCGGGCAAACAGACCGAAGCTGGAGAACTGTAAAAACAACTACGGCGGTGCTGGAAAGAATGACTACACCGACAAGAACCACGACAAGAAGGCTCTAGCTCGGGACCCTGCACATGAGAAGAAGCACTGCAACTTTGCCAAGAACAAGAAGCTCTTCCACCGTGTCCTTGTTGCCCTCGATGACATCTCCTTCTTCGACATTGAGACCTAGAGTGATGGTGGAGAGGATGATCCGCAAGAGAAGATGAAGGCGAAGGATGGTGATGACTTCACTGTTATGTGCTTCATGGCCGGCGAGAATGGCATCAACGACACCGAGCTCTATAGTGAGTCAGATGAGGTACCTTCCTACGATTACCTGAATGATGCATTCTTAAAGCTAGGAAGTTTTCATGCTAGAGCTAAGGCTAGGTGTTCGGAGCTAGAGAAGAAGATAGATGACATGTCATGGGAGATATCTTCACTTAGATCTACCTCCTCATGCGACACTGATGACTATGTTCTATATGATGCCATGCTTGTGGAGCTTGAGAACCTAAGGGCAATATATGATAATATGCTTGCTGAAGTTGAAGTCCTTAAGGAGAAGAATGCTAGTAGTTGTGCTCCTGATATTCTTGTTGATACTAGCTTTCTTCATGCTCACACTAGCCCCTCTTGTGATAAGTACCCAAAACTCCTTGCTAAAATTGATGCCATGAGCTCACACCTTATGAAGCTTGCTGCTAGGAATGATGAACTTGAATTGCATACTTCTAAGGATCCATTCAGCTCATGTGAGGGCTATAGGAACATAAAACTTGATAATGATGCTCTAAATATCAAGTGTGCTGACTTGCTAAGGACCTACTAGCTAAATGACAAGAAGCTTGTTTGAGATCTGCTAAGATTGAAGGGAATTTGGGTAGAGTCCATGCTGAGCTTAGGAAGAAGCTAGAGGCCCAGACCACTAGAATTTGGAATGACAAGTGTCAATTGTTAGGCCCACAAGATTGAGGCAGCCATGTATAGGGAGAGATATGCATGTGCTATTTGCTCTTCTTCTTCTGGATCTTTACCATCACCTTCCCCCTATTCTTCCTATGCCTCTCTCTTCCAAGAGTGTCAGTACCTTTTGACTCAAGGTCTAGGATTTGACTACTTAGAGCACTCTCAGGCACATCCTCCCACCATTGTGTGTGGCTTCAAGAGAGGAGAGATTTTGGTAGCTCCCAGAGCGAGCACCACTATGTTCGATCAATTGGGGTTGTCCATGGGGTCTCTGATGAGAAAGCTTCCCCTCCTGCTACTTCTACTTCTAGTAAGGTGAAGTATTCTTGCACATTCTGTTAGACGGCTGGACACTTGGCCGAGTTCTATTTTAGGTGTGCCAAGGTAGCACGGTGTGAGCGTGGTCTTGCACTTAGAGGTATTCAAGGTTATCCCCAGACTCGGAGTGCTCCTAAGGCACCCCTAGCTCCTAGGCTGGTAGGATGTCTCCTGATTTTGGGTAGTATCCATGACTTGGTTTTGAGGCTGTTAATTCTGGTTTTCATTCTAGAGCTGTTCGTGGTCAGTCTTTCCACCATCCTATTGATATTCCTCGTTCTTCCCATCGAGGTAGATATCAGCGACGTGAGGTTTTTCATAGTAGGAGTTTTGGGTAGCGTTACTACGATGGTCCAGCCTTTGCATGATGGCGGGCCAACTCAGTTCCAGCTCCCAGATCATCTACTGGCATTGCTTCTAATTTTGTGAGGTTTGAGCCATGGAGAGACACTAGAGTCCAGTCTTTTGTTCCTATGACTAGCAATTTTGCTCATCGTGTGATTCAGTATTAGGTTACTAGATCTGCACTTGTTTATCCCAGTATTGAGTCATTGACCTCTCGCTTTCTATGATCTAGGTTCGTCAGGCTAAGAAGGGAGATGTTTGGCTTGTAGACTCCAGTTATTCTCATCACATGACTGGAGACTCACGTTGGTTCTCTTCCTTAGCCTATGCCCCAAGTGATGAGTTAATCACTTTTGGGGATGCTTCTTTAGGCCGTGTCATCGTCAATGGCTCTTTGTGTAATGTATTAATGAAAAATTCTTTCTTAAGGATGTTGCCTTGGTTAGTAAGCTGTAGTATAATCTGATTTCAGTTTCTCAACTTATCAATGACGATTTTGAGGTAAAATTTAAGCAAAATGCCTGTAGAATTCTCGATTCCTCTGGAGGGTTAATTGTGGGATGTCTAAGTTTGGGAGATTCTTTCGTGTTGACTTTGCTAATTCTTCTAATGATTCTCTCCATTCCTTACTTGCGTTAGAGTCCCATGATCCCTTCTTCTGACATAGGAGACTTGGTCACATTGGATTTGATCGTTTGACTCGAGTTAGTAGCCATGATCTCATTCATGGTTTGCCCAAACTCAAGATGGTTAAAGACTTAGTTTGCTCTCCTTGTCGACATGGCAAGATGGTTGCTGCTTCTCATCCTCCAGTCACCATGGTGGTGACTGATACACCAGGACAGCCCTTGCATATGGACACTGTTAGTTTGGGTAGAGTGTAGTTAACGGGTGGGAAGTGGTATTTTCTTGTCATTGTCGATGATTACTCGAAGTATTTTTGGGTCCATTGATCTCCTTGCTGCCTTACGAGTGATTCATGGTGATAATGGCATGGAGTTCAAGAACTCCTACTTTGAGAGGTTCTATGAGGAGTCAGGTATTGAGCATCAGTTCTCTTCTCCACACATCACCCAACAGAATGGAGTAGTGGAAAGGAAGAACAGGATTTTGGTCGAGATGGACAGGACGATGCTAGATGAGTACAATACTCCAAGGAAGTTTTGTTCTGAGGCTATAGCTACTGATTTCAATGTGTCCAATCGAGTATTCTTGAGAGCACATATGCACCGCACTTCATATGCGTTGAGATATGTGCGAAAGCCCAGTGTTTCTTATTTTCAAGTTTTTTGTTGCAAGTGTTTCATTCTGAAGTCAGGGAACCCAAATAAGTTCAAGTTTTGTTCTTTTGATTGTATCTTTCTAGGTTACTCAACTTCATCTCGTAGCTCTAGGGTCTGAAGTTGTAAGGACAATAGGATTATAGAGACCTGTGAGGTGATATTTGATGAGGCTAGTCCAGGAGCTAGACCTAACATATCAGGTTTCTCTTCTCTCTCTGAGACCATCTTTGTAGAGGATTAGGATGATGGAGATGACGGTGCTACACCTGATCTAGTGCCCTCTACACCTGAGGTGCCACCTATTTCCATCTCTGCACTTTAGGGACACTAGCCCTTACCTTCATAATCTTCTGTAGCTGGTGGCTCTACTCCTACGTCCTCTGTTCATGAGGTAGAGGTCACTTCTATTTTTGGTCCTCCCCACCACATTCAGTGGCTTCATCCATCTGTTCAGATGATAGGTGATCTGTTTGAGCATGTCACGCGCTCAATGTATTCCGTCTTTGTTTCCTCCTTTGAGCCAAAAGATATTTCTAAAGCATTGTCAGATGAGTCTTGGATTCATACCATGCATGAGAAACTTGAGAACTTTGAGAGGAACAAGGTCTGGTAGCTTGTTGAGCCCCTTCTAGTTATAATGTCATTGGGACCAAGTGAGTGTTCAAGAATAAGCAAAGTGAAAATGGGGTGGTCATTAGAAACAAGACTAGACTAGTTGCTCATGGGTTCACTCAGGTTGAGGGTGTTGACTTTGAGGAGACTTTTTCTCCTATAGCTAGACAAGAGGCTATTAGGATTCTACTTGCATTTTCGGCATCCAAGAACATCAAGCTGTATCGAATGGATGTCAAGAGTGCATTCCTTAATGGGTATATTGAGGAAGAGGTTTATATGAGGCAACCTCCAGGATTCGAGAACCCTAATTACCCAAACCATGTCTATAAGGTCTTCAAGGCTTTGTATGGACTTAAACAGGCCCCTTGAGCTTGGTATGAGAGGCTTAAGTCCTACCTTCTTAGTCATGGTTTTGAGATGGGTAAAGTAGATAAAACCTTGTTCGTCAAACACGTAGACTCGGATTTTCTCCTTGTCCAGATTTATGTGGATGAAATTATCTTTTGTGGCTCCTTCGATGCTCTTGATTCTCAGTTTTTAGATGTGATGAGCACATAGTTCGAGATGGGCATGATGGGTGAGTTGAGCTACTTCCTCGGCTTCCAGATCAAGCAGACTCGGGAGGATATTTTCTTGCATCAAGGCAAGTACACTCGAGACCTCCTGAGACGCTTTGACATGTTTGAAGAGAAGTCGGTGATGACTCCTATGGCCACCATGGCTATTCTTGAGCCTAATGAGGGTGGTGAGCTAGTAGACCAGAAGGAGTTCAAGAGTATGATCGGTTCACTCTTGGACCTTACTGCCTCGAGGTTGGACATACACTTTGATGTTTGTTTATGTGCTCAATTTCAGGCCTCTCCTTGTGCCTCTCACCGCCAGGTAGTGATGCGCATTTTTAGGTACCTTCGAGCTACCATTGACTATGGTATTTGGTACTTCTCCTCTTCCTGTCTGTCCATATTGCCTTTTCAGATGCCGACTTTGCTAGCTATAGGATAGATAGGAAGAGAATTTCTAGCACTTGCCAATTCATTGGCTCTTCTCTTGTTTCTTGGTTATCAAGGAAGTAGTTTGGAGTTGCAAGTCCAGCAATGAGGCCGAGTATGTGGCAGCAGCTAGTTACTGTAGTCAGGTACATTGGATGATGTCGAACTTATGGGACTTTGGGTTAGATATAGATTGTGTTCCACTCTTTTGTGACAACACTTCTGCCATTCATACTGCCAAAATCCAGTGTAGCATTATAGGACCAAACATATAGATATCCAAAATCACTTCCTTAGAGACCATGTGAGAAGGGTGATATAGTGCTTCAGTTTGTGGAGAGTGACCACCAGATTGCTGATATCTTCACTAAGCCTTTGGATAACTCTAAGTTTGTGACCTTGAGGGGGAGCTTGGAGTCGTGTGCCCTTATTGTATTTCTTGAGGGGGATTTGGTTTTGTATCTTATGTATTATATTTCTACTTCCAGAATTTCCTTCCTTTTGCATCTTCTGGGTGCTATTGGTCTTAATCTTAGAATTCTGGGTACGCTTCACTTATATTTCTGGTACACTTTGCATGGACCTCTCATCTTATACTATAGATTGCTATCATGCACAATTAGCTATTTTCTCTTCTCTCTAGATTGAGTTCCCTCATTCTTATAGGTCTAGCGGGTGTTGGGCCCCTTGGGTAGACTGTGTCTGTGTGTACTTCCTAGCATGAGTTTTAGAGTTAGCTTTCCTATGTCAGTCATTGGGAAGGATGAGAGCGAGTTTGAGCCATAGTGTTCTCTATCATCTTTTCTATGCTCTATAGCCACTCAGCTTGTAGTTCTAGACTTCCACTTCTCATTCTGTGTTTCTGGTTTCTGTTGAGTTCATTTGACAGTTTTCTAAACTTAATTTTGCTAATAACTCAACTTGAACTAGCATTTTAAGTTTCAATCTGATTCACTTAGGGTGCGTTTGGTTGGGTGAACGAGATGGGATGATACATGATGGATGAGATAATCTTGGATAAGATGGTACGAGGAGGGTGTTTGGTTATCTGAATGGAATGATACATGATTTTGTTTGGTTGCTTGGATGCAATGGTACGGGATAGTACGAGATGATGTTTGGTTGGATGGATGAGGTTAGTATGGTAAACTTTATCACTAGTGGTACGGGATGGTACAAGATGGTTCAACCAATTTGGAGGTACGGGATGGTACAACATATTTGAAGAATATTCCTAAAATCTGTACCACTCCGTCCCGTACAAGATGGTTCCATACACTCAACCAAACGTATGTATCAAAATCTATTATGTACCATCACATCCCGTTCAAGCCCGTTCACCCAACCAAACGCACCCTTATTGAGGGGGAGTTTGAGAAACTGTTTCATGCATTGCATACAGACTTCATCTTCTATTTTAATAAGCTTTGTCTATTATGCAAATGAACTATTATTCATGATATGCACTTTGCTACTTTTCTAAAGGTCATTGCAAGCTTAGTTGTGTCTAAGTTCACCATGCTTCATCGTGCTAAGCTTGCTAAAAATGACAATTAAGCTTTAGTGAAAACTTGATGAAACTTGTATCTTTTACTTACTATATTTCCTCAATAGGTGCATATGCCATGATTTGTGAAATCTTGAATTTTTACTAGAGTTGCTATAGCAGCTTGGGTGAAGCTAGATTGATTTATAATAGGTTACTTCACTTGCTCATGAATCTAAGTGCTAAAAAGAACAAATATTGACTTTTGTGTACAAAATTAACTCCACACTATACATTCACGAGACTACTTCCAATTGCACTTGGGACGAACATAGAATGTACTATGCATGACCAAGACCACTCTTTTACGCATCATGCTTAAGATGGTCGACGATGACTTGAGTCAATCACACTTGAAATATGCAAATAAAAACAAAAAATGAGGAGAGTGAAGCTTATAAGGCCTTTGTCAATGGCTCCCGATCGAGAATGTGCTTTACTAAGATAAGCTTTCTGAACCTCATCAGATAAGTGAAAGATCGTGAAGCCTAGGAGGCCTTTGTCGATGGTTCCTATTCAGGATTGCGCTTTACTAGGATAACCTCTTCACACCCCGTTGTATGCGTTAAACTCCAAATTTTTGCATTAAAAGACAATTGAGCACGAATGATCTGTTATGAAATTATAGCTTCCCTGAAGTGTTGACTAGGTTGAACTCTAGGTCATCCATTTGATCCATTGTATGGCTATGCTTCTAGTTTGGACGTTATGCTAAGTGTTGCACTAGTTGAAATCATACAAAAATGGCATACTTTTTTTGTGCTTGCTAGCAATTGGTGATTACATTTTGCACTTAGACATGCCTTAGCTTAGCATAATCTGAACTTGAGTAGCTTGGTGCCATACTTTGTCCTTATGGTCACTTGGATAATCTTCAAAGCTCTTTTAGGATGCTTCTCATGTATACATGTTTTTCCTTTTTAATGCCTACATTGATAAAAAGGGGAAATTGCCTACTAGAGGCCTTTTGAGGGTTTGTCAATATACTCATCAAGGGGAAGATTGAGAGACCATATCGTGGTCTAGATATGTTTGTGATGAGTAATTAATTGTGTTTGAGCATGTAGTGCTTGAATTTGAGTTTAAAATGTGTTTACTTTGGTTTTGAGTAATTTGGTTTGAGTGGTCTTAGACCCCTAGAGTGGTCATGGCCTATGTGACCCTTAGAGAGGTCGTTCCACAGAGAGGTCATTTCCTAGAGTGGTCGTGCCCACTTGGGAAGTGGTCATGAGCAATAATAGAGTGGTCTAGGCCTCTAGTGACCTCTAAGGGAGTGGTCGTGAGCACTGATAAAATGGTCTAGACCACTATATGAGTGGTATAGACCTCTATAGGAGTAGTCATGACCTCTCGGTGAGTGGTCTAGACCTCTATATGAGTTGCCATGACCACTTGGCAGTGGTCTAGACCTCTATTTGAGTGGTTGTAAGTGGTCTAGACATATCTAAAGTGGTTATGGGCTAAGGTGGTCACAAGCTATATAATCCAAGGTGAGATCTTCTGATTTGATTTTGGACATTGTTATATGATGGTTTTCTTATCCGTGTTGGTTGCAGGACTTCGGTGCAAGGTCATGGTGAGACGGAGGAGACCAGGACTAGGCTAGGAGATCTTAGGTCCAGAACAGTCAAGGGACGCTAGAAGATGACAGAGGCTACAAAGTAGTTGCGAGCCAAGAAGACAAAGAATTAAAATGATGGACGTGGCAGGTAATGGCATGGACTGGGACTAATGTCAGGGAGGAGTCTAGGTCCAAAACAGTCAATGAAGCTAAAGCTGTCATGCTAAAGGGTAAATGGTCAAAACCTGTGATGTTGTTGAGTTTCGGGTTAGCCCATGTGTGAGAGTGGAAGTGAATCTGCGCCCACGATGAGGTTTCTTGAGGTTCAAGAAGATCATCTAAGAGTGCAGATTACTCCCAAAGTGCTATAAAATAGAACGGGAGGGGTGCCTCTCCGTGTGTGCATCTTGTCAAGGATTTTGGTATCTTGATTCTCTCTGAGTTTTTAACCACCTGGTTGTGAGGATTTGTAAACCATCCTTCCAAGAAATAGAAATAGTTCCAGTGTAAGAATCTTGTTCAAGTTTGTGCTTACATTCTAGTTCTTTCTTTGCTTTGTTTGCAATCATCTTCTTCTACACTTTCTTGGTTTTTTTATCCTTCTTATTTGATCTTGAGCCAAGGATTAGCGATTTATGGATGGTGTATCTCTAGAACACATATCAATCATCTAGGACATCAACAACTCCTTTCTCTAAGATCTTGATCATAAACCGATGTGTTGTAGCAAGAAAAAAGATCTTAATATACCACATTCTCTTTGTTATGGGTTTTGATCGTGCCTTGATCTAGCTTGCTAGGACATGTGGGAGTTGATCGAAGATCATGTTGATCGTTAATACCACACGAGCAAGAAGAGATCAAGATTCTCAGCCACTCAATTGTTATCTTAGTTCTTGTTTTTTAGATCATTCTGTTTTTACTGTTTATCTGAGTGCATTCGACATCTATTGTAACATCCCAAATTTTAGGTTTTCAAAAATCTTTTGTTTAGTTCATCTTTCCAAAAATCCCCGCTGATTTTCTCGCTTTAATAAAGCTTAATCTGGAATTTTTTGATGCTAAAATAATTTAATTTGACTAATATAAACTTCAATTAAAATAAATTTAGTTTTATTTGAGTTCATTGTGCTTCAAGGAATTTTCTGTAATTTTTTTGAGATTTTTCGGAGTTCATTTACTATTCATTTAGAAATTAATTTAAATTAAGCTTTTGGTTAAATTTAATTAAATACTAAAAAATATTAAACAATTTTTGATTAAAATATTTTATTTGAGCTCCAAATGTCTTAAAATATTTTCTAGAATATTTTTAGAATTTTTCTGGTATTTTTATTGCTCTAAATGAATTATTTTAATTTCTGGAATTATTTTAATTCGGAAATTGGATTGATCCACGTGGCAGCTCCATAGCCGGCCACGTCACCGCCTATCCTCAGCCTTTCGATCTCCATCCGACGCACCAAAATGCGCCACGTCATCATTTACTATTCATTGCGCGTCAGGTGTTCGATCCGATCCGTTTTCAATCTAAATTCGGTTTTTCTTCGTGTTTCCTTGTATGACACGACTCCCTAGCCTATATAAGTGTCCTAAGACCCCTCCCAAGCACCCCTAATCACCAGAGCACCTCCCAAACCCTAAAAACCGCAGTCGTCAACTTCCGGTGCGCCACCCTCGCCGGCCGATCTTGGCGTCGCATTCCCCGTTGTTTCGGTGAGTTTTTCTGAAATCCTCTCACGTCATCTCGTGCCATATGGTCTAATCCACCTCTCCACCAAATTTGGTGCAGTTTCATCAAGCAAATCAAAAGTTACGGCCGTTCCAATCTCGAATCTTGCCGTCGCCCGTTCTCCTTCATTTTTGCGAATTTGACCGTGAAATTTTTTCTGTAGACTCAACCTGATGTCCTCTACCTGGTGCTCACCCTAACTCAAGGTTTTGTCCACGGTATTGCTGCAGAAAATTCAACCGTCCCCGATCAGACTGCGCACGTACAGCTAAAACTCTTATCCTTTCACGTCATATTGTGCCTTAGGATCTGTCGGCGTATCGAGCACCGGCAAGTAAATTTGTACGTCTAAGGGGCCGCGCGTTTCCACTCCCTGAATGGTTAGACTCAGAAGCCCAAGGTGTATACTGGTTCGGGCCGAAAGTCCCTACTCCAGTTCGTGCGGTGGTATTGTATTGCCTTTAGTGCGGATGGCTACACAATGTTTACAAGCGCGAGCCGAGAGCCTTAGCGCTGGAAAACTGATTACTTGTGCGTGTGTCTCTTCTCCCCTCTCCCCCGGGGGTTCCTGCCTTCTTTTATACAGCAGGAAGGGGCAGGTTACATCGAGAGTTGGGGAAGGGCGAGGTGACCTATGCTAAGAGCTTCGGTCCTTCGCTTACATCGTCGTCACCGCTTCGTCTTGCCCACGCCGGTCGGTAGTCTTATTGGGCGGAGCGGTTAGTCGCCGTTGGGAAATAGCGCACGCCTTACGTGAGCCCGACGAGTGTTGGCGCTTGTGTATAACGTTGGTCTTTGCCTCGGGAGGGCGTGCTTTGTGTCGTCGTGATGGCCGATGGGATCGAAGCTTGACTTCAGCCGATCATTAAACCATCTTGGAAAGGGGCCACCGCTCTCGGATAGTCACTTGATTGACCCGTCCGTGGGGCGCGTGGTCGTGGGCGGTGGAGGCCGACGACGCGCGGCCTCGGCGGAGGTTGCCTTGGTTTGATCGGTCGGGGATCCGACCGCTGCGTGGGTCGGAGCCCCGCTTGGTCGGGATGCTTATCCCGATTGGTCGGAATGGCGCCCTGCGCGCCCTCTGAGTCCTTTTGGTCGATAGCGGGCTTGGGCGGCCTGCTAGGCTTGAGCTATGCTTGAGGCAGCCCGCCGTCACCACAGGCGTTAGGGTACCTGGTATGAGTATTCGTCAGTAGCCCCCGAACCCTCGAGCGAGTTCGGCAGATTCGGTTGGGGGTTGAGCTTGAATGTGAATGGCGACTGGGCCCGTTTGGACGGTCCGACCGACTAGGCCAACCGGTTTCCGCCAGGTGTACCCCGACGCATTCGACGGCTACCCTGGAACTCGGTCGGGGGCATTCGAACCACCGGGGGCTTTCTAATTGCTTCGTTGCGCGCGTCGCGCATGGCTTGGTTCACCTTGCCCGCTCGTCTTCTTGACTGCTTCGGGTTTTGGTGAAGGGCGCCGCTTTTCGGGCTTGCATTTATTGCAGACGTTCGATCTCCCTCCGTGCAGGTATATAAGGCGCGCCGCTTATTTGAGTGATCGTCCCCCAAACCAGAGTCCTCTTTTGCAATCCTCTAAATGGCTTCGAGGCATCCACTGATCCTCTGGCCGAGCTCTGGGCTGAGTACGACCAGGCGATGGCCGAGCTCACAGTGGAAGAGGAGGCCGTGGCCCGCGACATCTTGCCGCCGACGGCAGCGTTGCTTGGGTCGCCCCGAGCTCTTCGAGGTGAGGGCGCCCTCCCGAGGCGATGGCGCAGGTGCGCCGTGGGTAGCCGTCGCGCGGTGGCACCGGCGAGATTCTGTGCGCCGATCCTGTCGGTCGCGAGGCGCGCCGACATACCCGGGAATTGTAGCCGCGGTCACGACGGCACCGATCAAAGATCGATGCTCAGGATATGATACTTGGTGCAGAAATAGCTCCGCCATATCTTGTAGCCTTGCGTAGTTTTTGAATCTGCCGGGCACCTATTGTAACATGGTGTAAAGTTTGAGCCTGTTGGCCTATAATGAAATCTCCTTTTTCCTTGTCTTTGCAATGAGCTTGTTTGATTATTTTCCAACTTGGCCTCGAGAATCGGTGTCGGCAGTGATTGCTTCTTTACGAGTGCGAGCGATCGGCGTGCGAAGGGCGACCGGATGCTTCTACGTGAGGTTCGGTGTTCGAGTGCTTGTTTAACGTCGTAGCTAGACCGTGGGGCGACCGGATGCCTCTTCGTGAGGTTCGGTGTCCGAGAGCTCGCTTAACGTCGTAGTTAGATGCGGCCTTGGTGGCGGGGACGACCGGATGCCTCTTCGTGAGGTTCGTGTCCGAGTGCTCGCTTAACGTCGTAGCTAGACCGTGCCTTGGTCGGCAGGACGACCGGATGCCACCGTGAGGTTCGGTGTCCGAGTGCTCGCTTAACGTCGTAGCTAGACCGTGGGGCGACCGAATGCCTCTTCGTGAGGTTCGGTGTCCGAGTGCTCGCTTAACGTCGTAGCTAGACCGTGGGGCGACCGGATGCCTCTTCGTGAGGTTCGTGTTCGAGTGCTCGCTTAACGTCGTAGCTAGACCGTGCCTTGGTCGGCAGGGGCGACCGGATGCCTCTTCGTGAGGTTCGGGTGTCCGAGTGCTCGTTTAACGTCGTAGCTAGACCGTGCCTTGGTCGGCAGGGGCGACCGGATGCCTCTTCGTGAGGTTCGGGTGTCCGAGTGCTCGTTTAACGTCGTAGCTAGACCGTGGGACGACCGGATGCCTCTTCGCGAGGTTCCGGTGTCCGAGTGCTCGCTTAACGTCGTAGCTAGACCGTGGGGCGATCGGATGCCTCTTCGTGAGGTTCGGTGTCCGAGTGCTCGTTTAACGTCGTAGCTAGACCGTGCCTTGGTCGCGGGGCGGCCGGATGCCTCTTCGTGAGGTTCGGGTGTCCGAGTGCTCGTTTAACGTCGTAGCTAGACCGTGGGACGACCGGATGCCTCTTCGTGAGGTTCGGGTGTCCGAGTGCTCGTTTAACGTCGTAGCTAGACCGTGGGACGACCGGATGCCTCTTCGTGAGGTTCGGGTGTCCGAGTGCTCAATTAACGTCGTAGCTAGACCGTGGGACGTCCGGATGCCTCTTCGTGAGGTTCGGGTGTTCGAGTGCTCGTTTAACGTCGTAGCTAGACCGTTCCTTGGTCGGCAGGGACGACCGGATGCCTCTTCGTGAGGTTCGGGTGTCCGAGTGCTCGTTTAATATCGTAGCTAGACCGTGGGGAATCCATCCTGAGTCCTCGTCCGGCGAGGGTAGCTGCGAGAGAAGTGGCCGCCGTCTATCCCACACGTGTACTCCGTCCACAGGTGTGGGTCCTGGAGGAGGTGAGCGATGCGCGTTTACCCACGTTGGTTCGAACGCTGTGCTCGTGGAGCTAATAACAGGTAGTCCGAGTGGGTCCTGGGAGGCCCCGCCCAAGGGGGACCCTTCCGAGCGGACGGTCCCAGAGTAGGGTGTCCTGGCCCTGCCGTGGGGCGACCCATGAGAAACCTTTCTTTACTCGATCCCGTATCGGACCCTGGGTCGTCCACCGACCCAGGGCACAGCTGGCTGTCGCCCATCGATGAGCTCCCGAGAGAGTGTGAAGTATGGTCTCGGACACAAGTAGTGGCGATTGGGTCGTCAGCCAACCCAACGGGGGTATCACTGGGGACTCACCTCGTACCCGTCCTTTGCTCGGTTTTTTGCTGGGGCGGCCTTACGTCCATCTGGTGGGATAGGCCTTTAGAACCCACGACTTTGGTGGGCCTCGCGCGAGCCATTGAGCTCTTGCCATTTTGGGGCGCGGCGACCAGGAGCCTCTCCTCTCGCACGCGCCCCGGGGCAACCGTCGTGGCCTAAAGGCGGAGACCGAGAGGTCTCAGGACTCGTGGCCCGAGGCGGTTTCTTTACGACTCTACTGGCTTGTCAGGATTAAAAGCAGAGTGGAATTGGAAACCGGAGTTACGAGCGCCGGCGCGAGCGAGGGTGTACGCGACGCCGCTCGAGGGGCTTGTTGGTCGGCCGACGCCGCGTCTATAAATACGTCACTGGGACGTTCTTGGATAGTTACACGCTCTTGCCTTCCTCATCTTCCAGCCCTTTGCCTAAGACAAGAAAAAGCAGAAAAAGAGCTTTCTCCCTTCCTCACCTTTTCGCCGTCTTTTCACGAGGATGTCGTGGCTGGAGTGCTCTGCCCGAGCCAGTGTGCGCTCGGCTTGTGAAGAAAGGCTTCCTCCTCGCGCAGGATCTTTCCCACTGGAGGGTGCCGACGGGGGCCGCCGCCCCTTCACCGGGGGACGACGAGGTCGTAGTGCCTGCCTCGTTCTTCGAGCGCAGCTTCGGCCTGCCGCTGCACCCGTTCGTTCGAGGGCTGCTCTTCCATTACAAGGCAGAGGTACACCATCTCAACCCCAACGGGGTCCTCCACATCGCCATCTTCATCACGCTTTGTGAGGCCTTCTTGGGGATCGAGCCGCACTGGGCGCTGTGGAGGTACTTCTTCCAAGCAAGGCTCTGGAAGGTCAAGCCAGCGGATGCTACGGTGCCCCTCGGTGGCACCTCCCTCCGGCCGGGCGGCGAGCTCGGAGTACCTCGACGTCAAGCTACCGTCGTCCAACAAGGGATGGCGTTCTGAGTGGCTTTACGTGCGGAATGTCGGAGACGACACTCGCTTCACCGCCCGCCTTCTGTGGCGGGGAAGAATGGATCCGGGTCTTGACAAGAAGTAGAAGAAAAAGGTGGCCCTGATCGTGGAGCAGGTCAGGGCTCTAAGGGAGCAGAGGCTCACTGGGGACGCCGTCGTGCATGCCTTCATGGGGATGAGCATGCAACCCCTCATGCACAGGCCGCGCCCCCTGTCCCGGTATGAGGGGGCGTCTGATAAGATGAGGATGGCGGAGCCTGAGCTCGCCGCGACCGAGGTCGAAGCCCGGGTGGCCGCCGTAACGGGCGGAAGCGCTACTGAGACTGCGTGCGGCCACCCGGGGCCATTCTCAACGGCCCACCCCCCAAATCTGGTAGGTCGGGCGGTCTTCTCCTCGCCTTCTCTCTTCCCTTTGCCTTTGGCGCCCAGTCTGACCGGTGTTTTCGCATCTTCTAGGGGCTCTCGGGAATGGTCTCCCGGGCGTTGCTCCCGGGGGAGAAGGCGTCGAAGGCTGCGGCCCGTGCAGAGGCCGCACAGCTTGACTCCTCCCGCAAGAAGCAGAAGGAGGAGGAGAGGAAGAAGAAGAAGAAGGAGCGTGCGGCGAGGGCCACGCGTGGTGAGGATGTGTCCGAGACCACCGCTGCGGGGGCGTCCTCCACCGACAGCAGCGGGGGGAGCCCCGGTTACCCATACCGTGGGTTCTTTTCCGACTCGTCGACCGGAGGTGGCCCGATTGGAGGCCCGACGGAGGGCGACTGCGTAGGCACCGTGGCCGGGGGCCCCAGGCGGAGGGCGACCGTGCGGTCGATGTCGTCGTCGCGCCTCTAGTGGAGGCGGTTTCGGGGAAGCGACCGGCGGATCTGCCCCTTGGAGGGGAACCGGCAAAGAGGGCGCGCTTGCCGCGCACCCGCTCGGCTCAGTAAGTACTCCTTTTCCTCGTTTAAACATTGTTGCCGCAAAGTTGCCCGAACAGCTCCTAAGTGCTTGCGGTGTGCAGCGGCTATACGGGTGTGACCGTGGCCGCAGCTACGGTGCGCCTCGTGGTGGTTCGCGCGGGCGCGGCGCCGTTCCACCGCCGAAGAGTCGCCGGCGGCGGGCGCCGCAGCTCGGTGCCGAGGCGCCAACTGAGTTGGCGGTGGTCGTGGCGCAGCGGCCGAAGCCGGGCGCCGCGAGGGCGCTTCGCCATCGGAGGGATGGGGTCTCATCCAGAGGCCGAGGTCGGTGAGGAGCTCCCGCCGCCTCCGCCGGGTGGCGCGATCGTCGTTACGGAGGGGGAATCGACGACGACGCTACCCGCGAGCTCGCTGGCGGAGACGGTGCGGTCTTTGGACGCCCGACCCCGTGCCTCAGGGAGAGGCATCGGTCGAAGCCCCACAGGCGCAGGCCGCCGAGGGTATTCCCGAGGGGCCCATTTCACCGCCCTTGCCCGTGGGGGCCCGGTCGGGTGGCGTCCCATCCGAACGGGCGACCGAGGGCCTGTTGCCGGGTATGGCCCGTAGGTCGGGGACCTTGGGCGAGGCGGAGGAGAGCGAGTGGGCCGCCCTCCAGCAAGGCGTTCATGACGTCGAAGCTGAGATGGACCAGATCCGGAAGGGTGTGGCTCTCACTCTCGAATCCTCCGGCAGGGCGTTGGACGCGATCGCTGGGGGAGTCCGGCCGTTAGCATGGTAAGTTGATCTAAGCCCCTCTCGTACCATCCGATGAATTTGCGGCGAGATCCGACGGAGTATCGCATTTCTGAAAGACCGCGGGCCGCCCGAGGTCAAGGTCGAGCTCCTCTGGCGCTTGGACATCCGGTGGTGGTCGCCGTGGAGGAATGCAATCGTCGTGCCTCGAGCTACGCTGGCTCAGAGGCTCACCATCCGACGAGAGAAACGGCGGAGGCCCGCCAAGAGCTGGATCAGGCCACGAAGTCCCTCTTCGAAGAGTGCCTGGGGGCCAAGTCTCTGAGGACGAGGGTGGCGGAACTTGAGTTCCTTTTGGCGGAGGCTGTCAGCGCCAAGGATGCCGCCGTCACCGCAGAGGGGGCCGCGCTAGCGCAGCGACCGCTCACGAACGAGGGACCAGGCCGTAAAGACGCCGATCGAGTGCGTTACGAGCGGAGACCGCCGTAAGAGCTGCTTCCTTGAGGACCTCATACGAGGGGTCGGGGAAGAAGCCGGCAACTTGGCTAGTTCTGTAACCGGTAAGTGTCTCAACTCCTTGGTTAATTCTGCCAGCGCGACTCATAAGGCGTGCTCATCTGGAGATGTTATGATCCGTAGAGCTGCAGAAGAATTTGAACGTCGCTATAGAGGCGCGGAGGGACGCCCTGAAGGCTCGTGAAGAGGCGGTCACGGCGCGGGACGTGGCGCAGGCGGCGCTGGAGGTAGCCGAAGGTGGTCGGGCCGAGTTTGCCGCGGAACTGGAGGCCCTTCGCAAGGCCGGCCAGCATGTCTGCGACCGGGTCCTTGGAACCGCGGTGGGCCCGAGCGCTCTCGCCCTAATGCTGGCCCGAGTGCCGGGGCGCGTTAAGAGAGCGCTGACCGTTAGTGCCGTACTTGGAGCTTCCTCGGCGCTGGTCAATACCGTCTCTCACTATGACGGTATAGACCTTGCGGTGGTGAGCAGCGGCGTCGCTGGGAACCAGACCGACGACGAGATCGAAAGGTTCGAGCTCCAAGTTGAGCCGCACGCTCGGGAGATCGCCAGCCACATCCTGCCGCAGAGTGCCCTCCAAGAAGAATAAGTAGAAGTTAGATTCATACTTCTTTATTGTAAAGACTATTGTTCGTAAATAATCTTAAATTTAGCAAGTTCCCGTATGCCTCCTGCCCTCTTTTATGTCATGGTGAGTGCTCGACCGGCCATAGCCGTAAGGACCACCGGGGTCACTTATGCGTAGGTCAGGTCGCTTCGGGAGGGGTAGAGAGGATAGGAACTTTTGGCCACGCAGCAGTTACACGCACTTGTGAGGGATAGGAGTGCTCCCGACCGGCCAAAGATCGCTCCACTCGGGCACTTCCTTCTTCTGCTAAGTGCTACTTGCAAACCGTAGCATTGGGCGAGGTCAGAGCACTCGGTCGAGAGGTTACACTGGGATGGACCTCGTGACCGGTCGGTCACCGACCCGCATGAGCGCGTGAGTTAGCCGAGTTTGCGCTGAGAGAGTGCTCCCGACCAGCCAAAGGTCACTCCGCCGGTACTTCCTCTTCGCGAAGTGCTACTTAGCAATCGTGGCTGGGCGAGGCCGTGAGCACTCGGTCGAGAGGTTACCGCCGGATGACCTCGTGACTTGTTGGGTCACCGACCGCATAGGCGCCGACGTAAGCACCGGATGGGGCGCCATGGGTAGCCCCGAAGTCCGTCTCGCGACTGTGTGCTCGGGAGGAGAAGTAAAGACGACGTAAGGAATAAGAAAAGGACTTAGGATAAAACGCCTTAACTTTTCTATGTTCCAAGCGCTGGGAGGACGCGCCATCCGTGTCCTCGAGTCGAAAGGTGCCGGGTCAAGAACCTCTCGCGACGGTGAAGGGGCCTTCCTGTGGCGGCGAGCTTGTGCTTGTCTTTGCCGGTCCGACCCGACGCAGACCAGTCGCCTTTGAAAGATCGCCTCGAACTCGGGCGATCGTGGTAACGCCGCAGAGCTTGTTGATACTTGGCCGATCGTAGAATGGCTACATCGCGTGCCTCGCCAAGCTGGTCGGTGGCGTCTTGTTGCGAGGCGAGCCCCCGAGCCTCGTCGAAGGCTTGAAGTCTTGGGGCGCCGTATTCTAGGTCGGTTAGCAGGACAGCTTCAGCACCGAACACCATGAAGAACGGTGTAAACCCGTTTGCCCGAGTCGGTGTGGTCCGCAAGCTCCAGAGGACGGAGGGTAGCTCGGCCACCCATCGCCCCGCGAAATGCTTCAGTCGACTAAAGATCCGTGGCTTAAGTCCTTGGAGGATCATGCCGTTTGCGCGTTCGACCTGACCGTTAGTCCGCGGATGGGCCACGGCTGCCCAATCGACGCGGATGTTGAAGTCGTCGCAGAACTCGAGGAACTCCTTCCCCATGAACTGCGTCCCGTTGTCGGTGATGATAGAGTTCGGGACTCCAAACCGAAAGATGATGTCGCGGAAGAAGGTGGCCGCTTGTACCGACGCGGACGCCACGACCGCTTGGCCTCTATCCACTTGGTGACCTTGTCCACCGCGACGAAGAGATGATTAAAGCCCCCGGACGCTTTCTTGAAGGGCCCGACCAGATCGAGTCCCCACACCGCAAACGCCATGTGATGGGGATCGCCCGCAAGGCCCGAAATGGCGATGCGTCACGAGGAAGAATTGGCATCCTTCGCAGTGCGCATAATCGCTCGGCGTTGGACACGTGATCGCCAAGAGAAACCTTGTCGAAAGGCCTTTCCTACGAGGATCGAGTGCGGCATGGTGACCGCAGACTCCGCCATGGATATCGAGCAGCAATTGCTTCCCTTGGTCGGCTAGAACGCACTCTGAGGACCCCGAGGGACTCCTTTGTAGAGGTCCTACCAACCAGACGAAGGATTTCGCCGACGAGCGAGGCGCCGGCCCTGGCCGGTCGTGAAGCGACCCGTCTGGCCGACGGTCGATGAAAGGTTTCTCCACGGATTCGCTTGTCGAGACGCCGCGGTCCGACCCGCCAAGTTTACACCGACCACACGGTGGTTGGGGTGATCGTGTTTCGGTGTCGAGACCGCCGCCACCGAGTCCAATCGACGGAAGGTCGCGAGAAGGTCGCAGATTTAAGATCCTGTGGGATCGCCCTCGCTAGAGGCAAGATTGGCTAGGCAATCGCCTCACCGCTTATAGCGCTCTGTAGCTATGGTGGAGCTCGAAACCCTTGAACCGCTCTTCGAGCCTACGCACTTCTCGACAGTACGCGGCCATGCGGGCATCTCGGGATCCGCAGCCTTCATGACCTGGTCGACGACAAGCTTGGAGTCCCGTGGACGAGAGTCGGCGCCGAGGTCGGCAGCGATCCGGAGATCGCTGACGAGCCTCGTGCTGGCGATGTTGTTGGTCGCGTCGAAGAGCAACTCGATGGTGTATTGAAGTCTGTTCGGCGGGAAATGATGACGACTCCCGCGCCCGCGCCGTTCTTGGTGTAGGACCCATCGAAGTACATCGTCCAGTATTCGGGGTCTTCGAGCGCCGGTGGCGCCTGGGCTTCGGTCCACTCGGCGACAAAGTCGGCCAGGGCCTGTGACTTGATCGCCGTTCGAGGGACGTATGTTATGCCGTGACCGCTGAGTTCGAGCGCCCACTTGGCTATCCTTCCTGAGGCGTCGCGGTTGTGGACGATCTCGCCGAGCGGCGACGTGGTCACCACGGTGATGGCGTGCTGGTCGAAGTAATGGACGAGCTTTCTTTTGGCGATGAGCATTGTGTAAAGCAGTTTCTGCACCTGCGGGTACCGAGCCTTGGACTCGGAAAGCACTTCGCTGATGAAGTAGACTGGCCATTGTACCTTGAGTTCACGGCCCTCTTCCGCTCGTTCCACCACAAGGGCCGCACTGACAACTTGGGTAGTGGCGGCGATGTAGAGGAGCAGCGGTTCACCAGGTGCCGGGGCAACCAGGACTGGAGGTGAGGACAAGAAGGCCTTCAAGCGGGTGAGGGCCTCCTGAGCCTCCTGAGGACAAGAAGGCCTCAAGCGGGTGAGGTCAGATTTCTTAAGCAGCCTGTAGAGCGGCATTCCGCGCTCGCCAAGGCAAGACACGAAACAGCTTAAGGCTACAAGGCATCCAGTTAGCCTCTGGATCCCTTTGAGGTTGCCAACCGGGCCCATCCTTGCGATCGCCGAGATCTTCTCCTGATTGGCCTCGATGCCCTGCTCGGAGACAATGAAATCGAGGAGCTTCCCCTTGGGGACCCCGAAGACGCATTTGTCGGGGTTGAGCTTTATACAGAACTGTTGGAGATTCGCGAAAGTCTCCCCTAGGTCGGTGATGAGGTCGCCGGCCTTCCTGGTCTTCACGACGATGTCGTCGACGTACGCCTCGACGTTGCGGCCGATCTGGTCGTTGAAACACGCTTGCATACATCGGCGTATGTAGTGCCCGTGATTTTTCGGACCGAACGGCATTGTTACGTGCGAGAATGAGCCAAACGGAGTGATGAAGGAGGTCGCGAGCTGGTCGGACTCCTTCGCGCTATCCGGTGGTAGCCCGAGTAGGCGCCCGAAGCGAAAGGGACTCGCACCCGCGTGGAGTCTATGACTTGGTCAATGCGGGTCAAGGGGAACGGGTCCTTGGGACATGCTTTGTTGAGACTCGTGTAGTCAATGCACATTCTCCATTGCCCACTCTTCTTTTTTACAAGTACAGGGTTGGCCAGCCACTAGGGGTGGCGTACCTCTTTTACGAACCCTGTAGCCAAAAGCTTGGCGATCTCCTCCCCTATGATCCTGCGCTTTTCCTAGTCGAAGCGGCGCAGGCGTTGGGCGATTGGCTTTGAGCCTGGTCGGATGCTCAAAGAGTGCTCGACGACCTCCCTGGGAATTCCCGGCATGTCAAAGGACTTCCATGCAAAGACATCGTTGTTGGCGCAGAGGAAGTCGACGAGCGCGCTTTCCTATTTAGTAGGGAGCGCGGCTCCGACCCGCACGGTCTTGGTCTCATCCCAGGGATCGACCGTAACCTTCTTCGTGTCCTCGGCGGACCTGAAGGATCCCGCCCCCGACTTGCTAGACTCAGGGGCGGACTCGGAGGCTTCCCTCCGGAGGTTGACGAGCTCGGCGGATGCGATGACCGCCGACGAAGCTCGCAGCTCGCCGCTTGCAGCTTAAGCGAGCCGAAGGATGAAGCCACGGTGATGACTCGCAGCCCGGAATCTTCGGGCCAGATAGGCGTGGCGGGACCGCCATGAACTTGATGAGCACGCCTCCCTAGGATAGCGTGGTAGGAACCGGGGAAGTCCACGACCTCAAAGGTGAGGGTCTCGGTGCGAAAATTTCCCGGTCCTCCAAAGGTGACGGGCAGGTCGACCTGCCCGAGCGGGTGGGCCTGCTGGCCAGGGATGACACTATGGAAAGGTGCCTTGCTCGGTCGGAGACTCGAGCGAGGGACCCCCATGGCGTCGAGCGTCTCAACATAGAGGATGTTACGGGATGACACCGTGGAAAGGTGCCTGGCTGCGGGACGTGGTCGGGGTGGTCGGTCCGATCGAAAGTAATCAGAGATTCTGACCACCGAAGGTATTGAGGGGCGGCCGGTGAGGCGGTGTGGACCTCGTGGTAGGCGAGCTTGAGCCGACGCTTGTCGGCGTAGCAGGCCGGGCCACCAAAGATCATGAGGTAGCTGTCGGGTTTGGGGAACTCGTCGTTCGCCTTTTTCTCCGCGGCCCTTGGGGCCGGGGCTGGCTTCTTTCCTTTGCCCCGCTGCGTCGCGGGGGCGCCAGAGAGAAAACGCCTCAGGACCTCACAGTCCCGGTACTTGTGTTTGACGGGGAACCCGTGGTTTGGGCACGGGTTGTCCATCAACTTTTCGAAGTGGTCGGGCGCGACGGTCGGTCGACAGCCGCGACCACTTGGGCCTCGCGGACCTGCTTTCCATGCCGCTTCCGCTTGTCGGAGCGGTCGGAAGGGGACCCGGCTTGGGCGCCGGGCTCTTGCTTGGTTTTGCCGTCCTCAAAGATGGCTCCCACAGCCTCCTCGCCGGAGGCGTGGTTGGTGGCGATGTCCAGAAGTTCCTTGGTGGTTCTGGGCTTGATGCAGCCCAGCTTGTGCACCAAGGCCTTACAGGAGGTGCCGTAGATGAATGCCCCCACGACATCGGCATCGGAGATGTCGGGGAGCTCGTTGCATTGGCGGGAGAATCGCCGGATGTAGTCCCAGAGAGTTTCCCTTGGCTGCTGCTTGCAGCCCTTCAGGTCCCAGGAGTTCCCAGGGCGCTTGTAAGTGCCCTGGAAGTTGCCGGCGAAGAGGGTCTTCAAGTCAGCCCAGTTTCTGATGGTTTTCGCGGGCAAGTACTCGAGCTAGGCTCGAGCCGAGTCCGCAAGGTAGATGGGGAGGTATTGGATGATAAAGAGATCATCCGTTGCTCCCCCTGCCCGGTATGCGAGCCGGTAGTCTTCGAGCCATACGCCGGGGTTTGTGGCCCCGATGTATTTGGCAATGTTGGTCGGTTCCCTGAATTTGGCAGGGAAATCCGCACGGCGAATCCCCTGGTAGAAGGCCCGTGGTCCCGGACCATCGGGGCTTGGGCTTCGGTGGTGATGGCGTCCGCTGTCCACAACACGCGAGTGGGCGGCTTCATCCACCGCCTTTCTTCGCGCCTCGAGGGTGGCGCGGACGTCGTAGGCATCACCGAGGCGCTGGCGCACTGGGGTGCACGAGGCCTGGGGTTGTTCGTGGTGCGCCGCCATCTTTGTCGGGCCAAACTGGCTCCGGGCAGTGGTATAGGCCCGGCGGCCAGAGGTGGCTTCCGAATGGTAGGAGCCGGAGGTCTGCATGTGCTGCACAAAGAAGACGCTCCACCGTGTCCCGAGGTTCTGCACGTGGCTTTGGCCTCGTGTCGTCGGCTCGAAGGCCTCGGAGCAAGATCGCAGCCGCAGCCACGCTCTGACTTGCGTGGGGGAAGAACTGAGGGACGTCAGACTCTTCCGCCAGCTTGTGGCGTGCCTGGCGTGTGCGCCAACGCGCGCCACCTAGCATCTGCGGGGGCTCGGGCTCCTCCCACCTGTGTTGGCTCGAGCGGGTCGAGCTCGCCTTCGCTTCCTCGACTCTTCGCTGCCGCTGAAGCTCGGCGCGGTGAGCTTGAGCGTTCAGCGTGCTCGCGTTGGTATTCCTCCTCCCGCGCTTTAGTGCGCGGATGGGGACCTCAGAGTCACGGGGTTACGGTCAAGTCGACCGTGCCCGCCATGTTGCACTCGCGAGAGTGCCGTCCGCGGGTGGGGTGCTCCGTGTCGGAGATGGAATCGTGGCTGGAAGAATCTTTCAAGAACTCATGGATAGAGGCCGCATGTAGCCGCCATTGCCACAAGGTGTGAGCTCATGGGGTTACATGGTCACGCGTTCGAGCCCGCGGAGCTATCGCCGGTGGCGTGGTGCTCCTTGTGTTCCGGCCGGGGCATGTTTGGCGAGGTCGCGGAGAGGCGGCGCTCGGCCCCGGACGGCGCTGGTCTCCGAGGCGGCCGATAAGCATGAGCCTCCCGCCGGCGGTGGCGGTCGAGGAGCCGGCGATCCGGCTTCCGACGCAGCCGTGCCATCGTGGTGATGATGCCATCGGGAGGCCAACGGAATCCGAGATGTCGGCGAAGACGCCGCAAAGGCCCCTACCGCACGCCAACCGCCGGCGCCGAGCACCGGCAAGTAAATTTGTAAGTCTAAGGGGCCGCGCATTCCCACTCCCTGAATGGTTAGACTCAGAAGCCCAAGGTGTATACTGGTTCGGGCCGAAAGTCCCTACTCCAGTTCGTGCGGTGGTATTGTATTGCCTTTAGTGCGAATGGCTACACAATGTTTACAAGCGCGAGCCGACAGCCTTAGCACAGGAAAACTGATTACTTGTGCGTGTGTCTCTTCTCTCCTCTTCCCCGGGGGTTCTTGCCTTCTTTTATACAGTAGGAAGGGGCAGGTTACATCAAGAGTTGGGGAAGGGCGAGGTGACCTATGATAAGGGCTTCGGTCCTTCGTTCTGTCGACTGGTCACCGCTCGTCTTGCCCACGCTGGGTCGGTAGTCTTATTGGGCGGAGCGGTTAGCTGCTTCATTGGGAAATGGCGCACCTGCCTTCTGTGAGCCTGACGAGTGTTGACGTTGCTGTGTATAACGTTGGTGCTGCCTCGGGAGGGAGCGTGCTTTCGTGTCGTACGTGACTGGCCGATGGGACTGGAAGCTTGACTTCAGCAGTCATTAAACCATCTTGGGAAGGGGCCACCTGCTCTCGGATAGTCACTTCGATTGACCCCGTCCGTGGGGCACGTGGCTGTGGGCCGGTGGAGGCTTCGACACGCGGCCCTCGGCGGAGGTTGCCTTGGTTTGATCGGAGTCGGGGGATCCGACCTGCTACGGAGGTCGGGAGCCCTGCTTGGTCGGGGATGCTTATCCCGATTGGTCGGGAATGGGCGCCTGCGCGCCTCGCAGTGCTTTTGGTCGGTAGCGGGCTTGGAGCGGCCTGCTAGGCTTGAGCTATGCTTGAGGCAGCCCGCTCGTCACCCTGGGCCGTTGGGGTACCCCTAGTATGAGTATTCGTCAGGATCCTAGATAGCTCTCTGCAAAATTTGGTTAGGTTTCATCCATTATTTTAATAGTTATGACCGTTTGATCTATTAGCTTTAGCAGCTGTTCATCGGTAGTTTGTAATCTATCCATTGGGTTGCCGCCAAATTCGCTTATACCGTTGAACTCGTCTCGCCACGTTCTACGTGGTGCTCACTTCCCCTTCGCTGCTCCATCCACCGAAAATTTTAATATTCATTAGCCGCCGCCTTTCGTCAGTGCCGCGCGCCGTCTTTTGCCGCCAACCATCTTAGTTCTCCTTGGTCGTGTTGTCATGTCCAGTAGGCCATCATTCTCTAGTTTGCCCATCTTTAGAGTTTATTTGGTCTTCGGTTGCCATCAATGCATATTCTAGAATCTACCCGTCGTCTTCGATCTAGTCCCTTTCATTATCGGATCTTGTTTCGGTTAGCCACCCTTGGTAATCTTTTATCGCAGAGCCAACCCTACCTATCCTATCCCTATGCCAAGTGGATATATCCGCAAGTCATTCCTCTCAAACCCTAACTTAACCTTGTGTCCAATCTGTCGTTGACAATGGATCATATCATATAAACCTCGCAACTCGCAGATCAATCCTGAGCCATATCATAACCTTGATACCATATCATTGTACCGACAATCGACATCTTATCTTTGCATGAGTGTCCTGTCATTGCTTCGCTATCTTCTCATGTGTGCATGCTCGCAAAAGCCCTAATGCAATATCATCATCCTCTCTATCGCCTTATTGTAATCTAACCCCATCACCTATGAGTTTAGCCTTGTCTTCATTTCCTCGCTGCCTTATCATCGTCAAGCCTCTTGATCGACATATGACTGATCTCAGATCGAATCGCATGAATGTCGACCCCGCTTGTCCATGTCCTATTTTTGAAAATCTAATCTGCATTGACCTAGAAGTCATTCGTGGACTTGGTCGATAGACCATTGGCCATATGTCATATCCTTGTGCCATATCTAATTTATTAGTCTACCTTTCTTTTGTTTGACTATGCATCTGTTTAGTCAACAAAAGTTAGCAATGAGCATCAGTTTAGTTCATTGCGAACTAACGTATCTTTATGGACCCGGTTTATAGATCGAGAGCCCATATGTCATTGTCTATCCAATCAAGATAATAACTTTAGAAGAAATATTCTTTGGAATATTATTCATTCTTTCTCAGTTATCAGTCTTTTCCTTTTCGGTGTATTCCGAAAGCTTGTTCTCTTTTGTCTAATATCTTATCTAATCCATTCAAGTTCCTAAATTCATCAAGCCTTCGTGATCCAGTACTATCCGTTCTCAATTTGGATTTTATTTGATTTATCTTTTGAGTTGGTTTGTATTTGCTTCTTCCTTAATCGTTAGACGCATCGTCCGGAAGTTGTTCTAAGGAGCTGAAGATCAAGAACGTAAAGATCGAAGATCAAGAATCAAAGATAAAGGGTAAAGAATAGTAAAAATCGCAAGGGCCAGGCAAGTTGTGCTTTGATAATGTTGAACCCATGTTTATAAAATTGCTATATTTGTTTTACCCTATTGCATATTATTTCAAGTATACAATTGTTTCAAATTAAATTGGGACTTAGCTATTATACCAGTTTGATCTATACCCTACCTTGCCATTGTATGCCATGATCTAATTGTCACCCTAGGATGGTTAATTAATAGTTGGTTAATATTGATAATCAACATGGGTTGGTTAGACCATCGTAGATTGCTTAGCCATGCCATGTCGTCACATGTGTTGAATCATTACTAATTAATCTTGACTAATGGAATATGGAACAATGTTATGAACTTGTGTGTCATGTGTGGTGACACAATGAGATTGCGTTGTGGTGACGAGTGGATGTCACGCAACGAGGTTGACTTGTTGATAGCATGTGGTGCTTGGTAATCAACTGGGGTGGTAATGATTTAGATTGGGGCATGTGGCGAGGGGCAGTGTGTCAAGGTGGGCCAGATTTAGAAGAGGGTATCTGGAAGTCTTGCCCTAATCACCCTAAGGACTTAACCTTGCAAGCCTTTGACCTGAGTCTTACTTGCAACCACATGCCTGGAATGGGACAGCCTAGTCGACTAATTTGTGATGTCTAGATTTCGGTACTGCCGTGGTGTATAGTGAGTTCCGGGTGTATGGGTAGACTCACATGGCGCAAGAGGGGGGCCCGGAGTGTGGTAACCAGTTCCTTCCGTGTTGAAACCTCAGCGAGAAGTACAGGGTCTAGACAGAGCATTGTAAAGGCTTTGTCATGATTACCCTGCCGGCACACCAAAGGAAGTGTGCTAATAGCTTGGCAACAAGGGACGATCATGTCGTGTGGGTAAAGTGCATAACCTCTGCAGAGTGTAAAATCTATTCGAATAGCCGTGCTCGCGGTATTGAGCAATGCTCGGGAATTACAGTTAAGGGTTAGACTTTTGTTAAACAAAACTTATTGGGATGGCAGGATGCCATGGAAAGTGGAAAATTGACTTAGGATTGGAAACTTAGTTTACTTCAGAAATGTTGAATCTATCTATTACTGTTATTTGTTATACAGTCTTTACAATCTATTTATTGCATTTGTTCATAAATGCTGCTTATTGCAAAATAGCCATAATAACTTTTTCCTTTGGAATAAGCTTTGCATATAGTTACATTGAATTGCATTCTGTGCACAACTTGTTGAGTGCTTTATGTACTCACCCCCTTGCAACACAAAATCATCAGTTGAGGAGAAGACTACAATTTCGAAGGAGGAGAAGTTCCACGAGGAGGCGAATGTCTAGGAGTTGAACCTTGTCAGTTGCCTATGGCATATTGATGGGATTCGTCGACGTTCTTCATTCTGCTGCTGTTTATTTAATTTGAGTTGAAGCCACCAAGGCCTCGCAAGTGTAAGTTTAACCTTAAGGTCATTCAATAGTTCTATATTAATAGATGAAGTCTTTGTTTATTATTCCGTTGTGTATGATTGTGATATTTCATCTATGTTGAGACTGTGTACACTAGCGTGATCCCGGACTAGTGCTGAATACACAGAGGGTCCGGATTTGCATATTCGGGTCCCAATATCTATCTAGTACTGCCCTGGCTGAGCGCTTTAGTTGGTGCTTTAGGGAAAGAGACTAGAATACTCTTTTGTCCAGTACTAGATTTGTTTTTCCTTTTTGTTGGCTTTACAGAAGAGAGGCTTGGATATTTATGAAGAGGGAAAGTTTTTATTTGGCTCCTATTCACCCCCCTCTAGTCGCCATTTCGGCCCTTCGGATCTAAATGTTCATGCAAAGACTTACTGTAAATTAGTATATCATCAAAGTAAACAACCACAAACTTTCCGATAAAAGCAATCAACACTTCGTTCATTAAGCGCATAAACGCACTAGGTGCATTAGGAAGACCAAATGGCATAACCAACCATCATAAAATCCAAATTTAGTCTTAAAATCAGTTTTTCATTCATCAACTAGCTTCATTCTAATTTGGTGATAACCACAACACAGGTCAACCTTAGAAAAGACATTAGAGCTACTCAATTCATCAAGCATATCATCTAACCAAGGGATATGATGACGATATCGAATAGTAATATTGTTGGTAGCTCTACAATCTATGCACATCCTCCATGTTCCATCTTTCGTGGGCACTAATAAAATAGGAACATAACATGGAATTAAGCTTTCCCATACATACAATTTGTCGAGAAGCTCTTACACTTGGCACTGAATTTCTTTCGTCTCCTCGGGATTGGTGTGGTATAAAGGACGGTTAGGCAAAGATGCCCCCTGGAATCAAGTAGAATTGATGCTCTATCCCTCACAATGGTGGCAATCCCATCGGTATCTCATCTAGGAACACATGCGTGAACTCTTTCATCAAAGAAACAACCGAAACGGGGAAAGTAGAGGGTAAAGTATCAAAAGGAAAAAGAGTATCTTTGCACACAAGCGCAAAGCACTCTTCGGGATGGGTTTACAACTGACATGTCTCACTTTTAGTGGCTAATAAAACCAGTCCCTTAAGTTGTATTTCTCTTTTCTTTACACTCTTTTCTTTCTTTTCTCTCAATTTGGGCTTGTGGCTCACGCTCGCCATTTTGTGGATGTCACTCATCTTTCTTTCTTTTTTCTCATGCTCAGACCTATCTAAATCATCTTTGAGAATTTCTTCTGATGACATCGGAACAAGCGAGACCTTCTTATCTTTGTGCATAATAGAGTATTTGTTTGAACGCTGATAATGTGTAGTATCTTTATCAAACTTCCACGGCCTTCCAAGTAGTAGTGCACAGGCTTGCATCGGCACCACATCACAATCCACAAAATCAAAATATGTACCAATAGAAAAGTGAACATTTACCATCACCGTTACCTTAAACTTCCCACAAGAATTAAACCATTGGATGTAGTATGGCTGCGGGTGCAATCATGTGGTCAAATCAAGCTTCTGAACCATCTCTAAACTTACAATGTTGTTGCAGCTTCCACTATCAATTATCACCTTGCATAAGTGCTCCTTGATCACAAATTTCGATTGAAAGAGATTGTGGTGCAGTCCCTTCTCCGCTTTCTCCATCTGAGAGCTTAGAACACGATAAACAATCATTCTTATGTGACTTGCGTCAAATGTGATCTCCTTTGGATCAATCCCAAAAGTGTGCTCCAAGTGCTCATAATCAGAATAGTCCTCTTCTACCTCACTAGCCAATATGTACTCGCCTTCTTCTCTAATAATGAGAGCTCATTGATTTGGGCAATCATGCATGTAATGCCCCTTTCCCTTGCATTTGAAATATTCTATATCTTTGGTTCATGAAGTAGAGCCAACCAATGCTGTTCTTTTAGATGGAGCATATGTAGAAACACCCGGTTTAGATGTAGGAGCAAGAGTTGCTTTGACCAAATTTTTTATAACTCTGACCTTTCCCCTGAACTTGCCTCTTCGCTTTGTATGCATAATGGAAAAGCTTATCCAAAGAGTTATAATGCTGAAAATCAATTATGCCTTGAATCTCTTTATTCAACCCTCCCAAGAATCTGGCTATCTTTACATTCTCCTCTTCTTGCATATTTGATCGAAGAATACCAATTTACAATTCTTGATGGTAGTCTTCCACCGATTTACTACCTTAATTCAATCTCTGAAGTCTGTTAAGCAAATTCCTCTCATAGTAAGACGACAAAAATCTCGATCTCATCAAAAGCTTCAATTCTTCCCAAGTGCGAGGAATAGGGATCTTGATGCATAACCACTAAACTCACTAGTGACGGCACATACTCTTCTATCCTTTGGATAACATGGCAACTGAATTTTTGCTCAACTGTCAATTCCCAATCAAGATATGCTTTTTGATTAAACTTCCCTTCGAAACATGGAATAGTGAGTTTACTCTTACCCACAACATCATCTCTTCTCTCTTCATTTCGATGTTGTGCAAGTCCTCTGTTGCCTCCCATCCCTCGTCGATTGCATGTAAGACACCACTGGTCAGGATTCAAAACATCTTCATCATGGTCAGACACATAGTTGTCATTTATCGCTTGATTGGCAACATGCTGAAATGCAGCGTTCAAGTTTGCTCTTGGGTGCAATGGCCCGGCATCAACAACATTGTTATTTGGTCTAGCTCGATCTCGAAGGCCTCGATGCGGCGGGTGCTATCGTCGAGGAGTTTGCTCAACTTATTCAAACCGTGTTTCAATCCCATCAACATGATTCTCCAAACCATCCAAACGAACAAGTACTTGATCAGAAAGCACCTGTTCAAAGGTGCCAATGAATGCATTCATCAAGCCTTGAGAATGAAGGGACAACGGCACCGCTCGAGGTTTTTCCACGCCTTTTGCATCATCCTCACCATGATGTGAACAAGCACAAGAACTTCTTGACCCTGCCATGGTTAGTGAAAATAGTACCAAACTCTACCAAGTACTGAAACTGAAAATGGCAATCAACTCAAAAATCTTACCAACCGAAGCTCTTACCCTTCTCGAAAATTGCTCACGTGTTTGCTGGTTCATAATAACTTTCAAAATGGAGTTAGTAGAGCTATTGCAAAGTGCTAGAACACACTGGTCAATGGAAAATTTGTGGAGTCCTTTGTATGGACAAAAATTTGTAGCAAGGAAATCAATCTAAAATTCCAGAAATTCCACAAATTGAATAATAGTTCATAACAAGCAGTTAGCCTAAGTTGTTGTTCAAAAACAGTGGATCTAGGATACGAAAAGTGTATATAGGAAGTAGCCACAAGATAAACACATGATATGTAATTCGAAAGCTCGAAGGATCAATCCAACACACTAGCTGAAATTCCAGATCACAATCCCCTTTGCTGGAAGTCAGTATTTGGTGTATAACTTTTTTTTGAAAGCTCCAAATTCGCAATTAAAATATTTGTGAAAAATTCACAAACACAGCCAGATCCTGGAAACAGACAACAGCTAGAGCAAGATTGTAACAAGTGCAGATTTCAATCTATTAATCCAATAACTACCAAACTATACAGTGAGGTGGGTTTTGGAGTCTAAAAGTTAGCAAAAGTAGTTTGGGTGGATTTGGATCTTTGGAGTGAAAGACATGCAAATTTTGGTGGTGGCTAATTTTTGGGCAGAAAAAAGGTTTTAACCGGTGGCTAAAATCTTAGATCTAGGGCCTGAAGAACTCGAAATAATTTTTTGTGTGGATTTTTCTGATGCTAAGACTCATGAGATTAGATGAACAATAACTTGACACAACTAGAATAGACACAAATTCAATTAAGCAAACCAAAAAAAAAGATTGAAAGCAACAACGGGCTAGGTAAAGGAAGTTTTTGTGTGGCAATTTATTTGGATTTGTGGTAAAATGAAAATTCAGTATAATAAACTAGGGATAGATGAATTCCTACTAGCAACATAGGCTTTGATTCCACTTGATATGCACACAACTCGATTTAAGATGCGTGCCTGCAAGTTGGTCCCGATCTTCCGTCGTAGGAGAAATCCGATAACTTGAGTTGTCACCTTGATAAAGGGGAGGTTAACAATGATCCAAGAATGCAACCAGTAACCTCGCAATTGCTAAACCACTCCATAATTGGTTATCAACTGTGTCGAAACATGACTGGACCATTCACGAAGAATGACTTAAGCAAATCCAGCAAGAATTGAAAGAGCAACAGTAGAAGAAATCACTCTACGATGAATGATTGAATTGGGACTTCATATTTGTGGCAAAGAGCCTTTACAATAGCAATAGCTAAATAAAAAATCGAAGTCTGAACTAAAAATTAAGGTCGGCTACAAGATAAATAATGGGTGGCAGCGTAGCGCTAAAGGACTCAATTGAGGACTTCGGATAGGACTCAATTTTGGACTCAGAGTATTTGCCTTGTTGTGGCCGGTATATTTACAATCTATAGCTGGTTGTGCATCCATTGGATTGGGCTCAAAATAAACTTGAACCAGGTACTTATTTGCTCCGTTTGTTAAAGTTATGGGCTTTTTACTGAGGCTTGTCCTCCTCTGTTTCGGGCTGGAAATACAATCTGAATTTTTCTCTTATGCCTGTCCAAAATTGCTCCGAATCCTTCTCTGATTTCCATCCAAAATTGGCTTAAATTTCTTCAAATATCTGATGTTTTTTGACCTTTTTTAATTGCTCGTAAGCCTTCCCTTCTTCCCATATTAATCCTTGCACTAGTTGCGTCCTTTGTGGTGCTAAAACCGACATTGTCGAGCAGCTACTTTCTTCTAAGCCCATACATGTAATAATCAATAAAGAACAACTCTTAGGTAACAACATATTCTAAGTAATGACATAGTTAATTCGGCTAAAAAAAGAAGTCACCTATCGGCAATGGTTCTAGATTTGGACTTTCTTGTTGCTTTGCTTCATCAACTTGGATTTCTGAAAGTGGTGAAGTACTTGATGTAGGGATGTCCTCATCTGTTAAGCCCTTGACTGACCGAGGCAAGCTTCCAATTAATCTCAGTAACCAACTGTGGGATATAGATTCCAGGGTATCCTCAGGAAAGGCCCAAGATGAAGGCCCAGAAGATATGCACATCAAGCTTCTTAACCGTACGGAAGGGGATATATCATAACGGAAGTTGAACTTGTGTTTAGAAATGATAGATACAGTTGTAATCCGAGTCGTTAATAGGGTGGATAAAGATGTAAACTCTATCCTGTAAACGACTAGAATCTTGTAACCGATCGGAATCTCTTATCAGATCGGGACTATGTAAGCTGCCTCACCCCCACTATATAAGGGAGAGGGCGGGCAACAACAGGGGAATCCGATCATCCAAGCATAGATGTCGGGACCCGAATATGCAAATCCGGACCCTCTATGTATTCAGCACTAGTCCAGGATCACGCTAGTGCACACAGTCTCAACATAGATGAAATATCACAATCATACACAACGGAATAATAAATAAAGACTTCATCTATTAATATAGAACTATTAAACGACCTTTAGGTCAAACTTACACTTGCGAGGCCTTGGTGGCTTCAACTCAAATTAAATAAATAGCAGTGGAATGAAGAATGTCGACGAATCCCATCAATGTGCCACAGGCAACTGACAAGGTTCAACTCCTAGATATTCGCCTCCTCGTAGAACTTCTCCTCCTTCAAGTTGCGTCTTCTCTCAACCGATGATTTTGTGTGTTGCAAGGGGTGAGTACATAAAGCACTCAACAAGTTGTGCATGTAATGCAATTCTATGTAACTATATGCAAGGCTTATTCCAAAGGAAAAGGCTATTATGGCTATTTTGCAAGAAGCGGCATTTATGAACAAATACAATAAATAGATTGTAAAGATCAGAAACAAATAACAAGAATAGATAGATTCAAGATTTCAAGTAAACCAAGTTTCCAATCCTAAGTCAATTTCAACTTTCCATGGCATCCTCGCCATCCCAATAAGTTTTGTTTAACAAAAGTCTAACCCTTAATCAGTAATTCCGAGCATTGCTCAATACCGCGAGCACGGCTATTCAATAGATTCACACTCGCAGAGGTTATGCACTTTACCCACACGACATGATCGTCCCTTGTTGCCAAGCTATTAGCACACTTCCTTTGGTGTGCCGGCAGAGAGATCACGACAAAGCCTTTACAATGCTCTGGCTTAACCCGATACTACCCGCTAAGGTTTCAACACTGGTGGGTCTGAAAACCATAACCAGGGCCCCCCTCTTGCGCCATGTGAATTACACCATAACTCGGGAACTCACACCGTCCACGATAGTACCAAAATTAAGACATTCCAAATTACTCAGCTAGGCTGGCCCATACCAGACATGTGGTTGCATGATTGACTCAGGTCAAAGGCTTGCAAGGTTAAGTCCTTAGTGTGATCAAGGCAAGACATCCACATACCCTCTGCCCATCGGGCCCACCTTGGCATACTCACCCCTTGTCACTTGCCCCAATCTAAATGATTATCACCCAGTTGATTACCAAGCACCACGTGCTATCAACAATTCAACATCGTTGCGTGACATGACTCGCCGCAACAACTCAATCTCATCGTGTGATCCCACATGACACACAAGTTCATAACATTGTTCCATATTCCATTAATCAAGATTAATTATCAATGATTCTGACACATGTGATGATGTGGCATGGCTAAGCAACTAATAAGGACTAACCCTCCAATGTTGATTATAATTACTAACCAACTATATTGAACCAATCTAGGGTGACAATAGATCATGGCATACAAATGACAAGGTAGGGTGTAGATCAAATTGGTATAATAGCTAAGTCCCAATTTAATTTGAAACAATTGTACACTTGAAATAATATGCAATAGGGTAAAACAAATATAGCAATTTTATAAACATGGGTTCAACATGATCAAAGCACAACTTGCCTAGCCCTTGCGATTTTTACTGTTCTTCACTCTTTATCTTTGATTCTTGATCTTCGATCTTCAATCTTTACCTTCTTGATCTTCAGCTCCTTAGAACAACTTCCGGACGATACGTCTAACGATTAAAGAAGAAGCAAATACAAACCAACTCAAAAGATAAATCAAATAAAATCCAAATTGAGAACGGATAGCATTGGATCACAAAGGCTTAGATGAATTTAGGAACTTGAATGGATTAGATCAAAGATTAGACAAAAGAGAATGAGCTTTCGGAATACACCGAAAAGGAAAAGACTGATAACTGAGAAAGAAATAATAATATTCCAAAGAATATTCCTTCTGAAGTTATTATCTTGATTGGATAGACAATGACATATGGGCTCTCGATCTATAAACCGGGTCCATAAAGATACGTTAGTTCGCAATGAACTAAGGTGATGCTCAATGATGATTTTTGTTGACTAAATGATATACAACAAACAAAAGAAAGATAGACTAATAGATTAGATATGGCACAAGGATATGACATATGGCCAATGGTCTATCGACCAAGTCCACGAATGACTTCTAGGTCAATGGCGATTAGATTTTCAAGAATAGGACATGGACAAGGGGTCGACATTCATGCGATTCGATCCGAGATCACCATACGTCGATCAAGAGGCTTGACGATGACAAAGCCGCGAGGAAATGAAGACAAGGCTAAACTCATAGGTGATGGGGTTAGATTACAATAAGGCGATAGAGAGGATGATGATATTGCACTAGGGCTTTTAGTAGCATGCACACATGCAAAGATAGCGGCAATGACAGACACTCATGCAAAGATGAGATGTCGATCGTCGGTACAATGATATGGTATCAAGAATATGATATGGCTCGTGATTGATCTCATGAAAGTTGCGAGGTTTAAATGACATGATGCATCGTCAACGCATGAATGGACACAAGGTTCAATTAGGGTTTGAGAGGAACGACTCACGGATAGATCCACTTGGCATAGGGATAGGATAGGTAGGGTTGGCTCTGCGATAAAATATTACCAAGGATGGCTAACCAAAACACGAATCGATAATAAAAGAACTGGATCGAACGACGACGGTAGATTCTAGAATATGGCATGGATGGCAACCAAGACCAAATGAACTCTAAAGATGGGCAAACCAGAGAATGATGGCCTCATGGACATGATGACACGACCAAGGTGAACTAAGATGGTTGGGGGCAAAAGACGCACATGCAGATCGATTTAAAGGCGCGCTAACGAATATTAAAATTTTCGTGGATGGAACAGCAAAGGGAAGTGAGCACCACTTAGAACGCGCGAGACGATCTCAACGGTATAAGCGGATTTGGCGGCAACCCAATGGACAGTTCACAAACTACCGATGAATGGCTGCTAAAGCTAATAGATCAAACGGTCATAACTATTAAAATAATGGATGAAACCTAACCAAATTTTTTAGAGAGCTATCTGGGATCATTTGGCACAATATGACGCGAACGGATCTGAGTTTTACCTTTTGGATCAACAGGGAACGCGCGACGAAGTTTTCTCACAGACGACGCAAATCGATCGGGAAGATTGAATTTTCTGCAGCAATCCCGAGGACAAAACCTTGAGTTAGGGTTTGCACCAGGTAGAGGACATCAAGATGATTCTACATAATAAATTTCACGGTCAAACTCGCAAAAACGAAGGAGAACGGGTGACGGCAAGATTCGAGATTGGAACGACCGTAACTTTTGATTTCCTAGATGAAACTGCACCAAATTTGGTGGAGAGCTAGACTGGACCATATGGCACGAGATGACTCGAGCGGATTTCAGAAAAACTCACCGAGATGATAGGGAACGCGATGCCAAAATCGGCCGACGATGGCGGCGCACCGGAAGACAATGGCTACAGTTTTTAGGGTTTGGCAGGAGCTTTGGGGATTAGGGGTGCGTGGGAGGGGTCTTAGGACACTTATATAGGCTAGGGAGTCGTGCCCTACAAGGAGACACGAAGAAAAACCGAATTTGGATTGAAAACGGATCGGATCGAACACCTGGTGCGCAATAAACAGTAAAGGGATGACGTGGCGCATTCTGGTGCGTCGGATGGAGATCTGAGGGCTGAGGCTGGGCGATGACGTGGCTGCCTCTGGAGCTGCCACGTCGATTTAGAACAATTTCCGAATTAAAATAATTCCAGAAATTAAAATAATTCGTTTAGAGCAATAAAAATACCAGAAAAATTCTAAAAAAAATTCAGAAAATATTTTAGGATATTTGGAGCTCAAATAAATTATTTTTAACCAAACTTTATTTAAAATTTTGCAGTATTTAATTAAATTTAACAAAAGGCTTAATTTAAATTAATTCCAATTAAATAGCAAACGAACTCCGAAAAATCTTTAAAAAAAATTACATAAAATTCCTTGAAGCACAATGAACTCGAATAAAACTAAATTTATTTTAATTGAAGTTTATATTAGTCAAATTAAATTATTTTAGCATTAGAAAATTTTAGATTAAGCTTTATTAAAGAGAGAAAATCCACGGGGATTTTTGGAAAGATGAACTAAACAAAAGATTTTTTAAAACCCAAATTTTGGGATGTTACAAACCTCCCCCCTTAACAGAATCTCGACCCCGAGATTAAGGTTGTCTATAGAAATAGGTTTAGGGGGACTCAACTCTTGGGACTTTCTTGAACTTTCAAGCAACTGTACACTGGGCAAGGTTGCTTTCGAACAAACGCTTGACAACATCCAAAATTTGTAGGTTGCGCGATGCGGATGAGATCCTTTTGCAATTCCACTGACTTCCACTGTTCTGCTCGCACAAGAAGGCACTCCTTCTGTTGGGACTCTTGAAATACATCACGCACTCAGACTGACGTTCTGGCATCTCCTTTGACAGGCTCCCTTGCTTTCCGTCCTTTAACACTCGGTTTTCTGCTTCTTCTAGAAATTGGACAAGCGGCATTTGACAGTGAAACTTGCTTGCAACTCTGCGGTCTTACACAACATTCTTGTTGGTCTGTTTCTAGCTCTATCAGCTTGATTCTTGAGTACTGCCTTAAACTCTAGATCAACTGAATATTCCTTCACATTGAACTCAAGCTCCAACTATTACAGAGGTAATGGCATGGTTCTGTTGGCATACACTACGGTAGCTAAAGTAATTCGTCAGGAAAACAATTATCCTTTGTAGTTATTAAGCATACGCAACTACTCCTTTTCTTCTGATGTGATGGCACATCCACCTTCTTGGCTCAACCATAATGGAACAACCGGTCCTTAGTCGCTCCGATATGTCAAGTTAAATCGATCACAAACCTTTCTCAAAACCTCTCGCTCCTCTTAACTGATCAAATCTTTGACCATAAACCAAAATTGCCTTACACATAGGTAACCAGCTAATTCCAGGGATAAACATCTCAAGCATGGGTTTCCAATATGATACGATTTATTAGGAACTCACTCTCAACAATAGACAAGTTAACTCTCAACATCCTGGATTACATGTGATTTTCAATCAGTACAACATCTGATGCCTTCTAAGCTCCAGTAGTCATAATGTGGTTGACATGATCTTTTGCTGGCACTGGTGGCATGGCTTTAGCTTGAACTGCTCCACAATTCACTTTCTGGTGCAAGTGTCTCGGTAGGTGTAGGACTAGGATTAAAGCGAACAGGTATAACAACTTTCCTCTTAAAACAACTGTTGGTAAAGTGTCCCGATTCATTGCATCTGAAGCAACGCTTGACCGACATCGGTTGACTTCCTTCTAACATCGCACTAATCTTGATAGGGGCAGAGCTGAGATTGATACGACCATGGTGATCACTTTCTTTGAGGGCGTGTTTAGAAAATGTCCCGGTCAAGCGACAGCAAAGCAACCTCTAGGCAAGAAGCTTCCTCCTTGAGAATTTTTAACCGTGGTGGTGTTATGAAAATTCGACTATCGTATGCAGGCACGTGAAGGTGTCTCGAACAAAGTTCGAGCAAGATGGCAACCGAGTTGTTGAGGGCACTCCTCATTTGTCGCTATGGTGGTCCTTCTTGACAAGCTTTCGACGCTTGTGGTTATACTCTAATTCCTTGCGCCATCTCCTAGAATAAGGGTCTTGTTAACCAACTCCTCTTGCTTCAACCGACTCTTTGAGCAAGTTACTCGTGCGCTTTACCACTCACTCTGGGGTTATAAACTTTATCAAGTAATTTCTAGAATGATCGTGGCTTCCAAAATTGCTTAACCTTTCTGTGGGCATTCCTTAACAAAATGACCTAACTTACCACAATTGTAGCAAGAACGTCTGGTCGTCATGTCCGGTTAGGTGTAGTCATATGCACAATATCGCCTTTCTCGTGCATCACCACTTGTTGGTTTGTAGGGCATTCCTTGGCCCAATGACCTTATTTATCGCACAAGAAATAGCCCATGGTGACCAAGTATCCTGGTTCTTTGAGGCAAACAGACAAAATTGACATGTTTCTTCTTCATTTCACACGCAGACAAAGAAATGCGATGACAATCCTTCTTTTTGCTAACTCTTGAGCAATGACGGCTCAAACTTCATTCACCGATGCCGAGTCACGGCGGTCACTATTGAATCCAATGAACATTGAGCTAGACAATGAACACGCCCTTCACAAAGATAACATGTGATGTTGCTCATAGGACATTCTTCAAGTAAATGGCTTCCTTCTCACCGAACAATTGATTGCATGCTTATTAGCGGTGTGTCCTATTCCTCCACAACGGACGATGCATGGTCTTCCGATTTGTTTGGTTGACAACACTTCAAGGAACAACATCCTGGTATGACATAGGGAAAAGGGGTTGTACACTTCTCTGAACTTGCAGTAGTCATACTAACATTTGACAAAGCAACGAACTGTTGAAAAGCAAATACAACTCTAACCAAGTGATTTCTTCTGGTGTCTTGTGGGTACCACGATAGTTCTTCCACCACTCCAAGGCATCTCCTTCCAATCGACATGTGGCGTAGGGAACCTTCTCTTCATCTTCACATTGCACCAAAGCCAGCTTCTCTTCTATGACGCGAAGCTAGATTTCTGCATCTTTGAGAGTGGCTGATCCACCAAACGTAGGTGGTTTGGCCCTCTTGAACAAGGCAAACTTTGACTGTGAATAGATGGTTGTGACTGTGGTTGTAGGGGCATTGATTTTGGCACTGATAACATTCATCTGTTGTATCATTGTCTGCATGAGTTGGGTTTGAGCGGTGAATAACTGATCCAAATTCTGAATTGTCACTACGATACGGTGGACGGTTGTTGGTCACAATCTACTTTATTACTAACACTAGTAGTAGCAACTATACTGACTTGAACTGCCTCGAAATCACTGTTGTTGTCTGTCCTTTCCATCTGATGACCACTCCAGGGTTTAGTTAAGAGGAGAAAAGCAAAGATAAGGTTCAAGAATCCTAGTGCAGGGGAGCAGGTTTAACCCAATAACTTATACAAATATTATTAATAAATTGGTATGGTTGCTTACAAAAGCCTAAAAGCTATGCAACGCATACTGTACACCCAGCAACCAAGAAAAAAAAACCAAATTAACCTAAACACACAACAATCTATTGTCTAAAAGGGTAACACTTCTATCTTAGACTCATGCATCTCTTCACACATGAGTCTCAACTGGCCACCAAAGTACTAGTTCTTCTATCATCTGGAACACTTCATCGATCCACTTCTTTTCCTTCACTGACGATTCCTGCTCTTCACGATCTTTAGGATCAGCAAGAAGACACCCAATACTTTCTCCTTAAGTGTGAAACATCGTTAACTACTTAGAACAACTTAGGTAAGATTTATATTTAAACCAATGGGGAAAGATGAATAATTTAAGCAAAAGGGGAAAGAATGGAAGAATAAGATAAGTCAAGAACTTATTATTCTTTCAAGTTAAATTTTCTCTTTAGAAAATAATTTTGAAGCTCCTAAGGAACGGCCAAACTATCTAGGGTCAAGACCTACAACAAGATGGCTCGATACCACCTCCTGTCGGGACCCGAATATGCAAATCCGCACTTCTCGTATTCAAAGACTAGTCCAGATCACGCTAGTGCACACAGCCTCAACATAGATGAAATATCACAATCATACACAACGGAATAATAAATAAAGACTTCATCTATTAATATAGAACTATTAAACGACCTTTAGGTCAAACTTACACTTATGCGAGGCCTTGGTGGATTCAACTCAAATTAAATAAATAGCAATGAATGAAGAATGTCGACGAATCCCATCAATATGCCACAGCAACCGACAAGGTTCAACTCCTAGATATTCGCCTCCTCGTAGAACTTCTCCTCCTTCGGTTGCGTCTTCTCTCAACTGATGATTTTGTGTGTTGCAAGGGGTGAGTACATAAAGCACTCAACAAGTTGTGCATGTAATGCAATTCTATGTAACTATATGCAAGGCTTATTCCAAAGGAAAAGGCTATTATGGCTATTTTGCAAGAAGCAAGATTTATGAACAAATACAATAAATAGATTGTAAAGACTATAAAACAAATAACAAGAATAGAAAGATTCAAGATTTCAAGTAAACCAAGTTTCCAATCCTAAGTCAATTTCACTTTCCATGGCATCCTCGCCATCCCAATAAGTTTTGTTTAACAAAAGTCTAACCCTTAATCAGAATTCCCGAGCATTTCTCAATACCACGAGCACGGCTATTCGAATAGATTCACACTCTGCAGAGGTTATGCACTTTACCCACACGACATGATCGTCCCTTGTTGCCAAGCTATTAGCACACTTCCTTTGGTGTGCTACAGAGAGATCACGACAAAGCCTTTACAATGCTCGCTTAACCCGATACTACCCGCTAAGGTTTCAACACCGTGGGTCCGAAACCATAACTGTGGCCCCTCTTGCGCCATGTGAATTACACCATAACTCGGGAACTCACACCGCCCACGATAGTACCAAAATTAAGACATTCCAAATTACTCACTAGGTGGCCCATACCGACATGTGGTTGCATGATTGACTCAGTCAAAGGCTTGCAAGGTTAAGTCCTTAGTGTGATCAAGGCAAGACATCCACATACCCTCTCGCCCATCGGGCCCACCTTGGCATACTCACCCCTTGTCACTTGCCCCAATCTAAATGATTATCACCCGCTTGATTACCAAGCACCACGCTATCAACAATTCAACATCGCTATGTGACATGACTCGCCACAACAACTCAATCTCATCGTGTGATCCCACATGACACACAAGTTCATAACATTGTTCCATATTCCATTAATCAAGATTAATTATCAATGATTCGACACATGTGATGACGTGGCATGGCTAAGCAACTAATAAGGACTAACCTCCAATGTTGATTATAATTACTAACCAACTATATTGAACCAATCTAGGGTGACAATAGATCATGGCATACAAATGACAAGGTAGGTGTAGATCAAATTGGTATAATAGCTAAGTCCCAATTTAATTTGAAACAATTGTACACTTGAAATAATATGCAATAGGGTAAAACAAATATAGCAATTTTATAAACATGGGTTCAACATGATCAAAGCACAACTTGCCTAGCCCTTGCGATTTTTATCGTTTCTTCACTCTTTATCTTTGATTCTTGATCTTCGATCTTCAATCTTTACCTTCTTGATCTTCAGCTCCTTAGAACAACTTCCGGACGATACGTCTAACGATTAAAGAAGAAGCAAATACAAACCAACTCAAAAGATAAATCAAATAAAATCCAAATTGAGAACGGATAGCATTGGATCACAAAGGCTTAGATGAATTTAGGAACTTGAATGGATTAGATCAAAGATTAGATAAAAGAGAATGAGCTTTCGGAATACACCGAAAAGGAAAAGACTGATAACTGAGAAAGAAATAATAATATTCCAAAGAATATTCCTTCTGAAGTTATTATCTTGATTGGATAGACAATGACATATGGGCTCTCGATCTATAAACCGGGTCCATAAAGATACGTTAGTTCGCAATGAACTAAGGTGATGCTCAATGATGATTTTTGTTGACTAAACAGATATACAGTCAAACAAAAGAAAGATAGACTAATAGATTAGATATGGCACAAGGATATGACATATGGCCAATGGTCTATCGACCAAGTCCACGAATGACTTCTAGGACAATGGCAGATTAGATTTTCAAGAATAGGACATGGACAAGGGTCGACATTCATGCGATTCGATCCGAGATCACCATACGTCGATCAAGAGGCTTGACGATGACAAAGCCGCGAGGAAATGAAGACAAGGCTAAACTCATAGGTGATGGGGTTAAATTACAATAAGGCGATAGAGAGGATGATGATATTGCACTAGGGCTTTTGCGAGCATGCACACATGCAAAGATAGCGAAGCAATGACAGGACACTCATGCAAAGATGAGATGTCGATCGTCGGTACAATGATATGGTATCAAGGATATGATATGGCTCAGATTGATCTCATGAGTTGCGAGGTTTAAATGACATGATGCATCGTCAACGACAGAATGGACACAAGGTTCAATTAGGGTTTGAGAGGAACGACTCACGGATAGATCCACTTGGCATAGGGATAGGATAGGTAGGGTTGGCTCTGCGATAAAATATTACCAAGGATGGCTAACCAAAACACGAATCGATAATAAAAGAACTGGATCGAACGACGACGGGTAGATTCTAGAATATGGCATGGATGGCAACCGAAGACCAAATGAATTCTAAAGATGGGCAAACCAGAGAATGATGACCTACTGGACATGATGACACGACCAAGGCGAACTAAGATGGTTGGGGGCAAAAGACGGCGCGCGGCACTGACGAAAGGCGGCGGCTAACGAATATTAAAATTTTCGGTGGATGGAACAGCAAAGGGGAAGTGAGCACCACTTAGAACGCGGCGAGACGATCTCAACGGTATAAGCGGATTTGGCGGCAACCCAATGGACAGTTCACAAACTACCGATGAATGGCTGCTAAAGCTAATAGATCAAACGGTCATAACTATTAAAATAATGGATGAAACCTAACCAAATTTTTCAGAGAGCTATCTGGGATCATTTGGCACAATATGACGCGAACGGATCTGAGTTTTACCTTTTGGATCAACGGGGAACGCGCGACGAAGTTTTCTGCTGTACGTACGCAGTCTGATCGGGGAAGATTGAATTTTCTGCAGCAATCCCGAGGACAAAACCTTGAGTTAGGGTTTGCACCAGGTAGAGGACATCAAGATGAGTCTACATAATAAATTTCACGGTCAAACTCGCAAAAACGAAGGAGAACGGGCGACGGCAAGATTCGAGATTGGAACGGCCGTAACTTTTGATTTCCTAGATGAAACTTTACCAAATTTGGTGGAGAGCTAGACTGGACCATATGGCAAGAGATGATGTGAGCGGATTTCAGAAAAACTCACCGAGATGACAGGGAACGCGATGCCAAAGTCGGTAACGATGATGGCGCAAGCAGAAGACAATGGCTGCAGTTTTTAGGGTTTGGGAGGAGCTTTGGGGATTAGGGGTGCGTGGGAGGGGTCTTAGGACACTTATATAGGCTAGGGAGTCGTGCCCTACAAGGAGACACGAAGAAAAACCGAATTTGGATTGAAAACGGATCGGATCGAACACCGCGCGCAATAAACAAAGAAGGGATGACGTGGCGATTCTGTGCGCGGATGGAGATCTGAGGGCTGAGGTTGGCGATGACGTGGCTGCCTCTGAGCTGCCACGTCGATTTAGAACAATTTCCGAATTAAAATAATTCCAGAAATTAAAATAATTCGTTTAGAGCAATAAAAATACCAGAAAAATTCTAAAAAAATTCAGAAAATATTTTAAGACATTTGGAGCTCAAATAAATTATTTTTAACCAAACTTTATTTAAAATTTTGCAGTATTTAATTAAATTTAACAAAAGGCTTAATTTAAATTAATTCCTATTAAATAGCAAACGAACTCCGAAAAATCTTTAAAAAAATTACATAAAATTCCTTGAAGCACAATGAACTTGAATAAAACTAAATTTATTTTAATTGAAGTTTATATTAGTCAAATTAAATTATTTTAGCATTAGAAAATTTCAGATTAAGCTTTATTAAAGTTTGAAAATCCGCGGGGATTTTTGGAAAGATGAACTAAACAAAAGATTTTTTAAAACCCAAATTTTGGGATGTTACAATAGAGCAATCAAGCCATAGAGCATAGAACACCTCATATCGCCCAGAGCACATTGTGCTTTGAGCAACCCCGGATCCAAGAGATCCATATAATCCCAGCACACAGGATTAGGGTATTATCTCCTCCGCGAGAGCATAAACCTGTATAAATCCCTTGTCTTGTGTGACCATCGAGTTTGAGATCGAGCGCCTACCCCATAAATTCATTGCCGACTACAAAAGTCGACAGTTGGCGCGCCAGGTAGGGGGAGCGTTTCAATCTTTTCCTACAGACTTGATGGCATCAACCGGTGGATTTATCTCCGGCCAGACTTTCCGCTTCGGAAGCCTGGATTTCGTCGCTAATATGCACGGAGAGCTTGTCAGCCTGGATAAAAACCAGATCCAATCCGCGTAATCCAGACTTAACCATCTCAGGTACATTACCTTGACTTATCTAGAAAACCAGTCACACCCATTAAGAGCGCCGCGATTTTCGCGGCATCTTCTCAATTGAAGGACAGCAGCATCGATCTCCATCAAGAAGATCGTGACGCCGCGAAGAAGATCGCCGACGTAAGGGTAAGGAGATCAAAACGCGGTCTCTCCGATCTTTGGGTCGCAATGTCCGGAGGACATCCCGCAATCTGTTGGGAGATCGCACCGCCTTCCGCGACGCCGATGCAAAACGCCGCCGCTCAAGACACTCGACGACCGACCCGGCGATTGCACGGATACCCCGTAGCCCCGATTGTGGCTCACATCAAGGCCATGGTGACGCGGCAGCTATCCAAAGAAAATCGAGAAGCCGGCCGAGAAGCGCACTCGCGCTTAACGCGCCACTGTGTCGCCAAGATAGGATCGCAACCACCGGAAGTTGGCGGCCGGCGCCACGCACCGCCATCGAGACGCACGACAGATCTCTGATCGCGACCTCCGCCAGACATCACGGCCAGCGACGAGAGCGGAATGAGGAAGAAAGACATGGATGCCGCGACGACATCGAGCGCTTTAAGATAAGCTACGATCGGCGAACGACCGAATGCACGATGACCACGATGATCGCAGATTTCATCATCGCCGAGTGGAAGTGACGACTAACGCCGAAGTCAATGACTCGCCACCAACCTCACCTCGACATTTTGACGGTCATCACCGAGCTAGAAGATCTCCACGCCGAGTCCACGCCAATGAGATGAAAGATCCATCGATGGGATCCGAGCATTCACTCCCGGCCGCGAGTGGTTTGGCCCGAGGATTCAACCCCAAAGGCATTGTAAAGTTCGACGGGAGTGAGACCTAAGCTTGGTTGCAGGTCTACGCTCGCGGCCAAGGCAAGCAGGAGGAAATCGACCGTCGTGGCGAACTATTTGCCGGCCAATCTCAACCCTCGACACAAGCATGGCTCACGGCCTCCCGCCAACTCGGTAGACTCGGAGGACTCAGGCGAGCAATTCATCGCCAACTTTCGGGGACCTATGAGAGGCCCAGATTGTGGGACTCAGATCACCGCACTGAAGAAGGATGAAACGCTGAGAGACTTCATCCGGCGCTTCATGCAGAAGAAGAACACCGTCAGAGACGTGTCGGAGGCGGTGGTGGTGGCGGCCTTCCAGAAAGGGGTAAGCGATCCTGATCTTATTAAAAAAATGTCCTGGAAGCCCCCAACCTCCATAAAAGAAATGTTTGCGTTAGCCGACCGCTACGCCACGGCCTCAAATGCTCTGGCCGAGTGGCAAGAAGATCATCCCACACAAAAAAGCAAGGGCAATAAGCCCGAGTCCTCTAAACACAAGGATAGGAAACGCAAGGGCGAGGAGCTGGTCGCGGTAGCCGAGCATAACCGGCCCCGAGCCACTCGGAGAGAGGCACCCGACTACAGCACCGTCATGGAAGCGATCTATCCTTTCCACCCCAAGGGAAAGCACGCCGCCAAGGACGCTTCACTGCCGCTTTGCGCGAAAGTCAATGGCAACCACTTCACCAATGGCGCAGCTTGCTCCAAATAAGAAGAAGGAACTCCTGATGAAGAAGATTTCCGTGAGCCCGAGCAGGAGCCGAACTACATCCATGGGGCTCTATCGATACGAGTCCAAGCGAAGCAAAACTCACCGCCGGAGATCAACGCAGTGGAACCGCGACTCAATATCCGAAATGATCTAAGGTCCCGATCACCTTTGACCGTAGAGATCACCCCGCAGGTCCCACATCCGGTAAGTTTCTCTCATACTTGACCCGCCAGCGCAGCGTGAAGCTTAAGAGGGTTCTCGATTGACGGCGAAGTGGGCTCAACGTCCGTTCGCGTAACTTTCGACGACATGAGCATCCTCGCTCGAGCCGAGGCCAAGCACTCACCTTTCCACGGAGTAATCCCTGTATGCCTTCGCTCCCTGACATATTTCATTACCCGCTACGCTCGGGACCAAGGATAATTTTCTGACCGAATTCATCAATTTTGAGGTAGCCAATTTCGAGACGCGATCATGCCATCTTGGGAAGGCTCGCCTAGCCGATTCATGGCCATACCTCATTATACTTACTCGGTGTTGAAGATGTCGGACCCAAAGGAATCATGACACTCGTGGCGACATCAAGCAATCTCGCAATGCGACGAGAATCATGAACTTGCCGAATTGCGTGAAGCGTACCCGTGCAAGAAACATCCAGCCGAGGTCGCCACGCCTAAGACGAAGGAGAAGTACCATAAAAAGCAAGCCACCTCGGAATTAAGCCCAAAGAAAGGAACTAAAAGGATCATTCTGACCCGTCCGACACGCCTAAAACAACCGTGATCGTGACAGGCTCGAGGACAAATAGGAAAGCGTGCTCGCCACCTTCCTCCAAGCTAACACGCATTTTTCACCGAAACCATCGATATGCCGTGTACCAAGGAGGTGATCGAGCACTCTCTCCATGTTGATGAGAAGTCAAACCCACAAACAGAGGTTTCTGCTGTTCGCTCGGATCGTTTAACGCCATAAACAGAAATCACGAAACTTCTAGCCGCAGGTTTCATCAAAGAAGTGTATCATCCTGATTGGTTAGCAAATCATGTGTTAGTTCAAAAGAAGAATAAAACTTGGCGCATGTGCGTCGATTATACTGATCTCAACAAGGCATGCCCGGGATCCCTTTGACCGCCCTGATTGATCGTGTGGTAGATTCGATCGTCGGTTCTCAAATTTTGAGTTTTCTTGACGATACTCGCTATCACCGATTCGCTTAAAGGAGGAAGATCATATCAAGACCTCGCTCATCACGCCTTCGAGCTTATCGTTACACCACGATGGCATTCGGCTAAAAACGCTGGTGCGACCTATCGCGCGCGATACAATGGTGTTTTCACGCCACCGCACAACGTGGAGGCGATGTAGATGACGTTGTCGTAAAAACTCGGAAAGGAAAGATCTTATCATCGACCTAGCCGAGACTTTCAAAGTTTAAGGGCTTTCAACATGAAGTCAATCTCGAGAAGTGTGTTTTCGGAGTATCTTCGGGAAAACTACTCGGATTTATCGTGTCACAATGAGGCATTGAAGCCAACCCGGAGAAAGTCAAGGCCATATCAAATATGGAACCGCCGACTAACCAAAAAGACGTCCGTAAGCTTACAGGTGTATGGCCGCTCTAAGGTGTTCATCTCCGATCGGGTATGCGAGGTATGCCTTTCTTCAAACTACTCAAGAAACAAGATAAGTTTCAGTGGACGCCTAAGCGCAACAAGCATTTGAAGATCCAAGACCTTCCCGACGACACCACCCGTGTTAGTCTCACCAATGCCGAAGAACCCCTTTACTTTACATAGCGCAACAAGACATGTAGTCGGGCTACAGGATCATCGAGAAAGGAGGAAACGGCTCAGTGCACAGAGTACAAAGACCCGTATACTTCACGCTGAAGTCCTAAGTGAATCCAAGGTACGGTATCCACAAGTGCGTAAGCTATTATATGTCAGACTTTACATCTCGCAAGCTTAAACACTACTTCCAAGAGCATGTCATTTTGGTGGTCACCTCCTTCCCGATCGGAGACATATTTCGCAACCAGAGGCCATCGAGAATTGCCAAATGGGCAGCTTGAACTCGGGCCTTTGACATTCAATTCTGCCACGCATGGCCATCAAATCCCAAGCACTCGCCGACTTCATCACGAGTGGATCAATTGCAAAGACCCGCGATTCCTAAAGATCTTGAGTATTGACGATGTACTTTGACGGTTCCTCATGCTCACGGCAGGGCTGGTATAGTGCTCATATCACCAAGTGGAGAAAGATTGAGGTATGTCCTCCAAATATTTTTTCCTGTGATCCAACAACACCGCCGAGTATGAGGCACTCATTCACTGACTCAGATCGCCATATCTCTCGCATTCGACAACCGGCGTTCACGGAGATTCAATGCTCGTGGTCAATCAAGTGCGTATGAATGGTCTTGCATCGAGGACAACATGGCAAGATATTGCCAAGAAGTGCGCAAGCTAGAAAGCAATTTCGATGGACTCGAAGCTCATTCACGTGCTTCGACGGACAACGGCAAACGATTTAATTGGCGAAGATGGGATCCTGCCGGTCCAAGGTGCCCGTGGGAATATTTGTAGAAGAAATTCATAAACCCACGATTAGCGCTCGACCAAAAGCAGACGGTCCAGTAGAAAAAGGGGAAGAGGCAGAGGTCTTGATTATTACTCCAGATTGGACATCTCCATACCTAGACTACCTCACAGAAGACAAGCTACCCGAGGATCGCGTCCAAGCCGAGCGGATCATGCGCCGAAGCAAGAGTTATGTAGTCATTGGAAAGGAGCTTTATCGTAAGAGCTCCTCTGGCATACTGTGACGATGCATATCGGAACAAAAAGGGAAAGACCTGCTCAAAGAAATCCACTCGGGAATTTGTGGGAACCATGCGACGTCATCGACCCTGGTCGGAAAAGCATATCGCCAAGGGTTCTTTTGGCCGACTGCCATCACAGATGCGGAGGACATCGTCCGGACATGCGAAGGATGTCAGTTTTTTGCATGCCAAATGAACAAGCCAGCGCAGGAACTACAGACTATCCCGATTACATGGCCATTTGCGGTCTGGGGGCTCGACATGGTGGGACCTTCGAAAAAGGCTCAAGGAGGCTATACTCATCTCTTCGTTGCCGTTGATAAATTCACCAAATGGATTGAGGCTGAACCACCGCCACCATTACGTGGCAAAGGCCGAGAATTCTTTCACGAGATCGTGGTTAGATTTGGCGCACCCAACCGAATCATCACTGATAATGGCACCTCGCCTGAGGCGAAGTATTTCAAGATTGGTGCGAGGAGTCGGGCATAAAATTTGCTTCACGCCGCCGCGCACCTCAAGTAACGGACAAAGTTGAGCGAGCTAATGGCATGGTGCTCCAAGGCATAAAAGCAAGAATTTTCGATCGACCCAACCATATGCTACTCTTGGGTCAAAGAACCGCCTTCAAGATTGGGCTACGAACTACCCTCACAGAGCAACCGGCACCACCTTTCTTTCTCGTATATGGCACGTGGCGGTCTTACCAACCGAAAGTTAGAGTTCGATCCCCGCGTTCGTGAGTTATGAAGAGATCGCTCGTAAGACAATGGCTAGAAGACCTCGACAGATTGGAAGAAGCCAGGATATCGCAACAATTGCTCGCGAAATACCTCCAAGGCTTACGACGCTATTATGGGCGCAATGTAAAGAACCGCTGCTCTCCAAAGGAGATCTAGTCCTAAGGAGGAATCAAAAGAGCGAACATAAACTCTCCCAAGTTGGGAGGGCCTTACATCATCGATGAAGTAATTCGTCCCGAGCTTATAAACTTAAGCGAGAAGATGGATCGACAATCAAGAACACTTGGAATATAGAACACTACGCCGCTTTTTCACTTAAGTTTTTGTACTTTTTTAAATCCTTTGTGAATAAAAGTTCGATCAAAAAGTCGCTTTCATATAACCTCTTTATAATCGTGAATTCGAGTGCTTCGCTTATATTAAGACTCGTGGACAAGATCCATGAATCATATCCTGCAGCCTCGGGGCCGGAGTCGATGAACAAAGGTCACCACCAAACCACTCAAGATATATACTTTCATGAAGGAGAAACAGGAACACTTTTTATGACTTTAAAGGTCAAGAGTCTCTACAATCGACAAAGAAGTATCCCCGACTTCCTCCCAGAGCTCTGCAGCCCGATCTTCGCCAACATCGCGAGCGTAGCCTTCCCTAAGGGCCTCAAGATCCACTCGGGACAGAGGGACTTGGTGATCGCTGTGGTCCTGGCCGGCACCGCTGGTCTGCTTCCTTCAAAGAGTTCTTGAGGCCCCGGGCTTCCTTTAGCCGGACGACGACCACCTCGCCGAGTGGCCTCGCCACTTGGATGAAGCGAACTCAGCAGGGGCTAGAAGCGCCCGGAGCTCGCCAGAGAAGTTTCAAAACCTTAACTCTCTCGCCAAGACGGATATCATACCGAGTTTTGACCTTATAATCTGCAAGGCAAAGCGTTAGAGAGGATAGTAAAGGATCAAGCAAAGACTAGTTGACAGCTACACCTTCAAAATCCTTTTCCAGCTTTGCTCGAGAATCTTCCACGGCTTTAAGTTTTCCTTCGAGCTTCGCGAGAGTCGAATCCCGAGCTGGAGCAAACACAAGAAATCGGCAAGATAGTCGACTAAGCAAAAAACATGAAACAACCCAAGAGATAGCTACCTCGGAGAGAGCCGGTGATATCCGGATTCTCCTGACGCAGAGCGTTTTGTTCTGTCCGCGATGTCTGGAGTTCGGACCGAAGGGATCGCAGCTCGACCGTATACTCGGCTTTGATGCTTGCTAGGTCGGCCTGGTACTCCTGGCGCGTCCGGATTTTAGGGAGCATCCTTTGAATGTACTTGGACTTTCGCTCGAAGCGCTCCCCTATTCTCTATAATCATCATAGCAAAAGGTAAACGCGTGGAATAAGGGCGGAAGCAGGGACACAACGGTCTTGGAGGAATGCTCACCTGGCGGCATGCGACAAGCCTTGGCATGGATGAAAAGTCATCCTCTCTCTCTCGCTCTTCCTCCGGTCGCCCAAAGCTTCAAAGCCTCATCATCGGCAAAGGTCAGATTCATATTAGTCAGGGCGAGTAGGGTCTGGGGACTCTGAATTTCTTCAACCTCGTGGACGAGCAGAGGCCGGCCAGAGCAATGGGATCTGCCGCAGGGCAACGCGAATAGAGACGACACCGGGACTAGGAGATACTTCGCGCCTCGTAAGCTTCGTCAAGTATGAACTCCGGAGGTCCAACTCAGCAGGCCCCCAGCGGAGACCCGACAGCGATTGCGAAGGGTCCTCGTGAAGAAGAATCGCCAAGAAGACCAAGAATAAAACGAGTCAATGGAGTAACGGACTGCTGGATTTCCCATTCTCATCGGGGCTTTTGCGAATAGCTGGCCCACTTCTAAGAACCACTGACCGACGCCGACCGGTGCCCCAAGCTCGACAACCCACGACCTCACAAGGCGGATCTTGATTTTGGGACCGCCGACAGACGCCTGGGGCCACGAGGTCATCTGACAAGATCTTCTTTCCCTACTTTGCAGCAGAACCCTCATTGAGACCGCGCCCGCGCTCGAGAACAAACCGTGAGGGGCATTTCGAAGGGAGGAACATCAAGAACGCGATGCGATCCTCAAGATGAAGATCAAGAGTTAGCAAAACTTCAAAGAACGAAGAAACGCAAAATTCTAATAAAAATCACCTACCGCAGGAGGGGGCGTGATATGTTGAAAGATTTCGCACTTGATGATAATATGTCGATGCTCGAGATAAAGAGTTGTCCACCGCGCATAACCTCTCCCTTGGCAAATCGTCGTTGTTCCCGGTTGGGTCACTTTTTCCCTATGTTTAATCCCGATGAACTCGCTTCCTTCAGGTCTGCACCCCGCGGCAATGAAGTGGAGGGCCAAACCCACTCCCGTAAGCCCGCTTATCTTTCACCTTTCCGATCGCGCAAGAGTTCGACACTTGATCCATGTCAAGAAGCAGGTAGTACCCCAGAAATAGACATTGAGGGACTGCGCCCAAAGGAACTGAGGCAGAGACGAGTCGGGTTGGCACAAGAAACCATTCCCTATGCCACCCTTATTGGAGGTCTTGACAGAATGGCAAGTAATCCTTCTTCACCCTTCCCCACTGAAATCCAATACTCGATAACCTTGGGGTCATTTTTGGAGGGATAGGGCTTCGTGACATAAAGGTGACGTAAATAGGTCGAAATGGGGCTAATGCCTGAAAAGCTTCACAAAGGTGGACAAAGAGGGAAATTTGGAGGATAGAATTGGGGTTTAAATTCACCAATTCGATTTCATAAAAGCAAAGAAGGCCGCAAGGAAAGAACTGATCGGAAGACCAAGGTCATGGTGGAAAAGGATTCAAAACCACCACCTCCTGAGCGGGAGTCGGGACGATTCACCGGCCACGAACGCATGGAGATCGTGGCTAGATCAGCAAGATCCCGCTGCCTACCATGGATTTCACTTTCTCCTCGCCGCGTTGTCGAGGTCGCCCAATCTTGTGGTGAAGGCGAGAAGGAGTAGAGGAAGACATTCTGCGTAAAGATTGACAATGACTGAGAAGGCAAGAACAATAAGGTTAACCTTGGTGGCGAGAGTTCAGAAGGCGAGAAGATGAAAGGAGAAAAGCTCTACGAAAGATGAACTGCGTCAAGGCCAGACGACCTAGTTTTTAAAGAGAGAACATAAGGTCTCTCCGAATCGGCGAGAAAAGCCGTGAAACGCCTCAACCTTTCGATTCTCATAAATGATTTACGTGCCCGCCGCCGACTTACGGGCTTGACAGAATTTGACCGATCGCATCAAGGCCACGCCGCCCCATGATGGGGCTTGTTTCCACTTACCGTATTAAACGGGATGTGGATGGTCTTCAACTTGAATAAAAATTTGTTTTCTACAAGATGCCCCACGCTGGGCCTTTGGGTGGTTACCGCATGACTAATCATGTACCGTAAGATTGAGCCCAAACGGGCATGATCCATGGGCGTGCTCCACGAGGGCCAAGAATGTTGTGCGCCGCTTTAAACGAGTACGGACGCCTCTTCTGATCTAAATGTGATACGCCCAAGAGAGTTTGTTGGTCCGACATCACGAAAGGGTATCACTCGCTAAGAGCCGTCAAAGTACTATGCTCCAAGAGAGCCTGTCAACTCGACATCACGGAAAGGGTATCACTCGCCATGAGTCGCCTAAACGTGATACGCCCAAGAGAGCCTAAGCCGCTCCAAAGATAACCAGAAAAGATATCACTCGCCAAGAGCCATACGAAATCATGATACGCCCAAGAGAGCTGGGCCGTGTTTTAGGATGAAGGACCGAGATGGCGAACAGAGGGGGTGAATGGTCGCAAATAAAATTCCCCAAAATACTCCAACAAAAACCTCGACAAGATCGCCAAAGGAAATTGTGAAAACCCAAAAACTAGACAACTATGTGTACCCCAAGCTTGCATGGATAAGTACCATAAAATATGTGGGGATTTTTGAGTCACAATCCTGGTTGTCTAGTGTCCAAGATAAAGAGGAATCAATTCAAACTCTTGCTTTTAGAAAGGACATCAATTCAAATCACAAAAGTCACTTTCAGAAAAGCAAAAGCAGAATTTCCAGAACTTGTCCTCAATTTGCACAGGAGGTTGGTGGGTTTATGCAGCTCACAAAATTCTGAAAATTTTTCTCCCTATGAGCATCAGAGTCGAGAAGAACTCCACCAAATTTCTCCTCAAAAAGACTTACAGAAAAAAACAGGAAAAATATAAGAACATAGTATGCTCAAGAACTTGGAGCAGAAAGTTTGGGGCTCGGTTTTCACCTCATGGCGCCCAAACGGTGCAACAAGGGAACTCCAAACTTTTTCCGAAGGTGTATATCAGAGTTCCGCACCTCCTCCAACAAGAATCACTCAAAAAGGATTTTTCTATATTTTTACAAAAATCAAACACTGACTGCTGCGCGAAGAACAAGTTCTGAACAAAGTTGGAACTTGAAAGAAAAGATGTTCTCTACTCAATCCAAGAGTGCAAAAGAGATGTAAAACCATATGAACACACTCAAAACATCCAAGATCAGCAGCATTTAGAAGGATGGGAGGCAAATCCAAATTACTTGAAAGTAAATTATGGAATGTAATTATGGAAAGTAAATGCTGAATTTAAATTGCGTAAAGTAAAGACATAATGTAAATGCGCAAAATAAATTCAGAGGTGGATGGATAAAACTTTCATTTCTGGAAGGGGAGGTTACAAAGCCTCACATTTATGTGGGCAAAGCTCAAATGAGCATCAAAAACCTCAACACCTTCAAGGGAAGGAGGCTACCCCTCCACCCCTATTTATACTACTCTTGGGCCACCTACCACCCTTGGATGAGTCCCTCAACCCTAGAGCACTCATCTAAGGGCTAGGATTAACCCATAAACACAGCCATGCAAGGGCTAACCCAAAACCCACACACATACCGGGTTTTCTTGCACGGTTTTCAAAGCATACTACCTAGACCCGCTAACCTATCAACTAGACCTCAATCCGACGGCCCTCATTGATCCACGCGCATCTAGCTAGCATCATCTCCTTTCCTTGTCTTCTTGACTTGCCCGACTCCGCCTCCGATCATCTTCCGACGATCTCCCAACCGTCTCGACCTCCGACGCCTTGCCTAGTCCCTGGCCATCCTTCGCCTCACCACGACCTAGCACCGTCGCCTCGCAACCATCAAAGACAAGGAAACTCCTCACATAGCAATGCCCACAAAGATGTGCAATAAACCATCCAACTCATCACTACCAAGGCCCATACGACCAGATCGCCACTCCGGCAGAGACAACTCAAATTGCTTCATTTTGAAAACAATCCAAATCAAACTCAAACTTGAGCACACCTTGCTCAAATAAAGTCAAATACTCATCAAAAATATGGATGGACCTCCACATGGTCCTTCATAGGATATGGGTATCATTCGGCCATGAGCCAGGATAATCTCGTTACGTCCTAAGTTGGACTAAAAACTATATCTCGCAACAGTCGGATATGGGGATCGCCGCCAAGTGCAACGATGCGCCCAAGTCGAGCCTAAGCTTATGTCTAGCGGCAGATGGACACCTCCTTTCGTGTTCAAGCAACACCCAAGGTCCAAGACGCCCTAGAACGAGACTAATACACAGTCAAGGGACAAACAAGGGATTCTTCTACAGAAGGTATTTTTTTATTATGTACAAAAAATTCCCCAGGCATTACGCCTAGGAAACTATATGTTGCAGAGAACCACGCCTCGCGGCGCCGCCGCCGAGCACTCCTGAGGGGATCCCTAGCCCCGTAAAGGGCGTGGACGACTCGAGGAGTGCGCTCGGCGCCTCGGTCGTGCCTCTTCGACAACTCCTCCAGCTATTCTTCGAAGGCCTAGTCAAACTCTTCCCAGCGCTTGACTAGCCTAGGGTCCACCTTTGCCTGATGATACCACCGAGGCATGATGAGGACAAAAGCTTGAAGCAAAAGAATGGAGGGCGTAGCTTAAGAGATACATTTTGAAGCGCTGGTATGCCTTTTATAGCCAATTCGCATTTAAATCAAGTAAGTTACTGGATATTAAGCGCCTAAGTCAAGAGATTTGGTGTTAGTGCAACTTCAGAAGATTTAAGAGTTTTTTCCACAACAAGTTGGCACAGAAAAACAAGGCAACCTCGAAGACTGCCCGATGACTGTCAAGCGATGAAAATTAAAGGCTTTAGGCGGGAAAAGTATCAAATCTACGCTTGAGACATGATAAGAAGACCATAAGGCTGCTCACAAATAAATCACCAGAAAAGATTTGCGCTTGAGAAAAGCAAAGGACGGAATTTATGATCGAGTTCTTCATAATTCGCCGCTGCAAAGGACGGTTTTTTCGATTGATAAGGAAACCACGGATTACAGCAGAAGCCCTAAGTAAAGCAGTCAGATCATGAAGCACTCGGGGGCTGATGTGGGATATAGATTCCAGGGTATCCTCAGGAAAGGCCCAAGATGAAGGCCCAGAAGATATGCACATCAAGCTTCTTAATCGTACGGAAGGGGATATATCATAACGGAAGTTGAACTTGTGTTTAGAAATGATAGATACAGTTGTAATCCGAGTCGTTAATAGGGTGGATAAAGATGTAAACTCTATCCTGTAAACGACTATAATCTTGTAACCGATCGGAATCTCTTATCCGATCGGGACTTTGTAAGCCGCCTCACCCCCACTATATAAGGGAGAGGGCGGGCAACAACAGGGGAATCTGATCATCCAAGCATAGAGCAATCAAGCCATAGAGCATAGAACACCTCATATCGCCCAGAGCATATTGTGCTTTGAGCAACCCCGGATCCAAGAGATCCATATAATCCCAGCACACAGGATTTGGGTATTATCACCTCCGCGAGAGCCTGAACTTGTATAAATCCCTTTGTCTTGTGTGACCATCGAGTTTGAGATCGAGAACCTACCCCATAAATTCATTGCCGACTACAAAAGTCGACACCAACTCAATTGATTCACACATAATCTCCAACCCAATGTCACACCGACCCAACATTATGGCACACAGTCCCTTTCTACTTGCATCAATCTAAATCATTTACCACCCCAGTTTATTATCGTGCAACACATGCCGTCAATAACATCAACATCATTGTGTGACACACACATGACACACCCTTATCATAAATATGTTCCATAGACCATTAATCATGTTTGAATTTGCACCTTAAAAAAATATCAATTATTCGTGATATGGCTAACCAAACTACTCACGATCTAACAAACTCATGCTAGCATTATATTAGCAACCAACTAAGAAATATACATCCTAGGGTGACAAATAACCATCACATAACAAATGACAAGGTTAGTATAAATTAAATGGGTTGAATAACTAATTCCCAAACTATTTTAAAGTAGTTATAATTTGTAAAACTAGGTTCAACAAGATCAAAACACAACTTGCCGTGGGGTAAACCCTGATATTGATCTTGACCTTGACCTTGAACTTGAATCAACACTTCACATTCAAATGCTCCTAGCACTTCAATGTCTGAGTGAAATAAATAGGGAAAACAAAATAAATACATAATAGAAATAAAATCAACTCTAAAAATCAAATAAAATATACTAGAGTGTAGGGCATGATTTTATTTGAATTTAGGAACTTGAACAGAATCAATCAAAGTTCGTATGAAAGAAAACAGACTCTCAAAAGATTCATGGGACAACTAAATCCTAGAGAAAGGGAGAGAAAGGAGAATATTCTTCTCTAAGAGACTAACAAGTGGGCATGGGTTGATTTTCTATTTATTAATTAGTTTCCAAACACTAAGCCGGGTCCACTATGCACCAAGCTCATGGCTTGACTCACTGATATGTGTACCCCACATGTTAGAGACACGATTTATAGTGAACTAAGTCTATCTAGATCTAAACTAGCTTGCTTGGCTACTGGCTCGGCACCACATGAAACTAACATAGCTTCCCACATTGGTAACCTCACCAAGGAAGGTGATGTTGAGCTACGGAGCAACACCGACATACGTTTGACTAGTGAACCACAACACAGCTCACCCACCTGGTTGGCTCAAGCTGACACAGAGATCCTTGCAAACAAGACATGCACTGGCATGGGGACCAATGGTCATCGCCAGTGTGGCTACGGTAGAGATCCATGATGAACTTGAAAGCTTCATAGACAGCTCCATGGTTCCTCTATGTCATGCCGCAAGCACAACCTGATGTATGATTGGTGTCCCGATCTTTCGATGAGAGCGATAACTTCAATTTGGTGGAACTAACTTTGATGATCAGACTACAACGTACGACGACGATGCGCCTTAGCAATCGCTAAACCAACTCCGGACGGTTATTGATCTTGCCGTGAACACGATCAACCTGAACACGAGGTTCAATTCCTGCAAGCAACCGAAGAACAAGCAAGAACGATAGTAAAAGCAATTTGAAATTGCAAATAATTATTGAGGTTCATGAATATATAGATGAAAAGGTGGGGTTCTTCGAAGAAGTCTCAAAAGGCGGTCATTCGACACGTCTAGAGGACAATGTAGTTTGGCCCTAGGCTAAAACTGTGCTCAACAAAAACCCAAGTGTCTAAAGTGGCAGCTACTGAGTATAAGAGAGGGAGGGATTTGTGAGGGTTGTCCTAAGGTTGTGTGCAGCCAGGGGGCTGCACACAAGTTGTGCTTGGCCCCCCTCACGCTTACAAGGCCCAAAACAGCCCAAAATAGTGTTATCGCATATTGATTCTATGATTTCAGCTGATCCACAATGAATCTGGGGCTGGAACTAGACCCATTGGAAAGGTCTCGTTGTAAGATTTCAATCAAGTACAAGAACTCTCCAATCGGACTCTGTATGCAAAAGTTATGTTTGTTTTACTTTAGGCTGGTATTCGGAGACCGAATTGGATTCCAGAACATGATAGATTTGATATCTCTATCTTCTTGGCCCATGGATGATGTGTTGGAGTTGGTACAACTAGGTGTGATCATATGCGTAGTAGTGATATCCTCATCATCCTCCCCTTCTTCAATTTGAGTCATCCTCGACTCACGCTCACCTTTTAGCTCGTCCTCAATACAAAACATCCTCATATAGGTCCTGCATTCAATTAAATAAAATAGTAGCTCCATCTCTTTATATATTTGAAGCACAAGAAAGACATTCAAAGGATTCACCTGATAATCATCCTCATAGCTCAACACTTCTTTCCAGCATATAAAGGCATGATGAAAGCTAGCACTCTTGGATACCTCCTTCCCTCCTTGAAGGAAAACCATCCTCGGTTTTGGACAAGTCAGAGAGGAAATAAGCAACAAAAAGAACAACGTGTATGCAACATATATGTATATATCCCATATTTCAAGGTTCTTTTGGTTTCGTGTAATGCTATTTATATAACAACAAATGAGGAAATCAGATTTAAGCAAAACACCTTCTCACAATTTGGCTACTCAATTTATGGTTATAAGCGAAGCATGTGATGCCCCCACTTTGCCTGACCAGGCCAGAACTAGTGGAAACATCACAGAGTAGAGTGCGCCAAGATCTGGCTAATAAAAACAACACATGTAGAATAGAAACTTCCACCGAATAGTACTCGAGGAATTATTCTTAAAGTACATATAGTACTGTCTTAGGTTCAGCTACGGTGATTTCTACACCGCCCGCCGAATATTACTATATTATTCTAGATGCCTCCCTCCTGAGGGTAGATTTATTCCGCCAGGTCTTGGTCGTCAGCCCCCTCATATTCATATCCCTCCACAGTAACATTAGCATCATTATAAAGATTCATATCATCAAGAAAATCGCCTTCTATCTCATGTGGGTGGGTGGACTCAATGTCGACTTTTGTAGTCGGCAATGAATTTATGGGATAGGCGCTGGATCTCAAACTCGAAGGTCACACAAGACAGGGATTTATACAGGTTCAGGCCTTTAGCGATGGAGGTAATACCCTAATCTTGTGTGCTGGGATTATGTGGATCTCTTGAATCGGAAGTGCTCAAAGCGCTATATGCTTTGGGCAAGAGATGGCGCTTTGTGCTTGGATGATTGGATCCCTCTGTTGCTGCCTGTCCTCACCCTTATATAGTAGGGAGGGGGCGGCTTACAGAGTCCCGATCGGTTAAGAGATTCCGATCGGTTACAAGATTCTAGTCGGTCACAGGATAGAGTTTACATCTTTATCTACCCTATTTACAACTCGGATTACAACTGTATCCATCATATCTAAACATAAGTTCAACTTCCTTTAGGATATGTACCTTTGTATACGGCAGCAGGCCTGAGGGGAATATCTTCTGGGCTTCCCTCTTTGGGCTTGTCATGAGGGTACCCCGGGTTCTTATATTCCACAGTAGCCCCCGAGTGCTTCATGATCCGATCGCTATATTCTGATTTCAAACTTCTACTCACATTTGTTGTTTCCTGAAATTTCGACTGGTCCCTGAGTCGAACCTCCGACTGATTCCTTCCCTTTAATCGAAAATGTTCTTTTTGTAGCGAGCGAATTTATGAAGTACTCAATTATAATCTTTAATCTTTTCGACCTTCCCCAAGTGCAACCTTTTATCAGGTAGGCTTTATCGCGAGCAGCCTCCCGGACTTCATCCCACATTATGTAGATTAAATATTTTTCAGCTTGAATTTTTGATCTTCACCGTAGATAACCATCAGGCAGTCTTCGAAGTCGTCTTGTTTTTCCGCGCCAATCTTGTTTTTGCCGAAAAACTCTTCGTCTTCTGCAGCTTCATTTACTCAAAGCCTCTTCGGCTTCCGATGCTTAATAACTTCAATTTTACCAAATCGACTATAAAAGGCGTACCAACGCTTAAAAATGTATCTCTTCACTTTCTGTCTTTCACTTTTCTGCTTCAAGCTTTCATCTTCATCATGCCTCAGTGGTATCATCGTGCACAGGTGGACTCAAGGCTAATCAAGCGCTGGGAGGAGTTCGACCGAGCCTGTGAGGAACAGATGGATCGCACGAGGGTCGACGCTATCCTTGCGGCCATCCCGACTCTTTATAAGGCCAGGGATCCCCTCCTCGAGGCGCCATTGCCGCATCAGCAGGATGAGGAGCAAGAAGAGTTCTTCTTCCGTTGCGTGAAGCCTCCTAGGCGTAATACCTAGAGTATCTTTTCCTTTGTATATAATAAAGTAATACCCTTTGCAGAGAAATGTCCTTCAATCATGGATTTGACCCGTTCTGGGGCATCTTAACCTCGCGTGTTCTTTTAAACTCGATGGCGCATTTATCCGCTATAAAACATAGCTTGAGCTCGACACGAAGCTCAACATGCTTCACGCGATTATCATCCGAGAGATGTCCAGCGAGATGCATAATATGCAGCATACCGTAAGTACCTGGCTCAAGGCCAAATAATACCCAAAACCTGTCGATCACCCGAAATCGCTTAAGCTTCCAATTTGGAGCACATCGTGGCCTTTGGCTAATCGATTCTCACATCCGACCGCTGCAGGATAAAGCTTTACGTCTAGCTTGGGATGCATCAAGGTTTTACCGGCTCATGGCCGAATGATACTCATGTTGTCAAGACACGATTTGGCTCTCTTGGAGCATATCAGGATTTATGCAGCTCTTGGCCGAGTGATTCCCGTTCCCGACTAGCGTAGGTCACAGCTCAAGCTCTCTTGGAGCGTATCACATTTAAGCAGCTCTTGGCCGAGTGATATCCTTCTCCGACTGAAGTCGGTTACGGCTTAGGCTCTCTTGGAGCATACCACCCTTACACGGCTCTTGGCCGAGTGATACCCTTTCCCAACTGATGTTGGTTATGGCTTAGACTCGCTTGGAGCGTATCACGATTTCGTCCGAAGGGATTCCACACCCGTTTGATACGACGCATGGCTTTTCACGACCGTGGGCGCACCTTGATCTATGCCTGCCTTAGGCTCGACCACAGACATGATTCCGACGCGCGGTAACCACCAAATGACCCAAATGGGGCGTACACGAGAAGATACGCTTTATCCATTTTGAGATCGCCACGCCCGCTTAGAGCGGAAAGTGGAGTAAATGCCCCGCCGCACGAAGCGACATGCCCCGATTTTACTCGGTCAAACTCAGTCAAACTCTGTGAATTGAAACGACAGTCATGCAAATCATTTATGGGGAACCATGGAAAGACGCGACGCCGCAATCTTTTCTCCGCCAATCGTCAAGACCAATTCTCCTCTTTAAAGGTTTAGGTCAGACGTGTCCGATAGCCATTCTCTTGTCGCGCCTCTCTCCTTCTTTTCCCTTGCCTTTCCGACTTCTCTTTCGAAGATGTCTTCTTCTTCCTCACCGCCTTCGCCGTAGGATTGGACGACCTCGACAACGACGGAGGAAAAGCTGCAGTCCATGGTGGAAGACGGGATTCTCCCAGACCTAGTTTTGATCTCCGCCGCCTCGCCATCGGCGAATCCGCCCCACTCTCGCCCCGAGAGGTGGTGGTATTCGAATCCTTCTTCCAACGCGGCCTAGGTTTACCGGTCAGCACCTTCCTCCGCGGTCTTCTTTTCTTCTATGAAATCGAGCTGGTGAACTTGAATCCCAACTCTATTCTGCAAATATCCCTTTTCGTCCATCTCTGTGAAGCTTTCTTGGGCGTCAGCCCCCATTTCAACCTTTTTCGCCATTTTTACCTTTTGAAACTTTATCCTTCCAAGAGCGACCCCAAAGTTGTCGGGGGAGCCGGATTTCAACTACGGGAAGGACTGAAGATGAATTACTTTGCGATTCCCTTCAAAATTTCCAACAAAGGCTGGCATCAGGAGTAGTTTTATTGCGCCAACCTCGACGCTGCCCTAACTCCCTTCGCCGGGCTCCAGCCCAAAGCGTCTCTTTCCTGGATATCTACTCCCGATTCTGCCGACATGGACCAGGTTCATGACCTTTTGGCATTGATCGAAAAGCTGAAGAAAGGAGGTCTTACGGGGGTGGGCTTGGCTCTGCACTTCGTCGCTCACCGGATCCAACCCCTGAAGGAACGAGTACACCTGGGATTTGCGTATGAACGGCCTGATGAGTTGTCTAAGGAACAAATCTTTGCCCGGGTCGGCGACTTCTTCATACCGAACGTTGATATATCTTCCGTGAGATGCCCTAAGTCCTTCACCCTTTCTCGCCCCCCTCCTGAGATGAGCTCACTTTAAGAGATCTTCGTCTTCATTTTAGAATGTCCTTTAATTTTTAGTTTCCCTTCGTAGGATCGCATTGCCTTCTTTAGTGTCGCGCCCCTCCCGGAGATGCCCGCCCGTATAGGTGATTTCCCGAAGCGGCGGGCGAAGCCATCGGGAAGCCCCGCCAAGAAGGGAAAAAGTATTGACCGAGGATCCCGTGGCGCCTCAATACTCGACCGGTGGTCCTAAGATTCAAGACCACAAGACGAGCCCAGCGGCCTTTCGTTTTCTCTTCACATAAGCCCGTGGTTTCGCCGCCCCGAGAAGGGCACCAAGCTCTAGCCGGTACCGCTCCGAGTAGTTCCTCCAAAGGCGGTCCGTCTGCTCGGAGGAAGCCCCCAATGAAAATGACGAAGTCCAATAGGTTCGCCTCTGCCGACTCCGCTTGACTTATTTTGCCGCTTGTTGATAATCTCTCCTCATAGGGATCTTCGCCGGTTCCTATCTAACGCCGACCACGCCTCCCGCAGAGGCCGAGCCCCGAGGGCTTGCGCGCGATCGCGGAACCATCATTGGGGATGCCGAACGCCCCGCCTCCGACACCGCCTCTTGTACCTCCCGCCGATGCCAACCTCGCCGCTCAAGAGCCGACTTCCGCCTCGCCCCCGAGGTCAAGAAATTCATCGAGTTCCCGCCCCGCCGCCGGCTTATAACGGAGGTCGCATGGATTGATGAGGAGGAAGGTTTGAAGCTCTTGACGACCTGCAGGAGGAAAAGGAGAGGAACGATTTTTACATTCATGCTTCACCGCGACGTATGCGCCCGTAAGCACTCGCCACGATCATTGTGCTCCGCTCCGCCGCTGGTCGTGTGGTTATCTTTTTCCGTGATGATTGCGTAAAATCGGGAACGCTTGAGCGTAAATCCAATACTTCCAAAAATGCTCCCAAACCGAACGCGACAGAATACTTTGGCCGATGAGTGCGCTAAGGCCGGTATGCGTCGAGCCGTGGTCCTCGCGGTCCGAGCCCAGCGCCGCGAGAGAGTAGAGCGCCGCCAGAGAAGTCGGACGTCATCGGCTCCCTTCGAGGTAGCCATTTATTGGGCCTGCCCCATGCTTTTGTTCAGCATTACAGCCCTTTGATTTTTGTGCCTCCTCGTCAGCCCGGGATTCCTCTTTCGCGAAGCTTCAAGGACAACTCAAAGCCGTAGAAGATTCCAGGGCAAAACTGGAGAAGGAGATTGAAGGTACAGCTGGCGATCTGGCTTCATCCTGCTTTCACTGCCTTTTATAATGCTTTGTCTTTGCAGATTACAAGTTCAAAACTCGGGCACAATACGCCGTTTTCAGCGAGAAGGTGGAAGTCCTTGAGGCGTCTTGCGCCAAGCTTCAGGAGGCCTCTAGGCCGCTGCTGGGTTCGCTTCACCCCATGGGTGAGAGGCCACTCGGCAGGGACCAAATTATCTCTTAGCTGGAGGAAGCCCCCGTGGCGCTCAATAATCTTTTGAAGGAGTCGGCGGCCAATGGCGCCAGCCAAGCTTTGGCAATCACCAAGTCACTCTATCCTCGAGTGGATCTTGAAGCCGTCAAGGAAGGCTATGCCCGCGACGTGAATGAGGATCGGGCCGCCGAGCTCTCGGAGGAAGTTAAGGACGCCTCCCTGTCCATCATGGAAACTTTGGACCTGTAATTTAAAAGTATGTAAAGGTGTTTCCTGCTTCTGAATTGTGTGGGTATAAAATGCATATATCCTTGAGTGGTTTGATGGCTTGTAGATTTGGTCTGACTGGAACTCTCATCCGACTTACTCAGCCCCCAGGCTCTAGGACAAAGCTTGTGACGCATGTCTCTGAGCCTTACCGTAGGAGCAAGGCACTCGCAAGGAAGATTGTAGAAAAGCAACTTTCAAATTGAATTTTTGTTTATAGAGGAAATACAGAGTTTTAAGCGAAATACAAAGTTTAAGCGAAAAAACGACGTAGCTGTTCTATATTCCAGGTGTTGCTGACAGCCGTGCCATCTTTGCGTTTGAGTTTGTAGGCTCCCGGGCGAACCACTTCGTCAACAATGTAAGGGCCTTCCCAGCTTGGGGAGAGCTTGTGCTCGCACTTCTGGTTCTTTCTAGGATTAGATCTCCTTTAGAGAACGCGCGGCTTCTTATATTACGATCATGATAACGACGTAGGCTCTGGAGGTACTTTGCCGATCGAATTATCGCGACATCCCTTGCCTCTTCCAGTCGATCCATGTCTTCTAGCCAGCTGTCTTCTGAGGTGATTTCTTCCTAACTCCGAACCCGTGGGGATCCGACCGCCGTGGGTAGTACCGCCTGAGCCGTATATCGTGAAAAAGGTGATCGCCTGATTGCTCACTGAGGTAGTTCACAGCCCCCAGAGCACCAAAGGCAATTCTTTGACCCACCGAGTGGCATATGGTTGAAACCGATCAAAAATCCTTGCCTTTATGCCTTGTAACACCATGCCGTTGGCTCGTTCTACCTGGCCATTACTTCAGGGGTGCGCCACTGATGCAAAGCAAATTTTTATGCCAAGCTCTTCGCACCAGTCTTGAAATATCCCTCCTCTGAACTGAGTGACATTATCTGTGATGATTCGGTTGGGTACGCCAAGTCTAACCACGATTTCATGAAAGAATTCTTTGGCTTTTGCTGCTGTGATGGTGGCGACTGGCTTGGCTTCAATCCACTTGGTGAATTTGTCGACGGCTACGAAGAGATGAGTATATCCTCCCTGAGCCTTCTTCAAAGGTCCCACCATGTTGAGCCCCCATTCCGCAAATGGCCACATGATCGGGATGGTTTGTAATTCCTGTGCTGGCTTGTTTACTTACCGTGCGAAGAACTGACATCCTTCGAATGTCCGGACGACGTCCTCCGCATTTGTGACAGCGGTCAGCCAGAAAAACCCTTGGCGATAAGCCTTCCCGACTAGGGTCGATGATGCTGTGTGATTCCCACAAGTTCCTGAGTGGATTTCCTTGAGCAAATTTCTCCCTTCTTGTTCTGATATACACCGTTGCAGTATGCCGGAGGAGCTTTTCCAATAGAGCTCTTTTCTGATGACCACATAATTCTTGCTTTGGCGCATTATCCTTTCAACTTGCACACGATCCTCGGGGAGCTTGTCTTTCATCAGGTAATCCAAGTATGGGGCTGTCCAATCTGGGATAATGACCAAGACCTCCGCTTTTCGCCGCCGGCATCCGCTTTTGGCCGGGTGCTAATCGTGGGCATATGGATTTCTTCCACGAAAACTCCCACGGTACTGACCGCAGATCCCATCTTCGCCAACTCGCTTGGCCGCTTTGTTGTCTCGCCGAGCACGTGAACGAGCCCAGTCACAAAGTTGCTTTCTAGCTTGCGCACCTCCTGGTAATAGGCCGCCATGTTGTCTTCGACACATGACCATTCCTTTTGCACTTGGTTGACCACGAGCATTGAGTCTCCACGAACTACCAACCGTCGGATTCTGAGGGATATGGCAATACAGAGGCCGTGAATGAGTGCCTCATACTCGGTGGCGTTGTTTGATGCAGGAAAAAATATTTGGAGGACATATCTCAATCTTTCCCCGCTTGGCGATATGAGCACTATACCAGCCCCTGCGCCGCTGAGCATGAGGGAACCGTCGAAGTACATTGTCCAATACTCGAGTTCCTTGGTAGTTATCAGGTTCTGAAGCTCTGTCCACTCGGCCGTAAAGTCAACGAGTGCTTGAGATTTGATGGCAGTTCGAGGCCTGAATGAGATATCGAAGGCCCCGAGTTTGACTGCCCACTTGGCAATTCTCCCAGTGGCCTCCTAGTTGTGGAGTATGTCCCCAATCGGGAAGGAGGTGACCACCGAAATGGCACGCTCTTGGAAGTAATGCATAAGCTTGCGAGATGTAAGAAGTACGGCGTATAATAATTTCAGCACTTGTGGATATCGTACCTTGGATTCACTCAGGACCTCACTAACAAAGGAGACTGGATGTTGGATCTTGTGCACGTGAGCCGGCTCCTCTCTTTCTACGACGATGGCAGCACTGACTACATGAGTCGTTGCCGCGATGTAGAGTAACAGAGGTTCTTCTGGCATCGGTGAGACCAACACTGGGGGTGTCGTTAAGAAGGTCTTTAGGTCTTCGAATGCTTGCTGTGCATCTGGCGTCCACTCAAACTTGTCTTGCTTGTTGTGGAGTTTGAAAAATGGCATTCCTCGCATACGCAGTTAGGAGAAGAACCTGCTGAGTGCGGCCACACACCCCGTAAGCTTCTGGACGTCCCTTTGGCAAGTCAGCGGTTTCATGTTTGATATGGCGTTGACTTTCTCCGGCCGGCTTCACCTCACGAGATACGATAAACCCAAGCGCTTTTCCAAGAGACTCAAAACACACTTCGGGATTTAACTTCATGTCAAGGTCCTCAAACTTCAAATGTCTCGCTAGGTCGGTGATAAGATCCTTCCTTTCCCGAGTCTTTACCACGACGCCGCCCACGATGCCTTCCACGTTGCGCCCGAGCTGGGCGTGAAAACATCGTTGTATAGCGCGTTGATAAGTCGCGCCAGCATTTTTCAGCTCGAATGCCATCGTGGTATAGCAAAATGCTCCGAAGGGCGTGGTGAACGAGGTCTTGATGTGATCTTCCGCCTTTAGGCGACCGTGATAGCCTCGAATAGGCATCGAGAAAGCTGTAAATTTCGCACCCGGCGGTCGAGTCGACCACCTGATCGATTCGAGGCAACCCAAAGGGATCCTTCGGACATGCCTTGTTGAGATCAGTATAATCAAAGCACATGCGCCAAGTTTTATTTTTCTTTTGAACTAATACAGGATTTGCTAACCAATCGGGGTGATACACCTCTTTGATAAAACCGGCAGCTAAAAGCTTGGTGATCTCCTGTTTGATGGCATTCCGGCGAACTTGAGCGAACCGCCGAAGCCTTTGTTTGATCGGTTTCGCCTTCTCCTCGACGTGTAGAGAGTTCTCGATCACCTCCTTGGCACGCCTGGCATATCAGATGGCTTCCAGGCGAAGATGTCATTGTTGGCTTGGAGGAAGGTGACGAGCGCGCTTTCCTATTTGTCCTCGAGCCCTGCCCCGATCAAAGTCGTTTTAGACGTGTCGGACGGGTCAAGAATGATTCGTATGGTTCCTTCGCCAGGCTTAATTCCCGAGGTGGCCTGTTTTTTGGATGGAACTTCTCCTTCGTCCTGCAACGTGGCAGCCTCGGTCTAGATATTTTTCGCCACCGCCGCTCGTAGTTCGGCGAGTTCATGATTCTCTCTGGCCGCATTGCGAGGATTGCTTGACGCCTCTCGACCGTGATGACGCCTTGAGGTCCCGGCATCTTCATCATCGTGTAGGTGTAGTGTGGAACGGCCATGAATCTAGCTAGGCCGGGCCTTCCCAAGATAGCGTGATACGCCATCTCGAAATTGGCTACTTCAAAATTGACATATTCAGTCCAAAAATTATCCTTGGTGCCGAATGTAACAGGCAGAGAAATCTGCCCGAGTGGGAACGAGGATGCCCCAGGGATTACTCCGTGGAACAGCTGGACGCTCGGCCTCAGCTCAGAGCGGGGAATGCTCATGTCATCGAAAGTCTTGGCGAATAGGACGTTGAATCCGCTTCCGCCATCGATCAAAACCCTCTTGAGCTTCACGCTGCGCACAACAGGGTCAAGCACTAGAGGAAACTTACCCGGATACGGGACCCGGTTGGGGTGATCCCTGCGATCGAAGGTGACCGGGACCTGACCACCTCAAATATCGGGGGTCGCCGTTCCACAATATGATTTCTAGCGGTAAGTTTCGCTCCGCTTGATTCAGATCAAGTGGAGCCCCATAGATGTAGTTCAACTCTTGCTCGGCCTCGGAAATCTTCTTCGCCGTGGAGGTCCTTCTTCTTTGTCGAGCAGCTTCGCCTTGGTCGGAGCGGTTGCCGTGACTTTCGCCCGCAAAACGCTTCAAAGTGAAGCAGTCCTTGGTGGCATGTTTTCCTTTAGGGTGGAAAGGACATATTGCTTCCATGACGGTGCTGTAGTCGGGTGCCTCCCTCCGAACAGCTCGGGGTCGGTTGTGTTCGGCTACCGCAACTAGCTCTTCACCCTTCCACTTTCTATCCTTGTGTTTTGAGGACTCGGGCTTGTCGCCTTTGTTCTTCTGCGGCGGGCGATCTTCTTGACGTTCGGCCAGGGCATCTGAGGCTATGGCATAGCGATCGATCAACGCGAACATTTCCTTCATGGAGGTCAGGGGCTTCCTAGACATCTTTTTGATTAAATCAAGATCACTTACCCCTTTCTAGAAGGCCGCCACCACCACCGCCTCGGATACGTCCCTGACGGTGTTCTTCTTCTGCATGAAACGCCGGATGAAATCTCTCAGCGCCTCGCCCTTTTTCGTGCAGTGGTACAGTCCCATGGAGTGCCAGCCTTCGTAAGTGCCCGAAGTTGGAAATAAATTGATCGCAAAGATCACTCCAAAGAGTTCATCGAGTTTGCAGGAGGCCCGTGAGCCATGCTTGAGTGGAGGGGTGAGGATGACCGCAAATAATTCGCCATGATACCGTTTCTCCGGCGGCTTTAATCGCTGTATGTAAACTCAGAGCTGCTTCCGGTCCCGCCTCACAAATCACTCGACGGCCGAGGAGTAAACGCCGGATCCCGCCGATAGATCTCTCATCATGATGAGTGGAGTCCGCCGTGGCGAGCCTCTAGCTCGGCGATGATCATCAATACGCCGGGTGGGCATGGCGCGCGAGTCCAAGACTCGGCGTTCGCCATCGCCTCCCACCTCGGCGCGGTGGTCTTCGTGGTTATCATATCTTTGATTATTTCGCCGATCGCGCCGTGCCAAACGCCATAGTCATCGTGGCCCCGCGCTTTCTTCCTCGCCCCGCCTCCGCCGCTCGGCCGTGATGTCCGGCGCGAGGTCGTGGTTGAGAATCGCGACGCCCTCGGCCGGCGGTGTGTGCCGACCGCCGTGTTCCGACCGTTGCGGTCCGATCGGCGGCACTCGGGTTGCCGCGGGGAGTGCGAGTGTGCTTCCCCCACCGGCTTTTCCTGGTTCTGCTGAATTGTTGCCGCCGTTATCATGGCTTTGATATGGGCCACAATCGGGGCTGCTGGACTATCCGCTGCGATCATTGGATCTAGCGTGTCGAGGAGCGTCTTGGAGGCGATGACGTTTTGCATCGGCGTGCAAAAGACGGATTGATCTCCCAGCCTGGACTGCAAGATATCTTCGCGGACATTACGGCTGCGCGATCGAAGAGACCGTGCCAGAACATCCTTACCCTTACGCCGACGATCTTCCTCTGCAGCTTCTTGGACTTCTTGTTGGAGATCAGTCTCCTGCTCTTTAATCGCGAAGATGCCGCGAAAATCGCAGCAGTTCCTTACAATGCCGATTGGTTTTCTGGGTGAGTCAGAGCGGCATACCTGAGATAGGTTGGCCTGATCTTCACCAGATCGGATCTAGTTTCGGACCAGGCAGACAAGCTCTCCGCGCACATCTGCGATGAAATCCAGGCTTCTGAAGCGGAAGGCCTGGCCAGAGACGAAGGTGGCGATGAATCCGCCAATTGCTGCCATCGAGTCTGTGGAAAAAGATTATAGAGCTTCCCCTACCTGGCGTGCCAACTGTCGACTTTTGTAGTCGGCAATGAATTTATGGGATAGGCTCTGGATCTCAAACTCGAAGGTCACACAAGACAGGGATTTATATAGGTTCAGGCCCTCAGCGATGGAGGTAATACCCTAATCCTGTGTGCTAGGATTATGTGGATCTCTTGGATCGGAAGTGCTCAAACCGCTATATGCTCTGGGCAAGAGATGGCGCTTTGTGCTTGGATGATTGGATCCCTCTGTTGCTGCCTATCCTCACCCTTATATAGCAGGGAGGGGGCAGCTTACAGAGTCCCGATCGGTTACAAGATTCTTGTCAGTCACAGGATAGAGTTTACATCTTTATCTACCCTATTTACAACTCGGATTACAACTGTATCCATCATATCTAAACATAAGTTCAACTTCCTTTAGGATATGTACCTTTGTATACGGCAGCAGGCCTGCAGGGAATATCTTCTGGGCTTCCCTCTTTGGGCTTGTCATGAGGGTACCCCGGGTTCTTATATTCCACACTCAACATGTTCTGAAAAACAACAGAGAAAGCAAGGCTGAGTACTCCAGTACTCAGCAAGCCACGGAACCTTTATGCATGGGTATATAATTATACTCTTTGGCCACCGAGTCGCTACTCCAAAGTAGTAATTTACCAAAAGTACCATTTCCCCATTTGTTATAAAAAGTCAAGTTTTAGCTTTTAAATCTACTGACTGCAAGACAACGTGGGGTTTTACATCCTGTGTTAGAGGAAAACCGTACACGACGCACTTCCAAACCCGGAAGCTAGGAGTGATATCATATTTGACTCTAATCAGAGGTGTATCGCTTTGCCTATAGCATCACTTGGCTTATTGTCACAGTGTGCTTCCTTAGACACACTAATAAACCAAGGAAATGTAACTTTGGCCAACCGCACTCGACCGCCATACCGCCTCGCCTCACCAAAGGCATGCTGGTCGGGACTCCTCCCCCAACGTCTCGCCCTAGGGTGACTGCCCTCACTTGGCACAGTCACCTTACTCACCTTGGCAGAGTCAGCTACTTGTCGGTTACATAGTTCAGCCCGTCCCATACCGGGTCTATGGTCTGCACGGTTTGCGCCAATTTTGAAGTAAGCACCAGTTTGATTTGTCCTTAAATGATATCCTATGTGGAGGAGCCCTCACTTTCATAGCAACCCAACTGGGGTTGTTCATACCCTGGACTCCTCCACCCACCATTTACTCTACAACCCCACCAGGGCTATGGTTCTAACACCGGATCTAGCTGATACAATTAGTGTGATTTAATTTCTTTTAGAAATTAACTTTTGGTATGAATGCAAGAGTTTCAAATAACCCAAGCCACAAAACCAGTTCACAAGACATGGTCGAAGGGCGACTTGCCTAAATGTGAGATCACAGAGTTGTCCACAGTAGGGAGTGGCTCTAGTTGCCCTTTGTAGTTATCGGAGAGATTTCCTAACGAGAGCATCAAAATTTTAACATTTATAGTTTCTCAAATTGGATTTAATTTCAAATGTAACTATTTCCATTGAGCGAATGCAAAATAATTTATTAATGTGCTTTCATTTGAAATTTGAGATGTTTATTTGTTTATCTATATATGTTTGTGTGGAGGTTGGATCTTAATCTATTTCAAAGAAAAGAAAAGAGAAAAACAAGAAATAAATTTTGGATTTGCTTTCTACTATTTTTCTTTATCTATTTCCTTATTATGACATATTGGCTTAGGTAGAATATATGTTATTTTGTCTATATTTTTATTATTCATTCAATTATTTATTTGCTTATATAATCATCTATTGATTTATTTACTTCTTCGTTTATCTATTTATTTAATTTTTAGCCTGGCCAATTTTTTTTCAGCCCAACTAGCCCACTCGACTCCTAAACCTAACCCTAGACCTAATCTCCCTCCCCTCACTTTTTCTTCAATCGGCCGCCTCACCCGTGCTCCCTTTTCTCACGTGCCTCACCTTCTTCCACCTTCCACCCCCGCCGCCTCTCTCTCCCCCCTGCGCGCCAAGCACCACTGGCCTCTCAGCATTCCGCCGTGCCGTCGCCTCCCACTACGCCCGCTGCTGCCCCGTGTTCCCGAGAGCCACTGACGTGCCCCCCTTTGCGCCATGCCACCGCTGGTCCTCGGCCCGCAAGATACGAGCACTACGCCTTCGCCTCACCAACACTACCGCAGGTCTGACCCAGCCTCCTCCTTGCTAGATCTGGCTGATCCATGCTGGATCTGGCGCTTTCCCCACACGGCGACTTTCCACTGTAAGCTCCCTTCCCGACTCCCCCTTCTCTCTCTATTATTCCTCTCCTCTACTCACCCCTTTTTTCTCTCTCTACTTGCCCTAGGTCACCGCCGTGGCCGGCGCTCCCATGGCCGGCACCAGCCCGATCGGCCTCAACCGCATCCGGTGGCGTCGACACCTGAGGCATGGAGTCCAGAGCTCCTTGGAGCTGGCCACCACCGCCACAAACATGGCTCGGCTACGTCGCCCGAGCGTTGCCGCACCCACGGCCACCACCGTACGCAACCACGGCTTGGCCACGGCTACAGCCCTAAGCTAAGTGCTACGCCCCTTTCTCCCCTTAATTCTTTCCTTCCACTAGGCTACATGTCTCTCGACTACCAGAATGTGGAAATCATTTATAAGAAGTGTAGATGATGCTTAATGAAATGTATTTCTGCTTGATTATCAAAGCTGGAGCTTTATTGAGTATGAAATTGATATGTGTTTAGAAATGTATTAGCTCAATCACTTATATGTTCATTTATATCTTGGTTTGTTGGCAACAATTCAATGTAGTTCGGTACCTGAGATGATACTTAGTTTATTTGGTTCAAGCCGATGGCTGCATACTTTAGATTTTGTGCTTTTATGATTCAAATATTTTAATTCCTGCTCAAAGTAACCAGAATTGTATGCATTTAAATGATGAGCCAAGGCTATGCGTGTTCTGGGCATCCAGGGTATGGTAATTGGGTTTGGCTCAGAATGCTCATACAGGAGTATGTACAGTTGTGTTGGGATTGTGAGCATAAGCTTTAATGCATTTCTGAGTTCTGTGCACATATATATACATGCCTGTGTTGATGGATTAACAATTTTTGGGATTCAATTATAAATACTAGTGAGTTTTACCTTCTAAAGGTAGAGAGTAGTGTATATATGCGTGTGTAATTTAGTGTAACTTGATGTGAAAGGAAATGAAATTATGTATTGTTCCTCTTGCTGAATTCTATAGATATTAATTAGATGATATCCTTGAGTGTCAGACAATTCTGGTTTAGATGCTCTACTTAAGAAGAGATGATCACAAGTTTGTGTATATGCATATGTATAAAAATATGATTGCTGGAGCTTGTGAAGAAATTCATGTGCCTGATTGACGTTCTAAGAATATTCTTGCTCCTGACAAGAAGTGCATGCAGGTTTTTACATGTGTTTTCCAAATGCTCTGTTATCTAGTACATGGCAATGATCTCTGATATACAGTTGTGTATGGTCGTGACTACGATCAATAACAAGGCTGGGTAGTTTGCCCATATCTTGGTACTTGTGTGTTTATGAGATCCTTGATATCTCATTGAAAATGGAAAGCAGTCTATTAAATTGTCAAATAGCTTAAAGCCATTGCTGACATAACTGATAATAGGCTACATTATTTGCATGATTGTGTTCAATTAAACCTTCCTTGTATCTTGGAGTGTCATGCATGCATCACTTAATTAAGTACTATTTTAATGAGTAGGTCACATTGCAACTGCTTCTTTTGATCTTTAAGATCAACAGGTTGATGTGCTATATTGTCCTTGATCTGGTAGGTATACAGTGACATCTTTTAAGTAAACTTGCGTTGTGTTGACATAGGGTAGCATTTATGATATTGGAATAAAATTTTGTCTTAAGGTTGATTCTTACACATTCTTATCCAAAGCTTAAAATGGATTTAGGCTATTTATGCCATTAGTCTTAACTTGATGACTTGAATGTGTAAACACTTCTTTGTATGATAGCTACTGATTATCCAACTAGAAAGAAATGAAAACCCAAACATGAAGTAACTGCATCATTTAATGGGCACCTGTTGAATACAGGATCTGTTGGAGAGAAGATGAGGATGGGCGAAAAGTTGGTGGCTGCCGATTGCCCTCCTTACTCCCTGGGCCTACCTCCTTTTACTTCGGCAGAGAGGGACAAGGGTGAACAGCTACAACAACTTTGGTTCTAGGTGAGTAGTAAAGGCTCATTTATACCATGTTTTGACTTCTATTTATAATACTGCCCTTACCCTTTTTGGCAGGTGGAAACCAGACACTGTGCAAGAAAACTAGGGGCTGGCTTGCTATGTGGCAGGCATGCAGTCAGGGCTTTGCCATTTGGCCGGCAGTACGGGCAAAATGGGCGCTGGCTGCAAGCTGGAGAGATGGGCAGAGTGGAGACATGGCCGATGACTGGCTGTGTGGGGAATAGGTCGGTTCAGCTCAGCACAGAGGAGATTTTTGTTTTGTTTTGATGATAAACTGTAAATTGTTTTCTTGAAACAGAGTATAGTTTGGTTGTAATACTTATGGTTTTGCTAAGATTTGAGAACTGAAGATACTTAAGTGGCATGAAATGGAGTCTGTACTACAAGTCTTTAATGTAATAAATCTGGTTTGGATTTGTGCTTTTGTCCTATTGATGTAACAAAAAGACTTGGAATAAATGCTGATGAAACATATGTTTTGTCTGATTGGAAGAGATGGGTATTTGAATTGAGTTAAAGAGCATGAGCAAAAATATGGATATATATGTGTTGCAATTTTTGAGTGATCAAAAGGGTTAAATAAGCACATAAATAATGTTGAAATGGTACATAACATTTTGGATGATGTGAATGAACATGATTATTATTTCCTGGAAGTTTGAATGATTGAGATTATTAAGTTGTGCATACTCATAATGAAGATGCTTGTAAAAACTAATGAATGGCATTGCACTGAATACCACTGATTAAATTCTAACCAAAGATGCTACACTGGTATAAAACTATGATTGCTATTGAGAATGTCTTAAGAGATAGTTATAGATTACAAACTTGGTAGGTTTTTTACAAAGCATATAACATAAATGTTAACAAGATTCAGTTTGCAAATTAATTTGCAAATATAAGTAAAGCACATATCTATCCTTGTCCTTGGATAAAGAATACTCATGTTTTGTAAGCCTCGTTCAATAACATAGATGAGCAAAACTACATGTTTTGGCAACAAGCATAGCTCATTCATATGATTAGATTGTAAACAAGCAATATCAAACCATTCCAACAACGATGACACAATTTTCATGTTCTTCCACTCATCAACTATGACATGTTGATTTGTAATAAAAGTCAATGCACTAAAATTTGAACAATGAGGTAGCAATCTACGGGTATCACACATATCAGAAAAATTTGATGGTGCCTTACATGAAACAACTTATTGCATACAAATAGGATTGCCCAAAACAGCAAACTTCAATTCAGCAAGTTTATCACAAGTTATGCATATTCTGTAAACAAGAAACTTGCCATCTATGCCATAATCCCCAAATAAATTGAATTTAAAACAATAGGCACAGGTGCTAGATAAAGACTTAAGAGATGAAATTTCAGAAATCTTATCCATAGCACAATTCAAGCTAACATGCTCATTCAACATGATATAGCACAAAAAGTGTCAAGGGGTATTCTAGCTATCAATTCCTTATGCGTAATCAGCACCACATGATCAAAATTATAAGCATGCAATTCATCACATGGTTATACAATTGTGGCACAAGGTGGTAACTCACTAGAATTAAGTACAATAGGAATATACTCACAAATCTGCTCCCTTTCTTGTTGTAAAATCAGATATGTACCATGGTCATTAGCGTCCTCCTCAGAAGAAGTAGGTACCTCAAAACATTTACTTGATAACGCAGGTTTTTCAGCTTGTAGCTCCCCTTCTTCAGAAGTAACCTGAATAGCACATGGAACAGCAACAACAGAAATAACAAAAGTAGATTAGATTACGTTAGTAGAATCATCCTCACATGCACTATCCTCTACTTCACTCGATTTTTTGGTATTTCTTTCGCATGCTCAGGGTGTATGCTCTCATTAAGGTTTGGTGCAGTGCATACAACAGGAGTAGTATTTAACTCTGTAGGAACTTGAACTGTGGTTGTTTGTCTTCTCTGTATTTTCCTTTCAGCTTCAAATGAAAGATTAAGCAAACTTGGCATAGAATTGAGTTCTTTACAAGATATCATGATCTGAATATCAAAATCTAGTCCAAAATAAAAGTTGTTCATCTGAGTCTTTTTGTTCTTTTCTAACCCATAACACAAAGATCTACTCTGAAATTCTTGATAGTACTCATCCACAATTTTACTACCTTGTTTCAGACATTGCAATTCATTTCGTAATTAGCGAGCAACATATGAAGGAACAAATCTAGCTCTCATAATTTTCTTCAATTTAATCCACGTGCTAGGGATATCCTGATTTTTACACATATAATCATTCCAGCAAAGAGCAACAAAGTCAGTAAATCCACTAGTAACAATCCTAACCTTATCATGCTCAGGAATTCTATGTTTATCAAATGATTGTTCTACAACTAATTCCCAAGTAAGGTAACCTTCAGGATCATATTTACCACTAAAAATGGGTACGGTGAACTTATTTTTGGTACGTGTGTTATGCCGTCGTACATTCGTGGTGAAGTTGTACTCGTATGTTCTTCGTATCTAGGAGTGTGAACTACCTCTTCTCCTCGGATGTAGTTGGCCCAAGCATTACGACGTTGAGAACCTGCCATTGTTAGTGAAGACAAGAAACAAATCTCAAGTATAATGTTCCTATCACTATGTAGGATGTGGTGAAAAGTTGCTCAACTCTCAAGCTTTAACAAAAGCTCTTACAAGTTTCTACCGTGCAACAGGTGTTGTCGGCCATTAGCAGTGTCAAAAGTTCTCTGAGCCAAGGGACAGAACAAACATACGATCGTAGAATATGTGGGGCTAGGTAGGCTATATTTATTTCCTATGCAATCTGATCATTCTAGTTATTGTAATGATAATTAATGATTCAAACTAGAATTCACAAGTCCTAGTTGCCGATCACAAGGATATAAGTGAATTTCAAGAGAACATAAGCGCAAAGATAATTGTACTCATGCAATCAAGATATGAGCTATAAAAGCTCTATTGCACAAGTCATAGAGAGACACTAGCTTATTACTTCAAAAATGTAAAAAGGGCATAAGATTGCTCAATAATTAATACAATTGCATAATCTAAAAATAACGAACACAAATTAGGGTTTTGCTCAATGTAGTGCGACCGGCTACTATATTCTTTTTTTCTTCTTGTTTTTGGCCTTTTGGCTCTTTCTTTATCTTTTCTTTCTTTGAGTGACTTTTGGCCAACACTAGTATGAACAAAGTTTTGGAATCCCTAACTCGATGTCACAAGATAGTATGATATGATAATTCAAGATTATGCAATGTATCAATATGAACAACCCTAAGCAATATCAAATAGCTAGTCTCAATTGGGATCAAAGTATTCGCAAAACATGAATTGGTTCCCAAAGGTATGTGTACTGATATTTTTGGGGTTTTATGGTTTGTGGATGCAACTGGACTCAACCAACTCAAAGAAACAAAGCTAGAACACAAATTAAAGCAAGAAACCCAAATCCAGCCAAAACAGTGCAGCAAACTTGTTAACGCAATTAATGTATGAAAGTGATTGAACCTAGTTTGCTCACAACGTAATAAATTGAAGGTAATGTCCTATGCTTTAAAACAAGTATACGAACCCACAATTTGGAGCTCGTACATAGAACTAATGGTCAAAACTTTGAGGTGCACAGATTTGACCTAAATTCGGCCGATCTGACTGAATCCAAATCCAAATCAAATTTGGTTTGAAGGATTCTGAATCACAAAGGACACCCAATAAAGTTTTTGTAGAGGACTCTTTAAGGATTCAGAAAAGTATAAAAACTTCTCAAGCGGAGTTCGGACGTGAGAATTATGATCAAAATACCAAATCAATCTGGATTGGAAGTACAACTTGCTTCACCAACTTTGACGTCCAGATTAAACTAACTTGAATACGGAATTAGAGTCTATGCCCAACTAGGTATTTGTAGAGCTCGTTCCCTGGTTTCAGGAAAGTGCAAGAACAGTATAATTCGAGCTCGTATGCGAAAGTTATGAACAAAAGAAAGTACTTGACAAGTTGAAATAAAAGCTACGTGAAGAAAAAACGATCAGCAACTAAAACAAGGACTCTATTCGATCAAAACCTAACACAACACACTAAAATACCAGATTGAATCTAAAGGCTGAATTTTTGTGGAGTAATTTCAATTTTGGACAGAAAACAAAAACTAACCTTAGTTATTAAATCTCTCACCGAGGAACCTGGTGCTCTGTACCACTTGATGTAAGATTCGTGTCCCGATCTTTCAATGAGAGCGATAACTTCAATTTGATGGAACTGACTTTGATGATCCGACTATAGCGAATGACGACGATGCGCCTTAGCAATCGCTAAACCAACTCCGGAGGGTCATTGATCTTGCCGTGGGCACGATCAACCTGAACACGAGGTTCAATTCTTGCAAGTAACAGAAGAACAAGCAAGAACGCTTGTAAAAGCAATCTGAAATTACAAATAAGAATTGAGGTTCACGAATATATAGATCAAAAAGGTGGGGTTCTGCGAAGAAGTCTCAACAGGCGGTCATTCGACATGTCTAGAGGATAATGTAGTTTGGCCCTAGGCTAAAACTATGCTCACCAAAAACTCAAGTATCTAAAGAGGTGGCTACTGAGTATAATAGAGAGAGGGATGAGATAGGGTCATCCTAGGGTTGTGTGCAGCCAGGGGGGCACACACAACTTGGGCTTGGGCCCCGTCATGCTTACAAGGCCAAAAAATTGTGGTGTAGCACATTGTTTCTTTGATTTCGGATGATCCACGATGAATCTAGGGCTGGGACTAGACCCATTGGAATGGTCTCATTGTGAGCTTTCAATCAAGAATAAGAACTCTCCAATCGGACAACGTATGCAAAAGTTATGCTTGTTTTACTTTAGCCTAGTATCCGGTGGCCGAATTGGATTCTAGAATGTGATGGATTTGATATCTCTATCCTCTTGGCCCATGGATGACATGTTGGAGTTGGTACAGCTAGGTGTGATCATATGTGTAGTAGTGATGTCGTCATCACAACCTCGACATGGGAAACAAGATGGCATATGTGTCACAGCGACTTCTAGCTACGGTAACAACCACAAGGGCCTAGTGCTGACAAGCTCCACAGGGACAACTCGATACGGAAATGGTTCGTCAAGGATGGTGTGTACACAAGATAGAATACAACACGGTGAAACCAGGGTTGAAAGCCAAGATGACAAACAATCACAGTCAGTGGCAAAATCTAGCAAAGCCTTCAGTGGTGGAGCTCTCGAAAAACTTCAAAATTTGAAGAAACGGCAGCGATTCTCGACAGCTAGGGTTAGGGCTTTGGATGAAGCAACCTAGGAAACTTTGGTGTTCCCTTTATACCGGCCTATATTGTGCATGTAGCACCCAATTCTAGGTGATGTTCATGGTGGCCACGCCACAGACTCAGTGCTCATATCGAAGATGAATAATAGTGTCATGACACGTGTTCCCCACCTGTTAGTGCCCCATGGCACAAGTTGGCAAACTGGGTTTCGTTCGAGAAGGGCTGAGACTTGGACTGACTGGATTTTGGCCCAAACAATATTCCAGCATATTTATTTGTTTTCTTTTTAGAAAATATAGAAAATACAAATGAGCACTATATACATAGGATATAGACTCAAAAAATTTGTAGAACATTTTGTAAAATACTTCAGAGCATATAGAACACAAGTAAATTAATTTTGATAATTGTTCACTTGAGCATTAATCATACTAAATCCATTTTGAATTGAGAAATTTTCAAATTTAGCTTTAATTGGCAACAAAAATTGTGAAATTTTTTGGATGGTTAAAATGCATAAAATCATTTTGAAACATGCAAAAAATTTTGGATGTTACAAATCTCCTCCCAATAATAGAATCTCAATAAGGATTTCAGTCGATCTATTATACTCTTATCCTCATTTCGGAAAGATCAAGACATATTTAGATAAATAGTCAAATCAATAGCTTCCCTGAGAAAAATATGATACCTTGGAATACTCCAAGGTGAAATTCCACAATGAATTCCAGTGCTTGTTGATAATTATTGTAAGGCGTAAGAATCGCCAACACCTATCATGGGCTCCAAAAAATTTATTATAGACAGAGATTCAAATCCCACATAAATTCCCAATTTACAGTGGGGGCCATTGACATGTGTTGAGAGGGTGAGATAGGTACATAAATGGCACAACCAATGTTATGCAAATGGGAAATACTTCGCTTATTCTGATGCACTAATTGGAAAGGTGCACTACTACACAATGATACAATACTATCTCATCTTCTGGGTCGGTTCCTAACTTTTTAAGAAAAAACTGATAGTGATATATGATTCAGCATGGGGCAGAAATATGGTGCAAAATATCACTATCGGTCATCGCCATCACTATCGGTTCTAAGGCCAGAACCGATAGTGATGTTATCGGTATCACTATCGATTCTAAGGTCAGAATCGATAGTGATACTGGTTATCATGATCGGTTTCTGAGGTTAGAATCGATCGTGCAAGTACCTCTCTACTTCTCCTCCCACGCTTGACCCCTCAGCTTCTCCTCCTGATCCCTTCAAATTTCAAAAGTTGAGGTGTGAATACCAAAAGCTGGGGCATCCACCTTGCGCTTGACCTCTCAGCTTCGCTCTAATCTATAAAAAAAGAGTTTAATCCATTCCGCCCTCGCGCCCCTCTACCTCCCCCTTGCCCGCATCGCCCATCTACTTGTTCGAAGCCTGACGAGGATTAAAACCCTATTTTCCATTTAAGCCCTTTTTTAATAATTCGTGACTATGCGCTGGTAAACGGGCCTGTCAAACTTAAGCACATAAGACATCGAGAAAAAAGTGCATCCCTATTCAAACGGTTACATCTCCGACCAGTTCAATCAAAGATGATCAAACTTAGCTTCACACCAGTCGTCTCCGACCAGTGATATAGCCACCCTCACCAACAAATTGGTCAGGAGCAAGCGGTTTTTCCCGCATAGCTCTCCGTGCGGATAGTTATCCGATAGAAAAACACAACCACTTGGGAGTTATTACCAGAAAAGGTGCTCTTTGGGGGAAGACACCGTTTGGCGGGAAGGTGTCTCCTGGTTATATGACACCCTTCTGGAATTCAACTGCCACCTCTTCATCAAGGATAAATAGGGGGCCAACCCACGCTGTTGAGGATAATCGAACATCATTTGCAACCTGGTGATTAGCATTCACATCTCCATCTTGTAACCTATGATTAGCACTCTGCAATCTCGTAGATCATCTTGTAATTGGAACATTCTATCACAACCACTTGGCTAATAAAAAAGCATTCCCATTGTCTCCATTTAGATATCTAGGGGCACACATTTTATAATATTTATGTAAGCTCGATTAAGAGACCCAAGGTCTTGGATATCGACAGTTGGTACTAGAAGGACGGTCTCTGGATACTGAAATCAAAAAATTCTTCAAAATAGATGAGGAACAGTTGGTGCTAGAAGGACGGTCTCTGGATACTGAAATCAAGAAATTTTTCAAAATAGATGAGGAAAATTGGTTTGACCTCGTCGATTACGCCCATCTCACTGATGATGATGAAATAATGGAGGAGCAATGTTAGTGCGACTTTACTCTGAGTATGTTACTATGCAAGAGTTGGCAAAGATCGAGGCAGAGGTTGAGGCAAAAGAACAATCATCTAATGCACCAAAAGGTAAAAATCTCATTAATCCTCTAGTAAATTCAGAGGAAGATGTCCATGAAGCATGTTCCATGGAAATTGACAATGAAAATTTGTCAAAAGGAAGTAATAACCTTCTGAACAATTCAACCTCGGAAGATCAACTCCAAGGTTTGGATCACACACCTTCATTAGATGAAGATGGAGGATTAAGGCCTTTTGTTTACTCGGGTTTCTCCGCTTGCACGGTCATCAGTGAAATAGATGGGCAGTTGGCGGAATGTGAAGAACGTGAAGCCCAGGAAATTGCCCAAAAATCCGCTCAGAGTGAATACGAGCAGCGTATGATAGAAAAGCAAAATCTATTGACGAGACTCAACGCTAATATCTTCAAAATCAACCAAGCACCTCACGGAGACTTCAAGTTTCTTGGGGACAACCTCGTTAAGGTACATTCATTACTAGGGGTGAAAACGGGTCGAATTTTATCCGCTCGATCTGGATCTGGATCTGGTCGGGATCGAATTCGGGATGGATTTTAGATATCCAGTCGGATCCGAATCCGAATATTTGAATCCGGATATCGGATCGAATTCAGAGCATGGAGTATCTGGGAAATATGGGTCGGGACACGGATATTGGATAATGTCCGATTCGGATATCCAGTTGGGCATCTGGGCCAGCACGTAGCCTCGAGCTCCTGGGCTCCTTGTGACCTGGCATTACGGCGTTGCGGTGATGCCCTAACCAAATCACCCCTGTGGTCCTGCGTTCCTGATACACTAAGCCCCTAACCCTAATCCCCAATTCCCCATTCTTCCCCACTCGGCCACCCCCGCAGCAGCGGACCCCCACCCCTAGCGGTGTCTCAGCTCACCCCATGGCCCCCACACCTTGCCCTCGGTGGACGGCAACGTTTCACCCCCCACGGCCCCCACCCCTTGCACACAGCGGACGGCGGCGTGTCACCCCCCACAGCCTACCCCCGGCGTCATCTTGGCTTTCGCCCCCACCCCCGGAGGCGTCTCGACTCTCACGACGAGACCTACCGGCGGTGTCTCGAGCTCTCGGCCTCTCCCTCGACCACCCGGTGGCACCCACAGCGGTGTCTCCCTCCAACCCCCCGACGACGACTCCCTCGACCTTCATTGGCTCTTAGGTAGGCGCAACCACACAAGTGCGTAGAAGATGCAGATCTACTGATACTTATCTGAACAAAACATGTAAATTGTCAAGTACCACAAATTAGTTATGTCTAATTTACATGCTACTAATTTAAAGGAAGTACAATTTAAGATGCAGCTAAAGCTGAATGCACTTAATCTTTCTTGGTGCTAGCCATATGCAGACTTGATATGACCGCATAACAACTTCAGTGGTGCCACATACTTCTTAGAGCAGTTATACAGTTTAACATGTATACGAAACCAAATCTTGGCCATATGTTTGCAAATGTCATACTAGAACTAATAGTGTTTTAGCCTTCAGACTTCTAGAGGCACCTATATTCCTCACGAATTTTTTGTTCTACATATTTCGTAAGAGCTTGAGATTACTAATCCATTCATATGGATGATTGATTTCACAAGGTCTTTAGGCAGCTCAAAGGATGCCTCTCATTGCAATTGGAATTTACATGACATAAACCTTTTAGATATTCCAAATTTTAGTTAGCATAAGAAAGAAAATCATTCATTGCTCTTAGTACATTGAGTTGTAATGATATGCTCATGTAATTTAATTTTGTTATGCCCTTGTGTTCCATTGATTTCATCAGCCAGTTTGCTATCTCAACATTTCTTTTGTGTGCACCACCAGTGACATCTGAAATATCGACATAATTATAATCCCTACCCCCCAAAGGGTAAATCTTAGTTAGATCTGGGGTAAGATCATGGGTAGGAGTAGTGAGTAACACCAAGGAACCAGCAAGAATCTGATGTGATGATACTCTTGTTTCCTTTAGTCACTACAAATTTCTGTTTTGAGCTTGCTCCATTCTTCATGGTAGCTGCTTTGCAATAACTGAAGATATTTTGAGGCACATATTGTTTGGTGAGTTTCTCTAAAGAAACAGGTCCAATATGAATGACTGAAAAAATTGGAAAAACAGTAGTAAAACCAATGCATCTTGTTGTAGTTGCAGCCTGGTAATAATGTTGTTGAAAACTGCTCTTGCATTGGGGTTTAATTAAGGACATGATCAGCTCACATCACATTGCAGTCCTTTTTATCCTGCTGCTTCTTGGGTTTAGTAACTTCTAAGACAATCATAACACCAGGGGTAATAAATAAAAACAGTTGACAAGTAGGAGACATTGGAAGCTTCTCAAGCTGATTCCAACATACCAAGGATCTTGACAATTTCAAATTCAACTACTATTTGGAAATCATCACAGACTATCAAATGTGAACCATCACAATTGTAAATTTCAATGCTCCATTAATTGTCTTTGTGCTTACATTCGTGACTTTGCTATCTCTTGGACCATGTAGTTGAAACAATTTGTTTTAGACATGTTTGAGCTAGCTGGGCACTAGTTATCACGTAATTCTACTCAGTAAATTGGTATGTTATTATTGGACAGTTGCTTGTCCATCAGAGTGTATTGTTTCAAATCTTAATATGCTTTGATAGTTGACTTGTTGAAGCCTGACAGCACTATCATTGTCATCAATGCAAACATTGATAGGTTCAAAGGATTAATGAGGTTTGCTGTGGACAAAAGGGGCAGCATTGAAGTCACTGAACTGGCAAGATTCAATGTAAAGGAGGACCTTCTGAAGTTACATTGGAGACTTAACTAGTGCTAGTTCCATCTAATCAAGCATGTCTAATTGTCTCTCTATGAATGAATATTAGTTGCCGTAAAGGTTGTGGTTGTAAGAACAAATGAGCTGTGCTAACCAGTTATGCCTGCATTATCCATATAACTTTATCCGTATGTATGCGTGTGTTCATTATCCGTATTCATGTGCTTTGATTCAACATATATTACTTTATGCATGCGTCCATTATCCGTATATCTTTATCCGTTCCTGATCCAAATCCGTCACATATACGACCCGTGTCTGTATCCCGAATTATCCAGATTCATATCCAAATACAGCTAGCCCGTATCCGGTTTCAAATCTGGGAAAAAATATGGGTTGGGATACAGGAAGAGCAATATCCATCCGTGTCCGATCCGTTTTCACCCCTATTCATTATGCCACCACCTCCATAGGCAGTGGCAAGAGACTGCAACTTTGCTCAAAGCAGTTTGCAGCAAACAACCCCCATTGAGAAAATTCCCATTTACTGAAATGCAATTCTTAATCATCCAATGGAGGGTGCTAGCCTCCAGCAAAGGGGAGGCCCACGACGTAGAAGTGTCTTTGAATGCTTAATCCCAGGTGAAACTTCTAACTGTCGTCGACGATGATCCCATTCCCCTGAAAATATAGACCATGCTCCTAATGTACGATCACGTTCTGGTCTGTAAACATGATGTAAAGCTTTCTCCCCTGGGCTTAGAAATGTAACCTGGCTTGAAACATTTAAGCCGGGATCACTAGAGAGTTTTGATGGAACTCAGAATCCATTGGAATTCATACAGGTCTATAGTACCTCCATCTAGGCCGCTGGAGGCGATGAAAAGGTAATGACCAACTACCTTCTTACTGATTTAAAGGGATCAGCACGAACTTGGCTATTCAATCAGCTAGAGAGTTCTATTTACAGTTGGAAAAATCTGTGCCATGCCATTTTAAATAATTTCAAAAGTTGCTACTAGAGGATCAAGGATAACCAACAAGAGGGGGGTGAATAGGAGGTTTCTAAAATTTTCAATTCTAATTGCAATCAATTAAAACACTAGGCTAGAATTGTAATAATGATGATTTACAATTATATTCTCTAATGATCACCAAGCACTCTAGCAAACCAAGTATGAGCAAGAGTGATTCTAAGCACAAATAATATACTCAAATTGCTAGAAATATAAACTAAGCACAAGAGTGATGAAAGCAAACCACAAGAGGATGAAACACAAGATTTTTATCCCATGGTCTCGGAGACTTATCGGTCTCCCCTAATCCACGTTGAGGTGACTTGAACTCCTTCAAGCCAGCTCCAAACCTTGAGCCTTCCTCGATCACTAGGGTAGTTCTTCCTACTTCAGTTAGGCAAACTCTGGCCTTCACAACTTGCTGGGGCTTCTCACAACCACCGTTGAGAAGCTCACCGCGCACAAACACCTACAAGCCATCTATTAGGCGGCAACCTCCAAGAGTAATAGTGCTTGCGGTCGAATCATGTGTTTAAAGGCTCAAAAACTAGATGCAAACTTGAAAATGATCCTAACTCTCTTAAAATAAGAATTGAATACACGCAAGAGAGTAGGAGGCTTCCTAGAGCTCAAATATCATCAATGAGGACCAACAGTTGCTCTAGAATGCACGTGGGGTGAATTTATAGCATCCACAACTGAACTAGCCATTAGAGCTCGAAACATGGAGCAGGTCAGGATTTCCAGTGCTACCGCCCATGTAGGACCGATAGCACCCGGCTCCAGCCCAACAGTTGGAACAATGCATTAAATGCACTACTAGAGGCCGTTGTGCAGAGGGTCCGGTGCTACCGCCCAACTAGGACCGGAAGCACCGGGCCCCTTTTAAATTTTCTCGGCCAGAAGGGGGCTCTCTGGAATTTTTACACCGAGCATTTAGGCTGGTGCTACCACTCGCTCGGTAGCACTGCGCTACCATGGGCAGTAGCACCGGGCCACCAAAATGCCCAAAATGCCAGCCCTCTAGAATTTTCACACCGGGCCTTTAGGCCGGTGCTACCGCTCGCCCGGTAGCACCGGGCTACCATGGGTGGTAGCACCGCCCTGCCAGGTCTCCCAAACTACCCTTCTCGGGTTTTTACACACCGCTCTGGGATTCGGTGCTATCGCTCTCCTACTAGCACCGCGCTACCATGGGCGATAGCACCGAGCAACCAGAAAATTCTTTACCGAATCATCGGATTTCTTAATGGGATTTTTATATAAAACGATGCATGGTCTGAAGCAAGAAATTTGAGCCTTCAAACCCTAAGCGACATCAAGATAATCATCAAGATCCCCCTTAATAGTACGACCCTATTTCTAGCAATCCAATCTTTTCTCCATACTCCGCGATCGGTAAAAGCTATGAAAAGGTACTTAAAATTTATACCTTAGCCATCTTGTCTTGACATGTTGATCTTCTTTTCATCAACTTCATGCTTTCATAATCGTCAAAACTTGGACTAATCTATTCTCAAAATACACAAGATGAAAATGTTAGTCACCATAATTGTCATTAATTACCAAAACAAAATCGAATTGGGGGCCTAGATGCTTTCAGCTACACCAAACCTGCTAAAGAAGATGATTTGTATCGTCTTTGCCAAACTTCTGGTGAGAATTTTCTACAGTTTATTACAGGGTTTGTGGAAGTATGCAACACCATTCGTAATATATCTAACAGCTCTATGTTTCGTCCTTTCAAGCAGGCTATCTGTTATAAGAGGCTTAACGAAGATCTCAACATTCAACCGTCGTCTATCTTACGAGAGCTTTTCGATATGGCAGACCGATACAGAGATGCTCATGAGGCTATTGAATGGAACCGAATGGTTGATAAAGGCCATGCTCCACCCTAACCTGGCCTCATGGTATCGGAGGTCTAGAAGATGAAAAAAGTCTCAAAATATGAAGATCATAAAAGGATGAATAAGAAAAAGAAGAATAAACAGAGTGCCCAACGTGTAGTTGCATGAAATGCAGAACGACCAACATACTCCAAGCGGAAGGTACCTTGGAAGAAAACAGCTAGCCACCAGGACGACCAGTACAGTTCAAAAAATCCTAGTACGACTAGTGGAAATGGTCGTTGGTATCCGTTACATAGGGTATCAGGACACGACCTGCGAAACTACCGTACATGGCATAAGTGCATGGAAGATTTCTACTCCGGCAAGGGTCCTATGCCTATCATACCGGAATATTCAAGCAACAAGGATGCAGATGGTAACGAGGAGATGGGTTATCAAAAGCCTGACCACCACGTCAATGTCATATTTGGCGGTTCATCTGTGTACACATCAAAGATGCAATTTAAAACTGCATGGAGGGAGGTTAATAACAATTACAATTAGACCGGAAACCCAAAATATCCTAAGTGGTCAGAGGTCGACCTCACCTTCAACAGGAAAGATTGCCCAAAATGTACGTCAGTCCCTAGAAAGCTCCCTTTAGTAGTTTCTCCCACTATTAGCAATTGCAAAGTTGGAAGGGTTTTAATTGATGGGGGGAGTTCTTTGGACTTACTTTTTATTCACACCTTGGATGAGATCAAATCCCTCATTCTAAAATAAGATCTGTTACAAACCCATTCTTTGGGATTGTACCTGGTCCATCAATAACTCCAGTGGGACATATAGTATTACCTGTCACCTTTGGAAATGCTGACAACTTGAGAATGGAGTTAATCTCATTCAAAATTGTAGATTTTGAGTCAGCATATAATGCCATTTTTGGAAGACCTTCACCAACCAAGTTCATGGCAGCAACTCATCATGCCTACCAGAGTTTAAAGATTGCTACTCCAAAAGGCATGATTATGTGCCAGGTAATCAACTTACTGCGCTTAATTATGATTGCAAGTTACTCAAAATTGTTGATCAATTACCATTAGGTAATGCTAATGATGTAGAAAAGACTAACAAGTTTAACAAGAAGAGAGGCTGAAGGCAACTCCTCAACCTAATGAACAGATATTGCAAGTTCCCATTGATCCCACCGACTAGTAAAAAACTGTTCGAATAGGATCATCAATGGATGCCAAATTAGAAGACGCGCTCGTCGCTTTCCTTCGAGCTAAAGCAGATGTGTTTGTGTGGAAACCATCTGACATGCCTAGGGTCTTAAGGGAAGTGAAAGAGCACAACTTAGCCATACGATCTGACATACAACCAGTGAAGCAGAAGCTACGGCGATTCGCTCCTGATCGGCAAGAAGCCATCCGACAAGAGTTGGACAAACTCTTGGAAGCTGATTTCATTCACGAAGTTGGTCATCCAGATTGGCTTGCGAATCCGATCATGGTCAAGAAAGCAAACAGTAAGTGGCACATGTTCGTTGATTTCACCAGTTTAAATAAAACTTGTCCAAAAGATGATTTTCCTTTGCCCCGAATTGACCAATTGATAGATTCAACAACGGGTTGTCAATTGATGAGTTTCCTAGATGCATACTCAGGTTATCATCAAATAAGCATGGCAAATGAAGATGAAGAGAAAACTTCCTTCATAACCCCGTTTTGTGTCTACTGCTATAGAAAGATGCCATTTTGGGATAAAAAAAATGCTGGAGCAACGTATCAGCGGCTAATGCAGAAGACTTTTCATAGTCAAATAGGGCATAATGTTGAAGCTTATGTTGATGATCTCATTGTAATGAGCAAAATTAGCTCTAATCATTTGTTTGACTTGGCTGAAACCTTCAATCATTTGAATAAACACAAATTTAAACTCAATCTAGAAAAGTTCCTTCGATGTTTCTTCTGGAAAATTGCTTGGTTTCCTTGTATGTTCGCGGGGTATTGAAGTAAACCCTGATTAAATTAAGGCCATCAAATACTTAAGACCATCTTCTACATTAAAAAAGGTTCAAGGTTTAACCTGTCGGATAGCTGCTCTTAGTCATTTTATCTCAAGATCAGAAGAACGTGGTTTGCCTTTCTTTAAGGTAATTCGAAAACACGATAAATTCCACTAGTTGGATGAAGCGGATTAAGCCTTTAATGACATAAAGACTTATTTGCAAAGCCCACCCACTCCGGTCTCACCAAACCCTGGAGAACCACTGTTGCTATACCTAGAAGCTTTAAACAGTGTGGTCACTGATGTGTTAATCGTTGAATGATATCAAATTCAAAAACCCATTTATTATGTAAGTGAAGTCTTACACAGACCTAAGGAGCGATACCCTCAGGTTCAGAAATTACTCTATGCTCTATTAATGGCTTCTAAAAAATTGAGACATTATTTCCAGTCATATTAGATTACAATACAATCCTCCTTTGCCTTGGGAAGTATTTTACATAACCAAGATGCAACTGGTTTGATTGCTAGGTGGGCAGTTCAACTTGGGTCGTTTGATATCCATTTCGTAGCCTGAACAACAATAAAGTCCCAAATTTTAGCAGACTTCATCGCTGAATGGAAAAATAGTGAACCTTCTATACCAAAGGATAACACTAATACTGACCACTAGAAATTATACTTTGATGGTTCTCGAGAAATAAAAGGCTTGGGGGCTCGCACAGAACTGGTTACACCTCAAGGAGACCAATTAAAATATGTAATCCAGATACACTTCCCTGCTACAAACAATGTAGCGAAGTATGAAAGTCTTCTACCCGGGCTTCGAGCAGCAAAATCCCATGGAGTCCGTCGGCAACTTGCGGTGGGCGATTTGCAATTAGTTGTAAACTAGGCTAGCAAGGAATACAGGACGTCCAATGAGGTAATGGCCCATTACCTAGATGAAGTGAGGAAGTTGAAAAAATACTTTAGTCATTTCGATGTCCAATAAATTCCGCGAAAAGATAATCTCTTAGTGGACCAGTTATCAAAACTGGGTTCCTCACTATCACCTGTTCCAACAGGTGTATTTCTTAAATATCTGTCTAAACCTTCCATAGACGATCCATAGAACAATCCTCAACAAATGATGAGGTTAGAGTCCTTGTGAGCGGGATTCGGATTGGGCTAAACCATTTAAAACCTATCTAGAAAATGGGACACTGCCTGAGGATATTCGCGAAAAACACAAGGTGTTCTCATGCGGTGTATAACCCAGGAATAGGGAAAAACATTATTGCATGAGGTACATGGGGGTTTATGTGGAGCACATGCTTCATACAGGATACTGGTCGGTAAAGTTTTCTGATAAGGTTTTTTTTGGCCTATTGTTTTGTAGGATGCTGTGCATCTTATGAGAACTTTGCGAGAAATGTCTGTTTCATGCTCGACAAGTACATTTACCTGGTAATCAACTACAGGTCATACCTTTTTCATGGCCATTTTTGACTTGGGGAATTGATATAATAGGACCTTTACCAAGAGCAACTAACGGATTCAAATTCTTATTTGTTGCAATTGATACATTCACAAAATGGATCGAACCTGAGCCTGTAGAATCAATTACAGCGCAAGCTGCGAAGAAATTCTTTGTGAGAAATATAGTCACAAGATTTGGTGTACCTAGTAGACTAATTACTGATAATGGATCACAATTCATTAGTGGTCTTTTTCAAGATTATTGTTATGAAATAGGCACAAATGTTTGTTACACTTCAGTAGCTCATCATTAAAGTAATGGAGCAGTCGAAAGAGCTAATGGCCAGATTATGCAAGGCATAAAGAAAAGAGTGTTTGATCATCTTACTAAATGCTCGGGGGCTTTGGTAGATGACCTCTACTCTGTACTCTGGGCCATTAGAACAACAACTAGCAGAGCAACAGGAGAAAAATCAGGTCAGCAGCCTATTTGCAAGGCCTAAGAAGATATCACAACAAAAGGTTACAACCACATACATTAAACATGGGAGACTTGGCTCTAAGAAGTATCCAGAATCAGTCTAATCTGCATAAATTATCTCCCAAATGGGAAGGTCCCTTACTGTGGTATCAATTGTGCGACCAGGTTCTATTCGTATTAAAGAGAACAGACTCTCGAATGATTCATGGGACAAATAAATCCTAGAAAAAGGGAGAGTAAGGAGAATATTCCAGTAATATTCCTCTCAAAGAGACTAACAAGCGGGCCTGGTTTGATTTCCTTTTAGCTAATTAATTTCCAAACACTAAGCCTGGTCCACTATGCACCTAGCTCATGGCTTGACTCACTTATATGTGTACCCCAAATGTCACAGACATGGTTCATAGTGAACTAAGTCTATCTAGATCTAAACTGGCTTTCATGGCTACTGACTCAGCACCACATGAAACTAACGTGGCATCCCACATTGGTAACCTCACCGAGGAAGGTGATGTTGAGCTGCGGCGCAACTCCGACAAATGTTTGACTAGTGAACCACGACATAGCTCACCCACCAGATTGGCACAAACTGACATGGAGATCCATGCAAACAAGACATGCACTGGCACTTGGACCAATCGTCATCACCAATGTGGCTATGGTAGAGATACATGATGAACTCAAAAGCTTCACAGATAGTTCCTCGGCTCCTCCGGATCATGCCGCAAGCACAACATCGACATGGGAAACAAGATGGGATATGTGTCACAGCGACCTCTAGCTACGAAAACAACCACGAGGGGTGTAGTGTTGATAAGCTCCACATGGACAAAACGATACGGTAACAATACATCAAAGATGGTGTGTACACAAGATAGAACACAACACAGTGAAACTAGGGTTGAAAGCAAAGATGACAAACACTCATTATCAGTGGCAGATTCTGGCAAAGCCTTCAATGGTGGAGCTCTCAAAAAACTTCAAAATTCAGCGAAACGGTAGTGATTCTCGACAGCTAGGGTTAGGGCCTTGGATGAAGCAACCTAGGCAACTTCGGTGCTCCATTTATACCGGCCTATAATGTGCATGAAGCACCCAATTCGAGGTGATGTTCATGGCGGCCACGCCACAGACTCAGATCTCACATCGAAGACGAATAACGGTGTCATGATAGGTGTGCCCCACCTATTAGTGCCACATGGCACAAGTTGGCAAACTGTGTTTCATTCGACTAGAGCTGAGACAAGGGCTAACTGGATTTTGGCCCAAACACTATTCCAACATATTTATTTGTTTTTCTTTTTAGAAAATATAGAAAATACAAATGAGCTCTATATAAATAGGATATAGACTCAAAAAATATGTAGAGCATTTTGTAAAATACTTCAGAGCATATAGAACCTAAGTAAATTTGTTTTCACAATTGTTTTCACTTGAGCATTAATCATATTAAATCCATTTTGTATTGATAAATTTTCAAATTTAGCTTTAATTAGCAATAAAAATTGTGAAACTTTTTGGAGGGCTAAAATACATAAAATCATTTTGAAAGATGCAAAAATTTTGGGATGTTACAAATCTCTTCCCAATAAAAGAATCTCAATAAGGGATTTCAGGCTGACTATTATAATCTTATCCTCGTGCTGAAAAGATCAAGACATATTTAGATAAATAGTCAAATCAAAATCTCCAAATCAATAGCTTCATTGAGAAAAATATATATGATACCCTGGAATACTCCAAGGTGAAATTCCACAACGAATTCCATGTGCTTGTTGATAATTATTGTAAGGCATAAGAATCACCAACACCTATCATGGGCTCCAAATAATTTATTATAGATAGAGATTCAAATCCCATGTAGATTCCCAATTTACAGCCAGGACCATTGACATGTGTTGAGGGGGTGAGATAGGTACATAAACGACACAACCAATTTTATGCAAATGGGAAATACTTCACTCATTGTGATGCACTAATTGGAAAGGTGCACTACTACACAATGACACAACTATCTCTTCATCTGGGTCAGTTCCTAACTTTTTAGGAAAAAACCGATAGTGATATATGTTCGGCATAGGTGAGAAATATATTGCAAAATATCACTATCGGTCATCGCCATCACTATCAGTTCTGAGGGTAGAACCGATAGTGATGTTATTGGTAACCGATAGTGATATTATACTATTAGTTATGCTATCAGAACCGATAGTGATGACTTGGTCATCACGATCGGCTTCTGAGGTTAGAACCGATCATGATAGTACCTCTCTGCTTCTCATCCCACGCTTGACCCCTCACCTTCTTCTCTTGGTCTATTCAAATATCAAAAGCTGAGGCATGAATACCAAAAGCCGAGGCATCCACCTCGTGTTTGACCTCTCGGCTTCCCCTCCAGTCCACAAAAATGGAGTTTACTCCCCTTCGCCCTCGCGCCCCTCTACCTCCCCCTTGCTTAAAGCATCTAGACCCCCCAATTTATTTTGGTTTTGGAAATTAATGACAATCGCGATTAAAACACTAATATTTTTCTTGAGAATATTGAAAATAGGTTGGTCCTAGACATGGAACACGATGAAGCATGGAAATAAAGCGAAAGAAGATAAATGCATCAAGCTAAAGAGCCAAGGTATAAAATTAAGAACCTTTTTATAGCTTTTACCGATCTCGGTCTGTTAGAGAAAGATCGGATTGCTAGACTAGGTGTCGTACTATTAAGAGGGACTGTTGATTAGTAGCTTGATGTGATTTTATTGGAAATGGCTCAATCAATGCTCGTACAAATGATTATTTTCACTTTTCCTAAAAAAGAAATCTAAAGAATCTCTTTTGCCCCTAATAATGTCGGAACTACCACCATAGGAGGGCGGTACTGTCGTTCGACCGGCAGTACTAACCCTACAGTGGGTAGTTATAATCGAGAGGGGTATTTTTGGGGTCTGTCTGGCCTGCACTACCGACACATGGGGGCGGTACTGTCGCTCGGCCAGCACTACTAGCCCTAGATGGGTGGTACAATTGGCCTACTATAGCAACGGCTAGTCTGTTAGTGCATTTAATGCTATTATCGACTGTTGGACCTAAGGGCGGCAATACCGGCCCTACATGGGCAGTAGTATCGACTTCCCTGAATTTTTCAGGGGTTTGGTAGCAACGGCTAGTATTCTTGATGAGGGCTATAAATACACCACCATATGCAGCATAGAGGCACTCTTGGACACTTATTGCGTACTCTTGAGCCCTTGCTTGCTTCAGTACTACTCTAGTGCAATCAATTTGAAGGACCATGTGGAGTTCTACCCAGATTGGTGATGAGTATTTGACTAAAATTTGAGCTTGGGTTGCTCTTGTTTGAGTTTTGTCGATGATCAGGACCGTCAACCGTAGAAGAAAGAAAGAGGGAGCGAGGTGTCTGCTCGGGAGAGGGACCCGAGGTCGCGCTCGTTCGGGGGCTTCAGGCGTCGCGGGGAAGTCGTCCAAGAAAGGATGTCGGACACGGGGATTTATACTGGTTCGAGCCCCCAAGGTTGGGTAATAGCTCCACTCCAGTTTCGCCCTGAGGCTAAGGGTGTATTAGCTACTCTGTGGAAGAGTACAAGGATGGGGCACGAGCAAGAGTAGGGGGCCACGCCGTTCTTCGTTGTTGATGTCACGAGTCGAGGGTTGCCCTTGTCTCCTGTTTTTCTGTTTTCTCTCTTCCTTCTGTTGGGGTGACCTACTGCTTTTGTAGCCCTCGGGAAACCTTTGCTGCTTGGTCCAGAGACCGACGTCAAGAGCCCGTGGCGATTTGACGGGGGCTCGGAAGTCGTTGCTAGCCGTTGAGAGTCTGACGAAAGCTGTTGAGATTTTGACAGGAGCTGTTGAACCCTAGTTCCCACGCAGGGGTAGGTAGGGTGCTGATTCCCATGCAGGGGAGAGTCTTACATAAGATAAGAATAGAAATGTTACAGATGTCCCTTTCCTTGGTGCCCCGGGGGCGTCGAGGTTGAGGCATTGAGGTCGAGGGTACCTGCCCCTACGGCGGTGCCCGAGCTCGAGCTTGCTGGCCCCGAGCTCGTCCACCGGGGGGCATCCTCTAGGTCGGGGATGAGCCCCTTGTGCTGTGGATTGCTACCACAAGGCCCGGGGGGATGCTTACTTGTGGCGAGGGTACCGATCCCTGACAGCTAGCCCCCGAGACTCAAGGGACGGCCCTGAAGCTTGGGGCAGCCTTGAGTCTTATTGTTTCTTGAGAAGGGGTTGACCCTCTAGCCGAGCTCGGTAGCCCCCGAGACTGACCTCACTCGATGGAATCCTTCGAGGCCTACCATCGCGGTCGCCCCGAACTTGTTCTTTCATCTTTGTGGCATTAAATGCCGGATCGCGCCCGGGAGGTGTCTGATTTTTGCTGCCACGGGGCCCCACGGCGGATTTGAGTAGACAGCCCGTAACGCCTCGCGTCCTGACGCGACAGGTGGCAGACACGGGAAGTAATGCCTCGGGTCCCCCAGGGCGGGGGGAATTTGAGGAGACGCGACCGTGGCGCTTCACGTTCTCTGCCCGAAAACCTCGGCATGCCTTTTGAGGAGTAACTGACGCTGGCTGTCAGAGATCGTGCTCTTTTAAAAACTCGAAGCCGCACGCTTACGAAGTCCTTGACCCTTACGCTGTGTCTTTGGTCTTTCTGCTTGTCATCCCTTTCTTTCCTTGATCTATTCTTGATTCTTCTGAGAGCCATGGCCAAGTTCGAAAAAAGCACTCTGACTACCGAGAGGATGAGGGAGCTCGAGTCGTTGGGGCTTCTGGATCCCACGACCTGGCGGCTCCCGACGGCCGGAGAGGCCGAGCTGCACCCTCGGGAGGACGAGATCGTGAGCACAGAGCAATATACGCTCTTCGGGCTGCGGACCCCGGAGAGCAACTTCTTGGCCGCTGTCCTCACGCAATACGAGATCGAGCTCGTCAATCTGGTGCCAAACTCCATCCTCCTCCTCTCTATTTTTTTCTCATCTCTGCGAGGGGTTACTGGGAATCCTTCCCACCCCCTCTCTCTTTTTCCGCTTTTACTCTTTGTTCCGCACCTCGAAGGACCCTGTCGTCGGGTGCCTTTATTTCCGGCTACGGACCGGGCTTCCCCGCACCTTCCTTCAAATCCCGACCTGGGACTCTCTCGGGCCGTGGACAGAGAGATGGTTTTACCTGAAGAAGGGCGAGCGGGGCGAGCGGGGCGAGCTTGCGTACAACGGCGTCGTCGTGGACAGCAAGCGCGAGACTCCGGAGCCTGAGGACTCGGCGGCCGACCAAGAGGCCATCGCCATCATCCATGTTTGTGCGACGCGCGGCCTAACCGGCCAGGCCGTGGTCGCAGACTATCTTCGGGCTCGGGTGTCCCCTCTGCGGAAAAGGGTGCACCCGTTCTTCGAGATCCGAGGGAGGGACGACCCTACTCGGGAGAGCGCCAAATGTAAGTTCCTTTCGACCTTGTGCTCTTCGGAGCTCGAGCGAGCTCTTTCTTTTTTCATTTGACCACCCTCCACCTCATTCTGTCATCCTACAGCCCCGTCAGAGTCGTGGGTGGCGATGCGTATGCAGGAGGCGTTCGGGAAGGTGGCCCACACCTACACCCTCGACGACCCCGTCCCCAAGAATATCCTGAGGTGGTGTAGTGAGGTAACCTTCTTCTTGTTCTTCTGTCGGACCTGACTTGGCCCTGGCCTTGACTTAATCGTGTTGATCTTTGCAGGAGAGCCAGGAGCTGCTAGAAACGGCGAGGCTCCCGCTGCCATTGCCCGGGCTAGGCAAGGGCAAGAAGGCTACCAAGAGATCTGCCTCGGATGCCCCAGGCCAGGCCGCCAAGAAGCCCCACGTTGAGTGGGGCGACCGCGCAATGGTAAGTTGCTTCCACCGAGCCCGGGGACGCCTAGGCTCGACCTTGGTTCCTTGTTGTTTTTCATGTGTTTTTTCTTTTTTGACCTTCCCTCTTTTCTTTGCAGCAAGAGCAGGCAGCGACCGCGGTTGCTTCGTTTAGCCCGTGTCCGGCGCCGCAGGCGCAGGCGGCTCGTGCCTCGCCCCCACCGCCCAGGAGGCGGAGGCTCGTCACGCAGGTAACTTTCCTTTTTGTAGCTTGGGAGTTTAGGTCTTCTCCCACCTTGCGAGTCTTAGGGTTTTTTTCGTCACAGATCTTGACTGTTGTTCAGGATGAATTCGAGGATGAGGAAGAGTACGCGGGGGACTACCTCCTGGTCCCCCGTGCATGGCCACAGCATCCTCGGCCTGACGCGACATCCACGGAGGGTGGCTCAGCCGGGGCGGTCGGCCAGGGGCCCGTCGGAGCGACAACGGAGGGAAGCCCGGCCGAGGCGCCCGAATGCGAAACCCCTAAGCCGACTGCTACCTCGGGCGGGACGGCAAGCAAGGCCGGCACCGTCGGGGCCACAGCGGAGGTCGACGCCCCCGAGCCTGACGCAGCTGAGGTCGGGACGGCGCTTGCAGGAGTCGATGAGTGTGGCAGGGCATCAGGTACGGCGTCACTTCCCCCTTTGTATTGTCTTGCCTTCGGGCTTCGGTCTCCTAAATAACCCTGCCTTCTTCGGCAGGCTTAGCTCCGCCCGAGCTGTCCCATGCCTCGGACGAGGCGGCTCGGGACGTTGCCCCTGCCGGTGTCACCGACCCGGCTTCGGAGGGGTCTACAGGGGGACGCTGGGCGTCTCTGCACTCCCCACTCATGAGGCTCGAAGCGCACCTCCAGGAGGTTAGTTGACTTCGAGCCCGTCTTTCTTCTTCATGTTCGCGAGGTCGTTCGTAATGCGTTTTTCGTCTCTTCAGGGCTTGGACCAGGTTGACCAAGGCACCACTACAGAAAAGGACATCACTGCCGGATCAAAATCAGCATCACTGCCGGATTTTGACCTGGCACTCCCTAACTGGCAGTGATAGTCGGGACTATCACTGTTGGTTCTTCAACCGACAGTGATAATAATATCACTGCCGGTTTATATTATACAACCGGCAGTGACAAGGATTATCACTGCCGGATTTTTATCGATAACTAGCAGTGATATCAACTTATCACTGTCGGTTTTTAATTTTCAACCGGCAGTGATAACACATTTTCACTACCGTTTGTTTTTTTTCAACTGGCAGTGATAATCCATATCACTGCCAATTAATATTTTCCAACCGGCAGTGATAAGGTGATATCACTGCGAGTTATTTCTCTAAAACCGGCAGTGATAAGTACAATGCCATATTCTCCTCCAAAACCGGTTACATAATTTTTTTTGTATTATATGTATGATGTAATATATATATATATTGTACAGTACATTTATTCTGTACGGTATATGTTATGCGCAATATTAACGAAGTATTGGTAAAGAATAATTCAAATATATTAAATCATCATAATATTTAACATTGAATACCGAATACTCATTTAATCATGACAATATTAATGAAGTATTTGTAAAGCATAATTGAAATACAGTAAATCATCGTAATATTTAATTATTACATTGTTCATTAACAATCGTTCACATTTCAGTTAATTGTAGCGTGTCGCTCGTAAAACTCGCCCTTCGGGTTGATCACTTCTCGAACGATGAACCCAGCCATCTGCTCTCGAAGGGCTTCAACTTCACCGCAAGTAGGTTTGTTGGTGCCGAGCTTCACGCTACCGTCATTAAAGAAAATGATGCATTAATTAGTGTCGTAGTTTTTATAAAGAAAAGTAGGCGTCAACATGTAATGATATACCATCTCGTTGTTGTAGTCGGTACTGTCAGTGACGAACGTGTGTATGTGTGTCATTAAGTAGTATGCACATAAATCGTTCCCTTGCGGCTGTGTTAGGCACGGAAAATCGGTTCTTATTCTGAACTTCTTCGTGAATGGACGGTACCGCGTGCTCTTCTTGCGGTATTTTGTGTACGCCCTGTGTATGGTTATGAATACTCGTTAAACTTAATTAGGTGTAATTAAGTGCAATGGAATGAAAGATTACGGGAGCAATAACGCAAGGACCGAATTTACCTGTCTAGCAATTCTATTACTTCTTTGTAATCGTTTGTCGGTTTCCTCATTGAGTCCAACACAGTGATCGTGCTATCGTCTAACGTAATGACGAGAAGGATCCAATGAAAGCTGCAGAAGCCCATTAGTCATGACAAGGTGTTGCACATGAGATAAAACTGACTAGTAGGCAGGGCAACACGTACTGAAAGTTATAGGGTAAAAGTACGTAGGTCTTGTCTTGTAACTTTAGCAGCGCCTTTAGTATGTACTCCTCGATCTCTCTCTCCGTCGATGGATCTTTAATAAGTTTGCAGTTGACAAGGCGGGATCGAGGAATCCTACCCTTTCATTTAAGTCCGCTCTGAGTGTCATTGTCTCCATTCTACATAAGAAAGAAGTTAGACACTAAGTTTAAGGGTGCGTGAATGTACAAAGATTGAATTATACAAGAGACTTACGAGTCCACATTCTTATTACGACACGTCCGAGCATCTCGTTGGTACAACTGGTATAACTCGGAGGTTTCTACCGTAAAACTCCGTCCATATTGTGAAAATCCATTTCTTTGTATTTGACGGGGAACGCGTCGTTTTTTGTCTCTTTGACAAACTGTCGATACCATTGATGTAGACGCCGTAATTGTGTCGTCAGTCTCTGCTCCTCGTTTGGATCCACCAATGCTTCCCCGTTAACGAACTTCCACCTTAGAGGAGGCCCCTGCCCTTTAGCACCCTTACCGTCGATGCGTGAGCTCTTTTACCAACTTTGTCCTTTAGATTTACGCCTAGAGATACGCTCGTAGTCCGATCGTTGGCTAGGTTGAGGAGATTGATTGCCGTCGGTCTGCTTAACCGTCGCTATGTCTAGGAAGAAATCTCTTTTGGCGACTTCGATTTCAACTTTATCAGGTGCTGGCGTCTTTTTGAAGTGAGCTGTCACGCTGGCGTCTACTTCCTTTCTAGTTTCTTCTTGGTCATGTCATATGCTCGTTTCTTACGGTGTCTTGGCTTCATAGATGTGGCACTTTTCCCGCCGACCGTGATGAATTTTGAGATCGCGGTGCTCTATCATTATTTTTCTCGTGGCGCCGAGCACGAGGCGGACTTTTTCGTGACGGAGGAGGACTTTTACTACCGGATAGGCCGCGTCGTCATCATTATTATCATCATCGTCATTGTAGTCATCGGATAAAAACATTATGTAGCGCTTGCGCCACGCGATGAATGTGCCTGTGCTTTGTCCAAGAGTATTTACGCCTTCCTCGCCGGGATCTGTACCTCAACTTCACGGTAATTGTCAACCACATCGCTCATCGATACTCGCGTATCCTCGGGAATTTGGCGGTTATGCAACATCGCGCCTCGCCGCATGGCCAAGCCATCCCTTCACCACCTTAATGGTTATGTTCGCTAGGGCAGTGCGATCGCAACGCGTGTCGGCTCTACGATTTTATCCACGGAAAACTACAGGCGAGTCCTCTTGGGAGCGCCATGACGCTTGGTCGCTTTATGAGCAATGGCGGGACTCTGGAGGTCATGTGCCTGACGTTCGCCGAGGACGCTCGCTAGCATTTCTTGCATCTTTTGTATCTTTTCTTGAAATTGAATTTCCTTTACCTGCATCCTTTCTTCTATTACTCGTACACGTGCATCCAACTGTTCTTGTCTAGTTAGCTTCGGACGCTTATAGATAGAAGCGTCCTCTAGGAACGCTGCTTTCCAGGGCCCAAGCCTAACCCTCTAGTACGACCAGGGTGCTCTTTGTTACCTAGGGCGCGTGTTAGCTCGTCGTTCTCTCTTCTTGGTTGGAAGCAGCCCTGGGTAGCTTGGCATGGGCATCTGCGATCTTCTTCGAAATTTCCTCTTCTTTCTCGCTTCTGAAGCTTAAGCTGCCATCATCCGACAGACTAGCTCCCCTTGCAAGCATCCAGTACTTTGATCTTGGGGCCATCTCGGACGTCATAGGAACAACTCCACTAACAATTAGCTCTTTTTCCCTTGCATCCCACTTGGGTACTTTCTTCACATAGCCACCGGTGCCTAGCGTATGGGGGTAAACGTTCTTGTCCGAGTTTGCTTTGTTCTTTTCACTGATAGCCTGGGCTTCATCAGACTTCTTATATTGCACGAATTCATCCCAAAATTGCCTCAACCTCGGGTACGTATCAAAGTTCGGCGTTTCATCCTTCTTCACATACTCCTTATTCAGCTTTGTCTTCCAATTCTTCCAGGAGATTCCCATGATGGATAGTGCAAGTTTCTTCGCATGCTCCAACTGATCTTCGGGAAATTGAAACTTGGATGTCAAATCTGTCCACAATGCTTCCTTGATTTCATCGGGAACATACGACGGGCAAACGCCACGACGTGTCCATGATTTGTAGGTGATGGGCACGTTATCTCTAGCTAGGACCCCGCATGCTGTTCGGTATGGCCCAAGCAGTGATGCTGGTATAACGAGTTCGCCGACTGCATTAAGCTCCACGATCACCTTTCGTTCACCCGTCCACAACTTGTTAGGACCTTGTTGACGATGCTGCCTCTGTCCACGTGATGTCTGGCCCTGCATTTCGACTATTTCATTACTCGTCTAATCGGTATACGTGAGACCTAGGTCTGGAATAATTACCTCGAGACGCGTTTGTTGCCTCGGTTTCTTTCGCAGTTGAGGAAGCTTGTCGGGCTTTGTTCCGGCTTTGGTTCAAATGCTCGGCGCCATCGGCACTTGTTCTGGTTAGCGCCATGTGCACTAATTTATCTAAAATTTAAAATTAACAAAGGCATGAGATGAATGTGATGATATACGTATAAATTGGTCACGCACGTTGTGGACGAAATGGACTAATTATACGTACAATATTACACACATTTGGCCATTAGTTTCTTAAAGCTAGTGATATTATTTCCATGCGAAACTACACTACTCGGTACATAATTAAACATAGGAATGGTGATATTACGCCTAGTTTCATGTTTAACTCATTTCACGCATGCATTGCACTAGTATAGAGAACAAAACTGACACATACAATATATAAGGTATTTATTACATGAATATAATAAATACAATGTATTGTTAAAACAACAAAAATCTCATTACATGAATATAACAAATACAATATAAGGTATTTATTACATGAATATAATAAATACAACATAATAAAATCTCATGATGCTCCTAGAAACAAGCTGCCAAATTATCTTTAGCGTCTGCTGCCTCCGTGTATCTCCGTGTAGCCTTGCCATATCATAGCAGTAGCAAAATAAAGTAGACATTAAAAATGCAATATAAAAGCTAATCTATCAATTTTTTAACATTTCCATGAGAACAAGAGCTGATATACTGAATCATGATATTAAACAGCGCAACATATTCATAAAAAATGATCCCATTCCAACATATTCTTGACATAGCAAAAAGTTGATTTGTTACATATCTTGCGTTGAAAAAGTTGTGAAAGTCTAGGAACTATCACCAAGAAAGTAAAGCCAATACATGTTACTAGGAAAAAAACATAATCACTAAGGCATTAAAAGCAGAAGCTAATAACAAAAAAGAAGCGCATCGAGCTTGTATAGTAGCTTTAATTATTTTCTAATCAGAAACCTTGCAATTCAATTGTGATTGAATGAAATGATTGAGTGACATAGATATCATCAACTCACCAAATCATGATGGCCTTATAGTCAATTGTATGGATTGTAATATGTATATATTTTAGAGTACTTATCTCAGTATATTTTTTGCTATATATGTTTGACCTCTCATGAATCAAATAGCCATGAACAATATGTTTGACCTCTCATGAATCAAACAGCCATGAACAATACAGTTTTTGTTCAACCATCATGAATCACGAAAAAATTAACTAGCATCCATCACAAAAAATAACTTCAAGCTGTGTCTTGGAAGGAGTTCACATATAAATTAACTATCATCCATCACATAGAAATTAACTATCATCCATCACATGAAGAGAAACCTAAAGCATCACAAGATCACATGAAGAGGAACCTAAAGCATCACATGGAGGGCAACCGACGTGGGGGAGACGGAAGAGGAGGGGGTGCACGGGAGGACTCACCGGGTGGGGAGTTGACGTGGGCAACACGGAGGGGAGCCGACGTGCGGAGGAGGGCCGGCGCGGGGAGGATGTCTGGCGCGCTGAGGAGGGCCGGCGCGGGGAGGATGGATGGCGCGCTGAGGCGGGCTGGCGTGGGGAGGAGGGTCGGCGCGGTGCGGAGGCTAGGGCACAGAGTGTGGGAAAAACGGCGAAGTGTGGGAAGAAGACCGCGCGCTTCGTTTATATAGATATGACAATCACTGCCGGTTCACCAAAGAAATCCGACAGTGATATAACTATCACTGCCGGTTGAAAATAGAACCGGTAGTAAAACCTCCACATCACTGTCGGTTCGAATTAGAACCGGCAGTGATGTGGAGGTATTACTGCCAGTTCTAATTTCAACCGGCGATGATATAAACATCAACGCCGATTTTCTCTCTATAACCGGCAGTGATGTGGAGGTATTACTGCCGGTTCTAATTTCAACCAGCAGTGATACCTAAATATCACTACCGGATTTTTCTCTAGAACCGGCGTGATGCGGGTGGGCCCCAAAAGTCAGTGGCTAAAGCCAATCTCAAATTCAAACTAGCATAACTTTTGATATATAGCTCCAAAAAGGATGAAGTAAATTTATAAATTTGTATAAAATCATGAAGTTTTAGAATATATGAAACATTGATTTTTTTAATCAAGGAAAAATTAAGTGAATTACAATATAAAGATTAACTTCAATGTGCTAGATATTAAAGTGTATCCGTATATTACAACTGGAAGCATGTTCTCCATACAAAATAAAGTGTATCCGTATATTACAACTGGAAGCATGTTCTCCATACAAAATAAAGTATATCCTGGTATATTATTACAACTAAGCAACGATTCGACCTTTGTTATGATCACGGCATATGTATGTAGCTTCCTCACTGTCTTCCATGAGACCTAGGTCGACGTTCTCACCAAAAGGAGGAAGCTCATCGAATTGGTTGTAGTCTTCCTCGTCGACTACATTGTCAACTCCGATAATTCTTCTTTTTCCTTGAAGAACCACGTGGCGTTCTTTGTCAGCTGGGTCCCGAACAAAAAAGATTTGTGTAACGACATTAGCAAGGATGAATGGTTCTTCTCTGTATCCGATGTGCTTGAAGTCCACGGTAGTGATACCGTACTTATCGATGTTCACGCCCCCAAGGAGCCTGACCCATTGGCACCGAAAGAGAGGAACCTTCAAAGGCCCATAATCAAGCTCCCAAATCTCTTCTATGAATCCGTATTAGGTTTGCATATTACCATTGCTATCGTAGGCATCTATACGGACTTCGCTGTTCTGGTTGGTGCTCTTGTTATCTTGTGCTCTCGTATAAAATGTATATCTATTTATGTCGTATCCTTCAAATGTCAGGATTGTACATGACTGTCCCTGAGACAGCGCTCTCAACTGATCACACTCTGTCTGCGTATGCATCATGTGTCTAAGCAACCAATCTCCGAAGTTATCTCTATGGTATCTGGCGATCCAAACCTCAGATTTAAATGGGTTTTTCCTTCTTAGCATATTCTTGTGCATATCAACATACGGTGCCGCTACAACTGATTGGTCCAGAACTGTAAAATGTGCTTGAATGAATGAAGCACGATCATTAGTACGCTTCGATTTCCGACCTAATGTCCCTTTGCCTGTAGCCTCCCCTCATGGCGAGATATGGGCACACCAATCGGTTTGAGATCCATGTAATCGACGCAAATTCAATGACCTCCTCGGTTCCCCAACCTTGGCAATGCACCCTTCCGGCGATGTCGATTACAAACATATTTCTTCACAACCCCATGAACCTCTCGAAGGGTACATCGATGTAGAAACACATGACCAAGAAATCAGATCTCTTTCACAATATGAACAATGAGATGGACCATAATATCATAAAAGGATGGAGGAAGCACATCTCAAGCCGACATAGAGTGTGGATCACGTCTTGCTGCAGCTTACCCAGTTTCATTGGATCAATGACCTTTTGTGAAATCGCATTGAAGAATGAACACAACTTTATAATTGGGTCTCACACTTTCTTTGGCAGAACACCCATAATTGCAACAGGAAGCATCTGTGTCATCATCACGTGGCAATCGTGAGACTTCATGCCAATTAATTTCAAGTCTTTCATTGAGACTAGCCTCTTCATGTTGGCAGAATAACCGGACGGTACTTTTACTCCGTGCAAGCATTCACACACGCTAATTTTCTCTTTCTTGCTAAGAGTGTAGCAAGTGCTTGGAAGGTACTTTTGCCTTTACCCAAATCTTCATGATGTAGCTCCTTCACGAGGTTCATATCTTCCAGTCCATCCGTGCTTTGGGTGTATCTTTTGTTTTGCCGGTATGTCTAGTAAAATACCGAGCAAGTCATCACACACATTCTTCTCTATGTGCATAACGTCGATTGCATGTCGAACATCCAGGTGCGACCAATAAGGTAGGTCCATAACTACTGATCTCTTTTTCCACAAAGGAGCTGTATCACGGGAACACGGGACTGATGTACTACCGGCTCCCTTTCCATGGATAATTTTAATATCCTTTACGGACGCAAATATCTCTTTGCCGTTGCGATGTTTTGGAGCTGAAGCTGTCTCCTTTGTACCATCGAAACCTCTCTTGTTGTTGCGATACGGATGGTCCTTACGAAGGAACCTACGATGTCGCATGTAACACATTTTTCTGCATTATTTCAGCCACCGGCTACCTGTATCACCCAAGCAATGGACACATCCGTTGAATCGTTTGATAGTCTGGCCTGAAAGATTACCGAGAGTAGGATAATCATTGATGGTTACGAACAACAACGCGTGTAGCATGAAGTACTCTCTTTTATACTCATCCCATAGCCACACACCGTCGTTCCACTGAAGGACCATGTGGAGGTCCATCCATATTTGTGATGAGTATTTGACTTTATTTGAGCAAGGTGTGCTCAAGTTTGAGTTTGATTTGGTTTGATTTTCAAAATGAAGCAATTTGAGTTGTCTTTGCCAGAGTGGCGATCGGGTCGTATGGACGCGGTAGTGATGAGTTGCATGGTTTATTGCACATCTTTGTGGGCATTGCTATGTGAGGAGTTTCCTTGTTTTTGATGGTTGCGGGACGACGGTGCTAGGTCATGGTGAGGCGAAGGATGACCGCCGCGAGGCTCTCGCCCTTGGACCCCACGGGCGCCCCCTCGGACCCGCTTCGGCCGACCGGCCGGCCAGGACCGCCGCCAGGGCGCCCTTGGATTCCCGCGGTGGCGCCGCCTCGGACCCGGAGTCGTAGGGTTGCTTTTGTTTAACTCGTTTTGCAGGAATTATGTGAAATAGTATGGCCTATGTGTATGTGATGCATGTAATTTCCACATGGCTGCGTCTGCCGTGTTAAGCCATAAGGCTATTTAAATTGTATAATGACTGCGTGTCGACTTGTGATGCTTCAAACCTCATGTAAAATTCATTATCAAAAGTTGTAAGGAGTTGCATCCATAATGATGAAGACGATGGCTAGGTGAACAAATCAAGCAAGGTGGCTAGGTGAACAACCAAGCATGATGATGGAGATCTTAATGCTAAGGGCCATGCTATTTCACGACTTATTTTGATTTTCTCGTGGATGTGTGTTTTATCCTTGCTATTTTCTTTATGCTCATTGCATGTGATGCTATGTTCATAGTAATCTTTGTTCATCCTTATAGTTAAAAATCTTAAATCAAATTGTCCATCCAATTGTTGCACCTATCAAGAATTTAGATCGTTATTGATATGATGCCAAAGTAGTATATCAATGGCTATCTCAATAGATGATAGGGATGTGTTGGACACATCACGCATAACAATGGCGATTTAAACGAGCTATCAAAACGGTTTTGGGCTTGAGGACATAAGTGGTTGGGATTTGATTTCAGTAATGAAGGAACCTATACAAGACAATTGGTGTCTAGGAAAACACACATGAGGCAGGTTTCTTAATTGGCACCGAATACGGGAAGTGCTCCCTCCCTCATGTGAGCCCTTGGGGCGAGTTGACTGGCCATGAGTCAAGTTGATGGAGGCATTCATTACTTGTTTTCATACTCAACAAACAAGAGTTACATATGATGTAATTAGCAAAGGTGTTGCTTACCTATGTCATTAAATTTCTAGCAGTGATGCCAAAGCTCACTAGTGTTTAATGAATATGGATCTTGAATACTCACTATGTGTCTATAAAAGGACATAAAATAGGAGTGTCTTTAATTAAAAGTTTAATAAAAGTTTTACATAAACATAGTGTTTAGAATCTTTGCATATTTTTGTTGTAGTTCAATGGCACCTTCTCCTACTCCTGCTACACTGGTTTTGCTTTGAGATCGGTTTTGGAAAGGGAAAAACTGAATGGAACTAATTTTGTTGATTGGTATCGCAACTTTGAGAATTGTTCTCAAGCATGAAAAGAAGGACTATGTTCTAGAGAATCCAATTCTGATGAACCGACCAAAATGCTTGCTCGCAATTTGAGGGTTGAATATGAAAAGCATGTTAATGCTTCAGAGAGTCACTGTCTCATGCTAGTCACAATGGACTCGAGCTCCAAAAGCAATATGAGGACCAGGATGCTTACAATATGATTGTGGGCTTGAAGGGCATGTTTGGGAATCAAGCAAGAGCTGAGAGGTATGGTATCTCAAAGCTTTTATTTGCTTGTAAGTCGGGTGAAGGCGATCCGGTCGATCCTCATGTGATCAAGATGATTGGTTACATTGGGAGATTGGAAAAACTTGAGTTTCCCTTAGCCTCGGTTTGGCCACGATGTTATTCTCAGTCTCGCCTCGAGCTTTGAGCCATTCATTATGAATTTTCATATGAATAGCATGGAGAAGAGCCTAACCGAGCTACATGGGATGCTCAAGGCTGCGGAGAAAGCATTAAGAAAAACCCAATCATGTGATGATGGTTCGAAAACAACCGCTTTCAAAAAGAGAAAGGCTAAGGCTGGGGCACGGAAAGAGCAAGGGCAAGGGCAAGGGCAAGGCTCAAGATGAGATCGCGAGCCTCAAAACTAAGCTTCAAAAGCTTAAAGTTGGCCCTCAACTCGATACCCAATGCTTCTATTGCAAGAAATCGGGGCATTGGAAACGGGCTGCGAAAAGTACAGCGGATAAGAAGAATGGAAATGTGGTTTCCACTTCGTATTAATGTTATAGAAATTAATCTTGCTACTTCTTCACTCAGCTCATGGGTATATGATACCGGTTCGGTTGCTCACATTTGCAATTCGTTGCGGGGTGATAAAGAGTAGAGACTTGGCAAAAGGAGAAGTGGATCTTCGTGGGGAATAAAGCAAGAGTTCTTGGTCTTGCCATTGGCACATACCCATTGCATTTGCCTTGATTAGTTTTAGAACTCAATAATTGTTATTTTGTTCCATCTTTGAGTAGAAACATTATTTCATCTTCTTGTTTGGAACATGAAGGTTATGATTTCGAATAAAGAACTTTGTTTGTTCAATATTTTTGAATGATATGTATTATGGTCGTTGCCCCATGGTGGATGGGTTGTGCGTCCTTGAACTCGAAGAAAAACACATCTATAATATTAATGTAAAAAGGCACCGCCTAATGATTTGAACCCTACCTTTTGTGGCATTGTCGCTTAGGTCATATAAATGAGAAGCGCATGAAGAAGCTCCATGGTGATGGACTTCTAACCTCATTTGATTTTGAATCATTTGAAACATGTGAATCTTGTTTACTTGGCAAGATGACAAAAGCCCTTTCACAGGTTTTAGTGAGAGAGAAGTGAATTATTGGCCCTAGTACATACGGATGTATGTGGACCAATGAGCTCGATTGCTAGGGGTGGGTTTGATGCTTTGTAACTTTTACCGATGACTTGAGATATGGATATATCTATTTAATGAGGCATAAATCTGAAACTTTTGAAAGGTTCAAAGAGTTTGAGCGAAGTACAAAATCAACTTGGCAAAACAATAAAACACTTACGATCCGATCGTGGTGGCGAATACTTGAGCCAAGAGTTTGGTGATCATTTAAAGCAATGTGGAATCGTTCGCAACTTACTCCGCCAGAGCGCCTCAATGGAATGGTGTGTCGAGAACGTAACGGACTTTATTAGATATGGTTCGGTCAATGATCAGCCAAACAGATCTGCCATTATCCTTTTGGGGTTTCGCTCTAGAGACAGCTGCGTTCACTTTGAATAGGGTCCCATCAAAATCCGTTGAGAAGACGCCATATGAGATATGGACTGGGAGAAGACCCATGTTGTCATTTCTCAAGATATGGGGATGTGAGGCTTATGTAAAACGCGTTTACAATCGATAAACTCGCACCTAAATCAGAAAAATGCTTTTTTGTGGGGTATCCTAAAGAAACAAAAGGATATTACTTTTACTAAAGAAACGAGAACAAAGTTTTTGTTGCTCGAAATGGTGTCTTTTTGGAGAAAGAGTTTCTTTCAAAAGAAATCAGTAGGAGTGATGTGTATCTTGATGAAGTTCGAGAATCACATGAATATGTTCAAGCTACCTCTGAACCTTCACAAGATGTACAAAGTGTTGTACAACTTTGTGGAAGAGACTCGAGCCCCACGTAGGTCGGGGAGGCCACGTCATGTACCTATTAGATATGGGAATGACATATTATTGTTGGACAATGATGAGCCCACGACTTATGAAGAAGCAATGATGGACCCAAACTCCGAAAAATGGCTTGAAGCCATGAGATCCAAATTCAATCCATGCATGACAATCAAGTTTGGAACTTGGTCGATTCACTGATGGTGTAAAACCATTGAGTGCAAATGGATTTTTAAGAAAAGATAGACGTAGATGGAAATGTTCAGATCTATAAGGCACGGTTGGTGGCAAAGGGTTTCAAACAAGTTCAAGGAGTTGACTATGATGAAACTTTCTCACGGTAGCCATGCTCAAGTCTGTCTCGATCATTTTAGCTATTCTTGCATATTTTGATTATGAAATATGGCGATGGATGTCAAAACAGCCTTCCTTAATGGGAATCTTTCTGAGGATGTATACATGATACAACTTGAAGGCTTTGTTGATCCTAAATATGCTAAAAGGGTATGCAAGCTTCAAAGATCCATTTATGGGTTAAAGCAAGCATCTAGGAGTTGGAACATTCGTTTTGATGAAGTAGTCAAAGGTTTTGACTTTATCAAAAATGAAGAAGAGCCTTGTGTTTACAAGAAGGCTAGTGGGAGCGCACTTGTATTTACGATTTTGTATGTGGATGACATATTATTAATCGGGAATGACATTCCTATGCTTGAAGATGTTAAGACTTCATTGAAAAGGAGTTTCTCAATGAAGGACTTGGGAGAAGCATGCTATATCTTGGGCATAAAAATCTATAGAGATAGATCAAAAGGTTAATTGGATTAAGTCAGAAGCGTACATTGACAAGATATTGAAAAGGTTCAATATGCATGAATCCAAGAGAGGTTTCATGCCAATGTCACATGGCATCGATCTCGCAAGAATCGGTGTCCTTCGACATCGATGGCGAGACAGGATGAGCAAGATTCCATATGCTTCACTATTGGGTCTATTATGTATGCCATGATCTGTACACACCCGGATGTCTCATATGCTCTAAGTGTCACGGCGGATACCAAGCGGATCCCGTGATGGTCATTGGATAGCCGTAAAAATATCCTGAAGTACTTGAGAAGAACTAAGGGTATGTTCCTTGTTTTTGGAGGTGAGGAAGATCTGGTTGCAAAGGGTTACACGATGCAAGCTTCCAAACCGACAAAGATGATTTTCGATCGCAATCCGGGTTTGTGTTTACACTTAATGGAGGAGCGATGGTGGAAGAGTTCCAAGCAAAACACGGTGGCGACTCTACGACGAGCGGAGTACATTGCGGCCGGAGGCCGCAAAGGAGGCTGTGTGGATTAAGAAGTTTATCACGAGCTTGGTGTGGTCGCTAGTGTCTCTAGTCCAATGGACATCTATTGTGATAATAGTGGTGCCATTGCACAAGCAAAAGAGCCTAGATCACATCAAAGTCTAAACACATACTCGTCGCTTTCACCTTATTCGCGAGATTGTGGATAGAGGTGGCGTCGAATATGCAAAGTACATACGAAGCCAATGTGGCGATCCGTTGACAAAGCCATTGCCACAGCCTAAGCATGAGGCGCACACAAGGTCTATTGGTATTAGATACTTAATTGATTGACTCAAGTGTAAGTGGGAGATTGTTAGTGTTATGCCCTTGAGGCAATCATTTAGATGATTGTAACATGACTATGTTTATGAATAATAATATGATTATTGGTCCAATGAATGTATATCATTGTATTGATCAACAAGTATGTGACTTGATTATGAAGCTCTTTACTTAATGATGTAATTCGATAAATATCTCTGATCGGATATCATCGTATAGGACTACGATGAATAGATCAGCACATGTAGTGATCGATGATCATGCTTCATAGATCATGGGATATGGAGATATCATCTCTACATTGTGGACCATGTTGAAGAACATGGGTTAGATAGACCCGCTATGGGACAACTGCGAGAATGTTTCATTCTTATGTGTCATCGGTGTATCTCATACCTAGAAGATGTATGATCCTTAGACACGAGATTGTCATATTCCCTACATGTGTAATAGTTTTCCTTGGGGCTATCAAACACTACTTCCTAACCGGATAGTTATAAAGGTAGCTTTCATGTTTACTATGAAGCGTGCGAGAGGAAGTGGCGATCAAGATGGAATTTGCCACTCCAATGAAACGGAGATATATGACAAGGCCACTCGTGTGATATGATTAAGAAAGTGCATGGCCATGCCGTGATTGAGAGTCAATCACAACTTATTAATATATCACGGATACGAGAGATGGATTGAATCATCAAAGGATGACATGCTTCTCGCCTTGAGATCAATCTTCATATACTTGGCAAAGGGATTATTACATGAGTTCTTTTGATAGGTTACATTCGATTTGATCACAGTATGTTTGGGAGTTGGTATACTTTGCAAGAAGCCGCTACCAACTATTGGATTGAAAAGGAGTTTTCGAATCCATGTCCAAACGTATGTGAACCTGCAGGTCACACACTTAATGGGTCGGGACGCATTAATTTGGATTGGATCCGTAATTAATGAACCTCGTGGGCTTAGCATGCCGGTGGGCCCTGGTTTAGGTTTCATCTCGTGGCTATATAAGGAGGGGAGGAGGAGGCGCGGGTGTGCTTTCCACGGTTTAGGTTTGATTCACTTGAAACCCTAGCCTCCTCCTCTCGCCCCTCGCCGAGCGACTAGGTGCTTGCACACGCGCACGGCGTTCCATCTCGGGCGTGTGGACTCTGCGGTGACGCTGCTGCGATCTGCGGCGTGGGAGGGCGATCCACGGCGGGCGAGGACGATCCACTACATCGACGCAACGATCGCGGCGAGGATGAACCACTACATCGGCGCTGAAGGATTCCGCAATCTGCGCCTAGTGGTAATCTTATCTATGATCCCTTCTTGCGAGTAGCTTTACGGTTGCGCGGTAGTTTTTTTGTGCTAGCGTAGCATACCGCGTTCCCTTCAGATGGATGGGCGCCGAGGCGGTGGCGTGGGAGGAGGGTCGGCGCGGTGCGGAGGCTAGGACACAGTGTGGGAAAAAGCGGCGAAGTGTGGGAAGAAGACGCGCCTTGTTTATATAGATATGACAATCACTGCCGGTTCACCAAAGAAATCCGGCGGTGATATAACTATCACTTGCCGGTTGAAAATAGAACGGTAGTAAAACCTCCACATCACCGACGGTTGAATTAGAACCGGCGCGTGATGTGGAGGTATTACCGCGCTTCTAATTTCAGCCGAAGATATCTAAACATCATTTGCCGATTTTCTCTATAACCGGCGGTGATGTGGAGAATTATTGCGGTTCTAATTTCAACCGCGGTGATACTAAATATCACTACCGGATTTTCTCTAGAACCGCGGTGATGCGGTGGGCCCCAAAAGTCGATGGCTAAAGCCAATCTCAAATTCAAACTAGCATAACTTTTGATATATAGCTCCAAAAGGATGAAGTAAATTTATAAATTTGTATAAAATCATGAAGTTTTAGAATATATGAAACATTGATTTTTTTAATCAAAGAAAAATTAAGTGAATTACAATATAAAGATTAACTTCAATGTGCTAGATATTAAAGTGTATCCGTATATTACAACCTGGAAGCATGTTCTCCATACAAAATAAAGTGTATCCGTATATTACAAGCTGAAGCATGTTCTCCATACAAAATAAAGTATATCCTGGTATATTATTACAACTAAGCAACGATTAGACCTTTGTTATGATCACGGCATATGTATGTAGCTTCCTCACTGTCTTCCATGAGACCTAGGTCGACGTTCTCACCAAAAGGAGGAAGCTCATCGAATTGGTTGTAGTCTTCCTCGTCGACTACATTGTCAACTCCGATAATTCTTCTTTTTCCTTGAAGAACCACGTGGCGTTCTTTGTCAGCCGGGTCCCGAACAAAAAAGATTTGTGTAACGACATTAGCAAGGATGAATGGTTCTTCTCTGTATCCGATGTGCTTGAAGTCCACGGTAGTGATACCGTACTTATCGATGTTCACGCCCCCAGGGAGCCTGACCCATTGGCACCGAAAGAGAGGAACCTTCAAAGGCCCATAATCAAGCTCCCAAATCTCTTCTATGAATCCGTAGTAGGTCTGCATATTACCATTGCTATCGTAGGCATCTATACGGACTTCGCTGTTCTGGTTGGTGCTCTTGTTATCTTGTGCTCTCGTATAAAATGTATATCTATTTATGTCGTATCCTTCAAATGTCAGGATTGTACATGACTGTCCCTGAGACAGCGCTCTCAACTGATCACACTCTGTCTGCAGATGCATCATGTGTCTAAGCAACCAATCTCCAAAGTTATCTCTATGGTATCTGCGATCCAAACCTCGATTTAAATGGGTTTTCCTTCTTAGCATATTCTTGTGCATATCAACATACGGTGCCGCTACAACCGATTGGTCGAGCGTCAAATGTGCTTGAATGAATGAAGCACGATCATTAATACGCCGATTTACGACCTAATGTCCCTTTGCCTGTAGCCTCCCCTCAAGGCGAGATATGGGCACACCAATCGATTTGAGATCCATGTAATCGACGCAGAATTCAATGACCTCCTCGGTTCCCCAACCTTCGGCAATGCACCCTTCTGGCCGATGTCGATTACAAACATATTTCTTCACAACCCCCATGAACCTCTCGAAAGGGTACATCTGATGTAGAAACACAGGACCAAGAAACTGTATCTCTTTCACAATATGAACAATGAGATGGACCATAATATCATAAAAGGATGGAGGGAAGCACATCTCAAGCCGACATAGAGTGTGGATCACGTCTTGCTGCAGCTTACCCAGTTTCATTGGATCAATGACCTTTTGTGAAATCGCATTGAAGAATGAACACAACTTTATAATTGGGTCTCACACTTTCTTTGGCAGAACACCCATAATTGCAACAGGAAGCATCTGTGTCATCATCACGTGGCAATCGTGAGACTTCATGCCAATTAATTTCAAGTCTTTCATTGAGACTAGCCTCTTCATGTTGGCAGAATAACCGGACGGTACTTTTACTCCGTGCAAGCATTCACACACGCTAATTTTCTCTTTCTTGCTAAGAGTGTAGCAAGCTGCCGGAAGGTACTTTTTGCCTTTACCCAAATCTTCATGATGTAGCTCCTTCCTGAGGTTCATATCTTCCAGGTCCATCCGTGCTTTGGGTGTATCTTTTGTTTTGCCAGGTATGTCTAGTAAAATACCGAGCAAGCTGTCACACACATTCTTCTCTATGTGCATAACGTCGATTGCATGTCGAACATCCAGGTGCGACCAATAAGGTAGGTCCATAACTACTGATCTCTTTTTCCACAAAGGAGTCGTATCACGGAACACGGACGATGTACTCTGGCTCCCTTTCCATGGATAATTTTAATATCCTTTACGGACGCAAATATCTCTTTGCCGTTGCGATGTTTTGGAGCTGAAGCTGTCTCCTTTGTACCATCGAAACCTCTCTTGTTGTTGCGATACGGATGGTCCTTACGAAGGAACCTACGATGTCGCATGTAACACATTTTTCTGCATTATTTCAGCCACCGGCTACCTGTATCACCCAAGCAATGGACACATCCGTTGAATCGTTTGATAGTCTGGCCTGAAAGATTACCGAGAGTAGGATAATCATTGATGGTTACGAACAACAACGCGTGTAGCATGAAGTACTCTCTTTTATACTCATCCCATAGCCACACACCGTCGTTCCACAATAACAGAAGATCTTCAACCAGTGGTTTCAGGTACACATCGATATCGTTGCCAGGTTGCCTTGGCCCTTGGATCAACAGCGGCATCATAATGTATTTTCGCTTCATACAAAGCCAAGGAGGAAGGTTGTAGATACATAAAGTCACCGGCCAAGTGCTATGACGACTGCTCATGTTGCCGAAAGGATTCATCCCATCCGTACTGAGCCCGAACCTTATATTCCTCACATCACATGCAAAGTGTTTCTTGTATTTTGTATCAATGTTCCTCCACTGCGCAGAGTTAGCAGGGTGTCTAAGCATTCCATCCTTCTTACGCTCCTCAGTGTGCCATCGTAGCAATTGAGCATGCCTTTTGTTCGCAAACAGACGCTTCAGATGTGGGATTATAGGAAATACCACAACACCTTGGTTGGGGTCTTTTTCTTCGATGCACTTCGATGTCGGCATCACCGCGTTTATAACAAGATGCCTTGCAAACGGGACACGCATCCAATTTTACAAACTCATTGCGATACAATACGCAATCGTTCGGACATCGTGTATTTTACGTACTTCCAATCCCAATGGGCAAACAATGCGCTTGGTGCAGTGCGTGGTTGCGGCAACACGTTTCCCTCGGGAGAACGTCTCGCGGAAAACTAACAACTCTGTGAAGCTCTTATCGGACCAACCATTGCTTGCCTTCAATCGCAGCGGCGTTAGCACAACATGCGACTTTACGAGGTCCTCCTTGCGGCCGGGTACAAAGGTGTTGTAGAGTCCTCTACCAAAAGCTGGAACTCCTGAAAATCCCTTTCACTCGTGTGGTCCTCCTCCCCATCATGCAACATCTGTTCTAGATCATCTTCATGGTTATCGATGAACGTATCATCTTGGGTGTCCACGAACGTATCCTCGACCGCCGTGGAGTCATTGTCTTCGTCATCATCATCAATCGGATGATCTTTACGTAAAATCTCATTTTCACCGTGCTCGATCCAACGGTATAGGCGGGCTTGAAACCCTTGAAGCAAGTGTGCGGATCGCGCTCAAGATTAGAAAATGCTTCTCATTCTTGCAATCGGCCTTACGGGCAACAAATGTAGTCCGTCGACTTAGTTGACTTATGCGCGCAGACCACGCTCGTAAAACTAGTCACACCGTTAGAGTACTCTCTATCGCGACGGTCGACTTCATACATCCATCTTGGTCCATCTGCAAATATTTATAACAAATAAAATCTCAAGAAATCAATAAGTGGTCACAAATTATTTTATTCATTTCATTTGTTACGTCTTGCTAATTAAACAAGAAATCAGTTTCCAAATCTCACTATTAAAATCAATTAAATAATTGCTATTACTTATAATGGTTTGTCCGGCAAATTTGCATTACTTACAAAAAGTATTAAATTAATATACACCAAGTAAAGAAATAATACGTGTGGGCTGGGCCAAAACTACAATTTTGGCCCAAAAAGGTTTCTTAATTTTAGAATTGTTTTTTAATTTAATTAATCCATAAAGAAAGTTCCAATTATTAAAATTAGCAGACCAACTTCAAAAATTATGAAATTTTTTTGAGAAATTTTTTTCAGAAAGTTCCACAAATAATATAACATTTAAAAATTTATTTTCAAGGTTTTATCACATTTTTAATTTTCTCAAAAATTCAAAAACTTCCTCTTAATAGGAAAATATTTTAAATAATTAGCTAAAAAACATAAAAACTCATAAATACATAATTTATTACTTAAAACATAATTCAACAAAGAATATAAATACTTTTTCTACACACATGACATCTAAATAGTTACATACAACGACAATTAATAATGTAGTACTGTCGTACTTAATTAACATATTAAACGCAATCACTAATTTGGTCCTCGTAAAAACTTAAATTCAAGCTACATCTTAATCTCACTAATCACTGCACACATAAAAAGGTGGTGAACTCAAATCTAGTCTCTAAATTAGAGCTCTAATTGTGCTCATTATGCAATCGATAATTCTCACGACCAACAACCATATAGAGCGTAATATCCAACAAAACCAACTACAAATAAAATGTACATCAAGATACGAACCGTAGATCACGAATTAGAAGTGAATTCCACCAAATTTGAGAGCAAAATTAGCCCCTCTCTTCCCCAACGAGCAAGAACAGGCTCCTCTACATTGCGGAGGTGGGGCAAATCTGAAAAGTACTTATAGTGTCGAATTATCACTTTGCGGTTCTTTTTCAAGAACCGCGATAAAATATCGATGCGCTTGAATAATATAATTGGCGGTGATACTCTCTGCCGTTCCCACGTGAAACTTTAGGGTAAGCATTATCACTGCCGGTAATTATTTATAAACGGCGTAATATATCCTTCTTAGGTTTTATAATATGAACCGGCGGTGATCTCGCTCTCTGATCGCGCGGGAGAATTTAGGTAAACTTATCACTTTGGTTTTTATTTACAAACCGGCGGTGATATATCTTCGCCGGTGGATAAAATAAACCGGTAGTGATATTGCTTCACTTCGCACGGGAAATAAATATTGTGCCGGTTTTACTTGGAACCTACAGTGATAATACAATCACTGCCGGGTGGGACTCACCCGGCACTGATGAGGCGTCGCGGATATACCCATCTGTAGTAGTGAGGGCTTGAGACCCTGCGTGGCCATGCCGTTAGCTTTCGGGCGCTGTGCTCCTTGGTCGAGGGATGCGAGGAGTACGTCCTCGGCCTCAAGGAGAGCATGAAGTGGACGAAGGCAGAGGTCGAGCAGCTCAAGGCTGACACACCGTCGAGCTTTCAAGAGCAATCGAAGCCGAGCAGAAGCGGTCGGCCGAGGCCCTCGCGAACATCTGCGAGAAGGCCGAGAATGCCCTCGCGAGTGACCGCGCGAAGGTCGCGGAAATCGTCGAGGCTGCTCGCGCAGAGACGAAAGCGCTCCGCAAGAAGGTCGAGGAGCTCTCTGCTGTCCCTCCGAAGGCTTCTGCTGATGCCGAGGCGAAGATGGCCGACCTTGAGGAAAAGCTAGGGTGAGCGACCCGGGCAGGGAAGAACGCCCTGGCCAAGCTTCGTGAGGAGCGAAGCCAGGTCGCCAACACCGAGGCTGAGGCACTGGCTCTGAGGTCGAGGGTCGCAACACTCGAGCAGGAGAAGCTTGCTCGGGAGATGGCTGACCTGTAGATAGGTTAGTCGATAGGACAAGAAGGGTCGGGGATACTCGACCTCTTTGTAAATGTTGGCCATATAAATTTTGACTTAAAAGGAATGAAAACTCCCTTCGTGTTTGCAATTGCATGCGCCTTTTTAATACTTGGCCGGGAGTCTCGCTCGAGAGTAAATAGCATCTTTTTTGCCCGAGACTGCTAGAAACTGCTCGAGACTTAGCCAGATAAAATCCCGTCTGAGATGGAATGGCGTTTGCTTGGGACTTAGGCAGAAAACCTGCTCGGAATTGCCCGAGATTTAGCCAGAAATCCTGCTCGAGACTTAGTCAGAAATCCTGCTCGAGACTGCTCGAGACTTAGTTAGAAATCCTGCTCGAGATTTTGGCTTTTGCTTTGTTGTCCTGCCTTAGCTGGTGATCCGGCACACAGAGTTGGCCGTTATGACCCGAGATCCGACCAGCATTTCTGACCTAGAAAAGGGGAGACCCACGACAAGGTTAGATCGTTAGGTATACCTTTGATCGGGGGTGAACCTTATCCGCAGCGTCGGGTTGAGGTGGCCGAGCCGAGGAACGTTCGGTCCTGCCTCGTCGCCAAATGCTTGCCGCTGATCCCAAGGTGCAGGAGTCAGTTGCGGGGGCCCGGGATTTTGGCCGATGTTGTTTGGCCTGAAAAAAGAGGGATAGGACCCACGATGGAGTCGGGTCGCATGGCGTGCCTCTGATCGAGGACGAACCTGAGCCGAGAAGTTGGGTCGGGATGACCAAGCCTGTGATTAGAACATCCTCGGAGGAACTTGCCATAAATAATTACCCGATGGGGGAATCAGTTATCAAAATCACTTGACGGGGGAAATAGATCAACCCCAGAAGATATTCATTAGAAATCCGCGACCTCCGAGCCTGGGAGTGCTTCAGGCTCGGTGTTAGGCCGAACTCGGGGGCTCCCTCTGCGGGGAGGCCTCCCATTAGAATCACTCGACGGGGGGATAGAGCAACCCCGGAGGATATTTTTTAGAAATCCGTGACCTCCGAGCCTGGGAGTGCTTCAGGCTCGGTGTTAGGCCGAACTCAGGGGCTCCCTCTGCGGGGAGGCCTCCCATTAGAATCACTCGACGGGGGGATAGAGCAACCCCGAAGGATATTTTTTAGAAATCCGCGACCTCCGAGCCTGGGAGTGCTTCAGGCTCGGTGTTAGGCCGAGACAGCCGAGCCCGCATCCGGGCTGGCCTAGATTTGGGACTTGGGGTCGAGGCAACCAAACTCGAGAATGCATCGAGTCCGGGGCTTCCCTAAGGGCGGTCTCAGATTCAAGCCTACGGCGGGGGAATAGCCGGCTTTCTGCGATTCAGATCGTCTTACTGCGACCGAAGCCTCCCCGGAGGTGAATCTAGAGTCCATGTTCGCCGAGCCCGGGAATCGTCATCAGGCCCGGGGTGCCCCCAGAGGACGGCCTCCGAGTTGGCTTGTCGGGGGGATGGTCGGCTTACCCCGATAAAGATTGATTTATAGTGACCGAAACGTCCCCGAGGCAAACCCAGAGACCACGACCTGAGGTCAAGGCACGCGGGGTGCAAGAAGGAAAACATCTACAGATATAGATGCTAAGAAAAGAAAAACCGAGGGCGCCACGAAGTCCAGGAGCTCTTGACTTGATCTAAGTGCCAAGCCTACAGGGGGAGCCGAGACGTGATAAGAATCGTCTTACAGCTGACTGCATCCCCCTGGAGGCGATCCTCGAGATCACGTCTTGTGCTTGCGTCGCTCGCGGCGTAGGGACACATAGACGCTGGTATTTAGAGAATTTTGCGTAAAGAGGATTAGGCCGGGTCCCGAGCGCGGGTCGCTTACCAGGCGGAATCCTTGGCCCGAGGCTTGATGCAGGGAGGGCAGTCGACTTACCCCGGTGAAGGCTTCTTTTCTGCAGACTTGATCCTCCGAAGACGGACCTTGAGAACGCGACCCGGCGTCGTGTCCCCTGGGTTGCAAGAGAGGCGTTAGCACAGGTAAAAAAGAATCTTATGCCGGGCCTGGCCAGGTAGTGCGCGGTCGCTGATTCCCTGGGCTCGGGAGAGCAAGCAGGGCGTTGTGTGCACAAAGGCAAAATATGTCTGCAGTAAACAAGAGGTCAGATCGGCCCCCTGGCTCAAAATGCTCACCGATGGCGATCTCGGGCACGGGCCCTGCCACGGGGGAACGATCGGCTTACTGCGACGAGAGTCGGCTCACTGTGGATCGACCCCCTGAGGCGTGCCCCGAGACCACGGTTTTGTTCTAGCAACAATGGGAGAGGGGGCCAGATCGTACCCCGAGGTCTAGGGGCTTACGGGCATGATCGCCAGGCTGGGCCCTGCTATGGAGGGGAGCCGTGATGCGATTTGAATCGGCTTACAGCTGGCTCGACTTCCTCCAGGGGTGAACCCTCGGATCACGACCCGGATACACACTCGCTCGGAATACAAAGAGATATATAGAAAATGGCGCAATCATAGACGATAAAATAAAAGCATTTCATCATGAAAGCAAGAGGCAGAGTTCAAACATAGAACTTTCGGAGCTGGTCAATGTTCCACGAGTTTGTGAGCTCTCGACCGTCGGGCATGGCCAACCGGTAAGCACCCATCTGGCCTACCGAGATGACGCGATAGGGGCCCTCCCACAGTGGGGATAACTTGTTGGTGCCATACCGGTCTTGAATTCGCTTTAGGACCAAGTCCCCAACAAGGAGCCCCCTGGGTCGCATCGATCGAGAGGCGTGCCTGCGAAGTGTCTGCGGGTAATGCCCCGACTGTAATAGAGCATGGCATCTTACCTCCTCCGCCAGAGCGAGGTCGAGGGACCGTTCTTGCTCGAGGTCGGCTTGGTCGACTGAGTGGACCCTGATAGAGCCCAGCGTGACCTCGGGGGGTAGCACGGCTTCGGAACCAAAGACGAGCCGGATGGGGGTGGACCCTGTTGACCGGCTAAGCGTGGTTCGGATGGACCAGAGGATGGTGGGAAGCTCGTCCACCCAGCCCCGGCCTTGGCGCTCGAGCTCATCGAAGACTCGCTTCTTGACGCCTTGGACGATTTGTCCGTTGGCACGCTCGATCGCCCTGTTGCTCTGAGGGTGGCCTGCTGAGGTGTAGCAGACCTTGGTTCCCCTATCTTCACAGTATTGTTGGAACAGCTCGTTGGTGAACTGCGTCCCATTGTCGGTGATGATCCTTCCTTCGGGGTGATGCACTTGGCGAGGACGCCAAGGGCGCCCTGCCGGTACAGCTGTCCGTCAACGAGCCTGTACGAGATCGCATGGCGCTTGAGCCTGCTGCTCTCAGCCTAGTCGGATGGGAGCTCGCCAAGGCTGAGGAGCTTGACGATCGGGTCCATCCATGATGGAACGCTCTCGAGGAGGGCCACCGAGTCTTCTGGTTCGTCTACGGTCGGGGCCGGCAGGGTCTCGAGGATGACATCCGACGGGATCTCGCTGTCGGAAGACCCGAGCTTGGATAGGAGATCCGCGTCGGAGTTGTCCTTTCGGGGAACATATCCGATTTCTAGGTTCTTGAACCATTTCTCCATTTTGCACACCTCGACGAGGTACTTCGCATTGACGGCTCTGAGCATTGGTAGTATTTGTTGTACTGATTGACGACGAGTTGAGAGTCTCCCCTCACGACCAGCCAGCGCACGCCCAGCGATTTGCATGCACGAAGGCCGGCCAAGAGGGCCTCATACTCCGCGACATTGTTGGTCGCGGGAAAGCCGAAGTGGATCACGTACTTCAGATGATCCCCCCGGGGGGGTTATGATGAGGACGCCAGCCCCCGAGCGTTTAAATGACGTTGAGCCATGGAAGAACATGGTCTAGGGACCTTCTTCTGTGGCCTCGGGTTCAGGGGCGGGCTCCGTCGTCTACTCGACCACAAAGTCGGCAAGCGCCTATGACTTAATGGTGGAGTGCGCCGCGAACCGAATATCGAATTCGACTAATTCGATAGCCCATTTGGCGATGCGGCCTCCTGCCTCCGGGTTCCTTATGATCTCACCGAGCGGGAACCCACTCGGCACAACCACGGCGTGCACCTGAAAAGTAATGCCGGAGTTTATGCGAGGACATGAAGAGGGCATAGAGCAGCTTCTGGACTTGGGGGTAACGCTCCTTCGGCCCGTGGAGTACTTCGCTGACGTAGTAGATCGGCTGCTGCCGACAATCTCGCTTGACCACCAGAACAGCGTTGACGGCCAGAGCTATGGCCGTCAGGTAGAGCAGGAGCGTCTCGCCCGGTCGCGGGGTCGTGAGCAGCGGGCGGCTTGAGAGGTACGCCTTCAGCTCGTCGAAGGACCGCTGGGCTTCCGGGGTCCATTTGAAACCACGGTGCTGGCGCAAGGCTTTGAAGAATGGTAGCCCGCGCTCCTCGAGTCTCCAGATAAATCGGCTGAGGGCGGCTACACGGCCGGCGAGGCATTGGACCTGCCTTGTTGACGCCGGAGCGGCCATCCGCTCGATCGCCTCAATTTTCTCCAGGTTCGGTCCTACGCCCGAGCCCCCGATCAGGTAGCCAAGCACTTTTCCTGAGGTTGCACCGAAGATGCACTTCTCGAGGTTGAGCTTGACTCCATGCTTGTTTAAGTTGGCAAAGGTCTCCGCGAGGTCGTCGACATGGTCGGCTTCGGAAGAGCTCTTGACGATGATGTCGTCGACGTAGACCTCGAGATTTCGCCCGATCTGAAGGTTGAAGGTCCGGGACATCAGCTGTTGGAACGTCGCCCCGGCGTTGCGGAGGCCGAACGACGTAGCGGTGAAGCAGAATGTCCCAAACGGCATGATGAAGGCCGTCTTGTCCTCGTTACCCGCTGTGAGCTTGATCTGGTGGTAGCCGAAATAGGCGTCGAGGAAGCTCATCATCTTGGTGTTGGCGATGGAGCCCACGATCTGGTCTATACGGGGAAGAGGGAAGTTATCCTTCGGGCACGCCGAATTCAAGCCCGTGTGGTCGACACACATCCTCCATTTCCCGCCCTTTTTCTGCAGGATCACCGGGTTGGCCAGCCATTCGGAGTAGTTGACCTCACGAATGAAGCTGGCCTTTAGGAGCTTGTCGAGATGCTCCCGGATTATTGCCACCTTTTCAGGCGAGAAACGTCGTAACTTCTGGCGCACGAGCCTGCACCCAGGCCTCGTTTGCAATTTATGCTCGATCACCTCCCTCGGGACCCCAAGCATGTCTGCCGGTTCCCACGCGAATATGCTTTTGTTGCTATGGAGGAAGGTGACGAGCTCGAATTCCTATTTCGGGTTGAGCTGGGCGGCGAGGTGGACAAATTTGCCCGGGTCGTCCTCCTCGAGCCGCACGGTCATGGTCGGGCTGCCGGGCTGGATCGCCGTTTTTCGACGGGCGTCCTTCTGTGCCGCCTCGGGGCCCCGCTGAGGGAGCATGCTCGCGAGCTCGAGGGCCTTTTCCTCTCAGCAGTGTGCTATTTTGAGGTCACCTCGGACAGTTATGATGCCCTAGGGCCCCGGGGGCTTCATGCAACGGTGGCTGTAATGGCTTGCCGCGATAAACTTGATCAAAGCCGACCGCCCGAGGATGGCGTTGTAAGGGGGATCGCCATCCACGACCTCGAAGGTGACTAGCTCGGTGCGGAAGTTCGCCGAGTCGCCAAAGGTGACTGGCAGAACCACCTGCCCGAGTGGAGTGGTCGAGCTCCCGGGCACGATGCCGAAGAAGGGAACCGCTATGCTCCTGATCTTGGACTGGGGAATTTGCATCCGGTCCAGCGTACTGGCCAGGAGCAGGCTGAGGGAACTCCCTCCGTCAATCATAACCCTCCCGACCACGGTGTTGCTTATGGTCGGAGTGACGACCAAGGCGTTCTTAAGGTCCTTGAATATTCCTGGGGGAGCGTCACCCTGGGAGAAGGTGATCGAACACGGTCCATCGCAAGGCTGGTCGTGAGCTCGGCGGCCGGCTTGGTATCTGATGTCGCGCATCGCTTTTGAGCTCGCGCCGGGATTGGTACGCAGATGAACCGCCGAAGATCATATCGATGCGACGGTCGCCCTGCTGGAACTCCAGGTCGAGGCCCTCTGGACCCTCATGGGCAACGCCCTCGTCGAGCAGCTCGCCCCCCTTCGGGAACGTGGGCATCTCCCCACTCCCATCGTAGAAGGCGTTGACTTGAGCGCCCGCCCTCTGACCCCTCAAGTCGTGGCCGGGCTTGGTGGAGCAGAGCGATGTTATCAAGTCATACCCTGACCCGACCTCGTTGGCGGGGGGCCGGACGTCAGCCTGCTGCGGGTTGTCCCGATGCTACCCCTGCTGCGACGGGGCGCGACGCTACCCCGGCTGGGGTTGACGTTGTGCTTGCTGACGTCGCGGCTGGCCAAGCTGGGGCCGAGGTCCATTGCGGTCGAATTGCCGGACCTCCATCACCTCGTGCCCCGCGTCGGCCACGGTGACCACGCTCAGTTGGCCACTGCCATCTCGGCAACCTTGCCCTTGCTTCTTGGGGCGCGGGTCTGGGCAAGAAGCCTTGGCGGTAGACGACCCGGGTTCGCCGGGGATGCGACTGAGCTTACCCTGGTCGTAGTCGCGCTTCCAGTGGACGGCGTCGTCCACGTCCGCATAGCATTCCACCATTCAGAACAGTCGGTTGACACTGAGGTTGGTGGTGATCTCCAGGTCCTCCGTAAGACGCCTGTCCCAAACGCCGAACTTGAAAGATTTGATGATGGCTTCGCTGGAGACGTTTGGGATGGAATTCCTTGCGCAGGTGAACCGGCGAACGAAGTCACGGAGAGGTTCGCCCTTGCCCTGGATGATGCGGTCCAAGTCCCTCTCCCGTCCAGGGCGCTCGTAGCAGCTCTGAAAGTTTGATCGGAGAGCGCTCCGCACTTGACGCCACGACCGGAAGGCACCAGGAGCCTGGTTGAAAAGCCAGGTGCGAGCGACGCCATCCAGGATGATGGGGAGGTAGTTGGCCATCACAGCCTCATCCCCGCCGGCCGCCAGGATCACGGTGGAATAGATCGAAAGGAACTCGTCGGGGTTCTTGGTCCCGTTGAACTGCTCCATAACGGAGGGGCGGAAGCGAGTCGGCCAGCGCACCCAGCGGAGGTCGACGGAGTACGCTGGGCATCCGTAGGTTGGGGCAGCATGGTCGCCGCTACTACGGTCGGAATCACCATCAGTGAGGTGATCAAACTCGACCCGACGGCGCACCCCACGTCAGGCTTGATAGACAGGGAGGGCGTCGTTAGGGCGGAGATGATTGCGAACCTTCTGTCGCCTGGGCGGAATGTCCGGAGACAGACCCCCAGAAGCGTCACTACTTGAACGAGCGTTGTCACTACCCTACCGATCGCGGGAATGCCCATGCATCATGCCTGCGTCTAGGTGCGGTGGGGACGGTTGCGGCGGGCTCCTGGCCCACGGGTACGGATTCGGCCGACGCGGACGGTGGTGGTCACGCGACGAACGGCCATCGCTTCTTAGGGAGCGAGGTTCGGGCGGCCATCGATGTCCTTGTTGCGAGGGGGTGACCTCGTCGGCCACCCTGTCGAGTTCCTAAGCAAGGGATCGGCGAAAGAGGGCCATCCTTGACCAGGTGCGATCGGCCATGACCCGGACGATGGCCCACAAGCGTTCCCGGTTGTGATTGTCCTGACGAGCAGGGCTGCGGTGCCCTAGCGAGGTGTGGAGCCCCTCGGGCTCTTCCCGTCGGAGGGCGGTGATGGCCTGGTTGATGACAACCCGGACCAACCGACGCGCCTCCTCCGGGGCTTCTGGGTCATTGTCACCTGCTCCCGCGCTTACCTCGCTGCTGCCGGCCATGAAGGCCAGGCGCTCGCGCGGCAATAGGGATGGTGAGAACATGGAGGTGGAGCCTTCGGGCTCAGGAACCGCGTCTGGGTCCAGCTTTGCGGATGGTGTCATGCCGTCGCCGGAGCCGAAGGTGCTGGCGACGCTGAAGCGGTGAACCCTGAATGAGCGAAACTCGGGCCCCACGGTGGGCGCCAGATGTCAACGATCGGCACCGTCAACCGCAGAAGAAAGAAAGAGGGAGCGAGGTGTCTGCTCGGGAGAGGGACCTGAGGTCGCGCTCGTTCGGGGGCTTCAGGTGTCACAGGGAAGTCGTCGAAGAAAGAATGTCGGACACGGGGATTTATACTGGTTCGAGCCCCCAAGGTCGGGTAATAGCTCTACTCCAGTTTCGCACTGAGGTTAAGGGTGTATTAGCGGCTCTGTGGAAGAGTACAAGGACGGGGCCCGAGCAAGAGCAAGGGGCTGCGCCGTTCTTTATTGTTGGTGTCGCGAGTCGGGGGTTGCCCTTGTCTCCTGTTTTTCTGTTTTCTCTCTTCCTTCTGTTGGGGTGACCTACTGCTTTTGTAGCCCTCTGGAAACCTTTGCTTCTTGGTCCCGAGACCGACGTCAGGAACCCGTGGCGATTTGACGGGGACTCAGAAGTCGTTGCTAGCCGTTGAGAGTCTGACGGGAGCTGTTGAGATTTTGACGGGAGCTGTTGAACCCTAGTTCCCACGCAGGGGTAGGTTGGGTGCTGATTCCCACGCAGGGGAGAGTCTTACATAAGAAAAGAATTGAAATGTTTCAGATATCCCTTTCCTTGGTGCCCGCGGGGGCGTCGAGGTCGAGGACGAGGCGTCGAGGTCGAGGCGTTGAGGTCGAGGTTACCTGCCCCTGCGGCGGTGCCTGAGCTCGAGCTTGCTGGCCCCAAGCCCGAACACCGGGGGGCATCCTCTAGGTCGGGGATGAGCCCCTTGGGCTGTGGAAAGCTAGCACAAGGCCCGGGGGGATGCTTACACGTGGTGAGGGTACTGATCCTTGACAAGTTTGATTTGAATTGGATTTTCAAATGCAAGCAATTTGAGGTCTTCTCTGTTTTCCTGGTGCTACCGGGCGAGCGGTAGCACCGGACCAAATGGCCATTGCAATATTTCTAGAGAAGGTGTTTTTACGGATTCTGGCTGGGCGGTGCTATCAGCCATGGTACCCCGGTGCTAACGGGCGAGTGGTAGCACCGGACCCAAGTACGGTGTGGAAAAACCAGAGAGGGTGGTTTTCGGGTTTTTGGCCGAGCGGTGCTACCGGCCATGCTAGCCCTGTGCTACTAGGTGTGCGGTAGCACCGGCCTGAGGAGCGGTGTGAAAATTCCAGAGAGGGGTGTTCTCTGGTTTGCGCGATCGCGATGCTACCGACTGAGTGCGATGCACCCGATCCACCATGGCGGTGGTGCTCGGCTGAGCGCGTAGCCCGCCAAACGAACAAAGATGAATTTCAAAGTGTGGACTTTGATGGATTTCTTGCATATTTTTGTGGGCATTGCTATGTGAGGAGTTTCTTTATTTTTGATGGTTGCAGGTCGACGATGCTAGATCATGGTGAGGCGAAGGATGACCGGGACTAGGCGAGGGGCGTCGGAGGTCCAGACGGTCGGTGATCGCCGGAAGATGATCGGAGACGGAGTCATGGCAATCCATGAAGACAAGGAACAGATGAGACGCTAGCTAGGCGCTGCATGGATCAATGAGGACCATTGGATCTTGGTCTAGTTGATAGGTTAGCGGGTCTTGTTAGTGTGCTTTGAGAACAGTGCAAGAAAACCCATGTGTACTTAACGCACTCAACAAGTTGTGCACAGAATGCAAGGCTTATTCCAAATGAATGATTGATATGGTTATTTTGTAGTAAAGCAGCATTTACAAATGAATACAATAATTAGATTGAAATGAAAGTAAAATAAATAACAATAATAATAACTTTCATTATTCACAAGAGTAAACTGTCTCACGGCCCTAAATCATATTCCAAACTTTTCAATGGCACAACACCTTCCTTCCAAATTTTCATTTTACAAAATCTAACTGTAATATCCTCAAAAATCTCAAATATTCAAAATTTAAAATTCAAATATTCAATGTGATTCATTTATGAATCTCTTCCTTTTCCCCATTTATTGCATTTTGGCCTTTTTGGAAAATTGATTTTAACAATAAGTTTTGATGTTTAATAAATGGAAAAAGAAATTACATAATAAAAATATCTATAAAAATTATATTTAAATATAAGTCCATCATTATAAACTCCTTGCAAAATACTAGGAAAGTGTGAACACATTTAATATGGATAAGGGCTTTAAAATAGTAAATTGGACTAACAATAGTAAACTTATCTGAATTAATGAAAATTGTATGTATCTTATCTTCATCTGAAAATTTACCACGTCATCGACAGATACACAGTGATCTACAGAAAATTATTTTAAATAATAAATTCAAGTTATTACCTTTAAAAATTTTAAAATAGAAACTTCAGAAATTCCCAAAATGTATGTCAGAATTTTTATAAAATAAATAAGAAATTAAATCATCTAAAAAGTTTACCGTAGTATCCCTAAACTATTAGAAACTCCCAGAAAAAGTTTCAAAAATTTCTAACAACATTTTGATCGGACGGTGGGTGCAACGCGTGGCACGATCTCGGCTATTCACGTTGAATTGGACGGTTCACGAGCTTCGGTCCTGGTGGCATGGCAGCGGCAGGGAAACCTCACCAGTGTGGAGGATGATGAACACGGTGATGGTGCTTTGGCTACATTCTGGTGGCTTCAAGCGGCGGATCTAGTGTGGCGCGATGGGACGATCTCAGCTATGGTCTTGGCAAGGCAGGGAGACAACGATGACGTAGATCCAGGAGAAGAAACATGGCAGCAGAACCTCCCAACTCCAATGAGCTTGATCTGAGCAACAACGGTACATATGCATATCTAAGCTTTTGTGATTATTTTATTTGGATTCTTAGAGCTTTTGTGGAAAACTTGCTATTTCTCTCGTTCTTACTCTAAAATCATCCTTGTTAACTTGGTCATGATCGAATTTCCTCTTGCTCTAGACCAAGTAAGGTTTTGCAATCAAATTGCTCTTCTATCCTTTTCAAACTCAAATTTATGCATTTTTGGTGTTTATCAATATATTCATCAAGTGGGAGATTGAAAAACCATGTGGAGGTTTACCCATGTTTGTGATGAGTAATTGACTATATTTAAGCTTGTGGTGCACAAATTTGAGTTAGATTTGAACAGTTTGTAAACTAGTTAGGAAAGATTGTAAACTAGTCGGGACAGAATGATACTCATTCTGTCTATGTATTGATTTGATTGCATATGTTGTTGGACATTGCTGTGTGATGTGTTTCCCTTGTCTATGATGGTTGCAGGACTTCAGAGCAGGTCAGGGTGAGGTGGAGGAGATAGGGACTAGCCTGGGAGAGATGAGGTCCAAACGATCAAGGTGTCACCAAAGATGACTAAGGCTAGGGAGTTGCTACAAGCTGAGAAGACAAGTGGATGGTGCAGATGCTAACTTAAGCTCTACTCCGCAAAAGACGATCGTTGGATCGCAGGTTCGCGGGTAGAGTAGTGGCTAAGTTAGTAGTGCCCTGAGAGGTGTGTGCCAAAATCCGTTATGATGTTGGGTTGCGGGTTAGCCCACGTATAAGTGAGGGAGTGGATCACAACCCTTAATGAGACTTCTTGACGGCCAAGTTGTCATTTCAAGGTGGAGATTGCTCCCTGTGTGCTATAAATAGAGGAGGAGAGGAATGTCTCTTCCTTGAAGGTTTTAGAAGGTTCCAGTGCTCCTTTGAGCTTTGCCCACTTTGTTGTGAGGCTTTGTAAACCTTTCTTCTATGAAATAAAAGTTTCGTTTCTCTATTCTGAATTTATTTTTAGCATTTACATTATGCTTTAAATTCAGTATTTAAATTCTTGCAATTTACTTTCTGCACATTTGGATTTGCCTCCTCTCCCGCTAAGTGCTTTTGGATCTTGTGCCAAGGATGAAAGATTGCAGGCAATCATCTAGGCAATCTACAACCTCTTCTTTTCAATTTCTACAAGAAACCGATCTCTGTGCTTGGAAGAAGAAAGATCCTTGTAGATCGTGTTCTTCTTTGTTTGAAGGGTTGTTCTTTGGTGTTCTTACTTGCTGTGATATGTGGGAGGTCATCTAAGATCATCCTGATTATCAATTCCCACGAGCAAGCTAAGGGTGAAGTTTATGTTTTTGATCCGGTTTTGGTGTAGCATTTTTCAAACTGAAAAAAGGTCAGAACTTTGACATCAATACTTGCGATTGAAGGTTGAAATAGGTTCCTGACATCCATAGGAAGGTGCACACAAAGTTTCACGGGTTTTGGATTAGCCGATCAAAAGTTACATCGATTCTTGTTTTTTAGATCGTGCTTATTTTACTATTCATTCGAGCACTGTTCATCCCAAACACTGTTCATCTGACCAGTTCTGCTAACCAGTTTGTAGTACCGTTCATACGACTAGCGCAGTTTATTGTTCACTGAGCACTGTTCATACGACCAATGTTGCTGACCAGTTAACAGTCACTGTTCATCCGACCAGCGCAGTGCACTGTTCTTACAATCATTTGCATTTACTGTTCATCTGACCAGTGCAGTTTTTTTCGTTTATCTGAGCACTGTTTATCCGACCTCCTAGTCGGAGTGTACTGGTCATACAACCACATGTTTGGATTGAACTGTCATTCGATCTGATTTATTGGTGGTTTGATTTTTAGGGGGATAATTTTATTTGTGATCATTCACCCCCCCCCCCCTCTTATCGTCTTTTTGGTCCTTCACACATCGTACATGGACAGGAGTTATATGTTCATGGCTTTAAGAAGAATCTAATATCTGTGAGGTCACTTGAACTTGAAGGTTGTAAGCTATCACTTCGAGGTGGAGTCATAAGCGTTACTTGCAAAGGGAAGGTGATAATGAAAAGTACCTATAGTAATGGAAGATACCAATTGATAGGTAAACTTAAAGGAATGGCAACAATTAAGAGGTATGAAAAAGTCCAAATTAGGAGAGGGATACCATATCATCAATGGTAAGTAATCATATCTCAACTGTAGTTATGTGCGGAACTACAAGATCGTTGTAAAATCTAGCAAACAAAAAGGTGAAAGTTCGAGCTATTGGAAGAAAGAAGATGTGGCGAGACCAACCACACGGTACCAACTAGCAAGTGGAGCTTGGAGGCAGTAGGAACAGAAAGCGTGGTTAACCAAATTATGCAAAGAAAAAGCTCTTAGGTGGAAGATTTGGGTAGCAAATCCCGAACACCAATAAGTACATTGCGATGAAGTGCACAAGTGCCTATGGTGGGGGCACTCTCAAATGTGGGAGGAAAAAATAAGTGGGGCCAACTTGGAGCGAGTTCCTGGAGAAGCAAGGTTGCTTCAATGGATATGTGTCAAGATGGAGATTATTAATTATGGTGACTCATATATAGCATTAGGATTTACAAAGGTGTGCTCGATGATCCCAATGAGCACGATCCCTACTTGCTTTGTAGGAGGACTAAAGGGGCTATATAAACCCATGGAGTGGTCATGGAGAACCCAAGCAATCAGGAAGCTACAAACCAACTCATCAAAAAAAAAGGCGTACAAGTGGATTAGCGACTAGCTTATTCTTTAACAATAGATTATTTTATAGAGCAAGGATGTAATACTCCATAGAAGAAAAAGAGAAAAGAAGCATTTGCTGAGTAGGGAAACTCTGAGCTGGCCTCAGCGTGCATGTCGTAGCTGGGACGGACTTGGCTTCAGTGCCTACCATATAAGGGGTACAAGGGAAGGGAAAGAAATCCTAGCCACTCTGTCCTCGCCTCGCCTTTGCCGTCGTCACCATATCGCTGGCATGCCCCAGCCAACGCACCATCCTCGCCGCCATACAGCGCTGCTAGCTACATGAGCTATCACTACTATGCTTCCCTAGGCTGTTGTTGCATTGTCGCCACCCTAGTGCGCCGTGCTGCCACTAAGCATCGTGCCGTCATACGTCGCCTCGGCTGTTGAGCGCCATGCCACTGTGCGTCGTCCTGACAACGGAGTGTTATGCTACAGTCACCCATCATCATCGATGCCAGTCGCCGCGGTTTGCTGCCACACAAAGCAGCACTCCAACGACTCTCCCTCTATCTTCTCACATTCGTTGCCAAACCATCTGTCCTTTCTAAGATCCGTTCATATCACTTTATGCAGAAGGTGTCGAGGATCTTTGGAGACATGGTGTGTCAATGTCGGGGAGTGTGTATAAATAGGGAATGTGTGGGGATCATGGAGGATTGCCGATGTAGATGTTCCTAGCGAAACTTGGGGATGTAGGTATGAATCCTAGATTGATGTTCGTTGTGGTAGTACTATAGTGGAGTAATGTTATGGTCGTTTTGTTGATAGATGTGGTATTTGGAGAGCACTAGGATGGAGTTTGGGTGAGATTGGTATTCGTTTAGTAGTGGTCTATATTTTTGGTGTACTTACGGTCTATTTCATGGCATGTCCAGGATATGAAAAATATATTTTATTTTATAGGGTTAGAGTAGAGGACAAGAACGTAAAATTTGGTTAAGCGGTTTTGAAAATTATGGATTGTTGAAGCACGCTTTCCAAAAATCATCGCAGCTAAGAGTAGTTGTGATAATATGCTATTTAATGATAGGTAATAGGCGAATTAAATTATGTCCACAACTAGAGAAAGCTAGGTAATTTTTTATATATTACAAAGATACCATTGTTTTCTTTATTTGGAGTTATATAAAAATAGTTTCAAAATTATGAAGCCTATTGTCCAGTAAAACCACATAAAGGTTTTTGGGGCTAGAAACGAGGAGTTAAATGAATTAATTAGAAAATATTGATAACTAGGGAATTGTAGACAATCTTATGAACTTTTTATAACAATATAGTTTACTATTTTTATACTATTGAGATAGAAGTTCTGGTCTCTCCGACCGCTGGGACAACAAAAGGGAATCTATCCGGCAAAGGGAAAAGTTAAGTCTAGATCGTGTATGTAAGCAACATTTTTATGATCGATGTATGTACTGTTATGGCATGTTTTGATATGGGTTTACCTATAGTAGGAGGTATGACTTCGGGTTTGACTTCAACCGCACGCTATTTTGTTTCTCGTGGGTAAAATGTCAAGGTCATGATAAAATGATGACATGGGTTGAAAATACTTGTTGTTCTTATTGAAAAATTGTTTATCATGTTACTTTACATGGTTCCATTCATTTATTATAAGAATATATGATGATGCAATTACTGGAGATTATGAAATATGCTAATATTGATAAATCATATCATTTACAAATGTTACATTCATTATAGAAATATGTGACATGTGTGGGCCTCTACGACAAACTATTTTATGTAAGCATGAACGACCTACTTAGGTAGGCACCTTCACAGGATAGAGGGATTGAGAGGGCGCGACATCGATAGTTGGGCACCCACCAAGACCGGTATAGACTATGTTGTGAGCATATGAGCATGTAGACAGAATTATATTGCATGGCTAATGATAGCAATGTTTAATAAGATGAAGGTCATAAATTGTTATGTTATTTTTTTATTATGTATTAGTTGAGTCGTGGACTCACCCTTATTTAATGTTCTTATGTGAATAATGAAGGCGGCATGTATAAGATCGGAGTAGTGCCACTATTTCACTTGTCACATCAACTTCCACAATTATCTTGTATTAGTGATCACCCTTAGATTAATAAAGTACCTAGCCGGTTTAGTTCACTAACTTTCTGTAACACCCCCATTTTTTATAATAAATATCAACCATGGGCTCCCTGTGCACACTACTAGTCCCATGATCAGTGGCTAGCACGCACAGATTACAAATTGAAATCACATCCATACACAATAATATTACATATGCTAAGTGTCTTGTAATTACACAATATTATTAATACAAGCCAAAAGCTCGAAAAGCAGCAGTGGAAACTTTATTTCTCTTGTAGTATGCCCATTCACCCTCAGGCAACAGACAAGGTAAAGCCTTAGAAAACATCGTCATCATAACCCCCGAATCCTGAATCGTCATAAAGATCATTGGGGTATTCGATATCTTCACCTAACACAATATTGATAGCAAGATTGAGTACATTGTGTACTCAGCAAGTCCTATAGTGTATCACAAATGCAATTATAAGTAAATGCAGGACATCGCAATGAAGTGGTTTCTATAGTTGTTTTTGCATTGGCAAAATAAAACATAAGCACATATTAGATTGCAATCGAAGTTTATAAAGAAGCACCTTACTATAGTAAGCAAGTAATAACTTAGCGTAAATCATTCTTCGCATCATAGTCTATCTGACTGACACAATTCATTCCAATGTCATCCCCTGACATGAATCAAGCATATTCCAAAACACCATTCTCCCGTCAAATCATTTTGGAAATATTAAAACTCTAACAATGTGATGACTTCACCAAGTGCCTTTAATCGTAGGCACGGCTAATTAATTAGATTTACACTCTGCAGAGGCGTATAGCTTTACCCACAAGAAATGATCAGCTCTTTGCGCAAGCTATTAGCACACTTCCTACGGTGTGCCGTAGAGAGATCATAACATAACCGTTACATTACCTAGACCTAGCTTTGCACCAACCCGACGACGTTAAATCCTTATTATGGAGAAGGAACATGATAGTGAATCCCTGTCATTTAAAGTGGTAACACAAGCAGTAAATCCCTGCATTAAAGGTAGTAAATCCCTGCAATAAGGGTTCCTTTCCATATTAAGGCGTACATCGTTATACCAATATGCATTTACCCACAACGAAGTGTGGAAGCCCTCATAAGCAAGCCTAGAAAGGATTGCTCATACTATCTCCCGCCTACCACTGTGCAAAGTCAGACCTAAGCAACTTAATAGGTTAAGGCTGCCCCATATCAGCACTCGTGGTTGCACGATTTTCTTGGCTTGAAAACAACCCATAGCTCGGTCCTTAATCCGATACGAGCAATACTCCACCCTACACTACGTACAAGTCTAGCCCTTGCACAACCGGCTATTGCCAATAATTGCCCGCATCTAAATCATAGTTTTATTTTGAGGTTTTTAGTCAAAATACTAACAATTGACATCATGTCATAACCAACCTTTTTCAATTCTCAAGAATCAATTTTGATCGAGTCATACTCAACGTTGGTTCTAAAGCATGGCTAAGCATGGTTAATATTCGCATATACCCAAGTTGACATTAAGTATTGTCTAACCCACTTTTACGGTTATCAAGGTTCACACATTCATACTTATCAAGGAAGTTCCATGAATCATCAGGTATAATTACCAATATTCCGACATAGCATTTTTATGACAAGTACGCGCATGCATAATTGTTTTGCAATCATTAAGAGTAAATATTTGAAGTATTAGGATCAAAATGATCAAGGGAGGGTGCTTGCCTTGCTGATCGAAGTCGGGAACAAAGTCTGGATCGTCGACGAGGTCATCGTCTGCTAATTCAGGTTCATCGGAATCTACTCGTTGACCATCAAGAACAACATACAACAAATAGCAAACAAGTATAAGATAAAAAAGAAGACAGACAGAAAATCAAATAAAACATGCTATAAGAAACAGGCACATATTCTTTTCTAGATTATTTATTCCTGTTTTACGAATTCAAGAGGCTAAAATTATATATTCCTGTATTTAACATTTCGAATTATAGATGCTAAAATTATTTAAAGTAGAAAGATTTGTCTTATGGTGATATCGTAAAATAGTTTGTTGTCAATAAGATTCAGATGCAAAGCAATATATTTAGGGACTTTCGAATTAAACATTTGTTATTAGATTTCTAACTGTCATATTATTGGGCTTAGCACATTAAGTAATCTACCTCAATTTTATGTCTAATTGCTAGATGCAAGCAATATCTCAATATACATATATACGCATATACTTTTCATACTAAATTTCATGCTATTTGCATAATTCATTATTAGTTCAATATTTTTACTTAGCTTGACATTATTCTGCCATTATTCGGAAAACAAATACATTTAGCAAATTACTAAAAACTCTTTTCTTAATCATTAATCATTATAGCATAGTTACCAATAATATTAACATTCAATAGAAAAGACATAGAACAATTAGTTTTCCAAATATTTTAGTAGAGATGGGTTCATAGCAGAATGAAACTCTTAATACAATTGGTTCCAAACAATATTAACCTTATTTGCAAAATTTCTATACTTAATCTATTTTCATATGTGCTATTCACCTTTATATTAAAATATTCTTCCGAATTAGTTTTTAAGAATATTTTTTCATATTCTGGAAGTTCTTGATTTTAGATGAATATAGAAATTAGTTCCATCTCATTTGGATTTCAAATGCGAAAGATATTCAAGTTTGAACTTTTAACCGATTCAAAAATCAATGGAAATAGCGAATTACGCTTTCACTATGCTGAAAGCGGCTTTTTGCTTCGCGCCATCATGCGCGCGTTCAAACCGTCGCAGCCACTGACATCTCGGACCCAACCGTCAGCGACTCACGGTGAAATCGCGGTGAGCCACTGACATGTCGGGCCCGCATGTCATTTGGCCGAGACAGAGCTCGAGGCTAAGCTCGCCGTCGGCGAGGATCCGGCGGTGATCCGGTCCAGCAGATGGCACGGCTAGCATCAGGGCACCATTGCGCATCTAAGGGTGGTACCCATTCCTACCGGCGACTAGCCGAACCATCTCGCCACCGTGGACCTGTGGCGGCGAAGGAGGCGGCGAGCCGCGCCGGCGACAGAAAGCCTCTCCGACGGAATCGGTTCTAGTTCTAGCATCAGGGAACCCTAAGCAATCAATTTTTACTAAGTGACACCAAAGGGGAGTGTCGGGTTAGCTCACCACCGATCGTCGGTTTCGAAGAAGAAGGGGGCGTAGCGGCGGCGGAGCTACGGTAGGAATTTCCTGAAAGCAACAGAGAGGTTTTGATTCATGTGAGTTGGTGATGCTATAGCAGAAAGCAATTGAGGAATGGGTGCTCATACCACCTTCAATCGGTCACGAACCGAGAGTTAGGGTTCTTCGGCAAATTCGGGAAAAACGGAAATTGGCGATGTAGGGTGAAGTAGAGTGAATGAAACTTGAGGAGTTTTTATGAGCACTCTCTAGCGATCATACTACGGTATTTATAGATAGAGGGAAGTGCTGTAGGCAAGTCAACACCTGGTGTAAACTCAGCTGAGTTTTGCGGCGCCAGAACAGGAGAAGGAATGGGCCAAATCGCGTGAAATCGGGGCGAGGACGGTGCGTGGCAAGTTGGGCAGAGGCGGTTTCCTCGGGAGGCGCGAGATTGCTGCGGTGGCACAAGATACAGCCGGCAGAAACGGCTTCGGTCACACACAAGCTCGGCTGCGAGGGACGAAGATGAAGGCGGTGGGTGAGGCTGATAGGTGGGACCACACAGTGCACCGGGCCTCCGCGTCAGAGAGAGAAGAAGAGAACTCCGGCTTGAACTGAAAATGGAGCTGGATTGATTCACTGAATCCATGGCCTATCCAATCGGAAAATTAATGAGAAATGTACTAGGTATACCTCAGCTAGTTTAGGTTCTACCATAAAAATTTCAGACCTATTGGACATTTGAGAAAATTACAATAATTCTGACAGTGCACTGTGCACATATTTTTGCATTCTGTTTTACATTTATTAAGATACATATATCTTACTCAAAAATTTAGAAACTTTTTGAGCAGGCTTTCTATATTCACATTATCCTCTTGTACAAATTTGGGTTTCATATTCTTGACAGATTATTTAATACAATTCTGACATTGAAAATTTCAGATTTTTAACCATTCAGTTTATGAATTTTTATAAATAGCAAACCTAAAGATCATCTCCTGATATTTTTACTGCATATGACTCTATCCAGGTAGAAGATAATTTAAAAATTTTCCCATCGAAATTATGAACATTAAATTTTCTGACATTTTTACTACTACTAGTCTTGTTTCATTAATTACCTTTCTTTTCATCATTTAATATTTTGTCATAATTTTAAAAATTATATTTTGAGTTCTGGATAGCTACACGAATTTTTACAGCAATTTTTCTTCTTTATTGTTTCACAAATCTTTTCCTATTACTTAAGTAATGGTTGATTGATTAGGAAAAAGAATTTTCCTTACAAGCAATAATCAAGCAAATTCATAGAAAATTCAGAAAAATACAGAGAAACACAAATTAAATTTTCTTAAAATATATTATTTAAATTATTATTATTATTTATTTTTGAGGATGTTACAAACCTATCCCCCTTATAAAAATCTCGTCCTCGAGATTTGGCGAGGGTTTAAAAGAAGTCTGGAAATTCTTTTTTGAGTTGATCTTCACGTTCCCATGTGGCTTCATCTTCTGAGTGGTTACTCCATTGCACCTTTAGCATTTTGTGTGACTTGTTTCTGGTATGGCGTTCTGCTTCTTCAATAATGCAGATTGGGTGCCCCTGATAGGATAAATCAGGTTGGAGATCAATATTTTCCAGATTGGTAAGTTCGATAGGAATGCGAAGACACTTTTTAAGTTGGGACACGTGGAAAACATGATGCACTTCAGATAATTGGGGCGGCAGTTCCAACTTGTAAGCCATCTCGCCCATTTTCTCAAGAATTTGATATGGACCAATATATCGGGGAGCTAGTTTTCCACGGACATGAAAATGACGAACTCTGCGGAGCGGTGAGACTTTTAAGTAGACTTGATCACCGACTTCAAAACTGAGTTCACGTCGACGATTGTCGGTGTAACTCTTTTGGCGAGATTGGGCCTCTTTTAATCGACTCCTGTTCATATCCACTTGCTCTTGGGCTTCTTGAATGAGATTAGGTCCAAAGAATTTCCTTTCTCCTACTTCAGACCAAAAGAGAGGTGTTCTACACTTTTTTCCATACAGTGCTTCAAATGGCGACATTTGGAGATTGGCTTGAAAACTGTTATTATATGAGAATTCCGCAAAGGCTAAACTCTTTTCCCAATCAGTACTATAAGACAGTACATAGGCTCTTAACATGTCCTCCAAAATTTGGTTAGTCCTTTCTGTTTGACCGTTTGTCTGAGGATGGTAAGCTGTACTAAATTTTAGCTTAGTCCCCAGAAGACCATGCAAATTTTCCCAGAAACGGGATGTGAACTGGGATCCTCGATGAGAGGCTATGGTCCTTGGAACACCATGCAGACGAACGATATTTTCCAAATATAGCTCAGCGAGCTTATCTCCAGAATGAGTGGTCTTGACCGGAACAAAGTGGGCCACCTTGGTTAATCGATCTACGATCACCCAAATAGAATCATGTCCTTTCCTGGTTCTGGGTAGACCAGTGATGAAATCCATACTGATATCATCCCATTTCCATTCAGGAACCTTTAAGGGCTGAAGGAGTCCAGCAGGACGTTGATGCTCGGTTTTGACTCGTCGGCATACGTCGCAGGTTGCAACATATGCTGCGATATCCTTTTTCATGTCGGGCCACCAATATTCCTGTCGGAGGTCTTGATACGTTTTTGTACATCCAGGATGGATTGAAAGCAGTGATTGATGAGCTTCTTCCAAGATCAGATTCTTAAGCTCGGGATCATTGGGGATATAGATTTGTTTCTTATGCATAAGCAAGTCATCAGAACATTCCATGAACTCAGATTCAATTCCTTGCTTTAAACTTTTTTGGATTTTAATGATAGCTTCATCAACAAGCTGGGCAACTTTAATTTGGGATTTCAAGGTTGGTTGCACTTCCAGTGCGGCGAAAAATCCTTTTTCAATAATTCCTAAATTAAGTTTCTGAAATTCATCTTGCAGCTCGGATTGATCAGTATAAGCCGAGATGGAAATGCAGTGGAGCTTCCGACTAAGAGCGTCGGCCACGACATTAGCTTTACCTGGGTGGTAATTGATGCTAAGATCATAATCCTTGATCAGCTCCAACCATCTTCTTTGTCTAAGGTTCAAATCCGATTGAGTGAAGAAATATTTTAGGCTCTTGTGGTCAGTGTATACATTGCATTGATTACCAATAAGGTAATGACGCCAAATTTTTAGAGCATGAACCACAGCTGCTAGTTCCAAATCATGGGTAGGATAATTTTGTTCATGGGGACGAAGCTGTCGAGAAGCATATGCAACAGCTCTTGATTCTTGCATCAACACGCATCCCAAACCGTGTCGTGATGCATCACAAAAGACATCAAAGTTTTTACTAACATCCGGCAATACGAGGACAGGTGTTGAAGTTAATCTTTTCTTCAATTCTTGAAAACTTCATTCACATTCGGGTGTCCATTCAAACTTTTTTTCCTTCTTTAATAGCTGAGTCAAAGGTTTAGCGATTTTGGAGAGGTTTTCGATGAAGCGGCGATAATATTCCGCCAAACCAAGAAAACTTCGGATTTGAGGAACAGAATTGGGCTGTTCCCAAGCTTGCACGGCTTGAATTTTACTGGGGTCGAAAGAAATTCCTCCTTCTGAAAGAATATACCCAAGAAATGCAATTTCTTTCAGCCAAAAATCACATTTTTCAAATTTGGCATAGAGTTGGTGGACTCGAAGTTTTTCAAGAATCATGTGCAAATGATGCGCATGTTCCTTCTCAGATTTGGAATAGATGAGAATATCATCGATAAATACCACAACGAACTTATCCAAATACTCCATAAAGACCTTGTTCATAAGGCACATGAAACTTGCGGGAGCATTGGTCAGTCCGAAGGACATCACGACGTATTCAAAGAGACCATATCGAGTGGTGAATGCAGTTTTTGGAATATCGTAGGGCCTGATCTTTAGCTGGTAATATCCATGTCTCAAATCAATCTTTGAAAATACTTGAGCACCACTCAATTGATCAAATAAATCATTGATGCGAGGAAGAGGGTATTTGTTTTTAATGGTGACATCGTTTAAAGGACGGTAATCTATGCACATACGTAGTCCACCATCCTTTTTGTTGACAAAAAGAACTGGGCTTCCCCAAGGAGATGAACTAGGGCGAATAAACCCTTTATCCAATTGTTCTTCAATTTGCTTCTTAAGTTAACTAATTCGGTTGGGGCCATTCAATAGGGGCGTTTTGAAATTGGGGCGGTGCCGGGAATAAGATTGATAACAAATTCCATATCTCTATCTGGAGGTAAACCTGGTAGCTCACTGGGGAAAACATCAGGATAATCACAAGCTACAGATACTTGAGAAAGTTCTTTCAATGAAGTAGAACAAAGGAATGATTAGGGAAATGATTTGATTTGGCAAGATGAAAACTCTACCATAATTTCCTCTGGGCTTAACAAGGATATGGATCGATTAGCACAATCTATACAGCCTTTATGCTTGGACAACCAATCCATACCAAGAATTATGTCTAAGCCTTGAGTTTCAATAACGATGAGATCAGCATGAAATAGTATCCCATTTATTTCAATGTTGACTTGAGGGCAAAGACTGAAAGTTTTAATTTTGGCTCCAGGGGAAGATACTATCATGGAAGAAGGCAAAAGATCAGTAGGAATTCCATTTTGATCCACAAATTTCTTGGATATGAAAGAATGCGAAGCTCCAGAATCAAATAATACTAAAGTTGGAGTAGAGTGGACTAGCAACGTACCTATCACCACGTCAGGTGCTTCATTCGCATCCTCAGCGGTCACATGATGTAACCGTCCACGAGCAGGGCCCTGAGAATTATTAGGGGCTGTCCTGACAGGTTGTGGTGGTCCTCCACATCCTTGAGGGCGACCTGGGGGCCGTTGCTGAGCTCCCTGGGTTTGCTGGCGAGTTGAGTTCTTCTTGGGACATTTATTAGCATAATGCCCCAACTCATTACAATGAAAACAGGTGACATTGACCGCCGGGTTTTGACCACCCGAAGGCCGCTTGCCAACATTACCAACAGGGCGGACAGGAGGCTGTTGGCGGGAAGTTTGAGGTTGAGGCGGTTGGCTTTGACGTTTTTGCTGAAATGGCGGAGCAGATGGTTTGGGATTGAATGACTGCCCAAATCGTGGTCTAGGAGGATTAACACTCACGTTCTTTCTGGCCATCCATTTTCGCTTTCGCGACTCAAATATGGTTCGAGTGCCTTGCTCAACTCGAAGGGCCTTGTCCACCAATGTTTGGAAGTCATGAATATCATGGGCCACCAGGGTCCATTTAATTTCATCGTTCAAATGCTCCCGAAAGCGCTCAACCCTCTTTTCTTTTGTGGTAACCTCAGAAGGGGCATATCAAGCCAAATAATTGAAGCGATGGAGATACTCCACCACTGTCATATTATTTTGGTGAAGGTCCAAGAATTCTCTTTTCTTAAATTCCATCAAACTGGACGGAATATGAGTTTTGCGAAAAGCTTCCTTGAAAGTTTCCCACAAAATGACTTGATTTGGTGGCATCATGGCTTGAAAGTATTCCCACCAAGCTGCCGCAGCTCCCTGCAGCTGGTAGGAGGCATAGAGTACTTTCTCTTGGTCATTGCATTGTGCCATGGCCAACTTGCTTTCGACTGACGAAGCCAGTCATCGGCTTCCAATGGGTCTGTTGTGGAGGAGAAGATGGGTGGCCGAGTCTTAAGAAACTCATTTAACTTGGAGTAATGGGGAGCATTCCCATTGCCACCTCTTGCAATGGCTGTGCCTATGTTGGCAGTATTCTGAACCATTTGCTGCAGAAGGATAGTCTGAGTTTGACGGTTTTGCTCAATCATGGCAAGAACTTGAGCCATAGTTGGGGGTTCTGGTAATTGATTTTCTGGAATTGGATTTGATTGATTTTGTCGAGGAGGAGGATTTTCGCGACCCGCGGGTTGGGATGATGATGAGGGTCTTGTTGAAGGATGCATTGGATTTGGTTGGGCTGGTGTCGGGATTGTGTTTCGTAGAGATTGGGTTTCAGGGGTAGCCTCACTTGCCAAAATATGAATAAGTGATCGCGTTACTAGCATCCTGCAATATAAAGAGAATTATTTTATTAGAACTGATGGATGTTAATTTATGGTAGTTGGTTGTAATAAGCAGTAAGTTTATCTACTTATGCCACTTCAAGGATTATCTCATCGAAAATTTTCACCTCTAAGTTATATTAACGAGAGATATCCATAAGATAACACGAAGAGAAATTTCGAACAAAACATCATACAATACCAAAAGATCACATAAGTTTTCATACACTTGTATAGATATTACAAACTGACTAACTTTAGCTAATGCTTTATTCCTATAACATAAGACTTCTCCACTTCCTTAATTAGAGTCGTTACATATGATACCTACGCCTCGAACTACTGGATATGAAGGTGGTGAACCCCCATCACAGCTACTCTCTGAACTGGAAGGTAAGGGTGGAGGGTTCTGCACTCCAACTGGTTGGAATTGGCGCAAATATTCGCGTCGATTCCCAACCTGTCGCCTTGGTGCTCTTGCTAAAATTTGAGACTCCACATAGGCCTCATATGAGCGGACATAAGTCTTCATATTAATATGGTGTGATTTGCATATTCGGCGCACAAGCTTACGACCTGATTCCTGAATTGCTTCATGCTTAGATTCATTATGGTGCTTTACATTATGATGCAATTTTTGTCCTTCAAGAATCGTGGAGGCATAACTAGAAACTTTATACCCAAATGGTGTTTGCTTGATATTAAAAATAGGTGCATGCTTTTTATGGCCCAAGTTTTCAGCCAACTCTCTCGCAATAACAGCCCAGTTCAGGTTTTTAGCCATCTGAAATTATTAAAAGAAAATAATTAGTAACAAAATATAATATTTCAAATAAGGAGAAAAGGATTACAATAATTATTTTTGTTTCTCTCACCATGCACTTTTTTTGTAAAAAGGAGGTTCATAATACAGTAAAGACTTTAACTTTTATGTTTAATTATTTATGAATGCAACCAAGAAATACAAAAGTTTCTCAAACCCAAAAGTTTTCATTCATATAGATAATATTTTACATCCTTAATAGTACAATACTAAGGACTTTCTTGCTGAATACATTACATAATACAATACCAAAAGTCTACCTTGCTAAGTATATTACATAGGGTCACTTCTTATTCCTACGGGGTCTAAACTACCCTAATCACTGGTCTCCAGCCAACCAGCAAATCCCGTGTTGAGGTCATCTTCGTTTAGTGGTGGAAACTTCTCCGAGGAACTTCCTGCCGAAGCAGAGCTAGCATCTCGGGGTGTCTGAGTTGTCTTGGTGCGACGGGAAGAAGAAGGTCCAGATTCTGCTACGCGTTTGGCAAGACAGGGTCGGCTACCTCCCACTAACATACGGGCGGTGCGACGAAGGCTGGTCGGTGTAGCAGGGCAGGTGGTGCAGCAGGTGCAGCTGGAACTTGGGGTGCCTCTGGTGCAACATTTCCTAAGGCCGAGCGAGAGATAAACCCCATATTTACAAATGGGGCGATCATTTCCTCCAGGTAGCTCACACGACGGCGACATATGACCGCCTCTTGGGCTATGCGGTGGTGATGCTCATCAGTAGCATTACTAAACTCCACCAGAGTGTGTAGTCTATCCAGATGAATGCTTGCAGGGTGTGGGTAAGTAGTATCTCCAAGCGGTGACCGGGAAGGATACAAGCGATAGGCAGAGTGCAGCTCAGGGAGAGCATGGTGCAAGAGGACAACAACGGTGTAAGCAGCATCATTCATGGCAATATCCATAGTTGAGCCATAGCCCTCGAAATTGTGTTCCCCTTCATCATACGAAAGGCGGGCAGGAACATGCAGTCGGGCTGCATACTCAACTGTAGAGGAACTGAGAGCCACATGATACACCATATAGCGAGGATTCCTGGTATACTGGGCCACATCCAACATCTTAGCTAGCACTCCCTTAATTCCCGCTTCCTCACGAGCATCCGACTCGTAGCACAGGATAATATTCATTTGATTTAAACAAAGAGATGATTAGAATTTTTCAATTAAGAACAGATAAGGAATGTTAACAGATATTTAGGTTAAAGAGAAGTGTAAAGATATAGTTGTGAATTAAGCATTAGTTTTTGAGATTATTAAATTTCTCCTTGACTATCGATCCTGCTAACTAAGGTTTTCCTACAGTCTGCATGGCTCTCATACCAACTTGTAACGCCCCCATTTTTGATAATAAATATCAACCATGGGCTCCCTGTGCACACAGTACTAGTCCCTTGATCAGTGACTAGCATGCACAGATTACAAATTAAAATCACATCCATACACAATAATATTACATATGCTAAGCGTCTTGTAATTACACAATATTATTAATACAAGCCACTATAAGAAACAGATAAAAATTCGTGGGCCAAAACAAAACCCACAAATTTATTTATTTAAATTCGTCGATTTCTATAAAACCCACGTATTTAATTAAATTCATGGGCCACAATAACACCCACGAATTTGTGTATTTAAATTAGTCGGTAATTCAAAGACCCACGAATTTAATTAAATTCGTGCGCCAAAAAACCCACGAATTTGTATACTATTTTAAAAGCCCATCGGGCTTCTCTCTCTCTTAACTTCTCTCTCCCCCACCACCCGCCCGCCCCTCCCTTGCTGTTGCTGTTGCCGGCCGCCTGCCGCCTTGCCGCCGCCATCCATCCCCGCACGTCGCCCGCCCCCACCCGCGCCACGCCCGCCATCGTCGGCAACGCCCGTCGTCGCTGGCGCCACCCCGCCCTCCCCGGACCCTCCGCGACGCCCCCACCGGCATTGGAGAAGGTATATTTTATCTCTTTTTATATTCTTTTGAAGTTATTTCATCTCATTTTATATTCGCTGCATATGGTATATATATTTTTATTTTCTCGCTGCCGTTGTATATAACGTTAGAGTTTAGGGTTTGTGTCGAACAGTAGAGAGCCTAGGCGTCACCCGTTCGGGAATGGCGCATCTCACATTTGCTTGTGAGGTGCACGGTTTCGAAATTGTCCAGCGTATTTTGGATAGCCCGAGAATGTTGGTTGTTGCATGGGGCCTGTGACGTGCGAGCGATCCGAACGTGATTTCGGCCGCATAACCCTATTGTTCTCCGACGCACCAGTATCAGGCGTGCGTTTGGAGAATAGTGGGGTTATGCCGCTGAAATTTCGTTCGGTTCGTAGCGCACGTCACAGGTCGCATGCAATGGCCTCCATTCTTGGGTGGGTTTAGAACACATCTTTCCTAATAGGGTTGTTTTTGTCACCTAAGCCACGGTCGTACGTTGACATCGTTTCATTTGTTTAGCTTTGATAATGGGTGACGATCGAAGGGCGATGTATGACAGATTGAGGAGTGATGGGGGGCACTCAAGGGAAGGGGGGCAGATAACGGATGCTTTCTTGAAGCAAGCATTCGCTGGAGGAGCTGAATATGTGTATTGCCCGTGTACCCTCTGCGAGAATAACAGCTACTACAACAAGGATATAGTGTAGTATCACATTTGCAAAAACGGGTTCATGCCTAACTATTTGGTGTGGCACCGTCATGGAGAGGCCGCAGGGCAGGCCATTGAGTCGGACCATGGGGAGGATCACGACCGGATGGAAGAGATGTTGGATGATTTTGGCAGGGGGACTGAATTTAACTCTGGGGAGGGGTCACAGCCGGAGGAGGTTAAGGAATTCTATAGGCTACTTGACGCCTCGGACGAGAAGCTGCATGACTTGACCAATGTGACCGTCCTGCAGGCGGTTACACGGCTTATGTCGATGAAGTCGAAGTTCAACTTTTCGAACAAATGCTTCAACGCTTTGCTTGAACTTCTGAATGATGTCCTTCCGCCTAACCACAAGATGCCAAAGGATTTGTACCAATCGAAAAAGTTGATGGCCGGCCTCGGGATGAATTACCAGAAGATTGATGTGTGCGAGAATAATTGCATGCTGTTCTGGAAGGATCATGACAAGGATACTCATTGTATGCATTGCGGTAAGTGTAGATTCGTTGAGGTGGTAGATGAGGAAGTGGTATCAGTGACTACAAAGGTCGCGACTAAACAGCTTCGGTACATGCCGATCACGGATAGGCTTAAACGGTGTACATGTCAAAAGAAACAATAAACATATGCGGTGGCACAAAGAAGGTAAACGTGAGAACCAAGACCCGGATATGATGGTGCATCCGTCTGATGGCGAGGCATGGCAGGCATTGGACCGATTCGATCCTGCATTTGCAAGCGACCCTAGGAGTGTCCGGCTTGGTTTGTCCACGGACGGTTTCACACCTTCGGACAAGCGCTAGCCCCTACTCTTGTTGGTGGTCTTCATCATGCCATACAATCTTCCACCGAGATTTGCTTGAAAGAGGGTTCATATTCCTTGCTCTTGTCATTCCAGGTCCTAAGCATCCAGGGAAGGATCTCAATGTGTTCATGCGGCCCTTAATTGATGAGCTGAAGAAGTTGTGGCGAGGGGAAAAGGCATACGACAGCGTTGGTGGTAGAGAATTTACCTTACGAGCCGCATTGTGGTCGGTCCATGATTTGTTGGCATATGGCATTTGGGCCGACTGGTGTGTTCATGGTCGTCTGTGTTATCCAATTTTATGGCTGACTCTGATGTATTCAGGCTCACGCACGGTAAAAAGATCACATTCTTCGATTGCCATCGACGATGGATTTCGGCGAGGCACCCTTTTAGGAACGATGCCAAAGCATTTCGAAAAGGACAAAAAATTAAAAAAGGGCCGCCGAAGCGACTCACAGGAGAGGAGATAGCTGAATGGCATAGTTGGCTTCTACGATCTACGGAAGTGAGTTTCACTGGCTATAGAAAGGAGCACAACTGGACTCATATTTATTTTCTTTGGGAGCTGCCTTACGCGAAAGCTTTGATTCTGTCGCATAACATAGATTTGATGCACGAAGAGCGCAATGTGGCAGAAAGCATCATAAGCATGGTGTTTGATGTAACCGACAAAACAATGGATAACGTGAGTGCTAGGAAAGACATGGGTGATCATTGTGCTAGGCCGTGGCTCGAGGTTAAAGTTGGTTTAAATGGAAATGAGAGCCGGCCACGAGCTCCATACTGTGTGAAGCCAGAAGACCGTAAACAGATTTTGAGGTGGTTGAAAACTCTAAAGTTTCCTGATCGCTATGCATCTAACATAAAACAGGCTGTGAATGTCAGCACCGGTAAGCTAAACGGGCTAAAGAGTCATGATTACCATTATCATGGAAAGACTTGTTCCGGTAATATTTCGTGGCTATTTTGATAATGAGTTGTGGAGGATGTTAGCCGAGCTCAGTTACTTCTATAGGCAGATATGCGCTAAGGAAATCTCGAAGACGTTGATGCAGATGTTAGAGAAGGGAATTCCATTGCTTGTATGCAAGTTGGAAAAAACTTTCCCACCTGGTTTTATGAATGTGATGCAACATCTGCTGGTGCATCTGCTAAGTAAATCACGTTTCTCACAAACTTGACTATTATGTCATAGGGCTCCCAGCCACCTCCCTTCTACATGTTTTCGCCGCACATGTAGCCACCACCACAAGGAGAAGCATCACAGGTTGCTCAGCCTCCCCCGGCGTCCTTCATAAACCCTACTGGGATGCAGGCACCACCCCTAGAAGATGCACCTCAGGTTATATGATATTCTCATGCATTATTTTTTTAAAAAAACTCTATTCTGTATACTTTATATCACAAACTATGATCCACAAAGCTCCCAGCCTCCTCGTCCTTTCTACATGTTCACTCCACAGATGCATCCATCTTCTGTAGGAGAGGCACTATAGGTAAAGACGGATCGGTTCAATTCGTTATTCAAAATTTGAATGAATGATTTATATGTGGCATAATGTACCTGTCTATGCCTTACAGGGCTCCCAGCCTCCAAACCCGTTCTACATGTACCCACCACCTATGCCAGGCCAACGAATGCCTATGTACTTCAACCCGTGGGCCCTGCAGCCACTTCAGACGACACCTCAGGTATGGATGTCAAAAACAATCTAAGTTTGTGAAACGAGCTAAGTTTGTCAATTGTGAGCCAAACCAAGTCAAATTGAGCAAATTGAGCTACCTTCACAAAACTTAGTCAATTATATCACATTTAGGCAAATAAAGGTTAATTCTGTCAAAGTTGAGCCAGACTTAGTCAACTTGAGCAAATTTAGCTATACGTGCAAAACTTAGTCGATTTTTGGACATTTAGGCAACTCTTTTTTAAACCTTGCACAAATCATCTCAATGTTCATACTTGAAAAGGTTTACTTGTGTGCTTATGAAAGTTCATTGCTGTGCTCCTGTAGATATGTGATGGTTTACCAAATTATTAACCCATTACGTGCTATTTGATTTTTTCTTTCTGTTAATAACTTTTTGATTTGGAACCTTATATTGTGCTGACTTGTTGGAATTGAAAAATTATCTTAAGACAACTTGTTCAATTGTAAACTTATGTTTTAAATGCTTTATATGGCATCCTTGTAGAATGTGTTGTTTGCCCATGTACAATCTGATTGTTTATCCTTGTAGAATGCTTTATATTTGTATTTTGTATACTGAACTCTTAAAATGACTACCAAAACTCTTAATTGCTTCTTTGAACTATTTTCACTGTGTTGTTATCTTTTGAATACTCAGTGATGCAATTAGGGTCTTTGGAAGTTGAATTAAATAATTTTAGTTGTAATCTTGGCCTTGAACTAGATGGTTAACTTCTGTTAATACTAGAGAGTATTACTTTGATGCTTCATTGAATATGAGATTGATGTTCATATGATTATTATAGCATATCTTGACTAGCTCGTACTTGTAGTTCTTATATATAGTATCTATTCTTGTTTAGCTTGACCTGTGATATTGATATTCTCATATTGTGTCTTGGTCGAATAGTACTATTCTGAACTTGTTTCATATGAATCAGCATAATTTAGGAAAGGAAAGAGTTAAATGCCTTATTTGCTAAACACTTGCTAAGCTTACTCGATTCTAGCACATTTAGCAAGAACCGACGATATGTTAATTGTAACACAACATAAGTTAATCTTGAACTTGCAGGTTTCTAGGTCACGCCCTCCAGCACGTACTAACGATGACATCATAGAAGACATCTTCAACAGCGCCGACGGTGGTGGTAGCGCCCACAACTCCAACAACCCCGAGGCATGAATTCCATTGTGAGCTCGATTGGTGTATTACTGTTGTACTTTATGACTTGTTGTGATGGATACATTGTGATCGACTTATTGTGATGGACTTATTGTAATGGAATGTGGATTGTATCTATTGCGGTTGTAATGTGTTGTACGTCATTGCGTAGTTTACAAATTGCCGTTGGATGTGTGATTGATTATCTAAGGATCTGCTAGAATGTCTCCTTCTGGTTTGAGAGATTGATATATATATTATAACTGCAATTGTTTTTTTGTCTACTGAGTGGATGTCCTATTTACTAGAGAGGTCATGCCGAAATTTTGTACATTTCGGTGACTTAGTTTTAAACCGGTTTTGAAGAGTTAAAAGGTTGATTTCAGTATTTTAGTAGAGGTAATAGGTTTGGTGTCTCGTTTGTTAATTCTTCGTTCGCTTGAACTTCATTGCGGAGTTTGATGACCTTGGTGAGCTAGCTGCCCCCTCCCTTCCTTCCTCTTGCTCAAATTTAGGAACATTAGTTGCAATTTAGTCGATGTCGCGTGATGGACAGATGTTCAGAGGAAATTTAGTTGATTGTTTTAGTATATATCAATCTGAGTAATCTGTTGCAATAGTGATAATTTAAGTTGAAATGCATAAATCTGGATTGATGATGTTGCCATATGAGTTGCATATGTATTTTTGTTTATTGCAAATATATGTTCAATCATTTTGTACATTCAGAGTTGTTTTTGTTGTTTTCTTGCTTTTGTCATTTCCGACTTCTATGGCAAATGATGATATTGGGTTTTCATATGTGACTTGTTCCGAATGAATGACAGAAACACATTCATCTCCAAATGACAGAACAAGTTATGTCAATGTAGTTTCCCGTTTCCAGAGTTAGATCCAGCTGCTGAATGCCATTGCATTCGATTGATACTTTTCCATCCAGCTCTGCAAATGGAACTGCTGCCATAAAAAATCTGATGCTAACTACTTTTCTTTTTGCTTTTAATTTGTTCTTTTGTGTTAGTGTTTCTGATCAGATTTGAACAAAATAGATGATCCTTCTTATTCTTCGCTTAGCAATTTTTAGTTTCAATTTTCCTTTTGCCTTTTCTTTTCTTCTTTAGTTGTTATATGTATTGAGTAGGATGCATATGTATATATATATATACATTTGTGTATAAATGACTGATAAATTCGTGAGCCATTAAAAACCCATGAATTTATCTGGGCGCTCTAGATAAATTCGTAGGTTCCTTGAGCCCAAGAATTTAACAATTAAATTCGTGGGTTTATTAAGCCCACGAATTTAACAGATTAACTTCGTGGGCTATATAGCCCACGAATTTAACAGATTAAATTCGTGGGTTACGTTGGCCCACGAATTTAATCTGTTAAATTAAATGGTTTCTTGGCGCACAATTTAACTCAATTCGATTAAATTCGTGGGCTTGGAAGAAACCCACGAACTTAACTTAAATTCATGGGTACCCACGAATTTAATTTATTAATTTCATCGAGTTAAATTCGTGAACTAAATTCGAGGGTTTGCTCACGAATTTAAATTAAATTCGTGGGTTTTGGCCTAAATTCGTGGGTTTCTGGCCCACGAATTTTTCCCTATTTCTTGTAGTGAGCCATAAGCTCGAAAAGCAGCAGCAGAAACTTTATTTCCTTTGTAGTATGCCCATTCACCCTCAGGCAACAGACAAGGTAAAGCCTTAGAAAACATCGTCATCATAACCCCCGAATCCTGAATCGTCATAAAGATCATTGGGGTATTCGATATCTTCACCTAACACAATATTGATATCAAGATTGAGTACATTGTGTACTCAGCAAGTCTTATAGTATATCACAAATGCAATTATATGTAAATGCAGGACATCGCAATGAAGTGGTTTCTATAGTTGTTTTTGCATTGGCAAAATAAAACATAAGCACATATTAGATTGCAATCGAAGTTTGTAAAGAAGCACCTTACTATAGTAAGCAAGTAATAACTTAGCGTAAATCATTCTTCGCATCATAGTCTATCTGACTGACGCAATTCATTCCAATGTCATCCCCTGACATGAATCAAGCATATTCCAAAACACCATTTTCCCGTCAAATCATTTTGGAAATATTAAAACTCTAACCATGTGATGACTTCACCAAGTGCCTTCAGCTCTTTGCGCAAGCTATTAGCACACTTCTTTCGGTGTGCCGCAGAGAGATCATAACATAACCATTACACTACCTAGACCTATCATTGCACTAGCCCGATGACGTTAAATCCTTATTATGGAGAAGGAACATGACAGTGAATCCCTGTCATTTAAAGTGGTAACACAAGCAGTAAATCCCTGCATTAAAGGCAGTAAATCCCTGCAATAAGGGTTCCTTTCCATATTAAGGCGTACATCGTTATACCGATATGCATTTACCCACAATGAAGTGTGGAAGCCCCTCATAAGCAAGCCTAGAAAGGATTGCTCATACTATCTCCCGCCTACCAATGTGCAAAGCCAGACCTAAGCAACTTAATAGGTTAAGGCTGCCCCATATCAGCACTCGTGGTTGCACGATTTTCTTGGCTTGAAAACAACCCATAGCTCGGTCCTTAATCCAACACGGGCAATACTCCACCCTACACTATGTACAAGTCTAGCCCTTACACAACCGGCTATTGCCAATAATTGCCTGCATCTAAATCATAGTTTTATTTTGGGGTTTTTAGTCAAAATACCAACAATTGACATCATATCATAACCAACCTTTTTCAATTCTCAAGAATCAATTTTGATCGAGTCATACACAACGTTGGTTCTAAAGCATGGCTAAGCATGGTTAATATTCGCATATACCCAAGTTGACATTAAGTATTGTCTAACCCACTTTTACGGTTATCAAGGTTCACACATTCATACTTATCAAGGAAGTTCCATGAATCATCACGTATAACTACCAATATTCCGACATAGCATTTTTATGACAAGTACGCGCATGCATAATAGTTTTGCAATCATTAAAAGTAAATATTTGAAGTATTAGGATCAAAATGATCAAGGGAGGGTGCTTGCCTTACTAATCGAAGTCGGGAACAAAGTCTGGATCGTCGACGAGGTCGTCGTCTGCTAATTCAGGTTCGTCGGAATCTACTCGTCGACCATCAAGAACAACATACAACAAATAGCACAAGTATAAGATCAAAAAGAAGACAGACAGAAAATCAAATAAAACATGCTATAAGAAACAGGCACATATTCTTTTCTAGATTATTTATTCCTGTTTTACGAATTCATGAGGCTAAAATTATATATTCCTGTATTTAACATTTTGAATTATAGATGCTAAAATTATTTAAACTTGATTATTGCCATCCACTCCTATAGCAGTTAATATCTGCCCTTTGTATTTACCAGTCAAAAATATCCCAGCCACACATAACAAAGGACGACAATGCCTAAACGCATTTATGCATGCACCTAAAGCGAAGAATGCCCGCTTCAAAACCATCTTCCCAGAGAAGTGCTGCGAAGGATGCTCACAAATGTCTACATAAGTTCCAGGATTTCTGTCCTTTTTCACCTGAAGCAAACCTGGCAAGTTCTGGTAGGAGTCTTCGTACGTGCCGAACCGTGTTTCCAATGCCTTCTGCTTTGCTCTCCATGCCTTCGCGTAGCTTATTGTATACTGGAACCTCTGTTGTATTGCGAGTACGATGGCCCGTGGCTCTAAATCTAGGTTGCCTACAATCTCTCTGTACATTGCATTGGCAATAAAGCCTGATGATATGTTCCGATGTGACTGCGTAGACTCCGTTAGTACACATGTATGTGGGACGACTATAGAACACTTCCAAATGGTGTCCCATTTAGGCTGGTACGCATGGACACGCCACGGGCAACCCTCCGTCTGGCATCTGACATCATACACCCGCTGATCGGACTTTACAACCTTGAAGGTTCTGCGCAATGACACTGCCCATGCTATTACTGCTTCTTGAACCTCACTCTTATTCTTGTAAATTGCACCTTGTCTCACCTCATTCTGATCATACTGCGAAGGGAATTGTTCGTCATCGTTCACCACCAGCCTGTTGAATGGATACTCATCCCACTCTGCAGGGAATAGATCTTCAGCGGCTTCATCATTACTTAAAGCCTCATAGTCCTCATTCTCTGTGTCCATCGCTTCGACCACTGATTCAATGTTTTCACCCTCGTCTGCCATACCCATTGCTTCTTGAACCTCTCCCATTGCAACATCAGCTCTCTCACCTTGCACTTCGTACTGACCCGAATCTACATCCTGCTCTACTAAGCCTTCTCTACTTCTACTGCTCTCCCCAACTTCCTCTGGTTCTTCATCAACAACCTCTTGCTGTGTCGCATGCCCGGTATGGACTTTCTCAAATGCTTGTGCCAATAACATTAATGGCCATCCTTTCTCAATTGCAATTCTTACGTACGAACTCCAAGATTTCGGCCCTCTCATTTCCATTAACTCCCAGTACGTGCAATCTATTCTCTGGCAAACTACTCCGTGTAACTTCAGATCATGCAATTCACGGTCCAAAGAGAACATGTGGTACAACCATCTCATAACCGTAGCCCATGAACGCTCCCCTGCGCGTGACAGGCTAGCCTCTATACTTGTGAAATGACTTAGATCTACCCCTTCAACACCCATTTGCGGAACTCCTTCTCTATAATATATTTTAAATTTCACTCTATCATCCATACCTGTCTTGCAAATTCATCGAACTCTTAACATTTGCACAATTTAACGCTACATTGTACGACTAATAATGATCACAAATTTGAATTCTAAGAACGTAGTTTAATTCATTTTTCTTTCGGTCATACTTAGCCGCCAAATTTAATCAAGAGAGTTGCAATATTTCAATTCTTACAAATTCTTGATTTGTAATCATTTCAAATTTCTATGAGAACATGACTAAACTAATGTGTCAGAACCTCTACAGATTGAGTTATTTTTGGTCCCGACAATTTTAGCCACCGACTCTACATGATATCTCCGATTTCTCAGTACACAAATAACCGAATTTGGATTCTACATTTTCCATTAATTGAAAATTTATCCGAATCTCTAATAAAAAAAACTATTATTACAATCGAAATTTTAATCCCTACCTCTAGGTCATCCCTACATCGAAAATTTATCCACAAATTCTAATCAAATAACTATTATTACGATCAGAGAACCTACAAGTCCTCTACGACATTTTAATCCGTACCGAACGAATTATTAATTACTAACTAAGTCATATAACTAAACATCTGTCCATACCGACATAACTATAAATTCCTAACTAATTCATCTAACTAAACATCTATCCTTACTTACATGCATCAGTTACTCATTCCTAACTAAGTCATCTAGCTAAATAACTATTATTACTCTATTTAATCTGATTACTATATTACATATTTAACATTTAAATACTTACAAAAAAAAATTAGTACCTGATGAAATGCAGATCTCCTTCTCTCCCTCTCCCTTTCTCCCCCTCCTCCTTCTCCTTCTCCTTCTCCTCCTCTCCTCCTCTCTGTTTTTTTTTTTCGCTCGGTGGTGGCTCGAGTGGAAGCGCGCAGCGCGCGCTTTATATTAGCGTTGTCATCGCCGCCGCTCAAACAATGACAGAGTCCTCGCTCGTCGTTTCAAATGGCGACAGTCTGTCGCTATTTAAATTGGCGACAGAGGTGACGGTTGCTCTTTGTCGCCATTTGAAATGGTGACAGAGAGCCTGTCCCTATCTGAAACGGCGACAGGCTGTCTGTCGTCTTTTGAAATGGCGACAGACTCTCTGTCGCCATTTGAAATGGCGACAAGTGGGTAGTTTTGTAAAAAAAAATTCAGTATATTATTTTTGTAAAATAGAATAAAAATAGTATTGTTTAAAAAAATTCATCGTAAAATAGTTTGTTATTAATATGATTCAGATGCAAAGCAATATATTTAGGGACTTTCGAATTAAACATTAGTTATTTGATTTCTAACTGTCATATTATTGGGATTAGCACATTAAGTAATCTACCTCATTTTTATGTCTAATTACTAGATGCAAGCAAGATCTCAATATACATATATATACATATATACGCTTATACTTTTCATACTAAATTTCAACCTATTTGCATAATTCATTATTAGTTCAATATTTTTACTTAGCTTGACATTATTCTGCCATTATTCTGGAAATAAATACATTTAAAACTCTTTTCTTAATCATTAATCATTATAGCATAGTTACCAATAATATTAACCTTCAATAGAAAAGACATAGAACAATTAGTTTTCCAAATATTTTTGTAGAGATGGGTTCATAGTAGAATGAAGCTCTTAATACAATTGGTTCCAAACAATATTAACCTTATTTGCAAAATTTCTATACTTAATCTATTTTCATATGTGCTATTCACCTTTATATTAAAATATTCTTCCGAATTAGTTTTTAAGAATATTTTTGCATATTCTGAAATTTCTTGATTTTAGATGAATTTAGAAATTGGTTTCATCTCATTTGGATTTCAAATACGAAAGATATTCAAGTTTGAACTTTTAACCGATTCAAAAATCAATGGAAATAGCGAAATACGCTTTCACTATGCTGAAAGCGTCTTTTCACTTCGCGCCGTCATGCACGCATTCAAATTGTCACAACCGCTGACATCTCGGACCCAGCCATCAGCGACTCACGGTGAAATCGCGGTGAGCCACTGACATGTCGGGCCCGCATGTCATTTGGCCGAGACAGAGCTCGAGGCTAAGCTCGCCATCGGCGAGGATCCGGCGGTGCTCCGGTCCGGCAGATGGCACGGCTAGCATGAGGGCACCATTGCGCATCTAAGGGTGGTACCCATTCCTACCGGCGAATTGCCGTACCATCTCGCCACCGTGGACCTGCGGCGGCGGAGGACGCGGCGTGCCGCGCCGGCGATAGAAAGCCTCTCCGACGGAATCGGTTCCAGTTCTAGCATCAGGGAACCCTAAGCAATCCATTTTTACTAAGTGACAGCAAAGGGGAGTGTCGGGTTAGCTCACTACCGATCACCGGTTTCGGAGAAGAAGGGGGCGTAGCGGCGGCGGAGCTACGGTCGGAATTTCCTAAAAGCAACAGAGGGGTTTTGATTCATGAGAGTTGGTGATGCTATAGCAGAAAGCAATCGAGGAATGGGTGCTCATACCACCTTCAATCGGTCATGAACCGAGAGTTAGGGTTCTTCGGCAAATTCGGGAAAAACGGAAATTGGCGATGTAGGGTGAAGTAGAGTGAATGAAACTTGAGGAGTTTTTATGAGCACTATCTAGCGATCATACTACGGTATTTATAGATAGAGGGAAGTGCTGTAGGCGAGCCAACACCTGGTGTAAACTCAGTTGAGTTTTGCGGCGCCAGAACAGGAGAAGTAATGGGCCAAATCGCGTGAAATCAGGGCTAGGACGGTGCGTGGCAAGTTGGGCAGAGGCGGTTTCCTTGGGAGGCGCGAGATTGCTGTGGTGGCACGAGTTACAGCCGGCGGAAACGGCTTCGGTCACGCACAAGCTCAGCTGCGAGGGAGGAAGAAGAAGGCGGTGGGTGAGGCTGACAGGTGGGACCACACAGTGAACCGGGCCCGCGCGTCAGAGAGAGAAGAAGAGAACTCCAGCTTGAACTGAAAATGGAGCTGGATTGATTCACTGAATCCGTTCCCTATCCAATCGGCAAATTAATTAGAAATTTACTGGGTGTACCTCAGCTAGTTTAGGATCTACCATAAAAATTTCACACCTACTTGACGCGTGAGGAAATTACAATAATTCTGACAGTGCACTGTGCACATATTTCTACATTCTGTTTTACATTTATTAAGATACTTATATCTTACTCAAAAATTTGTAAACTTTTTGAGAAGGCTTCCTATATTCACTTTATACTCCTGTAAAAATTTTGGTTTCAGATTCTTGACAGATTATTTAATAAAATTCTTAAATTTAAAATTCCAGATTTTTAACCATTCAGTTTATGAATTTTTATAAATATCTAACCTAAATATCATCTCCTGATATTTTTATTGCAGATGACTCTATCCAGGGAGAAGATAATTTAAATATTTTCCCATCGAAATTATGATCATTATATTTTCTGACATTTTTACTATTACTAGTCTTGTTTCATTAATTACCTTTCTTTTCATCATTTAATATTTTGTCTTAATTTTAAAAATTATATTTTGAGTTCTGGATAGCTCCACGAATTTTTACAGCAATGTTTCTTATTTATTGTTTCACAAATCTTTTCCTATTACTTAAGTAATGGTTGATTGATTAGGAAAAAGAATTTTCCTTACAAGCAATAATCAAGAAAATTCATAGAAAATTCAGAAAAATACAGAGAAACACAAATTAAATTTTCTTAAAATATATTATTTAAATTTTTATTATTATTCATTTTTGAGGATGTTACACTTTCGTAATCGTGTAATGTTTATGTGAACTTAATGAAGCTATATATTATTTGAAGAGTTTAGTTGTGCATTTAATTATCATTAAATCCTTGTTTTTCGTCATCACTAAATGTAAAGATTGCTTTCAGATGCATATGATCTTGTCGTTTTTGGGCACGAGGACCGGAGCGTTCCCAAGCTCATAGACTAAAGTGTTCCCGAGCATGTGGTCTTGGGAGTGTTTGGGTGTGTGATTTGAAGACTTATATTGTTATTGTTCTTGTCCTTGTTATTATAAAAATTCTTATCAATATTATTTAATAGTAGTGTTAATTGTTTAAGTATGCTCGCTGAAATTATGGTTAAAGTCATGATAAAAGTTATGAAAGTAAAGAGTGGTAATATCTTTAGCACAAAGAGTGCTAGGGTGTTACAAAGGATACGAGGACTCTAAAGATTCGAAAGGGTTTGAGAGAGCGACAATCCATTATTATTTTTTGAGGTTGTACTTTAATGAATTTTTTGCGTCGTCGTGGTTGCTTTATTGCCATTTTTCAATTCTATCTACAAGATTTATCTTTTTTATTCTTAAGACTATGCAGAAGATCGCTAAACATAACAAGGACACTAGAGCATAATACAGTAGAAATTTGCCAGGCTACAAATTTTTCGTGGTCTCCGTCTTAGACTTGATAGGTACCTCCGTTAATCAATTACTGCATTCGTCCTTCGTTGCCCCAACCAAAAGTTGATTGATTGAATTGATGAAGACTCGAAATCAGGTAGGTTTCGTCTTAGACTTGATAGGTACCTCCGTTAATCAATTACTGCGTAGCGTCCTTCTTCGTTGCCGCAACCAAAAATTGATTGATTGAGGGTAGGATGTCATACTACCGTACATAAACCTAGGAGGTTTCTCTGTCGCTCGTGCTATCCACGTCGCGCTTTGTCGGTTGTGGCTGCGTCGTGAGTCGCCGTGTCGCTCGCATAAACAGTAGTAATAACTCATACGCGGACGAAATGGAGCGCAGGAGGCTGCCCACGTCACCGGTTTTGCGAGAAAATCCTTCAAAAAATATGTAATCGCGGAAAGGTCCCTCCACCGTTTTTTTTGCAAAAAGGACCCTATAAATTTCGAAATCGCAAACAAGTCCTTCTACGGTTATTTTGCAAAAAGAACCCTATAATTCTGCAAATTCGACTCAAACACAGTTCTTTCGACCTGAAAGATTCAAAAATCGCGAACAGGTCCTTCTATCGGTTATTTTTCAAAAAAATCCCGTAGTTCCACAACTTCAACACGTGCGCTGGTTCTTTCGACCCGAAAGATTTGGAATTGGGTTTAGGTCCGGTTATTTTGTAAAAAAAAAATTATTCTTCCACAAATTCAACATGAACACCGATTCGGACTAGATTTTACGTACAACAAAAAACAGCTGGTAAAGGAACTTAATAAGAACAGAATTACGGATGAACAACTGCATCCATCAAAATCAGAGTATCTATCTTTACTCACATCTGAGTACATTTTAGTAGAAATTTATGAGGCTATGCAATGGCGGAGCTAGAAAACATTATATGAGGGTGTATACTTCACAGATAAAACTGTTATAATCTTATACAATAATTTCGGAACATCACTAATCCAACATGTATATTTGAAATTTGCTAAAAATACAATACAAATAGTTTTAAGGTCTTAAAAATTCCAAACCACTAAAATTAGAAACAATTCAACAACAAATTTAACATATTGACGAGATGATGTTTTAGCATTTTTAAAATTTTTAGGGTATGCCACCTCTAGATCTACCCCTGATGCTATGGATTTCTCTTCGGGGTCTATCTTTGTAGGCTTTGTAGACATGCTAATTGAAGCGCACTCACGCGTGTACGCATATGTATTGTTGTGTGGCTACGTTTGCTCTGACGGAATAAAAACAGCTAGCGAAGTATTAATAGTTTATCAATTACATAGTAGCGTTCTACTTCGTTGCGGCAACAAAAAATTGAAGGCTTCGTTTTTCTAGCACGTACGGGGAGCTTGATAGCAACTGCTACCGAGCACGCAGAGCACATCACGAGAACTCCTTCTAAGCTAGAGGAGTAAGCCAGTGAGGTGAATCTGGCCTACCACGAGCATAAAAACCTACCGAACGTGACATATATTATCTGTCTTATTTTTTTTTAGTAAATGATATTTTTATAAATTTATTTGAAAAAGACTAATTTTTTTTTAAAAAAAAGTTACGATAGGCCTAGAAAAGCTGGAAATCCGACTGGATGATTCGTTGATTCAATTCAGTCGGTTTTGTGGCAGGAAGTGAACCTCTTCTGCATAACGTGCCCTCCGCTCCTATAAAGGGCACCTACTAGGTTGCCTGCATGTCCACTCGCTCGAGGTACTACTAACCAACAGATACAACGATCGATCGGAGCCATGTGGAGGCTAAAGATCGGCGAAGGGGGAGGCCCGTGGCTGCGGTCGCCCAACAACTTCCTCGGCAGGGAGGTGTGGGAATTCGACCCGGACGCCGGCACGCCGGAGGAGCGCGCCGAGGTTGACAGGCTCCGCCGCGAGTACACACAGCGCCGCTTCACGCACAGAGAGTGTGGCGACCTCCTCATGCGTACGCAGGAACGTACATCAAAACAATGCTATCTGTCAGACACTTGCATGTTTCCTTTCCATGTTCTTACTCGTTATTACACAGTATGTGAAGCTAATTGCCAATTTTATCTATCTTCCTGAGATTTTTTCAAATAGGACAACAATTCTCGACGTAATTAAGGATGTACTGTTTTCAGAACGCCAACTAACCTTACTCACTTCGATGATGATATAGGTCAAGGAACCTCGATATGGAAATGATAATTTGAGTGTTTCCTCGCTAAATCATTGTTGAGGATGCCGTCTAGTTGTGACAAGTGACAGCACTTCCTTGCTTTCATAGTTTCATGCTCGTGAAAGTCTATGTCATCACATACACTAGGTGTCATCCCATTCACCCCTCTTTTCTAGCTCATTCTCTTGCTCTCAAACTAAATATAGTTTTTTTAAAGATTTTCCTTAAATTTTTGAATAAGAAATATTTTTTATTATTATAGAAAGTTTTAAATCGAAACTTTTCGAACCGAAAGTTTTCAAATTGAAAATTTTTGGAGTTAACACTTTTCAATTTGAAATATTTCGAGTTGATACTTTGTAATTTGGAAATTTTCGATTTAAATTTTTTTTTTAGTTGAAATTTTCTGAGTTTAAACTTTATAATTTGAAATTTTCTGATTTACATTTTTTTGAGTTGAAACTTTCAACTCTGAAATTTTTTTAAAATTTTTTGAGTTGAAACTTTCTAATTTAAAATTTTTCATGTCGAAACTCTCTGAGTTGAAATTTTTTCATTTAAAATTTTTTAATTTGAAAATTTTGAATTGATTTTTTAGGAGTTTCAACTTCTTATTTAAATTTTCAAAGTCAAAATTTGTGTGCTAGACAAGAAGGAAGAGAGGTAGGGGAAGTGAGCAGGGAACATGGAAAGGAAAACGATGGAGATGAATGGAGAGGACAATACATAACATTTAGAAGAATGTGCCTGAATTTTCTAGTTCGAGCGTAGTCGTAGCCATCACGAAATGCTCCTATAAGACTGCACTTAATCCATAACTCCAACGGGCACATTTGGCAACTAATCACGATATGTATGCTTTTTATTTGTCATGCAAATCCCACATGGGCAGCAGGGAAAAATCACATGGCTCGCAAAAACACCAGTTCTAGTTGTTTTGAGGGTCTTCACGGAAACAGAGGTCTGGTTGTAATATTGGATGTAATCCTAGAACTCTTGGGGCGGGTTTGTTGAAAAACAGTGGAACTGGATAGAATTTTGGAAATTTCGGAGGACCTTTTCGCAGCAAAAAAGAATATAGATGTAATTCTGGGAATTTTCGAGAGGGTCTGTTCCGGAAAAAGCGGTCTTGGGCATAATTTCAGGGTGTTTTTTTAGGGCCTGTGCAGGAAAACGAACTTTGGGTTTTTCTAGGCCTTTCTGGGGGAAAAATGATGTAGGTGTAATTTTGGGAATTCTCGAGGATCTTTACACACAAAATTGGGTGTAAAACGGACCTAGATGTAATGTCGGAAATTTTTTAGAGGGGCTACTCTGACAAAAGTGGACCTAGCCGTAATATCAGAATTTCAGAGGGACTGCAAAAGCATTAGTTTTTTTTTGTTAACTTTTCTTGGAAAAAAAACCTAGATTTCAGAATTTTTGGACCGCTGGTGAGGGTTAAAATGAATTTCGCTATTTTTTTGGGCCTTTTCGGGAGAAAAAGGACTTGGATGTATTTTTTGGAATTTTTGGGGGGCCTTTTCGCAAAAAGTTGGGCGCAAAAATGGACTTTGATGTAATTTCCAAAATTTTGGAGAGAGTTTGTTCAAGGAAAAGTGGACTCGAATGTAATTTCAAAAATTGACTTTGATTTCAGAATTTTCAGACTACCTGTGAGGGTTAAAACAAAATTTTGGATTTTTTTTGGAATTTCTAGGTAAAAAATTACATGGATGTACTTTTTGGAATTTTTGGGAGCCTTTTCACAAAAACCGGGGTCTAAAACAGACATAGACGCAATTTCAAATATTTTCGAGAGGGTTTATTCGAAAAAAGGGGACCCGGACGTAATTTTAGATTTTTCGGAGACCCTATGTGAAAAAGAGACGAATTTTGGGTTTTTGGGCTTTTACGAAAAAGGGACCTGTCCGTAATTTTAAAAAATTTTAGGGACCTTTTCACAAAAAACAAGTGCCACTTGGACACGCCACACGGGACCATGTGGGAAAATCGGCTGAGTGACGCTAGTGCGCGCGGACGGGTGTGCTTGAACGCATACTTGGAGTGTCGCAGGGAGCGCCACTCCCACCGCGCCGCGTGGGCCATGGTGACCGAGCGGGGAAAAAATTATTTAGGCCATATCAAGGCGCAACGAAACCGGGCGATGTTGCAGCGAAAATCGACGTGGCTACGCACGCAGCCGAAATCCCAAGATCTAATATAAGGATTATGGGTCTTTTTCATGCTTACTTTCCATTATCTGTTGATTTGTTGTATGCTGGCTCCACATTATATTTTTTTATATAGTTTTTCAACTATTATTCTTATAATTCTTTCAACTTTTACATAAGTCTTAGAGTGTATCTCTCTTCGCAGTATGCAAGACAAAACCAGCACCAAAAATACCTTCCAGCCATCAAGCTTGAGGGTAATTCAGAAGTCACGGAAGAAATTATATTACTGGCGTTGAGGCGCGTTCTTTATCAACATTCTACTTTGCAAGCACATTCTGGATATTGGCCCGGTGGTTATAGCGGGATCTTGTTCATCCTACCTCTCATGGTACGCATTTTATTAATTGAAGTGGATATTTGCTCAATAACCATGCAAAGAAGTAAAAATTTAGGAAAAAAGAACCGGAAAGAAATTTGAGTAAGAAATGACATCACAATAATTATTTATTATGGTCAATGACAATCCTTGGATTCCAAGGATGTTATTCCCTCCTGGCCTTTCGCCATGGTATTTGTGTCATATTTTTTTTCAAAAAAAACTAAAGGGTATTCCGCGAAGTGTCATTTTCCATAATAAATGGTGGTTGTGTTGTGATTGGGTAATCATGATTGGTTGTGATCCTATTTATCTGGTTTCACATTTTAGAATATAACTGATGTATTTTTGTTTTTATTTAACTATGATGCACTGTATGGCGTTTTAAGCTGACCCGGTAGGGGTGCAAACGGAGCGGATACGGACGAATTTCGCTCATCCCGTATTCTATTCCAAATTTTTTTCGGATACAGACAGTGCCGGATTCTAATACGAATACGGATTACTTTGGTCACGAATAGTTAGTCGGATAATGCGTAAAAGCAGAAACCATACATGTCGCGCATATTAGGATCAATCAACCATATACAAAACTTTACTAGAACCTTCAAGACATATAATTGTTTCAAATTCAATAATAGTAACGAGGAAGAGCACAATTACACCTAAAGCTTATCTCCATCAGACCATCACCACAGAAAAATTTAACTATGCAGTAGTAGATAATAATTGTTATACACACTAGAAGAATTACACTGGCTGCTATGTTTGAGTATGAAGCATGAACTATGCATAGATAACAAGTGTTATATATAATAGAAGAATTTTAAGTCACTATCCTCCGGTACCAAACAAATTCATAAACACCAAGTTCCAACAACACAACCAGTGGATAACTCAAGCATAAACTCTCACTATCAGTCTATCACGCACCAATTGAACACTATGACCATGCAAGAAGCAGCAAGCCACCAATCAGGAACAAATCAAGCCGACAATGACTGTACTCTTCGCCAGCGGTGGCGGTCGAGACTCGGGAGATCTTCGCGGTGGCTGTGGAGTCTTCGCCGGCGGCCGTGCGACTCAGAGGCTCCGAACGACGCGAGGGCAAGGCGGGGCAGGGGGGCTGCTCTGGAGTATGGAGGGACGCGAAGGCGATGCGGCCGGCCGGCGGTCGTGCGACTCTGAGGCTCTGAGCTCAAGGGCGAGGCAGGGCAGCAGGGCCACTCTGCGAAGGCGAGGCGGCCGGCTGGCTGCCGTGCGATGAGAGATTGATGGTCCGGCGGCGATGATTGCGGACTGGAAGTGGAGACTGGGGAAGTGGGGAATGGGGATGGGGAGACGGCGAATCGACGATGAGACTGGGGAAGTGCGGATGGGGAGGCGACGAATCGACGATGAGACTGAGGATTGGGGAAGCAGATGGGGATTGGGGGCTTGGGAGTGGGGAACTGGGGAGTTGGCACTCGACGGCAGTCGGGAGACTCGGGACATCGGGTTGTAGCCGCCCAGGATAAGAATTTAGGGTTTCAAATCGGATAGGTATCCTGATAATAACCGGATATATCCGAATAAATATACAGTTATATCCGAATCCGACAGATAGTTGTGTTCTGAATCCGTTTCCGTATCCGAAAAAACTATCCAAATCCGTATCCGGTATCCGAAAAAAAAACCGGATAACCGAAATTACGCTCCGAATAGTATCCGAATTTATACGAACGGACGGTCGGTCGGGAATTATCAGCACCCCTATGACCTAGTGAATGTCAGAACACATGGTATGCTTGCAATCTATCTATCTAGCTTCTATATCTATACTAATTAGAGGCTTTTCTAGAAGCCTCAACATTAATCTTAGGAGGATGAAAAAGCTAGAAATTACTGCATTAATTGTGAAAAAAGAAAAAAAATAGAAATTCCCATGTTAATCGAAAAAAGAAAAAATCTTGAATATGTAATTGACGGCTATCTATATTAATTGAAGGCTCTCCTAGAAGCCTTCACATTAATCCTAAAAGGGTGAAAAAGATAGAAATTACGACATTAATTGCAGAAAGAGAAAGAAATATAGAAATTCCTACATTAATCGGAAAGAAATCTTGAGCATCTAATCAATGGCTAGATGACCATGTTATACAAAACATAAATACAAAACATGCAATCTAGTCAAATCGGACTAGAAAGAATTAATGCATGTCATAATTTAAAATTCAAGTTAAATCTATATCTATACTAATTGGAGGCTCTCTTAGAATCCCGGCCCCACGCTAATCCTAGTAGGGTGAAAACGTTAGAAATTACCACATTAATTTCGAAAAAGGAAAAAACTAGAAATTACCACAAAATTAGAAAAAGAAAAATCTTGAACATGTAGAAATCCCAGCATTTGTAACTGAATTGATGCTACCAAAATTTTTATAAACATAGTACAAAATTTGATAAGACATTGAGAAGATATGTAGTCTGTGTGCTGCACAGGTTGAAGACTATTATCACCAAAGATATCGATAATGTTCCCCACTTTCTAGTGTTAATAAAGGTATATTTTACAGTTCTAGTTCGGTTGGCCTATTTTTAAACTGAACTTTCTATTTCATAACTTTTTTAAAGAAAATTGAAGGGATATTTTATGATAGTGTTATTATCCATAATCAGTGGTGATTTTGATGTGATTGATCATTCATGGTCCTATTTCTTTGGTTTCACATTTTGCGACATAACCAGAGTATTTTTTTCTACTTATTTAAATACGATGCATTATAGTCCCTTACGCTGACATAGTGAATGTTAGAACACACAATGTGCTTGCAATATCACTAAACATTTTGTTCCCCACTTTCTAGTATTAATAAATGTATATTTTATACTTCTGGTTCGGTTGGTCTAATTTTAACCCAGAAGCTGAACTATTTTTTTAAAAGAAAATTGAAGGGATATTCTATGAGTGTTATTATCCATAATAAATGGTGACTGTGATGTGATTGATCATTCGTGATCCTTCGTGATCGTATTTATTTGGTTTCACATTTTTGCCACATAACCGGAGTATTGTTTTTGTACATATTGAAATACGATGCATTATAGCCTCTCACAATGACCTAGTGAATGTTTGAACTCACAATAAGCTAGCTACATCACTAAACATATTGTTCCCCTCTTTCTAGTACCAATAAAATATATATTACACCTCTGCTTCGATTGGTTCAATTTTAACCCTAAACTATTTTTGTCATAACTTTTTTAAGGAAATCTGAAGGGACATTTCATGACAGACAGTGTTACTATCCATAATAAACGGTGATTGTGATGTGATTAATTAGTCATGATTCTTCGTGGTCCTATTTCTTTGGTTTCACATTTTTGCGATCGATGTGACCGAAGTAGTTTTCTATATTTATTGAATACGATGCATTATGGCCTCTTACGTATGCTTCTAGTATATTTTACACCTTTGCTTCGGTTGGTGTCTAATTTTAACCCTGTAGTATTAACTAGATGCGTCGTGGGCGCGGCAGCCGTAATGCCTGTCCATGCGGGTTTGGAAAAAAATCCGGTTCATGCGTTGTGCGGGAAAAAACAAATTTTGGTTTCTTGGAGGGGCTTTCCCGCTGAAAAGGTGGCATGGATGTAATTTGGAAAATTTGGTACAAATTTAAGAATTTTTAGGGGACTTTCTGCAAAAAAAAAAAAGAAATCTTTGGGGGGCTTACCTATGAAGAAAGGGACTCGGATGTAGTTTTCGAGATAAATTTTGTAATTTTCGCAACACGTACCTGTGTCGATCCCCCCAAAAAAATCCGGCTCCGTACATATAGTTTAGCTATTTTACACGAATTGAGAATGAAAGTGTAAATGAGGTATTATGCATGCATGGGTTAGCCCCACAGTTGGCTAGACTTAACAGATTTAAGGCCACGGTATTAAAGATGGTGACCTCAACTTTCACTGCATGATCGTGTGTGCGTATGGACCTATGGAGAGAACGCAGCATAGAAATGTGCCGAGAGATGGTTTTGAGTATTTGTCGTGAATGCTTATGCTAGTGGGAACATCAGCCCTTAAGAAGGTGAATGTAATACCTCCGACCTGTTATTGTGGTGGTCAATGCGACCCATGTGAAGTTTTGGTAAGATTAGTTCTACGATATTGTTTATCTCAACGAAGTTGTAGTACCATATAATGCTTATAAGGTCCGATTTTAGCACATTTAGGTTAACTTTTTACATGAAGTGAGGATATAAGTGCAAGCAGGGTAATATGCAGCATAAGTCTAGCCCATAGTGGGCGTGGGCTAGGATTTGAGAACATTTTTTACAAGCATGTTACATATGTGACTAAAGGATTATTTTTTATTTAATTAAATACCATGTAATAGAGCATGTACAATAGTTGAGACGACGGGTGTCTATATACTCCATGCCATCTAAAGACAAATAAAAGACAACTTCTACAATGAATTATTTCTTAAGATTGTCTCTATGAGATCATACAATCATTTAATTATGGGACTTAATAGCCCAATTTATTTACTCTCTTGGGTTTCTCCCCCAACTACAAAGCTAACTAGCTAGTTCTCACCCTTATCAATCTACAGCCAAGCGACAGCACAAGATGAGAGCATCAGTTTATCTGCACGTCTAACGACTACCGCCATGCATCCCAAGTGTAGAAATAATCTAATGCTAATAAATTCATTGCAGAGAGCTTAATCATATCATGTAGTGTAACAAAGCTATGCTTAGATATGGAACCGTCCGTGATGAGGAAATATCACAGACGATTTTAGACTAGAATAGTCTGTGATGATTCCTCATCACAGTCGATTCTAGTCTAAAGCCGTCTGTGATATACCTAGAACCGAGAAGGACAGCTAGCGGCGGCGGCGGTGGCAGAGCACTACGCACGGGAGAAATTTGGGTAGGCTAAGTAACAAGTGTTAGCGTTTATATTAGTAGTCTACTTTGATTCGGACCCTAACTCAGATTAGGCTCCTGTTAGCACTAGACTCGTCCATACTTAGAACATTAGGCCCAATTAACATTAATATTAAAAATTTTATCTTATTAATTCATACGTAAAATTTAGGGATGTCATATGTCCTCTTATTTCCAGCACGTATGAATACGCGCGTGCACACGGCATGACCGACATTCTTTTATTCCTACTTTCTTTCATTTCTTGCTACCTTAAGACTTAGAGTCACACAGAACGAGGTTTGGGGTACTACAACATGTATGTCTTTTTTTTTTTTTTTGCTAATGTGACATCACGGTCAGAATCCACCAGCGGCCTACACACAAGCGCACACACGAATACTAAAGATCCACCTATCAACACAAAAAGAAACATAAGCTAAAGATTATCTTTCTAGGTCTTAAAAACATTTCAATGTTTGTATATTATTGAAGCCTCTGTCTCATCTTCGAACATGATTTAGATTTGTTTTTATAAAAGGGTTTCCATACCATGATTCTCAACTGTATTTCCCTAAGGGACAACTATTAATTACAATATATAAATAGTGTTACTTCAACTGTTCATTTTCGTTACTTGTAAACTTCAATTCACTAGTTCCGGCTATGATTTCATACCAACATCCTCATAACCATGCTTTGATTTGGGGGCATACAAATGTTACATTCACATTACTGCCATTTTTTCTATCTCCTTCAGATATTCGGTTTACATGTAACTGGATCACTTAATGATGTTCTGTCATCAGAGCATATGCGTGAGATATGTCGTTACATCTACAACATCCAGGTATGCTTGGCAATGTTTTCTTATGTTTTCATTCTAATAAACATTTCTATATAAAAATCAAAGTATAACAAATTTTATACAAAAATGTAATACATGTAGAATGAAGATGGTGGGTGGAGCACACACACTCTTGGCCCGAGCTCCATGTTTGGCTCATGCGTAAACTACGCTACCTTAAGGCTCCTAGGCGAGGAGCTTGGTGGAGAGAATGATGCATTATCCAAAGGGCGTGCTTGGATTTTATCTCATGGAAGTGCAATTGCAACACCACAGTGGGCAAAGATATATCTCTCCGTATGGATTGTGATAAAATAAATGACAAGAACTAAAATTTAAGCTATCACCATGAAAAGTGAAATGAGATTTGAACCTAATCCTAATTACATGAGGTTCTTTGAATAGATTGCCAATGCTTCTTGTTTTAGATTTACCATATTAATTACTCATTTTATCTTGAATATCATGGAAACGTTATCGACTAATCTGACAGAACAGTTGTTACCTTGTGCCTCCTTAATGATATAATTAACCTTCATTCGTTCACCATTTGAGTGAAATTAATTCAAGCCAAACTTCTTTTTAACCAAAGGTAATCGGTGTGTACGATTGGTCAGGGAATAATCCAATTATTCCTGAATTATGGATGGTTCCACATTTTCTTCCGATTCATCCAGGTATTTGCTCCGAATCTCGCACTAGCTAGGAAAACAATTTGACATTTTGTTAGAGAAAAATTATCCCCATCCTGTATTTTTTTTGTTCTTCTATTATGTGTTTACTTTTTTATGTCTGGCAAATATGTTCAAATCAATTCATCCAGGTCGAGTCTCGACAACAATTTGACATTTCTTAGAGAAAAACTCTCCCATTGCTGTATTTTTCGTGCTATTTTTATGTCTCGCAAATATGTTCAAATTAATGCATGGATGTACTTATTTTTTATGCATGGATCGATGTACTTTATGCCTACACATTGAAGTAAAATTTGTTGTTTTTAGGGAAATTTTGGTGCTTTTGCCGGATGGTTTACATGCCAATGTCTTATATTTATGCGAAAAAATTTGTTGGGCCCATCACTCCAACTATATTAGCAATAAGAGATGAGCTTTACAATATACCATACAATGAGATCAATTGGAACAAGGCTCGGAGTTCATGTGCCAAGGTATGTTACTATATCCTTTGAATCTCTACAACTGTACTGATTCTAGATATAATCCTGTTTCTATGCATATCTATGATTATTGTTGAGCGAGCCATTAGGGAGAATTTTCTATCTACCACTACAATGTTGTTTAGTTTTGAAACTACCTTCAGCACACTTTCGTTATTCGTTTTGTGTTGCTGAGACATGCACCTAAGGAGAAATTGCCACACTTTTGTTATTCGTTTTGTGTTGCTGAGACATGCGCCTAAGGAGAAATTGCCAAACTTTCGTTATTCGTTTTATGTTGCTGAGACATGCGCCTAAAGAGAAATTGCCACCGAAGCGAGCCGAGGAGCGGAGCAAATTTTGTATAGCCCCTTAATTTGGAGTTGCATTGTGTAGGCATATTTTGAAACTTACATAAGAGAAGAGGTCACGGGATCAAATTTCCCAAAATAAAGATACAACTCACCCGACATATTGTTCCACTAGCACACATAAGTACATCACAAATGGTTAAAAATTGTATTAGGAGACGGTTAGTGAACCATCTGCAAAAAAGAGTTAGTGATATGATTTTGGGATTGTCTGTGATAAAAAAAATACAGATGGTTCATTATCAACAAACTGACAGTGCATAGTAAATATCATAGAACATTGCTTATTAGAGAACCGTCTGTGATTAGTAACTAACTATCACAGACGGTTAGTTACATTCAAGCCGTTTGAGATAATGACGCATCACAGATGGTTCAGGAGAAAGAACCGTCTGGTATTCTTTCTAATCACAAATGGTTATTACTGTAAAACTATATGTGATTTGTATTTTTTAAAAATATTTTTTCTATTTTACGGCTAGCCTCAAGAATCACGCTAGTCAAGCCCTCTCTACAAATGACACAAACATATAGATAACATGACAAGTATTCACAATTCACAACACAAACACATAACAATAAACAGTTCAAAAACATTTCAAAATGTACACAATTTACATTTAGAAAAAATCACATGGCAATTAATCTATAGTTACATGAATAAATGTTCCTAAGAATTGTCTGAGCCCCTAAACTCGCCTTTGCAATGGATCACATCAGCAAGGAAGAATGCGGCGAGCTCTCCTTGAACCATCTCGAGAGCGTTCGGGGGAAAGGTAGATGTGGAGAATTTAACATCCTGTCGCAAGAAAACATATTTGTTACTGAAGAGTTTGAATTGCGAAGAATGAAATATAGACAAATTGATGCAATTAGGATTGCATACCTTGGATGTATCAGGCCGGTGAGCATCAATGAGGTTGTACATGTGGTACATCCTGTAGAAGCCACATGAATGTTCTTTTAGCTGCTGATGGTACTACAAAAATACAATATAATTTTGTCAGTTGGAGGGACATTAGGATAAATCTTTTCGTCCGAAATGTAGCATGTACCCGAAAGTCCATCACATGCAAGCGATTGTAGCCCCGCTCCATTATGTGTCTCCCTCCATGGTCGTTGTAATTCTTGAAAGCCCTGTGTACATTAATTCTCGAAAGACACTTTTTAAGTAATGGAAATGTAGATGGGAGACAATTGCAGTTAACAAGGGAAAAACATGTTTACCTATTAAGTATATTTTGCAAAGGTTGAAAGTCGTGCTTACTACTCAACATGGAATCAAAGTAGTAAACTTGGTTATTTCTTGGTACGATCACTACTACACGTACCCACATCATAAACAGTTCACAAACCACATCACAGACGGTTTTATGAACCGTCTGTATCGAAGTTTCAGTGATGACAATAGGTCATCACAGACGGTTTTCCAACCGTCAGTGAAAAAACTCATCACAGACGGTTCCAATTTGGAACTATCTGTGAAGAGCCACACGTCACAGACGGTTCTAAATTGGAACCGTTTATGAAGAGCCCCACATCATAGACAGTTATAAATTGGAACAGTATATGAAGAGCCCCACATCCCAGACAGTTCTAAATTGGAACCGTCTGTGAAGAGCCCCACATCAAAGACGGTTCCATATTTAGAAGCGTCTATGATGTTGATTTTCTATTTTTTTACTAAATTTTGATTTATTGGCTAGCCTCAGGAAATGCTAGCCATGCCCTTTGAAACAAAAGACAATACAAAGCATCACCAGCATTATTATGACATACATTTTAGAAATGAGTTCGGATCACATATGAACATACAGCGCATCCATTTTAGAAATCAAATCTGATCACACATTACAATGTAGAGTGCATCCATTTCAGAAATCAACTCACATATACAAAAACCAATTGAATTCAGAGCTACAAATGACAAATTCACAGCACAAGGTTACTTAGTAGGTCAGCCTATTCCATCGCAGATCCAGCGTATTGCCAAGCCTATCGATGGGAAGAGTAAAGTCTTGCGTGTATATATAAATTGATAAGTGGTGACAATTGTTGCAAGATTGACAAACCTCTATGACATTGGTCTTCTATGAACCAACGAGGAGTGCCATGTTGTGGCAAACATAGAATCCACATAAGTCAATGCCCTTTGGCTGCTGGTGGCACTGCCAAAATATAATAGGTTAATTAGTTCCGAAGGTATTATTATGGAGTGTGAAGAATTATTGCGTACTATCAGATACCGAAAAGTTAAAAGCATGCTTTAGAGTTGCTGGGCCCTTTTTGTGTGGCCCCCACGAGATTTGTAGACACCGAACGACGTGTCAAGTAAATCTTTGATAGGCGTCAAATCGTGGGTGCCGCCCTTTTTGGAATCAAGGTAAATTACCCGATTCTGTCTTGGTATAATTACGAGAAGAACCTAGTGAAACCTACTTAGGTATGTCGCCATGGTCATTGAACCTAACTTCGAGGTGTGTTATATAGTACAAATAACCAAGTATAGCAATTGGACGAAGCTCTTACCTTATATTCCTCAGATTCGCTACAAATTCTTCAAACCTCCTATCGTTGTTTCTCCACTGGGTGGAATCAGTAGGGTGCATTATCATTTCATCGTTCTTACGCTCATCTGAGTGCCACCAAAGAAGTTTTGCCTCTTTTGGGTTCGCAAACAAAAGCTTCAAACGGGGAATTACAAGCAGATACCACGCCACCTTAGCAGGAGGTCCTTTCTTCACCTCGATGCCCTCGATGTCATCTCTGATCTATATTTACGCTTGTACCGGGATGTATTGCACACCGGACATATATGCAAGTTTGCTTACTCTTTGCGGTGGAGGATACAGTCGTTCGGACAGGCATGTATTCTTTTTACTTCCATTCCCAAGGGACAAAGAAAATTCTTGGCTTTTTAGGTGGCTGTGGGCAACTCATTTCCCTCCGAAAGCATGTTCGCTAATAGACCTAACAGCGCTGTGAAACTCTTGTCGGACCAACCGTTGCTTGCTTTTAATTTCAGCAGTTCCAGCACGGATGATAACCTTGTGTATTTGGACTTGCAGTCCGAGAACAAAGGTTTCTCCTAGTTGTCCATCAAACCCCGGAATTTTAAATACTCCCGCTCATCACGGTTTCCTTCTGCATCCCGCAGCATCTGATCCAGATTTTCATCATGAAACCTATCCTTATCGAAAGCATTGTCGATATCATCCGGAGTATCATTGACTTCGTCGACGATGTTAGTACTACTTGCTTCCTGCATAATCTGCTCTTCACCGTGACTGGTCCAACATGTATACCCTCTTTTGAAACCCTGTACAATCAAGTGTGCTTCGATCTGCGTTGGGTTTCGAAACATCCTCATATTCTCGTAGTCAATGCATGGACAAGGCATAAATTCCACCCCCTTATTCAACATATCTTCCTCTGTAACTCTTCTAAAATCGGAGACACCATTAATGTACTCTGCGCTCGCACGGTCCTCAGCGTACATTTAGCTTCGGTCCATCTACACTACGTATGTAAATATAGGTGTTAAATAATGAATTAAGTACACTAGGAGTGCATATGCACACATATGCTACATATAAGCTACATTTAAACTTGCCGATTAACTTATATAGCTTCTTACATCACAGAGAACAAATGGATATATATACATATGTAAGCTACATTTAAACTCGGCCTCCTCAATTCTCTCTTTACATAGCTATCTACATCTTGAGTATAATGCAATTAGAACCAATTACTACTTTAGATCAAAAAGAACAAATGGACCTACAGCAAGCTAGATCAAAGCCATCTTCAATTCCCTCTTTACCAAGCTATATGTATATACCTTGAATATAATGTAATTACAACCAATTATTATCCTAGATCACCTTCCTTTAAGTAATTATCTACATATTGAGTATAATGCAATTACAACCAATTACTACTTTACATCACAGAGAACAAATGGATCTACACCAAGCTAGATCTAGAAACCATCTTCATTTCCCTCTTTACCAAGCTAGGTTTATATACTTTGAATATAATGCAATTACAACCAATTATTAGCCTAAATCACCTTCCTTTAAGTAACTATCTACATATTGAGTATAATGCAACTACAACCAATTACTACTTTACATCACAAAGAACAAATGGATCTACACTAAGCTAGATCTAGAAACCATCTTCATTTCCCTCTTTACCAAGCTAGGATTTGAACCAATTACTAACCTTAGATGACTAAGAACTGAAGGATCTACAATCACACCACCAAATCCAGGGTATCTTTCCCCCAGATCGCCTCTCAATAGCAGCCACCTCAAAAATAACTCGGGAGGTCAGGGCTCTCTGTACTTATTTCCTAAAATGGTCATCATAGAAAGTTTTTGGCTAAAAACCGTCTGTGATGAGGAGAACATCATAGATGGTTTTAGCCAAAAATCGTCATTGATGTCCCCGACCTCATCGTATACAGTTTTTTGCAAAAAAATCGTTAGTGATGACCCCTTATCACAGACGGTTTTTGAAAAACGTCTGTGAAGAGCCGTCTAATATATGTCTTTCTGTAGTAGTGGATGACCAAGACAATACAATAGAACCTACATGTAGCGCGTCATGAAGACATCTCACATAGGTTTAGAATATCTCTACGAATAAAGTAATGAAAAAAGCAACTCACATCTGATTGTACACTGCAAGTATGTACTCCTTGTTCGACCTGAGATTACAACGCTCGTGTTATGTAATCGACAATGAAGTTTCCATCTTGTTTTATTGGCTCCTTGGCAATGAAGCCAGGGTCCAGGAATTCGACCAGTTCCCATCTTTGTGCTACAAAACAAATGATGGACCAATTGATATTATACATTTATTCGTACAAATAATGTATTGGCCAGTAGGCATAGGATGATAGGTACTTACAACGTCTAGGACCATAGGATTGAGATGTCGAGCTTAATGAGGTTGAAGAGCTGAAATAAGTCCTCGTAATACACTGGAAAGCACCCTGCTTCGTGGTTTAAATGGTCCTCTAAAAATTTGACCATGAAACTAGAAACAGCATTTGTCTTGTTGGCCTTCTGTATGTACCATCCATACAAAGCATGGCATACCATTCCAAGAGTGCCTAGGACCTAGTCGGGAACAAGGGGCTTTCCTAATGTGAATTTCAATGGTCCCTAGGACTTCGGAGGATCCTTTGGAGGCTTGTTCTTAGTGGATTTGCTCTTCTAGGAACCCCAATGACTGCCGCTGTGACTTATATACATTAGCAGGAGGAGGGGACGCTTGCCGAGGTGGCCGAGGGGTCGGTTCCCATGGTGGAGGAGGGTTCGTTTGCTAAGATGGAGGAGGGCTCGGTGATTGAGGTGGGGGGCTCGGTTGCTAAGGTGGAGGACTCGATTGGTAAGATAGAGGAGGATATGATTGACGTGTTGGCGGAGTTAGTTGCTGGGGTGGAGGAGGAGTTCCTTGCCAAGGTGGAGAAGTCGCTGCTGAGGTGGTCAGGTGCTCCTTGTAGGAGACATCTCCATGTTAATGACAATGTCCTTCTTGGGCCACTACATGAACATGTGGGTGGCCTCCTCAAGCGTTGTCACCTCATCGTTCGACAGCTTCTCCAGCAGGATGGTCATGAAAGGTTCATGCATAGTATCCACCTCAACCTTTGCTAACCCAGCCGCTAGAGGGGTATCGTGGACCACCGTCCCTATTGAGCATGGAAATACAAACTCACATCTAGCCTCGACTGGAGAGGAGACGTTAATGCGGTGCTGAATCCTACATGAGGCATATGTCTGAAAAATAGTTCACAATTACGGTGATATTAGTACACGGAATCACACAACAGGATACATTTTCACAAGGAAACCAGACATTACCTGCAAATAGTCGATTGTATACTAGGCATTGTCGTCTTGCAGTGGTACGAACGCACAACTAATATGGCAGACACTAGGGTTGAATTGAGGAGTGTCCCTTGCGGCCCGGGGCTGACTAAGTGCTTCAAGCCTCGCATGCATTTGAGCCAGCTGGAGCTTGAACTCGGTGTTATGCTGCTCCATCTCTGATCGTATCTCCGATCGGAGCTCCCTTTTTATCCACTCATGCAAGGACCTCTTCCTCCTCGCTTCTAGGCTTTTGGGGAAAACATCCCTCCAAGGGACCGTAAAACCCAGCCCTCACACACAGTCGGGGTGCTCCTTGTTTCCCAATGTCATTGAAAGGGCATCTTTTTCCCCCACGGCCTGGAAAGATCCTTGTGATTGCTTGACACTCAAATCCTCCTACAACAGGTTAGATATTATTTCATTAGGATTCAAAGCCGACCATGCGATGGTCTTACCATGGTAGATATGCTTACCAGTTGTTTTATGAAGGTCTCGTCAGTAGGGTTAACAACTGAGATAGTCCCCGATGAGGTCGTCCTCATTCTTGCTCACACCCAATTGGGGGCTCGCTTGTCTGTTATCCTCATGAAGGGCACGGATGTCAACACTTGTTTGTCCTCCTCGTCCTACTTCCTCCATGAAGCAATCTTCCCCACATACCAACCGCTGCCTAGATAGTGCGGTGGGTGTTCTATGCTTTGATAGCTTTGTTTCTTGCACAAAGCGCCTGAAACTCAAGTGTCCTCTTCATGCTCAAGAACTACTCCCATGCTGTCGGAGTAACGAAAGGGTACTCCTTGAGTGGGCTTGTCGACTTGATCACATACTCAGTGACAAGTGTGCTCTTGAAGGTCTCCTAGGCCTTGCCCATTTACAGCAAAGACCATTGGTGCACACGGCGCTCGAACTACTTGGGGATCACAAAGGCTACCTTGATCTCTGCCCAAAGCATTTCCTTGTCATCCTCCATGACGGCCTTGCATGTAGGGATGGTGATTGATACCTATTCCCTTGCAAGTATGTCGCACGTGGTTCGGAACACAACAGATGTGTTCTTTGGAGCTATCAGGATCCTAGTCGAGCTGAACTCCTCAATGACGTGCTTCCTCCCCCCAGGCGAGACCTTGCATGTCGATCGGCCCCTAAGCATTCGAATTTATGCTGGGTCACTTCGTTGGGTGCAACACTCTGGCCCAACATGACATCCATACCCCGCTCGACATATTTGACTATAGGCAAGAAAATAGCATAACTAAAACACACTACAGATACAAAATGGTCATATGTACAGGCTATATATTAAGCTAGGTATGATGCAATGAAAATATAGTTGTCTTGTAAAATTTGAGAGTTATGTATCAATGTTTCATGTGCCTAGCATTCAAATTAATAGTTTATGTTGTAAACAATTCAAATTAAATGAACTAACATGTTTTATTTTTAGTGTTTAGGATTTAGGGTTTTAGTGTTACCTTGAGTTCCCTAGCAAGAATGTGACCATTGCCAACCTAAAAATGGCTAACATGTGTAGGTCCTTAATCTAAATTTCTTACTCAAGTACTTTATTCTAGCTCTTATATGTGAGAACAGGTACATAACAGAATATAGGGAAAATATGTAGGAAATCTTTAAGTTATCATTTTTAAACATCATTGCCATGCTAGTTAACATGGTGACTGATAGTATACTCACGGCGACGTGGTGGAGCCGGTGTAGCGAGACTGCGATGGGGTGGAGTCAGCGGTGGGAGACAGTGATGGGGTGGTGCCAGCGGAGGGAGTGGCAGAGGGAGAAGGCGATGGGGTGGAGCTGGAGAATGGAGACGGTGATGGGGTGGCGCAGAAAGGATGGCAACGTGAGGCTCGAAGACAACAGTGATGGCAACCCTATATTTCGAGAAGAATGCACTAAGTGTGGGTGAGTGTCTGAAATGGCAGGGCAGTATGTTCAATTATATAGTGTGGGAGAGTATCTGAAACGACGGGGTGAGTATAACATATGGTTTTATGTATTAACCATCTGTGATGAGTTATATCATAGATGGCTACTGTAAACAAATCAATTGTCACACATCATAGACGGCTACGATAAAAAACCTTATGTGTCATATCCCATATGGCTACAACTGTTGAACCATCTGTGTTGGTGTTATACCATCGACGGTTTTTCAGGTTAGTCATATGTAATATTATTTTCACCACTCCAACTGACAAAGACAATGTTTCAGTAACTTGACTGAGTTGAACTTTTTCATGCTCTCGAATTTATCAAATCCCAATTGTTTTACAAGTTCTGACTTTGCTAGAATCATCTTCTTGGCCTCTCTATTCCACTTGCCACATACCTACAAAGGCGAAAAGAGTACAACGAGATACCCTGATGGAACCAAAAAGATGTGAATAGTAGATTACCTTTGAAGTATAGCCCTTCCTGGTGATCAATGCGGGCATAACCAGTTTCCTCATAATCTTCCAAGATCTATTTGTATGTCATCCCCAAACGGTGTTATGTCATCGAACTGATTGTATTCTTCGTCATCTACGACATTCTCCACTCCGACAATCCTTCTCTTCACATGAACAACAACATGACACTTTTTGTTTGCTTGGTCACTGGAATAAAAACTTGAAGGGTCTGTTTGGCAAGTATAAATGGCTCGTATTTGTATGCGGCTCTTTCGGGGTGCACAAAAGTGATACCGTACCTGTCAACCTTCACACTTTGAATAGTACATAGTCGAGCTCCCAAATTTCCTCTTTAAACCCGTAGTAAGGACTCAATCCATGTAACATCCTCATTAGCCTAGTCATGCTGAACTCCTCGTGAAATGCATCTATGCTTACTCTGCTATTTTGCACAGTGCTCTTTCCATCCTTTTGTTTCATGTAAAATGTGTAGCCATTGATATTATATCCTCTTCGGCTACGTAACCTTCGATGACTCTACCCTCAAGTCGAGCGCAATTCCTCATATAGGCCTTTAGAAATTCCATGTACCTCAAAAATGTACACATATAACGTAGAAACACAGAGCCACATATATTGATCTCTGTAACAAGGTGAACAATGAGATAGACCATGATATCAAAGAACAATGGAGGAAAATATATCTCAAGCTGACAGAGAGTCTGGACCACCTCAGTCTTCCTAGCGTCGAGACCGTCGGGATCGATGACCTTTTGAGAGATTGCATTGAAGAAATAACACAACCTTGTGATTATCTCTGTAATCTTGTGGGGCACAATACTTTTAATGGCAACGGGAAGCATCTGTGTCACCATCACGTGATAGTTGTGAGACTTCATGCCAACCATTTTCAAATCATCCATTGACTTCAAATCATCAATTGACACGAGCTTCTTCATATTTATAGAGTAGCCAGATGGAACTTTCACATCTTGCAAACACACACAAAATTATGTTCTCTCTACCTTCACAAAGTATAGCATGCCTGGGGAGGTACGTATGGCCTTTTGTGTCCTCCCTCGGAACTAGCTCCATCCTGATATTCATTTCAACCATATCACACCATGAATTGATCCTTTCCTTTGTCTTGCCCAGAATGTTTAGCAATACGCCGATCAAATTATCACAGACATTCTTCTCTATGTGCTTGTTAACTTCAACCGTCTGTATTATCTCACAGATGGTTATTCTCTATGAATGGTATGAAAATTATCTACACACAGATAGTTCACACTTAACACAAACAGCTTCTTTGTGAAAACCATTTGTGGTAATTCCAGCGTAATTTTTTCTGGCCTTCGCGGACGGCATTTTGAGGCGAAATTATGAACAGTACGAGATAAGGAGTCAGTGATGCCTCCTTTTTGTGTGGTAGTGTTCTGAATTGAGCACTGGTCTTTTTCTTGAAAAATCCATTTATGTGGTTGTATAAAATTGATGTTAACCATGTGTGTTCGTTTAAATGAACAGACAACACAATATTGACGCAAGTTTAAAAACAGTAGAGACGCTTTCTCTCCAAAGAGAAAAAATGGCAGTGACGTCACGTTCAAATTGTTTTAGCTTTTAGGAATATGGCTTGATAAACTGCCATCAGTCAGAGGCCCCAACATCTTTAATGTTGTACTCTACCATAAAAACTTATTTTAGTGATATAACATATGATTTATAGAGACAAGGATAAGAGTTTTTTTTAATGTTTTATCTTGAGAATGAATTTGTTGGGTTAAAAGGTCTTTACTATTTTATAAGAAATATCTTTATTCCTGAATTAAAGCTTGACTATCTTTAATTTTGTCCCTACAGGATGACCTTATCTATGCCCCTTCGTGGATGCAAAATATGGCCATTCTTTGTTTGAATAATTTTGTGGAACCAATGTTAAATTGGTGGCCAGTTAACAAGTTAAGAGAAAGAGCATTGAGCAACCTCATGGAACATATCCACTATGAAGATGAAAACAGCAATTACGTTGGATTATGTCCTATTAACAAGGTAATGTCCTATTATCCGTTTGAAGTTAAGGTTATCTTGTATTATTCTTCCTACAGTGATTGTTCATTGATTATGCTACTGCACAGCCCTTAGTAAACTTCATATGTAATTATCTACTCGTTCTTTACAGAATTTTTGCTTCTTGGATTTTGGTTGACTTATAATGTTCCTGGGCGCCTCACTCAGAGATACATATGAGATTTATTTTTAATCAGCTAATGTGTGTGGTCTATTATTTAGTTTAGGAAAGCAGATCCATAAATAAACATGCCGATCCATATATAGGTTGCACATACCTGTTGTTTATCTAGCCGCTCCTTCGATAGGTGCCTACATACACAGCTTAAATACTTCGTTACTGCGAAATGGAGTTTCCCAAGTGTCGGAAACACATGGAAACTATTTAAACACTGAATTATATATACCCACTAAAAGGCCTATACATCAACCGGCATATAAAATTTGTACAGTTAAAACAATGTAGAAACAACTATGCAGCTAAGGGCACTCCTAATCGTTCTATGTACTTGTTACTCTTGCCATATCAGATTTTTGTCATCTAGAGAAGGGACGGGCGCGGGGGTGTGAGCTTGTTACTTGTACGAGTAACAAGCTGCGTACGCGGGGGTGGGGGGAGAGCTTGTTACTTGTATGAGTAACAGGCTGCATACTTGGACGAAGAAGAGGGAAGGGAAGGGAAGGTGAGGAAGTTGGAGAGAGGGAAAGAAGGATGGCATGTGGGTCCTCTTTAATAATTAATTCATTTTGAGTCTTTTAAAAACAAGCTTTAGTAACAAATTGTTGGAGTGTTTGTATCTAAAATCTACCTATCCTCTCTAATAGCATCACTATCGGTTCAAAACATTTGGTGTAGGACTTATCACTGTCGGTTCAAAAATACCATCACTATCGATCATTGGTGCCGGCAGTGATATTTGAGGATTATCATTGCCGTCTTAAGAACCGACAGTGATAAGGTCTATCACTGCCGGTTCGGTATATAACCGGCAGTGCAATATATATATCACTACCGGATCAGCCCCACATCCGGCAATGATAAGGTATATGTAACACGCCGGCATCTATCATGCCCGAATGCTACCAAACATAGAAACTACAACAATTAAATATCCCAAAACAAGCTAAATTCCAGCAAGGTTACCAATTGCTAATACCGAAAATTCAGCAGCATAACATCTGTTTTTATCATGAATTTAGCAACGTTACTATCCTGGCAAGTAATATCAATATATAAAGCATCTAAAGAAGCAATGAACATAAATGTAACATCCACAAAATCTCATACTAACAGTTCCAATCTCACTACAAAAAAACGAACCCAACGAGAGATTTAAGCACTCCAATTGACCATTTAACAAGTTTCATGGCCTTTACTTATATCCAAGAATTCAAATCGTAACTTATAACATTGCCTAAAGTGAAATGCTACGTGAGGAGGTGTAGCTAATCCCTTATCCCGCATGCCGACTTTTTGGTACCTAAAAAAAACAACATTAAACACAAGAGTGAGTTTAAAACTCAGCAAGCATAATGAAATGAGTGAAAGAATCATTTAGCAGCAACAACATATTCATCATTTTCATATTCATAATATCGTTAACAATTCGTACTCATCTCCTTGAATAAGATGCAATGCCATGCGATGCACATGTCCTCTCAAAGGCGATATCTGGGGTATAGTGAGTGCACACCGTCGGTGTGCACCCTCTTCCCCCTTCCATCCCGTAGATGGAGGGTGACTACTCCTCGCTTCCATTCGCCACGGTGAATGAAATCACGATGTAGGACTTACTCTATGGCTCTCCGGATTAGTCATAACTTTCTCACCGGCTTTACCGGACTAGTTAGGACTTTCTCACCGCCCTGACCAGATTTCATGCCATGAATGCAACATGTACTAGTAACCCAAAACAACATGTACAACAATTTTATCTCATCTTGGCATAGCATTACTATGAATCAAGTCATCATATCCTGGTTAACATTAGACATAGCAAATTAATCTATCAGTTACTCGTTCATCACATAAGCATCAACATAACAAACCACTCATGAACTAGTCCATGGCACACACAACATCTCTAACAATTTCCTACCACACACTACCCATTCCAAAACACTTGCCTTAACCACGAGGAGCGGAGTGGCGCAAGGTTGAGGCCACTCCTGAAGTCACACCACCTGAAAAATAAATTGCATACATCTCAACACAATGCAATCACAGCACATGCAATAAGTTTAGCGACATCGAACTTACGCCCTACTCCAATTTTATTCCTTTCTCGCAAATAACAAAACCGCCCTTTGCTGTCCCGATGGTCTAAAGGTTATAAGTTCCACCCTTATAAACCAAACCTCAGGGACCAAGAACTTTATGAAACTACTAGAAATTACCCACTAGAAACATGTTAACCAATTCTCTCAAATAAAACATTTAGCCTTTCATCTTTAGCCCTGAAACCCAATCTGCTACCACACTGGACAGCAGACTTCAAAATAGCATAACTAATTTTATACAATTCCAAATGAAGTAAAGGATAACATTTCTGAAATCTACAGGAAATTTCCTAACTTAATCTGGTCATTAAAAAATTTAATTCAACATCTAGATAGCCCTACTCTTCAGTTTTCCGCGACTGCTGCCAGAAGAGACAGATTCTGGACAGTAGTCACTAAAACAGCCATAACTTTTGAACTACCCAACCAAATTTCATGATCTTGGTCTCTAAATAAACTTAAGACGATTATCTACAACTTTTCCAACAGCCAACCACTCTGAAAACGACTGGAACTATTTTTAATCTCTGCCCTAAGATTCAGATCAGCACTGCTCGAACCCAGATCTCGCCCCACAATACAAATTCTCCCCAAACCAATCTAATCACTACACAAAAACCTGAAATTATATCAATTAAATCACCAAAACAGATCCACAAAATAACTCAAACCTGAATGGGGGACGCCAGGAGGGAGGAGGGGCGTCGGGAGGGAGCACTCGGAAGGGGAGGGGTGCAAGAAGAGGAGGGGCACAGGGAAAGGAGAGGCGCAGGGAGGGGAGGGGGCTGCTGGAAGGGGAGGGGGTGGCTGCAAGGGGAGGTAGGGTGGCTTGGGGGGGTGAAAGGAGAGAGTAGGCTAGGGTTAGGGAAACCCCCTATGGGCCATGACGCTCCACCTACAGCCCAGAATCAGCCCACACCAACCCAAATCTCTCTCGGAAGCCCAAAGATAGCCCTCAAGACCCACACTAACCCTAAAACAGCCCACCGCTGCTCGAGTTAAATTTTTTTTTAGATATTACAGTATATCACTGTCGGATCATCCCAAAATCCGGTAGTGATAAGATCTATTACTACCGGATTTTGGGCTGATCCGGCAGTGATATATATATATATATATATATATATATATATATCACTGACGGTTCTGTCCAAGAACCGACAATGATAAGTCCTACACCAAATGTTTTTATTGCATATTTTTACTGCATTATTTATTTGTATGCAATATAAAACTACAGTGTTAGACCATTTCCCCTATTTATCAATAGATTACTAAAGCCTAAGGTAATTTATTGTATTGAGATGATCGAGATCACCTTCTGGCTAATCAGTGATAATCTGTGCACCAAATATTTTTATTGCATATTTTTTCTGCAATATATATTTTTGTACTATTTTATACAGTGTCCATATATACTATATAAAGCATCGTTAAAATCATAATTCAAATTTATTAAAGCATCACAATATTTTGTTTTTACAATGATTTGTTTACAAATATAGTTCGACTACATCTCATCTCATTCACTTTGATTTTGCACCGGCTACAGTAGAAGGAGTCGAAGTAGGCATGTCACGAGTCTAGATCGAAGGAATGAGGGCGATGAGGCTACTCGTGGAACTCGTCGTCTGGATTGATGACATCATCATGAATGAATATGGCGATCTGTTCTTGAATTGCTATAATTTCTCTCAATAATAAATATTGGTTCTCAGTTTGGAGCATTGTTATTGAAGAAAAGAGAAAGTTAATTAATGATGATATATGTTAAATGAAAAAAGTAGGCATCAATGTGTAATTATGTACCATGGCTTCGTTATAGCCCATAGTCTCCGTGACAATTGAATGTAAATTTGTACATACATAGTATGCACATAAATTATTTCCCGAGTCCTGCCTCATAAATGGAAAGTCAGTTACTATTTCAAAATATTTCCTGTGGGGACGATGCCGAACACTTCTCTTGAAGTATCGTGCGAATGCCCTGTGAATGATTTTGAATAGTAAGTAAACTTAAATGCAATAGAATGGAATATTGCTAGAGCAATAACGCAACGATCAAGTTTACCTCAGCATGTCCCAAAAGTCTTGATATAGATTAGTTGGTTTCCTCCTAGAGTCCAAGATAAAAATCCTAATAGCATCTAACCGGCCAAGTACTATGACGACTAATCATGTTGCCGAAAGGATTCATCCCGTCCGTACTCAACCCGAACCTTATATTCCTCACATCATATGCAAATTGCTTCTTATATTTTCTGTCGATGTTCCTCCATTGCACAAAATCAGCAGGGTGTCTGAGCATTCCATCCTTCTTACGCTTTTCGGCGTGCCATCATAGCAATTGGGCATGCCTTTTGTTCACAAATAATTGCTTTAGACGGGGGATTATAGGGAAATACCACACCACCTTACGGGGGATATCTTCTTCTTATGCTCCACCCCGACATCATCGTTATGGATATCATCGTTGCCCTTATATTGCTTTGCTTTGCAAACAGCACAGGCATCCAAGTCTGCAAATTCATTGTGATACAACATTCAATCGTTTGGACATGCGTGTATTCTTTATACTTCCAGTCCCAACGGGCAGACAACCTGCTTGGCCTGGTACGTAGTTGTAGGCAACACGTTACCCTCTAGAAGCAAGTCCCCCAAGAGACATAACAGCTCAGTGAAGCTCTTATCGGACCAACCATTGCTTGCCTTCAACTTCAGTAGTGTAAGCACGGTATGTAGTTTTTTTGCTCCACCTTGCAGCCCAGGTACAATGTTGTTGTGGAGTCCTCTACCATATGCTGGAACTTTTGAAACTCTCTTTCACTCGTGAAGTCCCCTCTCCATCATGCAACATTTGATCCAGATCGTCGTCGTGGCTATCGACAAATGTATCTTCGACCTCCGTCATATCGTTGTCTCCGTCATCTTCAGCAATGTGTTGCCCTTCATGTACAATCTCATCTTCACCGTGCTCGGTCCAACAGGTATAGCCAGGCTTGAAACCCCTTCGAAGCAAGTGTGCACGTATCGACTCTATGGTAGAAAACAGCTTCTCATTTTTGCAATCAACGCATGGACAACACATATAGTCCGTCAGATTCTTCGACTTGTGTGCCGCAGTCGCGTTTAAAAAACAAGTCACACCATTAAAGAACTCTGCGCCGCAATGGCCCATGTCATACATCCACCTTCGATCCATCTACAATTAATTAAATCAAACATCACATAAGCATATAATTGCAAATAACAATATAATTGTAAATGATAAGATTTAAAAATCCATGTAGCAATTTTGACTATATTAAAATACATCAACCTTTTTCATTATGTAAATATCCATATAGCAATTTTTTATTATTTTAAAAAATGAAAATAATTGTAAGTAGTTAGGATATATTTTGACTATATTAAAATACATCAATCTTTTTTTATTATCTAAATATCCATCTTGCAATTTTTATTATTTAAAAAATAATAAATAATTGTAAATATTTAGGATATATTTTGACTATATTAAAATACATCAACCTTTTTTCATTATGTAAATATCCATCTCACAATATTTTATTATTTCAAAATTTGAGCATACATCAACCTTTTTTCATTATGTAAATATCCATCTGGCAATTTTTTATTATTTACAAAATTGAAAATAATTGTAAATAATTAGGATATATTTTTACTATATTAAAAGTATCCAAGTAGCAATTTTTAATTACTTTCATAACTGATAATATCAATGTTGCAATTTTTTAATTACTTTAATAATTGAAAATAAGCATATAATTGAAAGTACACGATATATTTTTAAATAATTAGATTTACAAATGTATCTTGCAATTTTCATTATTGCAAAATTCATCTAGCCATTTTCACTATTTAAAATCCACTAAATCACTGAAATGAATAAGAATTTTAATTATTAAAATCTAAAGCACCCTATAAAGTAAAATCCTACTACAAATATAATGTAGATCAAATTACTAACCTTGAAGAGAAATAGATATGAATTTTAATATAATTTTTCAGCAGCAATTCGTCACAATAAATGGAGCAGAGACGCCTCTCTGTTATGCTCGATCGGTCGGGGGAAGGGAAGGCCAGATATATAAAGGACTGATCACTGCCGGTTCTGCGCAGAACCGGCAGTGATAAGCTCGGATTGCGCGGGAAAATAATATCAGGCAGGAAAATAAATATCATTGCCGGTTCTGGTGTAAAACCGATAGTGAAAATGCCAATATCACTGCCGGTTGATAGAAGATCCGGCAGTGATATATCACTACAGGTTTCAGGTATAAACCGTCAGTGATATCTGGTTATCACTGCCGGTTGGTTCCACTCCCCCCCTGGCTTAACTTTCGAACCGGCAGTGATATGCCGGCAAAGATTGCCTGTTCTGTAGTAGTGTTTGCCACACCGCCATTTGTGGTGTGGGAAAGGTTTATTTGCCACACCACTGCTTGGTACAGTGGTAGGGTTTATTTTTGAAGATACGTTATGAAGGGGGTTCTTAAAATATTGTCAAAGAGTATATGATAATAAAAGTAGTTTGTACCAATAACGCATCGTGGTGGAAAGTTTCTTGCCAAATAAAACTATATATATTCATCTATCGGTATTATGCCTTCTAAATTAACATTGACATGTTATTTCTTCTTGACAGGGTTCTAAGTTTCTTTATTAAGGCAAGGACATGCCAATTATTATTTTTGTATTACAATCTAGATGAGTTGAAACTAATTATTTACTCCATTCTTTTGTGATTAGGTATTAAATATGATTTGTTGTTCGATAGAAAAGCCAAATTCGGATGAATTCAGAAAACATCTTCCAAGGATTTATGATTTCCTGTGGCTTGCAGAAGATGGAATGAAATCGAAGGTAGTGTTTGTGCAAGTCTTTGTGCTTCGATGTGCTTTGAAATGGGCGTATCTAATCGAAGGAACCCACAGTTAACTTTCTAGCAGACAGTGCGCCTCGCACCAAAAAATTATTCATACGTTCTCTTTTACTCGTAGAATATGTGTCCTCGTCAGTTGGTATAAATCTATCTAGATTAGCTATATAAAAATTATATTATTTGTCAATAAAAATACTTTCATAATATGACAATTCTATTAGTATATATATTATTGTAAAGTTATAAAAAATAATTGTCAAAGTCACGGGAGACCGTAAAAAACAAAAATGTCAAAGTAAAAAAAGAAGAAGGAAGTAGCACTCATCCGCCTATAAGCAATTAAGCATTGCATGTTCCACAGACATGTGTGGTTCTTGAGGGTTTTCTCCCAAACAAGACAATTTTTCCACCAAACAAAATGAATGTCCATGTAGTAATTAGGTTGTTCTTGCTATATATATGGCCTTACAGTATAAAACTTTGCTGTAAAAACGATTTGATGTTTTAACTTGATACAAACTAACTTTTATGTGAGAAACAACAGTTTTGACCATCCAAGTAAAATAGATTAGCTTTGAATTGAGTAATACAAAGTTTGACTTCGATACTAAGATGTTAGTATTGAAACCAGATTTCACGTGAGAATAAACATACTTTCTACTAATACAAACCTTGAATAATATATATACTATATCCCCACTCCCAACCCCGTGCGGCCCCCAACTCTCTCTCTCTCCCTCCTATTCTTCCCAATAAAGTGCTGACAAATTATGTGTTCCATTTCTTTGCTAAACTAGGTATATGTTGGCTGCCATACCTGGGAGACGGCGCTTATAGTTCAGGCCTATTGCTCAACAGGTCTTATCGAAGAGTTTGGTGCAACAGTTAGAAAAGCACACGAGTTTTTACAAAAAGCACAGGTTTATTGAGTGTGGTCCCTTTTGTTGAAACATATTACATCAGTGCGGTTGACATTGATGTTCTTCTTGAAGGTTACTCATAATGTTCCTAGTTACAAAAGTTATTACCGTGAAAGAACAAAAGGTTCATGGACTCTCTCAAACGGAGAGAACGGTTGGCCTATTGCTGATTCCACTGCAGAAGCCCTGAAGGTTATCTTTTATTTGTCACTACTCCGAAGTTAATTTCGTTTTAGACACTGAGCTCCAAAAATGCGGGATTTAGACCGCATATGTCAGTGAAATAACTACTGGAAAAACATCCCCTTTAATGACCAAGGCATGTTAAGGGCATCCACAATGTACTTCCCAACAAAAATAGAAACTAAACTAACTCATGCTAATTAGATGCTTAGGTTGGCATATATTTTACTTAAAAAACACTTACTGGTCAATGTGGATTTTATGCTCATAGGTAAAATTCTAATCAATCTTTTGTATTTCATTTCTTCAGGCAATATTGTTGTTGTCAAAGATTCCTTCAAACCTCGTAGGGAATCCAATAAAAGAAGAGAGATTGTATGACGCTGTTGATTGCCTCCTCTCATTTGTGGTACGAGAACTCTAAATTAAATTATATATCTAATTTGACTTTGCTAGAACAATTTTTTATAGATAAAGTCAATTTGACTTCTAAACTATTGGTCTGGTTAATCTAAATACCCTTCTGAATCTGCCAGAGGCAGTTTTACAGGTGATTTTGCCATGATAGCAAATGATGTGGCTATATCTATACATGGTAATGAATCAGCAAATCAAATATATAAATATGTCTTAGAAAATAGTCACATGTACCAGTGACTAAACTTTCTTCTTTCTCCTTTTCCTCCCCTCTCTCTGTCCTACCGTATATATATATAAAATATCTAAAAGTTTTATGTACAGAAAAAAAAATGTATCTTCTCTATTTCTATGCTCCCAAGCTGATCCCCAATCCCCTCCCCTCCAATCCATGCAATTCGCCCCTCTAGATGGCTTCAAGCATGGAAGAGGCCCATTGCCGCATGTCTAGATTTAGGGGCAAGCTTCTGAACCTCCCACTTCCTCTGTCCAACTCACTGTATCTGCTTGGGCGGCTGTCGAGCAGACACACGAGCATGCGCAGCGGCCGCATCCTCAGACCCCAATCAGCAGCCCATCGTCGGCGGCAACAGCATAGCAGGCACCGGGGAGCAACGGCTGCGTACTTCAACCCAATCTTTCTCACATTGTCAATCGTTGGCACTAGTGGATCCACCTCCCGGGGTAGGGCGGGTGACTGCTCAGGCTCCCGGCAACGAGTCATAGAAGTGCAGTGCAGCTCTACCATCGCAAATGCAATAAAATCGGAACTTTCTTAAGCAATACTTTGTTTTAAACTTTCAGGTAGTTAGGCTTACTCGGACTTACAAAATTTTTTGGCTCCGCCATGTTGGTACAAGGCAACAATTTGTACTTATGGCAGTGAAGAGCAGAACTAACAAGGATACATATATTGTCACAAATTCTATTCAAGTTGATCTTTGTGATGTTAGCTTTCCCTTCAAGTAGTTAACTAAATTTCCGTGGTGGATTTTATCAATTTAAAATTTCAAAAAAAAATTGTATTTTACGTTTTTTCTGAATGAAATATATTGGACTAACACAACTGATTTCCCCATTTGAAGAACAAAGATGGTACGTTGTCTTCAGCTGAATCTAAAAGAACAACTTCATGGGTAGAGGTGAGTCTCTAAGGTATATGTACATCAATCACCAAATCATTTTTTTTTATATCGTAGTCATCTCTTCTGTTAGATCGTAGTCAACTAAACAGCTAAACTAAACATTAAGATCCGAACAGCTCCCGAGTTTGAAATGAAGCACAGTTTCAGAAAATCAACATTTGAGGCAAGCAATTACATTTCACTCTGGTTAAGCGCGACTCATTAGGGCATCCTTAGCAAGGTTGTCAGGTTCTCGATTCTACTCATATGATACTATGTTTCTATAACCCAGATTGACTGGACCGATCCCATCCTATGATAGAGTCTTAATTTGATAGAATCTTAATATTATTAAAATTCTAACAAAAAAATTGTAGGATAGTGATAAAAATTTTCTTACGATCCTTTCGGATTCTAGTGACTTATTATAAATAATTACTTGCATATGTCCCTTTGTCTGTAAATTTTTACTTTTTATTTCATCATGTCCAATGTAATTTGAATAAATAGTAAATGGACTTTCCTTTGCACTACATTTTTGTAGACAAAAGTTCTAAAAGTATAGTTTTGAAAATGTAGAAGTGTTAAAATACAATGTAGATTTTAAAAATGTTTCGGTAGAATTGAATAGGATCTAAGATTCTACATCGAATCATATGATTTGTGATCCCGTTGAAGAACCTCCGATCCTATTCAGAATCACAATTCGGACGACCTTAACCCTTAGAAGTGCTAAGGTGGACGATATAACTTTCTCTCTCTTTTGATATTTTCATGGCTCTACCAGCTCAAGACCAAGCCTCGAACTGACCCATAGGTTATTGGGCTGAGCGGTGATTTTTCATAAATTTTTAAACAAATTTACATAAGGTTTTCTTGCCAGGCCTCGGGCCTAGGCCCGAGTGGCCCGAGGCCCGGCTTCGCCCCCTGCCTCCATACCTTATCATCCGCTTGTGCCTCTAATGTAGTAAGGTGGTAGCAAATTAACTTAGGATTTGATTAATCAATTCAAAACAAAATTTAGTCGTTAATCCTTCCTGCGTTAGCACATATATGCTAGCATGACTTGATGCATGAATATGAGGTTCAAGATTATGCAATGCACTGTGTGTTAAAATAATTTCTATTTTCCTGTTAAACTATGTAAGTTAGTCATGTTTACCGAGTACGAGTCTGTATTTGTTTGTTAAATTATGTAACTTAGTTGTGTTTACTGAGTCTTGAGCATATTTAGATAGTCTTCTGGAACCGAACGTCATACTATTTTGGAATTAAACCAGCTTCTTGCCTGGTGACCTAAGTTGTTTTCATTGACCTAAGTCTACCCACCAAAGCGTTGCATGCCTAGAGCCCATGCACTCGGTTGGCACAGGAGCGTGGCGCTTCGCACATGCAATGCATGGCGTTGGCTTTAGCACCTGCGATGTGGATGGGAAGTCTCAGATAGAAACAGGGAAGCATCCCTGGGTCGTGTGGTGGGGTTATGGTTATACACAGTAGATTCAGAAAAAGAGAATATTGGGGTCACCATAGGCACATTAGGATCACTATAAGCATGACTTAGTAAGGCGGGTACTTTGTAATATCATCATGTGCATTACTTTTATCATGGTTCAACTAGATGGCATTAGGATCAATTAACCCTAGTACCTATATGTTGGATCCTCTCTTGACGTATACAACTATATCCATCACAGTTTAAATCGTGATACCCACCTTTACATACACGCGAGTGCGTTTTCGTAGAAACTTTACTGAGACCTAGGGCCGTTCCTGAGCATGAGTGAGAGGGACGTACGACTGCCCAGGGCCCTAGGCCTAGACAGGCACATCGTGTACACGCATAGGAATGGATCCACTAATTGCAAATGTCCAACACATGCGTTTGTATATTACCAGTACTCACTGGTACAGTGACCGTACTAACGCTACGACGACAGTACACCCACTTATCAATTAAATGAGAAGATAGGTATGAATATTTGGAAGGAGAGCGAATCAAACAAGGAAATAAACAGGGAGGATCCGCATGCAAGGAAGAATTTTTTACTGCCCTAGCCAAAACTGTACGTACTACATATTTGGAAGGAGAGCGAATCAAACAGGAAATAAACAGGGATGATCCACATGCAAGGAAATCAGACTTCAATTTTTTACTGTCCTGATCTCGTGATCATATTTTTTTCCGAATATGACTATTCTCGAGACTTTTTTTACTGATCTAGCCCCATAGAGCCTAATTTCAGCGCTTGAATTTTTTTTTCATTTTTTATTCACGGAACCAGCGGTATGTGAGTGTTGCTTAATTTTTTTCAATTTTTTCTCGGAACCGCGATCGTGAGCTATTGTTTAATTTTATCTTTTTTCCCCTGCGGATCCAGCGGTCGGCGAGCGCAGTTTATTTTTCCATATTTTCCCGGAATGAATCAGCGGTCCAATCAGACTGACAAAACGAACATAGCAGCATACTAAAGGCCAAACTGAGACCTAAATCAATCAGTTTCACATAACAGCGACACAAACATTGATTCCGCAAACAAATTATACGGACTGACAATGAAAATTGCAGAAAAAAAATCCAATTAACAACAGGTATGCGACAATGCGTTGCATCGATATACATGCTGATAACACCACCTATATTACACCTATATATAGCGCGCCAGATAGTTAGACTAAATCCAGACTCTACACAAGCTTACGGATAGTTCCATGTGCATCCATCAAACAAATTATATCAACTTATCCAGATGTCACAAACTTCACCCAAAAACATACTAAGATTCTGTTCAATAATGCAATCGTGTCCAATCAACCAGCAAAACCGACGTATTCACATAGCACCATCCATCCATTAACACTGAAAATGCCATGACATTTTCAAAACTAATAACCACACAATTAATCATGCAAGAAAACTACAGATCCAAACAAACTTGTACATCAGAAACAGCAATATCATCCAAATTAACGCATTCACACACCATATAGCCTGATATAACATTTAGCAGGTACTAATCAACACATCTACCATAAAACATCTAATGCGATTGCATCTCATGCATTGCTATCCAAAATGAGAGGAGACAGAATCCTGATTTTACCGGAGATCTCAGTGAATCGAGCTCACGTAGGGGATGAAATCCGCATAGTACTTGCAGCCCGAGAGGTGGCCGATGGTGCGGGAGGTGCGGCCTTCGAGGTCCATGGCCACCACGATCTCTGCCAGAGGGTCAAACATCACCACCTTTGCGCCGCCCTGCGAGCGGAGCAGCGTCACCCCCTTGCGGTTCCCGAGCTTGCGGCCGTCAAAATGATCGCCCAAACCCACGGATCTCCCAGCGCCGAGGCTCAGGTCCAGGTGGAGCACCGCCACCTCGTTGACGCTCTCATCCGTGCACGTCACGCAGAGGTTCCCCTCCATCTCACCGAGCTCCCACAGCGGCCAGTGCTCCACTTCCTGCGGAGCGAAGATCATATCCGAGCAGTCCGTCTCCGGATTGTAGCAGAGGATATAGTCAATGGTAGTGCACCAGAACGCGAGGCCGAGGGCTCCCACTCCGGATGCCGACACCACATGCTCGACGGCGCAGATCTCGCAACCCACGCGCCACTCCCAGGTCCTTGATGAGAAGGACTCGAAGCCGAAGATGCCGTCGACGATGTTGAAGGCGGGGGCTGTGGGGGCGCTTGATACCAGATTGGGAGGAGGCGGGCTGAGCGAGGGAAATCCGAGCGGGGGCTGCGAGGGGGCGCTGGAGACCAGATCGGAGGGGGACGGGCTGGCCACAAGAGGGCGTTCGGAGGCGTTTCGGGTGGAGACCGAATCGATGGAAACATGACAAAGGCTTCACGCGTGAAGATGGAATCGATGGAAGGTGGGGGAAGGAAACCAATTAATTATTGACTTAATTTCCTTAATTCGAGAAAGATTAGACACATTAAACAACAGCCATCGGATGTGGGTGAGTAAAACTGAGGAAAGATCTGAGACGTTCATTCTGATGAATGCAAGTTTCTAGGGACGTTTTGCTGGGTGCACAAACATTAAACCATCTCTAGTGGGGTGCATTATTTAGAGTGGATGTAGAAAAAATTCCTTAGGTGCATTATAAATGGGTATAGATAAGTTCTGAAAATAAGTCCACCTTTCGTCACATAGTTGGTTCCTAATTAATTTTCATAGTTGTCATCCTGACCATCAATCTACATCACTTTTTTTTTAATGTGGTTATCAATTGAGGCTAATGCAGCTACAATATTATTTTTCTAACATTCTTATTTGGTTCCTCGTTAATTTTCATGATACAAATTCTTTTAGTCTATGGAAATGCTAGTTCATTATGTTTCTTTAAAGGGCTAGTTCACAATGTTTCTACTGCACATGTAAACGGATGATTAGAGAGTTAAGTTTTAAAATTCATGATTTGTATGAGTTCTTAGCAGTAAGATCTTCTTTAGCACTAAAATCCATGTTTTCACGGTTTTCTCCACTACATCCCGCTATGGATGTGGCCCGGAATTTTCTCACTTCCCTTCCTATATGTGCGAATTTTTTTTGTGCTTTTTTCACTTTTGCGGTTTTCTTCTTATTATTATGTAAATAAAAAATTTAGAATACATGTGGTTTTCTTAACCTGTATTTTAATAATGTTATCATGGCACACCTCTCACAGCAAGTAGCACTACTACATAATCAGTTATCTTTACCGTCATATCATTGCCGGTTCATCAAAAATCAACAGTAATAATATTATCACTGTCGGTTCGAATGAAAAACCGGCAGTAATGACTTTTTTCTGATGAACCGGCAGTGATAAATCCCTTATTACTGCCAGTTCGTGTCCGAACCGGCAGTAATACTATCACTGCCGGTTTTTAGAAGAACCGACAGTGCTGATATTTTTTGAAAAATCATAACTTTTCCATACAGAGTCGGATGGAGATAAAATTTATATGAAAATTGTAGCTCTCAACGAGATCTACAACTTTGTAGCTGACAACTTTTCATTTGAAGTAGTTTAAATATCCAAATAATGGTATCACTGCCGGTTGGCGGTTCGTATTCCCAATCAGCAGTAATAATGCTAGTATGCTACCAACTATTTTTCGAAAAATCATAACTTTTCCATACGGAGTCGGATGGAGATAAAATTTATATGAAAATTGTAGTTCTCGACGAGATCTAAACATTTGTAGTTGACAACTTTTTCATTTGAAGTAGTTTAAGTATCCAAATAATGGTATCACTGCCGGTTGGCAGTTCGTATTCCCAACTGGCAGTAATAATGCTAGTATGCTACTAACCATTTTTCGAAAAATCATAAATTTTCCATACGGAGTCGGATGGAGATAAAATTTATACGAAAATTGTAGCTCTCGACGAGATCTATAATTGTGTAGTTGACAATTTTTTCATTTGAAGTAGTTTAAATATCCAAATAATGATATCACTGACGGTTAGCGGTTCGTATTTCCAACCAGCAGTAATAATGCTACCAACTATTTTTTGAAAAATCATAATTTTTTCATACGGAGTCGGATGGAGATAAAATTTATATGAAAATTGTAGCTCTCGACGAGATCTAAAACTTCGTAGTTGAGAATCTTTCCATTTGAATTCATCTAGATATCCAAATAATCATCAAAAGTTTCGTAGATAAAGGAACAAAAGGAAAGTATATCCTATACTGGTTGAGGAATGAGTGATAGGTGAGATGGTAAGGTGGCTTGCGTAAGGCAATAGATCGCAAGTTCGAGTCCTAGCAACCGCACGAAATAAATCGCGTGATTTGTGACTTGTGACGCACGGTCGTGCGTATAATACAGGGTACTCGGTCCGGATGCAAATAATTTTTTTTTATTTTACCAAGTAATTTACGGACCGGACTATCACTGCCGGTTCCAAAATCCGACAATGATGCCAGTTTAGAACCGACAGTGATATGGTGTTCTGTAGTAGTGTAGCTCTATTTTATTATTGTGTTGGCATTATGACTTTTTGTACCAAAATCTTCTAGCTACATAATACTAATTTGGACCTATTTGGTGACCAAGTTTATCAATCCTTCTGAGAGTTTTCGAAACATCATCGTCGATTATCCGTAAGAGATTCGACTACCTTCCCTATTTGGAGTTCTCTCAAGTTCACTTTCCAACTTATATAAAAAAACTAATTCAAGTTATGCAACCACTATGCAGATACCCGGAATGCACATCATCATTAATTCAAGCACTCATAATGTTTAAAGAGATACGTCCTGGCTACCGTCGTGAAGAGATAGAAAAAATTATAAAAAGTGGTGCGTTGTTCATAGAAAAAACCCAACAAAAGGATGGCTCATGGTATGTAATGATATGTTACTAATTGTTTGCAAATTAGATTGATCCTATATCTAATGTAGTGCAAAATTAAATTAACAGGTATGGCTCTTGGGCTGTATGTTTTACTTACGCGACCTTTTTCGCTATAAAAGGATTAGTTGCTGCAGGAAGAACATATCAGAACAGTTTGTCCATCAGGAAAGCATGCAACTTCTTGCTGTCAAAGCAGCAAAATACAGGTGGATGGGGAGAGAACTATACTTGCTGTCAAACTGAGGTAATTCTTCTCTCCATTATGTCATGTAAACTTCGGAAATGGTCTTATCAATTGTGCTGTAAAGTCGCAGTATTATTGTAGAGTTTAACCCAAGATTTGTTGGCGCACTTGCACACAATTGCTCTTCTCGCATCATTAGTTGTCTGCCGCTATGCTTGGCCTTTGAAGTAAGATCCTTGTTTGTAAATCTTTTAGACAACGAACTAGTGGTAAATGCAATTTTTATCTTTTAGAAAAAATTATTGACCCCAACAACAGCCATCAAACTAGAGGCAGAATTGAAATTAGCAAACCTAGCCAATTCTTTGCAGAATACATAAGGCCCACCTAGCAAGCAATTTTTAGTATGAGAATGAAAATCCAATTTTTGAAAACAACACCAGACTACGTTAGTTTAAAGAACAAACAAACAATCCTAGGAAAATGAAAATGTTGTAGCTTAGGAGGACTTCAGGCAATCTTTTTCCAACAAAGGAATGATACAGACTTTTGCTTCTAACATAGGAAAATTAAGGACAGTCATTTTTATTTTACTCTGTATATAGTTAATTACATCATAATCGAAGAGATCTAGGTTGGGATACTTAAAAGATTGTAATAATTTACACTTACCATGTTTTCCTCTCTAAATTGAACAGGAGTATGTTGATAGTGGGAATCCTCATGCTGTGAACACTGCTTGGGCAATGTTAGGTTTAATTTATGCAGGACAGGTTTGGTTATTGTTTTTCAATGCAGCTTTGAATTTTCGCATTGATACAATGATATTTTTTAAATAAGTTTCATATGTACGCATGTGCCGCTATTTCCGAATCCTGGATGCTGTGAGCAGACTGAACGAGATCCAGCACCACTATATCACGCTGCAAAAAAATTAATCAACATGCAGCAGGACACAGGAGAATTTCCCCAACAAGTAAGTGTTGAATTTAAGTTTAGCTGATGAGTTGATGTAGTGTACTGCTACAAAATAAATTTGGAAGGGTATACTTCGTAATTAGCAGAAACTGGATCATTAAATAGTTTTGAAAGTACTAGAAACCCTATGCCTTTGTCAGGATTGAATTACTAAAATTGACACATGTAGTAATTTCATTCCGTCCTATCTTACGTCTAAAAAGCATTAACATGTATATAGATGAATAAATAGAGAACTCCAACTGGAAACAAATTTGGCTAGCTGTTAAATATAAGTCTTGGAATAACAGTAATCGTACTATTGAGACTGACATCCACTTCCATATTGTTCTCTTTTTATTTGTAATCAGCTATATCTGAACTCAATCAGCATCATTGTTGTATTTGCATCTTGATTTTAGGAAATCGTTGGAAACTTCAACTCCTCCCTCTTCTTCAATTACACAAACTACCGGAACTTATTCCCCATGTGGGCTCTTGGAGAGTTTTACCGCCGACTTCTTGCAAAAAGGGGCTAAAGTGCACATGTACGATTATCTTTATTGTAATAAGAGGAGTGCTTCAATACTTTCCCTCCTAATATAAGTTACACAAATCTTCAAGCAAGCGAAGGGATAGGTAATCTCTATCTATCCTTCATTCATGCTTTAATATTTGTGCAACTGTAAAAAAAAAATATTGAAGCATCTCTCTTGTAATAAAGGTACCAAGGATACCGTGGCAAATACTTTACTAGAACATTGCAGCCCACGCATAAGTATCTACTTATATTGTAACAGAAGGGACTTTGGGTGCATCTGAGTATCACCTTAGCATAATATTATCAGCACAATAATGGTCATGTATAAAGGATCCCAAGATAGAGTAGAGTCTGTGTTATGTCTAGGGTGTTGAAACAGAACGTCAAAAACTTTGAAACAATTTTCTCTTTATTACTTCTCGTTCTATTCTCTCTTAAAACTCAAGTCTACCCCTATATTTATATTCAAAACTACTGCTCTATTTAACGGAATAGGATTCTACTCCTTGACCTAATCGGACTCCTCATCCTAAACTTTCTTAATACAAACTTTCCAAACTAAAATTTTCCTATTACAAGATTATTTCTATCATAGGGCTTGGCGACGCTGAGGCGACTTGGCAGCGCTAGAGTTTTTGACGGGAACATCTTTTCGTCTCCAAGTCTATGTTGGTCTCCGATCAATCTATAAGGCTGATTACATCTTGGTTTCAGCCAAGTCTCCTGATCTAATCCGGTTTTGTGTGGTCTCTCAAGTGACGGGGGGTGATATAGGGGTTCCCGGTGAAGAAGCTGACCACCTGAAGTTACTTCTAAGATCTACTTTTTTCTGGTGACGATCACGCCGTATTATGGTGACATGGATGATGAACAGGAGGCAAGAAAAAAAGGGTATCGATGATCAAACTATGCCTGTTCGCACAGATGAACCGATTGATTCAGATGTAGAAGAGGAGGAGGAGGAAATCATTGAAATCGACGTTGAAGATGTTGTAACACCCCAAATTTTTTGCAAATTATTAATTAATCTTTTATTTCTGATTTTCTAATTTTTTCTTGAATTTTCAGTATTTTCTAAATATTTTTGCTATTTTCAGATTTATAAAATAATCTACTGTAGAAAAACTGGAACACAAAATTTTCTGAAAATAATTTTATTAAGTCCCAAATATCTCAAAGTATTTTTATAATTTTTCTAGAATTTTTAAACTTTATTTCGTATTTTCTAAAAACTTTTTTCCTCTCAGTCATTAATTAAATTCGAAAAAAAAAAGATGGGACAACCTGTCATCACAGCGGCACCTTCAACCTCCAGAGCTCCAGTGAACGTTCGTTCCCACCCTCCCTCCATTAGAGCAAGTTTTGGAGCTCCAAATCCCATCAATCCTTCGTGCGATTTCTTTTCAAATTTATGACAAATCAAACCCCGACCTTGCTCCTTCCAATCCCGACATCCTCTCTAACTTTGGTGTCCAAATTTCACATTCTTTCCGTTTCAATGGTTTCCATATCTGAGATGGTTTTCTTCTATCGGGCCAACCCCGAGTCTATATAAGATGAGCATAGTGCTCCTCTCCCGTCGCACAACCCGTTCCTCTACTTGCCCGAAGCTCTTGTGCCTCCGTTTGATCGGAACACTGTAAGATCTGGAGCGCGAACCGAATATCGATAGACCGTGCTTGAAAGCTCCCTGACGCCTCGGAGCTCTAATTGACGAACCGTCTGCGTCACAAGGTGTGCCTCGCTGTCCTCTATCTTTCCCCTCACGCAATTTCTAGTTTTTTTCCATCAATTTGCACCAATTTCTGCATTCCCCGCTGCCAGCCGAGCTTCGTAGCTGTGCTCTCTGTTAAGTTTGCCTTGTCGCGAGCTACTCGATGCTCTCCTCCGCCGATCAGTGCTCCTCTAAGCCGAAGCCACTGGCCATGTGCTCTGTGCATCGTGTTCTGTCATGAGCTGTTACAGTGCCACATGCTACCTATAGGCTACAGTACCAAGCTAAAAAATAATTCAAAAAATTGAGAAATTCTCTCTCTCTCTTTTCTTTGATATAAATTTTCCGTGAGCCCGTTCTCCTCCGTTTGAACTCTGAATTCAGTGATTCAAATTTATAAATTTAAATTCTACCTTCCAGTATTAATTTTGCAATTTTTGGATTTTATTTGAATTTATTTTATTTATTTTTGTTCATTTTTTGCACGTAGACATCGTTGCCAGAGAAGTCCCACCGATCCAGTAACAAGATGTAGAACTAGCCACGTTTAGTGAAGGCAAGTCTTCCTTGATTATGTTAATCCCAAAATTTGAAAATTCTCATGTTGTTTCAAATTATTGCAAGCCTACTTTTATTCTACGTACTTTAAATTCAGCCATATTTAGTTATCCAAACTTGTTATGATCTCCTCAGCATTGATCATGGTGTACCCTTGTGGCCCTAGATGGTAGTATCTATTTTATTTGATGATAATTAGTAGAGTAGCATAATAAAGTAGAATTGCTTAGTCCAGCTTAATCGCTTAGTTTTATGCCATTATTGGGAATTACTTCAAAACCTTGTTTAAAATTATTTGTGAAGTTGTAGCAATAGGTATTGCCGCAGTTTATTAAATAAAATAAATAGTTTAGACCGGGACGGATAGAAAGTCAGTCGAGTGTAGGAAGCACGAGACCTTGTAAAGTGATTGTTTCGCCCTAGTTAATTACGGATCAAAATGTCTATTATTTCAAACTGAGCACTACCATACAACCACAATTCTATATGGGTATGACCTGACTAATTAATTTGTGCATCTCGTTATTAGCTTTGCTAGTTAGTGGAATGTGGGTGTTAGATGGAGATAGGCGCAAAATGGGGCTTCCGACTGGGTAGCTGGAACCCTTCGGCAGTGAAACCTTTTTAGGCGAGGTTAATAGCAGGGTTGTACATTGTAAAGGTTTTGTTGTGATCATCCTAGTCGCAATCTAACATATTGAGTGTGTGCAGACAGTAAATATTGATCACATCTTGTGGGTAAAGTTATACACACTCTACAGAGTTAAAACTATTTAAGAAGTCGTACCTACGGTCAATGGTGGGCAAAGTACGCTATCACATTGTAGATTTTCTGATTTTGTTTTGAATAGAAATGATGATTTGGGAAATCCATAAGTAGTTGGAACTCTCATATTATTGTTTGGCAGTTGAAGCCAATCGAGTTGTTGGAACCTTCACTAGTTGTCTCATTAATTTCATTTATTGCATCTATATTTGGTTAACCGATGCTTTGTGAAATTATTAGTTGTATTTAAAGTTAAAGTATTGCTTTACGCTAAATCAGTCATACTTGTTAAGGAACCTTGCTATCGAATAGTCCGGGGTTCCCGAACAGATCTGAAGTGGAGAACAGAAAGAGAGAGAGACACGTGTTTAGGGAGAGCGAAAGCGGAAATTCTTTATTGCTAATGAATTCTTGTACATTAGGGGGGACCCCTCCTCCTTTTATAGCGCTCATCCAGGGTTTTGGCTAAGGGACCACATGGGCCTTCCAATGGGCTATTAGGGTTTCTTAACACTCCCCCTGGGCCCTTTGCCGCGAGATGCATATGCCTCATTAAAACTCCAGAAAAACCCAGTGGGAAAAATACTTGGAGAAAGAGTACATAGCATACGCTTACTATGTTGCACGAATTGCCTCGTTAAAAACCTTATGCAAGAAAACTTCATGAAAAACTTGCTAAGGAAAAAGAGTACAATTCTCCCAACTTCAATTGCTAATCTTCGAGATTCATGTCGGGTATTCATAATTCATCTTCAGGATTCATGTGGGAGTATGTGAAATATCTCCCCCTGAAATCTGCACTTCTCTAAGTCTCATCATCCCAATTCCTTTCACGCACCTTTCAAAGGTAGACACTGGGAGTGATTTAGTGAACAAATCTGCAAGATTTTCACATGACTTAGTATGCAATATCTTGATCTCGTTCATCTTATGCAATTCATGAGCATAGAAGAACTTGGGGTTGATATGCTTCGTGAGATTGCTCTTCACATAACCCATTTGTGCTTAGGCAACACAAGCTGCATTATCTTCATAAATTATCGTGGGAGTTTGCTCAATGTTCAAACCACATGACTTCTGGATGTGGTGAACCATTCTTCTGAGCCATGCACATTCTCGGGATGCTTCATACAAAGCGATGATTTCTGAGTGGTTTGTCGACGTCGAGACAAGAGTCTGCTTAGACGACTTCCAAGAAATTGCTGTTCCTCCACATAGAAAAACATAGACAGTTTGGGACTTACCAGTATGCGGGTCTGATAGGTACCCAGCATCGGCGTAGCCAACCAAATTCAATTCATTGTTTCTTCTGAAAAACAGACCGAGGTCTTTGCTTCCTTGGAGGTAGCGGAAGATGTCCTTAATCCCTTTCCAATGTCTTTTGATGGGTTCTGCACTGTACCGAGCTAGCAAATTCACGGCGAACGCAATGTCCGACCTAGTGCTATTCGCAAGGTACATGAGCGCTCCAATTGCACTCAAATATGGGAATTCTGCCCCCAGGACTTCCTCCCCCTCTTCTCTAGGTCTGTATGGGTCTAGGTCTGCTTGGAGTGACCTTCCGACCATTGGAGTCTTCGCAGGATATGCTTTTTCAAATCCAAATCTTTCCAACACTTTCTGTGTGTAGGTTGATTGATGTACCAAGATTCCTCCTTGGACATGTTCAAGCTGCAAGCCTAAACAAAGCTTGGTTTTACCCAAATCTTTCATTTCAAACTCAGACTTCAAGTATGAGCATGCCTCTTCAATTTCTTTATCCGTCCCAATGATGTTCAAGTCATCTACATAGACGGAGATTATACAGAATCCATTCGGGGATCGCTGTATAAACACACATGGACAATCTTCGATGTTTGTGTAGCCTTTCTTGCAGAGAAAATCACTCAAGCGATTGTACCACATTCTTCCTGACTGCTTCAGCCCATGCAGTGATTTCTCCAATTTCACACTATACAGGTTTCTTTTTGCTCCATCATGGTTCGGGATAGGAATTCCTTCCGGTACTTTCATGTATATCTCCGAATCCAAGTTTCCATACAAATATGTTGTGACAACATCCATTAGCGTCATTGTCAACTTCAAGTTGACTGCCATTGAGATCAAATATCTAAAGGTAATTCCTCCCATGACCGGAGAATAGGTTTCTTCATAATCAACTCCAGGACGTTGAGTGAAACCTTGAGCTACAAGCCTTGCTTTGTACCTTACAACTTCGTTGTTTTCATTCCTCTTCCGAACAAAGACCCATTTGTGACCTACGGGGTTTATATGGGGAGGTGTGCGGCATATGGGCCCAAACACCTCTCTCTTGTTCAGAGAGACTAACTCTGCAGTGATTGCCTTTTTCCATTCTTCCCAATCTAGCCTTTTCTTGCACTCTGCGAGAGATGCAGGCTCGGGATCATGATCAATGATCGAGGCAATCTTCTTTGCAAAGTATGCATCAATGTTGGTTGTTGCTCTATTCAGGGATTCTCCTGTTATTACAAAGTTTATGGCCATTTCTTCATGGGGTGCTTCATGCACTTCTACTTGCTCTTCGCTGCTTTTCCCTATCGCAGGAGCAAGTTTCTTTAGCTTTTTCATCGCCTATGTGTGCGCACATTATTTCCGCGGCTTCCTTCGTGGAAGATTGAAGTGCTGAATTGCCTTTTCCGTTGGCTTCTTTCCGGTGCAGTCTCAATCGCTCCCCTTCTTTCCTTGAGGCATTTTCGTGATTGGTTGTGGTAAGTCCTCTTGCCCGCTTTTCTCGACGTCTCCGGTACTTTGGGTTTGAGGAGCAGATTGCTGCTCTTTTCTTTGAGGCCTCTGAAGCAGGTTGAGGGATACCTTCTATTTTCTTTGGTATTTCCACCCTCTCGGTGCATTTCTTGCTGGTACATGCGACTTAACCACGCCCTTGGATCACAAAAATGATCAGCGGTTCATTTGCTAAATTCGCAAATCAATTATCTTCGGACTTCTTGATTTGCTTCATTAGTGCGGGGTCATGTGCGGGGATCCCTGGAATGCCATATGATTTCCGGCATTTTCATCCAAAGGTTGATTTCTCCCTAATGACGGGAAACGATCCTCGTCAAAGATGCAATCAGCGAATCGGGCTGTATGCAAGTCTCCAGTCATGGGTTCCAAATACCTGATTATGGATGCACTCTCATAACCAACGTATATCCTAGACTTGCGGAGAGGGCCCATTGCTGTCCGCTGAGGGGGTGGTATAGGTACATATACCATACACCCAAATTTTCTAAGATGGGAGATCTTTGGGATGATCCCGTGCACAAGCTACATAGGAGAATGGATGTTGTAGGCTGACGGTCTAAAATTGATAAGAGCTGCTGCGTGCAGGACTGCGTGTCCCTAATAAGTGTTGGGCAAGTTACAACTCTGCAAAAGCGCCCTGGCAATGAACTTAATCCTCTTTATTAGTGCTTCTGCTAGTCCATTCTGAGTATGGATGTGCGGTACAGAGTGCTCAACTGCTATCCCTGTTGCCGTGCAATAATCATCAAATGCCTTTGAAGTAAATTCTCCGGCATTGTCCATTCTAATGGACTTCACGCGATGATCAGGGAAAGCATTCTTAATTCTTATGATCTGCGAGATCAGCTTTGCAAAAGCATGGTTTCTTGTTAACAACAAGCATACATGCGACCATTTCGAGGAAGCATTGATGAGCACCATAAAGTATCGAAACGGCCCTGACAGGGGCTGAATCGGGCCGCAAATATCCCCCTGGATGCGTTCCAGGAAAGCAGGGATTTCACTTTGCACTTTCATGACAGAGGGTCTAGTTATTCATTTCCCGGTGGCACATGCAGGGCACACAAAATCTTCATGATTCGGGAAATTTTTAACATTAATACCATGAGTTGTTCACTATATTTCTCATCATTCTAAGACCAGGATGGCCTAATCTACCATGCCATAAAGAAAAAAAACTCAGAGCTTCTAAAAATAGTCTTCAAGGAAGTATACACTTCGCGTGCATGAATATTCGTGTAGTACAATCCAGATTCATATGAGGTGCATTTTTCTAATACCATTTTTCCACATACCGCGTGCTTCACAATGCACACGTATTCTTTGCCATTTTCTTCATTGGTTTCTACGTGAAAACCATTGGCGCGGATGTCTTTAAAGCTTAAGAGAGTACGTGTTGATTCAGGGTACAAAAGGGCTTTTTCAATTACCAAAGTTGTGCCCATAGGCAATATAATAGTGGCTCTTCCTGAGCCGATTACATATGAGTCGCTTCCTGCGATCGTAGTAATCTTTCCAGCGTTCTTCGTGATCGACTGGAAATACTTAGACTCTCTTAAGATGGTATTTGTTGTGCCACTATCAACAATGCATATCTCTTCTATTTGGGCACTACACGATTTCTAGATGCAAGAAATATAATTCCAATCAAACAGAGGCAAAATAATTCAAATATTGCTTGCAAATTAAATAATACTGGAATAAAGAATAAATTGCGTATTTATTCATGAAAAAAGTATGCTCTTCTAGAGCTTACAATTCATTATTCAAAGAAAATGCTAACAACCATAATCTAAAAAAAAGCGATTCATGCATTAGCGGGCTTTGGACTTTCCCTTGGCCTGAAACTTCTCTTTTTCACCCTGCTCGCCCTTCTTTCTATGAATGGGCTTTCTCACCTTATAGCTATTGTCATTAACTTCTGTGCCAGTGCCCCTTCCAGGTGGCTGTGAGACATAGTTCTTGCGTAGAACATCGTCTCGCGATTCCGCAATTTGCATTACATCAATCAGTTCGCTATACTCCTTGTATGCGTCCTGACGATAGCTGCGTGCACTCCGGATAGCATTTAGGTGGAAGGTAGAGAGAGTTTTCTCAATCTTCTCCTCATCAGTGATCTTCTTGCCACATAGGGAGAGATTAGTACAAATTCTGTGCAAGGCTTTGATCGTTCTGCTCGACGGTAGGTTTCGCGTTCTACGAGGACCCTAGACTAATCGCAACACGGAGCTTCTTGCCCCCAAGAACGATCTTCACGTCCGATGCCCAAGTGAGGTAGTTCTGACCATGCGAGGCCAGTTCTTCAAACTCACGATTCATGATTCATGATGCATGATTTCTAAAATCCGACATTAGATTACTGCGTGTAATCCGATAGAAAATGGTTGCAAAACATAAAGTGCAGAAAATAAATTTCCATGCATTGCAGTATACAAAATAAAGCAATGAATTCAAAATTCATAAAGAAAATTCATAAAACAGAGAAATAGAGCAAGAAAAATTAAAAACAGAGCCAAATAAATCTTCTTGATTTTCTGGCAATTTTTCAAAATTTTCTGCATTTTTTTTTTTTTTTCTTCTTCTTCTTCTTTTCTTTCTTTTCTTTTTCGCGGCCAAAAAGGCCACTGGGCCTTCCGGCCCATTAACGCACGCGACGGCTAGGGTAAAAACCCTAGCCGCCGCAGTCCTTCCGTGCGCGCCGCCTCTTCTCACCTCTTACGCTTTTCGCTTGCGCGCCTCTCCCTTTTCTTGCTTGCCGCCTTTCTTTCTTGCGCGACGTGGATGGAGCGAGGCCAAGGGCTGAGGCGGTCTTGGTGCGCTGCCGGCCGTGGCCGGGCGGCGGCCGCGCGTGCGGCCGGGTTGCGGTGCTCGTCGCGACGGCCGAGGCCTCGAGGCGCTTACGGGCCTAAGCGGCGCCGCGAGCGGCCGGAGGCCGAGGCCGGCGCGGCGTGCTGGCCGGAGGCTGGCGGCCGGCCTTGCGGCGCTCGCGAGCGGACGGACGCCGAGGCGGGCGCGCGCGGCGCGGCCGGAGGCCGAGGCCGGTGCGGCGGCGCTTCACTCGCGGCGTCGAAGGCCGGCGCGGCGTCGATCGGGGCGGCGCGCGGCTGCGTCTGCCGCCCCACGGATCTGTGGCGGCGCTGCGTCGTCGGGCGGCGCATGAAGCGGCAGCTCGCCGCGGCGGGCCAGCGCCGACTTCATGCAGCAGCGGCCCGAGGCGACGGCGCCGGCTTCATGCAGCGAAGGGCCCGGGCGACGGCGCATTTCAGCAGCCGAGCGGCGGGCGAGGACGAGGCCGCCGCCGTCGCGGCGCTTCATGCGCGGCGTGTCGTCGCGCCAGTGGCGGGCGGCGCGCAGCGCGCCGTGTCTTGGTCGAGGCGACCGGCGAGGGCTTGGCGGCCGCAACGAGGCCGAGGTTTGCAACCGGGCGCCGCGCGCGGCGATCGGCCGGGCGGCGCCGGCGGCTTGCGTGCCGACGGCGAGGGCGCGACGACGGCGGTTTCTTGCCGGCGACTACGGGCGGGATCCGTAGCTACGACGGCGGTGTGCACTGACCGGAGGCCGATGACGGCGATGCCGAGGCGCTTCGTGCGTGGCATCGATCGGACCGACGGCGGCGTTGCCGAGGCGACGAGCGGCTGCGTGCCGGATGGCCGGGACGGCATCGCAACGGCGGCTAGCCGGGTTTCAAGTCGGCGAGCGCGGGAACCGAAGCGCATTTTTTTCTTGTGTGTACAGATGGCCGTGTCTCATGGCGATTCTTGTGTGTCTGATAACCGTGTCTTGTAGCAATTCTGTAGCTTGATGCCAAGTTGCTTTAAGCGATCGCTGTGTGGCTTCGTGCCACGTGACGAAAACGATACAAGATGCGTAGGATAGATGCATGCATAGAAACGACAAGCGTTTAGATTCAATCGTTGAAATCCCACCTTTCTCACCTTTTCAATTCTGATCTCCGGTAGAGCTTCGTGCTGATAACGTGTTAAGGAACCTCGCTATCGAATAGTCCGGGGTTCCCGAACAGATCTGAAGTGGAGAACAGAAAGAGAGAGAGACACGTGTTTAGGGAGAGCGAAAGCGGAAATTCTTTATTGCTAATGAATTCTTGTACATTAGGGGGGACCCCTCCTCCTTTTATAGCGCTCATCCAGGGTTTTGGCTAAGGGACCACATGGGCCTTCCAATGGGCTATTAGGGTTTCTTAACAATACTAAGCCTTCATTTGATTTGACCTGCATATAATTATCATGCATTTATTTTCTCAAATCTTGCGGAGTACGTTGTGTACTCACCTTGTATTATCTATTGTTTTTAGAGGAGAAGCATTTCTACACCAATGAGGATCTCGATGACTAGGCCGCTGCCCCAGTCCATTGTTTGTGGATGATTTGCTGCCCCTACTAGTCCTTTTTGCTTTTCAGTGTTATATTTTCCAGTTGGCCCGCGAGCTATTTATATTGTAAAATTTTGATAATTAAATTAATAGAATTTGTATGATATGTTGTTGTATCAGATTTGTTTACTGTGTGTACTAACTTTTGCTGGACTAATACAGTATGCATAGAGAGTTCGAATTTGAAAATCCGATCTCGACAGATGCTGTCAAGAAAGTAGACTTCTAAACTATTGATCGGGTGAGTCTAAATACCCTTCTGAACCTACATGGTTTTGTGGGTGATTTTGCCATGTAGAGAATGATGTGGCCACATACATGATAATGAATGAGCAAATCAAATATATAAATGTCTAAGAAAATAGTCACACGTGCCAGTGCCAGTCTATAAACTTTCTTCTTTCTCCTTTTCGTTCCCTTTGTTTGTCCTCTTAAACCGTTTTCCAATCTTTTCTCTCTCTTTTTGGACAAGGACTGTAGGGAGGCCAGACAGTATATACATAATATCTAAAAGGTTTATGGACAGAAAAAATATATATCTTGTCTATCTCTTATCCCCAATCTCCTCCCCTCCGATCCATACAATCAGCGAGCCGCCCATCTAGATGTCTTCAAGCAGGGAGGAGGTCCATTCACTACTGCGGATTGGGCATGCACAAGCGGTTCGAAACCGTTTTCAGAAGCGGTTTTAGAACCGCTTTTAAGCAACATGAGTGATACCCGTCGGGTATCTGGCGGTTCCCCGAACCGCTTGTGGTTCGACACTTCTACAAGCGGTTAGTGTTACCAACCGCTTGTGGAGAGGTTCTCTCCAAAAGCGGTTGGTCTTACGAACCGCTTGTGGAGAGGCTTTGTTTTGATTATATTCAATATCGTTTTGATTATATTCAATATAGAATATGTTTTCAGAGGGGTTTTTGATATAGATTTTGATAATTAAAATAAATAGAACTACATGAGTTTTTTTGACACAATTAAATATATATTATTCATGCGTACTCATTCAAATAGTTACAGGTTCATTTACAGAAAAATACGAATTTAATAGACTAAAAAATGAACAAGTTGATGAACACATGAAATAATAAGCCACTTTTACAAGTTTAAAAGAATAAAAGGGCGAATCTTGAGCTCATTTCTTGCGTGCGTCGCTCTTTGTGCCCTTGGTCGACGTTGATGTCAGTTCACATGTCCTTATTTCAGGACAATCTCTCCAACCATTTGCATGGAACTCGCCTTTGGTAGATACAATCTCGTCGACAATAAAGCCGATGAGTTGTTCTTGGATTGCTGCAACCCGGTGCGGCGGGATCACGCCTTGCACATCGATGTTGGGCTGACAAAGTGGGAAGTAAATAAATCTCTAGACATGTAATTAAAGTGTAAGTACTAAGAAATTGACATGTGCACATTACCTCGGCGTTGGTTGTCGGCACATCACCGTGGGTAATACTTTGCATATAGTGGCACACATAATAGCCACATAAGTTGTTTCCACCCGTCTGTTGTAGAACCTGCGATGAAATTTGAAAAGAAAACGATTATTGGGATGAAAAACTGTTACGGCATATTAATATTCTTTATCGTGCTCGAGTGCTTATTTGTACATCAAATTCGTTCTCGAAATCTCCTTGTTGCTTCTTTCGAAACCCTGCGAATGCCCTGTGTGATGCGTTAGTATGAATAGTAATTATCAGAGTTGGAATTAGCAAGGTATTTCAATATATATAATAAGGAAAACTATCATATATATATGTGCTATATACCGCTTAGGGTGTCAATGATAAATTGATATTTTCCACCGAGTCCTTTTGAGTCTTGAACAACGATTTGGTGCTATCAAGCTTGATGACAAGAATGATCCAGTGAAACCTATTCATGTATTGCAACATATATGTAACTAGCTAGTAGTATTATAAATGCCTTGGAAAATATAAGAACGAGAGGTTGTATATATACGTACTCGAAGTTGAAGGGTAGAAGTATGTACGGTTTGTAGTGCTGTCCCAAGAATGCATCGAGAATGTAATCTTCAACAACCTTTCGGTTGTATCCAAAGACGAACTCGTTAACAATCTCTGGGTCGATGAAGCCCACGTTGAAGATATTCTCTTTTCTACATCGTTGTATCTCCATTCTACATAGAAAGGTATAAGTTTAAGAGTTGCAATTTTATTGTACGAGGAAGCACACGGTAAAGGTATGAGCTTGACACTTACAGGCACCAGCAGCTCATGAGAGACACGTTGATGGCGTCGGCATGGTAAATACGGTATAAGTCTTCAAATTCGAGCCATATGGTGTTGTCCCCGCGATAAAAATCATCTTTTTTCATACGGAGGGGGGACATCGTTCTTCCTTGAGCGGACTCTGTCATGTACCATTTGTGAAACTGCCGCATCTTGGTTGGTAGATCCTTTATCTCATTTGGGTCAATCAGCTCCTGGCCCAACTGATGTAATTGCCTTCTGTCCTTTGTTGCTATTGGGATATCATCTATTAATCCAAGAGCTGCAGCTGTGGAACTGAGTCCTGCCTCCTTCATAAACCTCTCGAGGTTCTCCTGATCTTGGTCTCTCTTCTTCTTCTTTGTCGTCGCCGTCTGACCACATTTATTCTTCTGTGTAGCCTTTATTATTGTCCGTTCATAGTTGGGCCCAGCAATGAGGCTTGACTTTGCAACATGTCGCGAAGTGTTCTGCCGCTTTTGGATCAATTGGTACCTTTGACTCTACCTTGTTTTTTGCGAAGTGTGCAGCCAATTCTGCTTTAGTGACCGCGTCACTCTCCTCCTTATTCATATCATATGCCCTCTTTGGAGGTTCCTTTATCTTTGTCGATCAGCTGGACTCCGCCTTCTTGGGAGCAGGTGGAGGAGCCTTAATTCTGCTATTGAGCTTCTTCCTCGGAGGAGATGGTGGAGGCGTGGTTTTCTTGGGGGTGTTCTTTTTTGTTTGTGATGCTGGTGGTGGAGTAGGGCTTCTGCGTGGAGCGGGTGGTGGAGGAGGCGTGCTCTGTTTTACCGGCGAGGCATTGCGTGGAGGTGACGTTGGAGGAGGCGTGGGTTGCCGTGGTGGAGATGACACGTCCACACCATCTGGAAATATGATGTACCGTTTGCGCCAAAGGATGATGTTGTGGAGGGCCTGTCCAAGCTTGGTCACGTCGTCGCCTCCAGCAATATCGAGGTGAAGTTCTTCAAATCCGCTCAGCACCTCCTCCACCACGACCTTTGAGTAACCCGGGGGTATCTCGTTGCAGTGGAACATCTGGCCCGGCTCCACCGGATATGCCATGCCGTAAGCCACCTTGATGGAGAGGTTACGCGCATCAACGTGTAGCTCACACTGGCGGCGAAACCTTATGTCATCCATGGGATAACGGGCTAGCAAGTTGTCCGCCGGGGGCCCGGTGGGCGCGCTACTACTCGCCGCACGGAGGGGCTGATCACGGCGTCCGACTGATTGCTCGGACCTAGTCCTTGAAGCTTGCTGAGGGCAATTTGTACTTGTTGCACAACTATGTCACCGATGCTAGCCTGGGTTGCTCTGAGCTCTTGTTCCAATTGGTACACTTTATATGATTCTCTTGTTTTGCTTCTATGCCGACTCCTGTACGTATGTGCATCCTTGGCGAAACCATACTTCCACGGCGTTAGCTTGCCCATACCTCGTGTCCATCCTGGGTGCTCAGGGTTTTTAAGGGCATGTGTTAGCTCATCATTCTCCCTGTCTGCCACCAACGTACCTGCCTGAGACTGCTCGACAGCCTGTACAATCCTTTGGCCAGCCTCTTGTACTCCTGGTACTATCACCAAATTGCCGTCATCTGAAAGGCTCCCCCCATGACCCATGAACCAATTGCGCAGGCGCTCTTCCCACAAAGCGGTAGCCGGTGTGACGTCCTTCGCCATTAATTCTTCTTCCCGCTTCTCCCATTTTGGTACAACACAGAGGTAACCACGATGCCAAGATGGTGGTGGTATTCTTCATCGTGAATTGGCCTTGTTCTTCCGACTCGCGGCACGGCCTTGGTGACACTTGAACTCCTCGAATGCTTTCCAGTGATCTGCCAACTTAGGAAATTGGTTGAAGTCGGGTCTTTCTCCCTTCTACACATAATTGCGGCTGAGAGACGTCTTCCACGCCTGAAACATTGTTGCCATCTTCTTCAAAGTGAATTTCTTGGCCTTGTCTTCGGACCCTTGAGGAAATGTGAAATTTTCCTTAATATCTTGCCAGAGCAGGTCCTTGGTAGGTTGAGGAACTTCGGCCCATTTTCTGATGCTAATTGGGACGTGATCCCTCACGTGGTAACCGCAAGCGTTGTTTTACGGCCCAACTGCTAAAAGAGGGACAACCGGCATCCCTTCATTGTTAACGTCACTAAACACGTGCTTTGTGGATGGCTTCTTGTTAGGTCCCCGATGCTTGGATTGGTTGCTCGATGTACGGGGCTTGAAATACATAAACATATGTATAAACATGTTAGAGTATATTATATTAATGAATTGCGATTAGTTAACTTGTCTGCGAGGATTATATTCTTCTGGCCATACCTCATCCTGGCCGGAACCAGTGTTACCGGACTCAGCGGCTCCAGCGTCAATGGCTTCATCACCGCGACCTCAACGGCCTCACGGAACCAACATTAGCCTCGATGGCGGCGTTAGCATCACCTTCGATGCTACCGGTGCGATGGAGTCCAACAAGAATCTGTTCTCCTCATCGAAAGTAGGGTCACCACGTCTGGTTGCGTCATCTACCTAATTCGAAAAATGTTGACATAAATATCATATTACTTTGAAACAGCCATATTACAGATTACAACACAAGCATATTATTACATAAATTTCTACACCAAGCATTAAGTACTACATGAGGACCAAGAATGGCATGCTGTCAACCGAACACCTTGTGGGCATTTCACCGAACACCTTGTGGGCAATTGAATTAGAGAGGAGGACGACGGCGTGCAGTGTACCTCGGTCGTCTGGGGTGGAATGGCGGTGTGGCGGCGGCTTGGTGGCGAAGGAGGCGTCGGCGAGGTGGCGGAGAAGGCGCCGGCGGGGTGGAGTGGCGGCGGCGACGAGGGCACCAGCGCTGGTCGTCGGCGCGAGGTGGAGCGGCGCTGGATGGTTGGGTGGCGGAGGAGGCGACAGCGTCGGCGAGGACGGTCGGTGCGGGTCTCGGCAAGCGACGGCGGCGGCGGCGGAGAGGCATAGGAGGCGGCGCGCGGGTCTCGAAAGGGGACATACAAAATTTGGGGGTGAGAAAAGGGCGGGGCGTGTAAACTTTATACAGGGAGCACTTCTACAAGCGGTTCTTAGAACCAACTGCTTGTAAAATATCTCTACAAGCGTTTTTAGAACCAACCGCTTATAGAGAGAGCACTTCTACAAGCGGTTCTTATTACTAACCGTTTCTGAATGTTGCGTTCTAGAAGCGGTTCTTTTCTCAAACCGCTTCTAAAAATCAATGTTAGAATTTTTTAAAAAGATTTTAGAACTTTAGTTTCATTCCATAATTTTGAAAAAATGCTTTTAGCAATTTAGTTTCATTCTATAATTTTAAAAAAAGCTTTTAGCACTTCAGTTTCATTTTAGAATTTTTAAAAAATGCTTTTAGCACTTTACTTTCATTCCATAATTTTTAAAAAATGCTTTTAGCAATTTAGTTTCATTCTATAATTTTTAAAAAAGCTTTTAGCACTTCAGTTTCATTTCAGAATTTTTAAAAAATTCTTTTAGCACTTTACTTTCATTCCATAATTTAAAAAAAAAGTTTTTAGCGCTTTAGTTTCATTCCAGAATTTTGGCACTTTACATTCATTCCAAATAAACACTTCATACAGTAGAAGACCCGTGTTACATATACATAGTTCATACAGTAGGGTACATCTTAAGTAGTAACGTACTTTGTCTTTACAAGTGTTCCTTCATTATGATCACAACGTATGAAAGGAGTATCCACGTCTGTGTCATTGAGGAGGCTTATGTCGACATTCAAAGCGAAAGGAGGGATCTCGTCGAACTGACTTCGTTTGCCTTGGAGAACCACGTGTCGCTTTGGCTTACTACTATAATCTTTCTACTTGTCCTTCTGCTTCTTAGGTTTGCTTGACATGTCCATTACGTAGAAGACCTGTCTCACATTGTTCGCGCCTATAGCCGACTTGCGTGAGGTCCACGATTGTCATACCGTATTTGTCGACCTTCACGCCACTTGAAGTCAGTTTGACCCATTGGCACTTAAATAGAGGGACCTTCAAAGGTCCATAGTCAAGCTCCCATATATCTTCTATGAAATCATAATATGTATCCACCTTGCCTTTGTTGTCTTCGGCGTCTATACGGACACCGCTATTCTGGTTGGTGCTCTTGTTATCCTGAGATCTGGTGTAGAATGTGTAACCATTTATCTCGTACCCCTTGAATGTCACGATTTCACTAGATGGTCCCCGAGCCAAGCGTTGCAACTGTTCATTGTCTAACCCTTTCAAAAGGATGTACTTTTGTAACCAAGCGCGAAAGAATCCATGTGCTTCAGTGTTATCAATCCTCGAGCCTCCACGGAAATCGCGTAGTAGAATACTCTTGTGCTCAAGGACATACGGGGCCACTACAGTTGATTGTTTCAAAACCGTGAAATGTGCTTGCTTAAATGTAAGAAGATCATTGCATGCAATTGCTTTCCTTCCTAGTGTCCCTTTTCCCCGTAGCCTCCCCTCATGGCGTGATATAGGGACGCCGATCGGGTTTAGATCATTAATGTAATCCACACAAAACTCAATCACCTCCTTTGTCCTATAACCCTCGGCAATGCATCCTTCCGGACGAGAACGATTACGAATATACTTCTTTAGCACACTCATGTACCTCTCGAAAGGGAACATGTTGTGTAGATACACGGGTCCAAGGATACCTATCTCTTTGACAAGGTGAACAGTGAGATGAACCATAATATCAAAGAATGCAAGAGGAAAGATCATCTCAAGACTAACAACACTTTGTACCACGTCATCCTGCAGCTTACTTAGTTTATCTGGGTCGATGACCTTTTGTGAAACCGCGTTGAAAAAAGAACACAACTTTGTGATTGTCCCCCGTACCCACTCGGGCAGTATGCCTCTCACAGCCAATGAGAGGGAGCAACTGTGTCATTAACACAAGACAGTCATGGGATTTCATGTGTACGATTTTATTCTCTTTCGTGTTTATGAGTCTCTTTACATTCGAGGAGTATCCGGAAGGGACCTTCACATTGTTCAGGAACTCTATCACGCTTTTTTCTCTTCTTTGCTTAGAGTGTAGCTCGCAGGATGTAGGTAATGTTGTCCTTTCCCTCTCTTTTCAGGATGTAGGTCGTTCCTCAGTTCCAAGAGTTTAAGGTCCTTCCGAGCTTGCAATGTATCTTTCGATTTTCCGTACATATCTATGTAGCCTAGCAGGTTCAAGCAGACATTCTTCATGATGTGCATGAAGTCAAGTGAGTGACGAACCTCCATGACTTCCCAATAAGGCAAGTCCCAAAATATTGACTTCTTCTTCCACACGGGTGCATGACCATCCTCATTCTGCACATGTTTGCTTCTAGGACCCTTTCCAAATACTACATTCAAATCCTTTACCATAGCAAACACACGTGGCCCACTACGATGTTGAGGCCTTGCACGAAGGTCTGGTTGCCCGTTAAATTTCCTGCCTTCCTTCCGCAATGGGTGACTCGTAAGAAGAAACCTACGGTGACCCATGTACACAACCTTCCGAGAGTTTTTCAGGTACATGCTGTCCGTTTCATCTAAGCACTGGATGCAAGCTCTATATCCTTTGATAGTTAGGCCGAACAAGTTACCGAGAGCAGGCCAGTCGTTGATTGTTACAAATAACAATGCACGTAGGGTGAAATATTCCCTTTTGTACTCATCACATACCCTTGCACCATCGTCCCACAACGTCACAAGATCTTCAACCAATGGTTTCAGGTAGACATCGATATCATTTCAAGGTTGCTTGGGGCCTTGGATCAACAACGACATCATAATGTACTTTCGCTTCATGCACAGCCATGGAGGATTGTTATAGATACATAGTGTAACAGGCCAGGTGCTATGGCTGCTGCTCAATTCTCCGAAAGGATTCATCCCATCGGTACTCAACCCAAACCTTATGTTTCTCACCTCATCTGCGAAGTCCGGGTACGTCCGGTCAACTTTCCTCCACTGTGAGCCATCTGCAGGGTGTCTAAGGATCCCGTCGTCCTTACGCTCTTCTTTGTGCCAACGCATCATCTGGGCATGCGCTTTGTTAGCAAACATACGTTTCAATCGGGGGATCATAAGGAAATATCACAAAACTTTAGGTGGAGGTCTCTTCTTCTTACGCTCCCCATCTATTTCACTTGGATCATCACGCTTCACCTTATACCGTGATTCTCTGCACACTGGACAAACATCCAAATCGGCATACTCATTACGATACAGGATACAATCATTAGGACATGCGTGTAGCTTCTGTACTTCCACTCCCAAAGGACAGACGACTTGCTTGGCTTCATATGTAGATTCGGGCAGAGTGTTATCTTCTGGAAGCAACTTCTTTACGAGTGATAACAACTCATCAAATCCCTTATCTGACACACCATTTGTAGCCTTCCATTGCATGAGTTCCAGTGTGGTACGCAGCTTTTTGTGGCCTTGCCCACAGTTTGGGTACAAAGGAGTTCTGTGGTCCTCTAACATGCGCTGGAACTTCTCGAACTGTCTTTCATCTGTGTAGTCTCCCTCTCCGTCACGCAGCATCTGGTCTAGCTCATCATCACCAAAGTTACCAAGTGTTTCTTCCACGGAACAGTATTGCGTGCCGTCCGGGATATTGTTGAATCCATCTTCCTCTTCCTTGCCTTCTTCATCGTCTTCCTGGCTAATCACCTCAACTTCGCCATGGTTGGTCCAACAGGTATAGTTTGGCATGAAACCTCTCATGATCAAGTGGTTCATAACTTGCCATCGCTGGGAGTGCTCCTTCTCGTTCTTGCAATCTACACACGGACAACATATGAAACTGCCTGGAGGCAAGAATGCAACGACCGCATCGAGAAAAGCCTGCACGCCATCAATGAACTCTCTTGAGCGACGGCCCGCATTGTACATCCATTGCCGATTCATCTACACCAAATAATAATTTCATTAAAAATTATAACAAATTTCGTTACAAAAATTATAACCTAACTTAAATTTCGTTACATTTAAACCCAACAAAAAAAAGCTCCACCTACACCATCATCCAATTAAAGACCTACCTTTCTAATTATTTTGTATCCCTTCCTACCTTTGTAATTATTTTGTATCCTTCTACATGTTTTTCTATTTTATTTCATACACCAATAATTACTTCCTTGCAATATTGTACCTAGATCTCCCCCAACTTATTGTGATATTTAAGATTCTAAAGCTAACAACCACCTAGATCTAAAGCTTCCAATCACCTTTACCTTTTAATGTCATATTTTGAACTAGATCTCCACCCTACATCTTCATACAACAACAAAAACAAGCATAGAAAACAAATTTTTGATCATGCTTAAAAAGTTCAAGATTTCTCCACATCCATTGAAAAAAATAGCAATATCTAGGTGAGAAGGATGTTCACATGATGTTACTAACCTTGAAACACTTAATTTGGAGCTAATCACCTCCAATTAAAAATTTGGACAGCACCTCCCCAAGAACAGCTCTGCGCCAGCCTTTCTCTGTTCGATCGTACCTCTGCTGACTCATGGAGGAAGAAGGGTTTAAATACGCTGCGCGGGAGGGCTTCCAGAAGCGGTTTGAGGCACGAACCGCTTCTGAATGTTGCGTTCTAGAAGCGGTTCTTGTCTCAAACCGCTTCTGAAAATCGAAGCGGTTTGAGACAAGAACCGCTTCTAGAACGCAACATTCAGAAGCGGTTCGTGTCTCAAACCGCTTTTGGAATCCCTCTCCGGACCGTTGCCAACGAACCGCTTCTGGTGCGAACATCACAACGGGTTCGCACCAAACCGCTTCTAATAGGCCGGTTGAGATGCCCAGTTCTGTAGTAGTGATTGCCGCATATCTAGATTTGGGCGCAAGCTTCTGAACCTCCCACTTCTCTCCCTCCATCTCACTGTATCTGCTTGGGGCGACGGTAGAGCACACACACAGAGCAGCGCATCGGCCGCATCCTCAGACTCTAATCAGCGGCCGATCATCGATGGCAACGGCATAGCAGGCACTGGGGAGCAACGGCTGCGTACTTCAACCCAATCTTTGTCACATTGTCATACAGTCGATGGCACCGGTGGATCCACTCCCGGATAAGGTAGCTAACTGCTTAGCTCCCCAGCGACGAGTCATGGAGGTGCAGTGCCATTCTATCATAGTAAATATTAGAGTTAATTTTATTTTGCTAGCCATTGTAGTCATGTCTGGGACATACACTGAACGGATCCGTGCATACAGACATGTCCGAATAGGCTGCCGTATTGTAGTGGTTAGGGTTCACAATTTTGTGTCGAAACCGGAAACCGCTAACCCGGTGGTAGCGGTGTTCGCGAGAAACCGTTCGAAAACCGCGAAAAACCGAATGGTTTGTAAATTCAAAAAATTTGAATTTTGGTTAAATCTATGTGCGAAAACCGCGGTATTTGATGAAAAACCGCTTGGTTTTCGCGGTTTACGGTTTTTCGCGAAAAACCAGCCGACCAATCGAAAGTTCTTGAAAAAGGTTTATCGAGCGGTTTTTTGCGAAAACCGCGGTTTTTAACAGTTTTTGAGCAGTTTTCAACGCATAATTTTTTTTCAAATTTTTTGATTTTTTTAAAATTTCACCGGTAAACCGCTCGATTTCTATTCTCAATCCGGAGCGGTACGGTCGAAAACTGCGAAAACCGAGCGGTTTACCGCGGTTTTGTTAACCCTGATAGTGGTAGACATATGTGAGTTTGAATCGGAAGAACAACAAGCTATATAAGCAAGAGTCTTGTACTCTTTTGAATGTAAGATGAAAAAAACAAGAGAGCAAGAACATAAAAAAAGTGTTAGTTGTGTCGTACGATCAAAATACTTGTGTTCGTGAGTTCTTATGCTTGATTTTTCGCCGTCGTATGTATTTGCTGATCTGGGCTAAAACCAATAATTGGTATAAAAATGTGCTAGTTGTGTCCCCCGTCAAAATACTTGTGCTTATGAGTTCTTGTGCTTGATTTTTTGCTGTCGTACGTATGTGCTGATCCAGGCTAAAACCAATAATAGGTATTGGAGCCTGAGTTATGTGTCCAAAATCATGCAATGCTCTCCGAGAAGTTGTGTCACCAGCAATGAGGCAATGTTCGGTGCGACAGTGAAGGGAGTTCTACCGTCATGTTACAATATCCGATAGTCATGAAGAGCAACTATGTTGCGTGGGTGATCAAGATGAAGGTGGGATGCCATCAATCGTGGTATCATTGACATGCGCAATGACCAGATTGCATTAGCTATGATCTACCAAGGAATACGAGAGGATACACTCTTTCTGTTAGCCGAGGAGGAGACAGCCAAGGAAGCATGGGAGGCATTGGAGATCATGCATATCGAATCTGAGCGTGTAAAAGACGCAAGTATGAACTTTCAAGCCAGAGTTCGAGTGGCTGTGCATGAAGGAGTTAGAATTAGTTGATGATTTCGCAGTCCAGCTGACGACAATCATCAACAATATTCGGGCGCTAAGTGAAAAGATCGAGAAGATGTATGTTGTCAAGAAATTTCTTCTCGATGTATCTCAGAATTTTCTCGAGATTGCTTCGGCTATTGAACAATTTGCCGACCTTAAGACCATGACAGTGGAGGAGCTCATTGGACAATTGAAGGTGCACGAGGAGCCCCTAGGAGGATATGGTGACATCAAGGAGGAACATTTATTGCTCACCCATGCTTGAGTGAAAGGTCGAAGAGGCGAATGACGGTGGTCACTACAAAATGTTGAAGAAGACAAATGTGCAATGCTACAATTGTCCGAATTATAGGCACTTCACTTCCGAATATATTGTAATCCCAGGAAGGAGAGAGTGGAGGTGCATTTAATTGTGGTACATGCTAAACTGGCGTTGCTATGATGCAAAGTCGAGTTCAGGACGTGAGATGTGTTCGCCGTCCTAAATCAAGTCTGTGGGAGATGAGTCCGGGTTGTTGAGGAGATGTGTTCACCGTCCTGAGTCAAGTTCATCAAATAAGAGTCACGTTGAGGAGATGCATTCACCGTCCTAAGTCAAGTCCGTCGAATAGAAATCCAAAACGTTGAGGAGATGTGTTCGTCGTTCTGAGTCAAATCCATCAAAGTAGGGTTCATGATGTTGAGGAGATGTGTTTGCTATCCCGTGTCGAGTGAAAGTTGGGTAAACCATAGGTGAGACCAATTGCCTTGCTGATCTAGTGTTGAGTCTTGGTCTTCGAAGTCTCCGTTCGCTCCTTCAGGATTAGAGTCTATCGGAAAAAAATGAAACGAAATAAATACCAAAAAGAGACTAAAACAAGCTCAAAACTGAAAATAAATAGCTCTGAAAGTTAGAGCTTGATTTTATAAAAATTTAAAATTTTGAATCGCCTCAATCGGAGTTCGTATGAGCAAGAACGAGCTCCTGGAAAATTAAATCACAGAAAATAGAAAAAGGAATATTTTTGGAATTATTTTTCTAAAGGAAAATCCTTTTATTGTGCAACACTGACAAACGGCGGACGCGTGGGACCCTCGTCCATAGACCGAGTCCACAGGCAGGTTGTAGTCTACGGTAGATCGGGCTCACAAGATTTAGGGCTGACACAAGCGCTCGGCTCGGATGACGCCATGGATGACGTCATGGATGACGTCGGCGCTGATGCCGCGGTGACGCAGGCGACCACATGTCACACATCGGCGGCTGTGGAATATAAGGATCCGAGTACCCTTACGATCAGCCCAGAGACGTCCGAAGGATGAGCCCAAGAGGAAGGCCCAGGATGATGTCTCCCGCAGCAGGCCCTGTTGCCGTGCGGAAGCGGCACATCCCATAGATAGTTGAACATATATTTAGATATGATAGATACGGTTGTAATCCGAGTCGTTAATAGGGTAGATGAAGATGTAAACTCTATCCTGTAACCGACTAGAATCTTGTAACCGATCGGAATCTCCAAATCGATCAGAACTCTTTAAGCCGCACCACCTCCAGTATATAAGGGGAAGGGCGGGTAACAACAAGGCATCAAGCCATAGAGCATAGAACACCACATATCGCCCAGAGCACATTGCGCTTTGAGCAATCCCAGATCCAAGAGATCCGTATAATTCCAGCACACAAGATTAGGGTATTACCTCCATCACTGAGGGCCTGAACCTGTCTAAAATCCCTGTGTTGTGTGACCTTGGAGTTTGAGATCGAGCGCCTACCCCATAAATTCATTGCCGACCACAAAAGTCGACAGTTGGCACGCCAGGTAGGGGAAGTGCTTCAATCTTTTTTCCGCAGACTCGATGGCAGCGATCGGCGGATTCTTTGCCACCTTCGTCTCCAGCCAGGCCTTCCACTTCGGAAGCCTGGACTTTGTCGCAGATATGCGCGGAGAGCTTGTCTGCCTGGCCCAAAGCCAGATCCGATCTGGCAAAGATCAGGCCAAACCATCTCAGGTATACCTCTCTGACTTATCCAAAAAACCAGTCGGCGCTATGAGGAACCGCTGCGATTTTCGTGGCGTCTTCGCAATCGAGGAGAAGAGGACCGATCTCCATCAAGAAGACCAAGAAGCTGCGGAGGAAGATCATCGGCGTAAGGGTAAGGAGGAGCAGACACGATCTCTTCGATGGCTCGGCCGCAACGTTCGTGAAGACATCCTACAATCTAAGTTGGGAGACCGATCCGTCTTTCGCACACCAATGCAAAACGTCGTCGCCTCCAAGACGCTCCTCGACACGCTGGACCCGATGATTGCATCGGATAGCCCGGCAACCCCGATTGTGGCCCAGATCAAGGCCATGGTGACGGTGGCAGTAATCCAGCAGAACTAGAAAAAGCCGGTGGGTGAAGCGCACTCGCACTCCCATGCGGCTACTCGTGTAGCCAGCAGCCGGACTGCAACCAGTCGGAATAACGGCAGTCGGCGCCACACACCACTAGGCTGGGACACTCGCTGGATCCTCAACCGCGACCTCCGTTAGGACATCACAGCCAGGCGACAGGAACGGGACGAGGAAGAAAGACGCGGACGCTGCGACGACTACGAGCGTTTCGGCACCGGCCACGATCGACGAAATGATCAAAGGTATGATAACCGCGACGACGGCAAAGACCACCACCGTCGGGGTAGGAGCGACGATGAACGCCGAGTCATGGACTCGCCGCGCTGTACACCGCCCCGACGTATTGATGACCATCGCCGAGCCAGAGGCTCGCCTCGCCAAACTCCCCCTCATCATGATGAGAGATCTATCGACGGGATCCGAGCGTTCACACCTCGGCTGCGCCGAGTGATATGGCCCGAAGGATTCAACCCCAAGGGCATCGTAAAATTCGACGGGGAACGAGACCTAGAAGCTTGGTTGTAGGTTTACGCCCTAGCAGTTAAAGCCGCCGGAGGAAACCAGACTATCATGGCAAACTACCTGCCGGTCAATCTCACCCCCCGACTCAAGCATGGCTCATGGGCCTCCCTGCAAACTCGGTGGACTCCTGGAGCGATCTCTGCGATCAGTTCATCGCCAACTTCTAGGGCACCTACGAAAGGCCTGGCACTCCATGGGACCTGTACCAGTTACACAAGAAGAAGGACGAGACGCTGAGAGACTTCATCCGGCGTTTCATGCAGAAGAAGAACACCATCAGGGATGTATCAGAAGCCGTGGTGGTGGCAGTTTTCCAGAAAGGAGTAAGTGATCCTGATCTAATTAAGAAAATGTCCAGGAATCTGGCAACCTCTGTGAAGGAGATGCTCGCACTGGCCGACCGCTACGCCATGGCCTCTGACACCCTGGCCGAGCGCCAGGAAGATCGCCCGCATCAGAAGAACAAGGGCGACAAGCCCGAGTCCTCCAAGCACAAAGACAAGAAGCGAAAGAGCGAAGAAATAGTCGCAGTGGCCGAGCGCGTACAGCCCCGAGCCATGCGGAGGGAAGGACCTGATTACAGCACCGTCATGGAGGCAATCTGTCCTTTCCATCCTAAAGGAAAATACACCGCCAAGGACTTTTTCACCCTGAAGCGCTTTGCGCGGGAGAGCAACAGGCAACCGGCTCCACCAAAGGGCGAGGCAACAAAGAAGAAAGACCTCCCAGACGAAGACGATTTTCAAGAGCCCGAGCACGAGTTGAACTACATATACGGGGGCTCCACCGGATACGAGTCCACGTAGAAGCAAAAGCTTACCGCTCGGGAGATCAATACGGTGGAACCAGCGTCTCCCCAATATCTGAGGTTGTCCGAGGTACCAATCACCTTCGACCGGACGGATCACCCCAACCGGGTTCTACATCCGGGTAAGTTTCCTCTAGTGCTCGACCCTGTTATACACAGCGTGAGACTCAAGAAGGTCCTGATTGATGGGGGAAGTGGACTCAACATCTTATTCTCCAAAACTTTTAACGATATGAACATTCCTCTCTCCGAGCTAAGGCCAAGCACTCAGCTGTTCCATGGCGTGATTTCTGGAGCATCGTCCCTTCCACTCGGACGGGTTTCTTTGCCTGTCACCTTCGGCACCGAGTACATAAATTTTGAGGTGGCGGATTTCGAGACGGCGTATCACGCCATCTTGGGAAGACCCGGACTGGCTCGGTTCATGGCAATCCCGCACTACACCTACTTGATGATGAAGATGCCAGGACCAAAAAGTGTCATCACGATTCGCAGCGACGTCAAGCGGTCCCTGGAGTGCGCTCGAGAAAACCATGAGCTCGCCGAGTTGAAGGAAGGAGCCGATGAGAGGAAGGAGATCCAAGCAGAAGCGACCATGATGCGGGAAGAGGGAGATATCCTGTCCAAAAAGCAAGCCACGTCGGGAATGAAGCCTGGTGAAGGAACCAAGAGAATCATTCTCGATCTGTCCGACTCGTCAAAGATGACTCTGGTCGGGACAGGGCTTGAGGACAAATAGGAAAGCGAGCTCGTCACCTTCCTCCAAGCTAACAAAGACATCTTCGCATGGAAACCATCTGACATGCCGGGTGTTCCCAGGGAGGTGATCGAGCATTCATTGCATGTCAACGAAAATGTGAGACCAGTCAAGCAAAGGCTTCGGCGGTTTGCTCCAGACCGTCGGAACACCATCAAATAGGAGATCACCAAGCTTCTAGCTGCAGGCTTTATAAAAGAAGTGTATCATCCATATTGGCTGGTGAACCCTATACTTGTTCAAAAGAAGGATAAAACTTGGCGCATGTGCGTTGATTATACCGATCTCAATAAAGCATGTCCGAAGGATCCTTTCGGGTTACCTCGGATTGACCAAGTGGCTGATTCAACCGTCGGGTGCGAGATCCTGAGTTTCCTTGATGCCTACTCAGGGTACCACCAGATTCGGCTAAAAGCGGAAGATCATATCAAGACCTCGTTCATCACGCCCTTTGAGGCCTTTTGCTATACCACGATGGCATTCGGGTTGGAGAATCTTTGGAAGCGGCGATCAACGCTTGCGATACAGCGGTGCCGACACCTTTCGGACGTAATGTGGAGGCATATGTGGACGACGTCGTTGTCAAGACTCGGGAAAGGAAGGACCCCATCACCGACCTAACTGAGATGTTTGAGAGCTTAAGGGCCTTCAGCATGAAGCTTAATCCCGAGAAGTGTGTTTTCGGAGTATCTTCGAGAAAACTGCTTGGGTTTATCGTATCCCAGCGAGGCATTGAGGCCAACCCAGAGAAGATCAGGGCCATATCAAATATGGAACCACCAACTTGCCAGAAGGATGCCCAGAAGCTTACAGGATGCATGGCGCTTTCGGCGAGTTTATTTCTCGGCCGGGTTTGCGGTATGCCATTCTACAAACTCCTCAAAAGCGAGACAAATTCGGTGGACTCCGAGGCACAATGAGCGTTCAAGATTTGAAGATTTTCTTGACGATGCCCCCAATCCTGGTTTCACCGATGCCAGAGGAACCCCTCTTGCTATACATCGCGGCAACGACTCACGTAGTCAGCGCTGCGATCGTCGTAGAAAGGGAAGAACAAGGCCACGTTCAAAAAATCCAGCACCCGGTTTATTTCGTTAGCGAGGTCTTGAGCGAATCTAAGGTGCGGTATCCGCAAGTCCAAAAATTGCTATATGCAGTACTCCTCACATCTCGTAAGCTCAAGCACTATTTCCAAGAACATATAATTTCGGTGGTCACCTCCTTCCCAATTGGCGATATTCTCCACAATCAGGAGGCCATCGGGAGAATTGCAAAGTGGGCAGTCGAGCTTGGAGCTTTTGATATCTTATTCAAGCCTCGCACCGCCATTAAGTCTCAAGCACTCGCTGACTTTACGGCTGAGTGCACAAAACTCCAAAACCCGGCAGTCACCAAGGATCTCGATTACTGGATGATGTATTTTGATGGTTCCCTCATGCTCAGCGGCGCAGGGGCTGGAATCGTGCTCATATCACCGAGTGGGGAAAGGTTGAGGTACGTCCTTCAAATATTTTTCCCGCATCAAACAACGCCGCCGAGTATGAGGCACTCATCCATGGACTCCGTATCGCCATATCACTTGGCATCCGACGTTTGGCGGTGCGCGGAGACTCAATGCTCGTGGTCAACCAAGTGCAAAAAGAATGGTCTTGCATTGAAGATAACATGGCTGCCTACTGCCAGGAGGTACGCAAATTGGAAGGCAACTTTGACGGCCTAGAACTCATTCATGTGCTCTGCCGAGATAATGAAGCCGCCGACGAGTTAGCGAAAATGGGAGCCTGCCGGCCTATAGTACCTGTGGGGGTGTTCGTTGAGGAAATTCACAAGCCCACGACTAGCACCCGGACAAAGCCGAATTTCCCGACAGAGAAAAAATTAGAGGCTGAAGTCCTAGTCATTACCCCCGATTGGACAGTTCCATATCTGGACTACTTGATGAAGGACAAGCTACCCGAAGACCGCACGCAAGCCGACAGAATAATGCGCTGAGCAAAAGCTACGTGGTGATCAGGGAAGAACTTTATCGCAAGAGCAGCTCTGGTGTTCTGCGACAGTGCATATCAGAACAAGAAGGAAGAGATCTCCTCAAGGAAATCCACTCGGGAGTCTGCGGCAATCACGCGGCGTCGTCGTCCTTAGTTGGCAAGGCCTATCGTTAGGGTTTTTTCTGGCCAACCGCCGTCACCGACGCAGAGGACATCGTCCGAACATGCGAAGGATGTCAGTTCTTTGCGCGACAGGTAAACAAACCAGCATAGGAATTACAGACCATCCCCATAACTTGGCCGTTTGCGGTTTGGGGGCTCAACATAGTAGGACCTTTGAAGAAAGCCCAAGGCGGTCATACTCATCTCTTTGTAGCCGTCGATAATTCACCAAGTGGGTGGATGCAAAGCCGGTCGCCGCAATTACAGCAACCAAGGCCAAAGAATTCTTTTATGAAATCGTGGTTAGATTCGGTGTCCCGAATCGGATCATCACGAATAACGGCACCCAATTTAGGAGCGGTGAATTTCAACACTGGCGCGACGAACTCGGAATAAAGATCTGCTTCGCGTCAGTAGCGCACCCTCGGAGCAATGGACCAGTCGAGCGTGCTAACGGCATGGTGCTACAGGGCCTGAAGGCAAGAATTTTGATCGGCTAAAGCCGTACACCACTCGATGGGTAAAAGAATTACCTTCGGTACTCTAGGGGCTGCGAACCACCCCCAGCAGAGCAACCGGGCAGCCACCTTTCTTCCTGGTGTACGTCTCAGAGGCAATCCTTCCCACCGAGTTACAGTTCGGATCCCCACGGGTTCGGAGCTATGAAGAAATCGTTTTGGAAGACAATAGGCTAGAAGACCTCGATCGACTGGAAGAAGCCAGAGACATCGCAACAATTTAGTCGGCAAAATACCTTCATGGCCTACGCCTCTATCATGGCCGCAATATAAGGAGCCGCGCGTTCTCCAAAGGAGATTTAGTTCTAAAAAAGAATCAGAAATGCGAGCATAAACTCTCTCCAAGCTGGGAAGGGTTGATGAAGTGGTTCGCCCCGGAGCTTATAGACTCAAGCGCGAGGACGGCACGGCGGTCAACAACACTTGGAACATAGAACAGCTACATCATTTTTTCGCTTAAATTCTGTAATCCAATTGTTTTTCCACGAATGAAAATTCAATTTGAAAGTTGCTTTAATAGAACCTTCCCTATAATCAAACATCCGAGTGCTTTGCTCCTATGCTAAGACTCAGGGGCATGTGTCATAAACCATGCCCCAGAGCGTGGGGGCTGAATCAGTCAGACGAGATGTCCAGTTGAATCGAAACTCCAAGTTGTCGAAACCACTCGGGCATATACAAATGTTACATTCTGACAACACAAGAGCAAGGAAACACTTTTATACATTTTCAATTCACAGGTCTAAAGTTTCTTCGATAGACAAAGAGGTGTCTCTGACTTCTTCCCAGAGCTCGGCGGCCCGATCTTCATCAACGTTGCGGGCGTAGCCTTCCTTGACGGCCTCAAGATCCACTCGGGGATAAAGTGACTTGGTAATCGCCAAAGTCTGGCTAGCGCCACTGGCCGCCATCTCCTTTAGAAGGTTCTTGAGCGCCACGGGGGCTTCCTCCAGTCGAGAGATGACCTGGTCCCTGCTAAGTGGCCTCTCACCCACGGGATGAAGCGAACTCAGCAGCGGCCCAGAGGCCTCTTGAAGCTTGGCGCAGGACGCCTCAAGGGCTTCACCCTCTCACTGAAGACGGCGTACTGCGCCCGTGTTTTGAGTTTATAATCTGCAAGGCAAAACATTAGAAAGGACGATGAAGGCAAGATAGTGCCGAGACACTGGACGTACCTTCAAACTCCTCCAGTTTCTCCCTGGAATTCTCCGCGGCCCTAAGTTGCTCTTGAAGCTTTGCAAAGGCGGAGTCCCGAGATGACATGGAGACTAGAAGATCAAGAAGCCAGCTGATTAAATGAAAAAAGATACGGGGTGGCCCAATAAATAGCTACCTCGAAGGGAGCCAACGGCGTCTAGCTTCTCCTGGCGCAGAACACTTTGTTCCTCCCGCGACGCCTGGACCTCGGGCCGAAGGGATCGCAGCTCGGCCGCATGCTCGGCCTTGACGCGTTCCAAGTCGGCCAAGTATTCCTAGCGCATCCGGATTTCAGGAAGCATCTTCTGGAAGTATTCGGCTTTCTGTTCGAAGCGCTCCCATATTTTCTGTAAATCGTCTCGGGAAAAGGTAACCACATGACAAACGACGAAAGCAGGAATACAGCAGTTGTAGAGGAATGAAAGCTTACCCGGGCCGCACGCGCGCAAGCCGCGGCGTGAGTATAAAAGTCGTTCCTCTCTTTCTCTTCCTCCTCCGGGTCTTCCAGGAGCTTCAAGCCTTCCTCCTCATCAATCCATGCGGCCTCCATTATGAGCCGGGGGCGAGCAAGGGCTGGTGGGACTCGTTGGATCTCCTCGACCTCAGGGAAAGGGCAGGAGGCCAGCTTCGGAGCAGCAGGATCCGGGACAGAAGCAGGAGGAGTAGGAGACCGCACCGGAGGACTGGGATGCACTTCGGTATCTTTGAGTGCGGTCCCCACGATCGATGCGCAAACTTTCGGGAGCTCAGCCTCCACAGGGGCCATAGACGGCGTCCCGACAGGAATATCAAGCGAAGGATCCCTATAAGGAGAGTTGTCAGCAAGCCTGCGAAACGAGCCAAATAGGAGTCGGCAAGGTAACAAACCTGTCGGACTTCCTCATCTTCATCGGGGGCTTCTTTCGAGCGGTCGGGCCGCCCCCGGAAGGACCACTCGGGATGCTACCGACTGGCACCTGGGGCTCCTCTTGAGAACCTGAGTCCTCCTGCATAGGACATGGCTGAGCCACAGGCTCACGGGGGAGAGGAGCCGAAGGCGCTGGGGCTCGCGCTGATGGGTCCTGAATCTTAGGACCACCAGCCGGTCATCGGGGCGTCACGGGATCTCCGGTCAATATCTTTTTCCCCTTCTTCGCAGCGGGATTTCCCGCAGGAGACCTCGCCCGCCGCTTCGATGAATTGGCTATGCGAGTAGGCATTTTCGGAAGAGGTGTGACGCTGAAAAGGGCATTGCGATCCTGGAAATGAAAGTTAAGAGTTAGAAGATATTCAGAGACAAAGGTAAACAAAATCTCTCAGCCAAACTCGCCTACCTCAGGAGGAGGGTGTGAAGCAGTGAAAGACCTTGGGCAACTAACGGAGAATATGTCGACGCTCGGGTGAAGAATTCTCCGGCCCGGGCGCATATCTCTTCCTTCGACATCTCGTCGGGTAGCTCCCGGGTCGGGTCATCTTTTCCTTCGTACGCGAATCCCAGATGAACTCGTTCCTTCAGGGGTTGGGTTCGGCGAGCAACGAAATGGAGAGCCAGACCTACCCCTGTGAGACCATCATGGTCCATGTCGGCGGAGTTGGGGGTAGACGTCCAGGAAAGAGACGCTTTGGGTCGGCGCCCGGCAAAGGGAGATAGGGCTGAATCAAGGTTGGCGCAATAGAACCACTCCCGATGCCAGCCTTTGTTGGAGGTTTTGAAGGGGATTGCGAAGTAACTCTTCTTCAGCCCCTCCCGCAGCTGAAATCCGGCACCCTCGACAAACTTGGGGTCGCTCTTGGAGGGATAAGGTTTCAGAAGGTAAAAATGGCGAAAAAGATCAAAATAGGGGCTGATGCCCATGAAAGCTTCACAGAGATGGACGAAAAGAGAGATTTGCAGAATGGAATTGGGATTCAAGTTCACCAACTCGGTTTCGTAGAAGAAGAGAAGGCCGCGGAGAAAAGTCTTTGTAGGAGACCCAATCCGTACCGGAAAAGGATTCGAATACCACTACCTCTTCGGGACGAGGAGTGGGGATGGATTCGCCGGCGGCTGGACGGGCGGAGATCAAGGCTAAGTCAGGGAGAATCCCATCTTCCGCCATGGACTGCAGCCTCTCCTCTGTCGTCGTCGAGGTCGTCCAATCCTGCGGCGAAGGCGACGAGGAAGAGGAAGACATCTTCGAAAGAGAAGTCGGAAAGGCAAGGAAGAAAAAGGAGCGAGGGCGCAGCAAGAGAGTGAACTGTCGGGCGTCGTACGGCCTAAAACCTTTAAAAAGGGGAAAATTAGGTCTCAACCGAATCGGCGGAAAAAAGATTGCGAAGCGTCATGTCCTTCCAGATTCCCCATAAATGATTTATAGGCCTGTCGTTTCGACTTGCAGAGTTTGACAAGGTTTGACCAAGTTATGTCGGGGGTGCGTCGCTCCGCGCAACGGGGCATTTTCTCCACTTTCTATGCTAAGCGGGACGTGGATGATCTCCAATTTGGATAAAAACATGTCTTCTCGTGGTACGCCCTATGCTGGGTCGTTAAGTGGTTATCGCACGATGGAATCATGTACCACAAGTCGAGCCTAAACAGGCACAAATCCAATGGTATGCCCCACGAGGGTTGGAAAACTGTGCGTTGTATTAAACAAGCACGGATATCGTTCGGATGAAAACGCAATACGCTCCAAGAGGGCCCAAGCTATGTCCGCCATCGGTCGGATACGGGTATCAATCGGCCAAGAGCCGTATAAATCCTGATACGCTCCAAGAGAGCCTAAGCTGTACCCCACACCAGTCAGGAACAGGTATCAATCGGCCAAGAGCCACGTAAGCATGGTACGCTCCAAGTCGAGCCTAAGCCATGTCCTAGGGATATGGGTATCACTTGGCCATGAGCCAGAAGAACCTTGATACGTCCCAAGTCGGACTAAAACTATATCTTGCAGCAGTCGGATATGGGCGTCGCTCGGCCAAGAGCCATGATGCGCTCCAAGTTAGGGCTAAGCTATATCCGGCAATCGTCAGGCATGGATATCATTTGGCCTTGAATCAGATGGACGCAGACATCATCAGGATCAAGTAACATGCAAGTTCCGAGACACCCTAGAACGGGTCTAACACATAATCAAAGGACGGACAAAAACTTCATCGACAAAAGGTACTTCTTTATTATATACAAAAAATTCCCTAGGCATTATGCCTAGGAAACTATTACATTTACAGGAGAGCTACACCTCCCCGTGGCGCGCCCGGCCGAGCGCCTCGACAAGAGCTCCCCTAACCCTATAAAGGGCAGGGAAGACCTCGAGGAGTGCGTCGACGGCCGCGCAGTCGCGCTCCATCGCCTTCTCCTCAAGCAGCTCGTCCACGGCCCGGTCGAAATCCTCCCAGAGCTCGACGAGTCTGGGGTGCACCCTTGCTTGATGGTACCACCGCGGCATGACATAGGTAGAAGCTCGAAGTAGGAAAGTGGAAGGCAAAGAGCGAAGGGATACGTCCTAGAAGCATTGGTCCGCCTTTTTATAGCTGATTTGGCGAAATTGAAGTAAGTGCAAAGATATGTAGCATCGGAAGCCGAGGGGATTCTGAGTTAATGGAGCTTCAGAAGATGAAGAGTTTTTTTTTCGACAAACAAGTTGGCACAGGAAAACAAGACGACCTCGAAGACTGTTCAGGGGTTATCTGCGAAGAGGATTAAAGCTTCGGGCGGGAGAAATATTCAATCTACATTCGAAAAATGAGAAAGGTCCACGAGGCTACTCGCGATAAAGCCTGCCCGATAGAAACTACACTTAGGTCAGGCGAATATTAAGGATCATATTCGAGCCCTTCATAATTCGCTTGCTGTAAGAAGAAGCCTTCCAACCGAATGGCAGAACCAGTCGGATGCTCGGACAAGAAGTCAGGAACAGCAATACAAGCAGAAATTTAAATTGGAAACATAGCGATCAGATCATGAAGCACTCGGGGGCTACTGTGGAATATAAGGATCCGGGTACCCTTACGATCAGCCCAGAGACGTCCGAAGGATGAGCCCAAGAGGAAGGCCCAGGATGATGTCTCTCGCAGCAAGCCCTGTTGCCGTGCGGAATTATGAAGATGTAAACTCTATCCTGTAACCGACTAGAATCTTGTAACCGATCGGAATATCCAAACCGATCAGGACTCTGTAAGTCGCACCACCTCCAGTATATAAGGGGGAGGGCGGGTAACAATAAGGCATCAAGCCATAGAGCATAGAACACCACATATCGCCCAGAGCACATTGCGCTTTGAGCAATCCCAGATCCAAGAGATCCGTATAATTCCAGCACACAGGATTAGGGTATTACCTCCATCGCTAAGGGTCTGAAACTGTCTAAAATCCCTGTATTGTGTGACCTTCGAGTTTGAGATCGAGCGCCTACCCCATAAATTCATTGCCGACCACAAAAGTCGACAGCGGCACGACCGGATCGAACGGAAGAGAAGAAATGGATTCGGTTGCGGCGACACGATGGAATCTAAAGCATCTGCCGAGGATTGGACGGCCAAGGTTCGTGGCGAGGGGCGATGGTGAGGACGGCGGCGCGGGCTTGCCGGACTTGGAGAAGAAGAAGCATCAGGTGGCGTTTTTGTACCGGATCGACTTCGCCTTGGTGCGAATCTGGGAGGAGGCGATGTGGCGAACTCAAAGGGATTGGCGGGGATGGCAGAGATGCTTCGGAATGATCAAACGACGGCGAGAAAAGCTTCGGTCGGACGCGCAACTCTAGCGAGCGAGAACTCGGCACAGGTGGTGTCTCGAGCCATGGGAGATGAGGCAAAAGGAGCGGTGGTGCGAGGGAAAGCTCGCACGGGGGTCGGCTCAGGGCAGCTAGGGTTAAGGTTTTGAGCAACGCTGGCGGCGGCAACGCGCATGTGGGTGGACTGGGCCGACTGGGCCTCGGGCGAGCATAGCGTGTCGAGCGACACAAGCGGCAGGTGGCGAGTAAATTTGCTGAAATTTGGCGGCCAGTGAAGCCGTAGAGGAGGAGAAGCGGAGCGGGCCGAGCAAGGAAAAGAAATGGGCCGGAGGTTTGTAGAAAATTTAGAGAATAAAAATTATTTTCTGAATTAAGAAAATTCCATAAATTCGAATAAAAGCAAATAAATTCAAATAAATAGAAAATAAATTCAGAAAAATTCCAAAAATACTGAAAAATCTCCAAAAATCTTTAATTTGATGAATAGTTTAGTCAAATTAAATCCTTTCATTAATGGAATATCAAATTAAGCTTGAATTAATTCAGGGAAATTGCAAATGGTTCATTTTTAAATTCAAACATTCCAAAACTCAAATTTTGGGATATTACATTTATTAGGAGGTTTGAAGAAGTTCATAACACAATCCTAAATATTTCTGAATACTCTATAATTCATTCATTTAAGCAAGTTGTACGCTACAAGCGTTTTACAGAAGACCTCAATATTCATCCCCCTTCTACCATATCATTATTATTCGATATGGCAGATCGATATTCAAACGCACATGAGGTCATTGAGTGGAATTGTATGGTTGACAAGGGCCACACATTGCCACAACCTAGTTTGCAGGAGTCAATGGACAAAAAGTCCAAAAAGACATCCAAATCTGGAGATCGTAAGGAAAAGAATAAAAAGAACAAAAAATGTTAAAAAGAGAGGTCACAGGCATTCAAAATGACCTACATACTCTAAGGGAAAGCCCCTTGGAAAAAGAAAACTGGTCGGCAGGACGACCAGTTTATTTCTAAGAATCCTGGTACGACCAGTGGAAATGGTCATTGGTGTCCATTGCATAAAGCACCAGGGTATGACCTATGTAATTATCGTACTTGGGAAAGATGCATGGAAGATTTTTACTCTAGCAAGGGTCCTATACCGACCTTACCATAAGGACGAAATGGTAAAGATGCGGATGGCAAAATAGACATGGGTTATCAGAAACCAGACACTCATGTCAACTTCATATTTGGAGGATCATCTATGTACGCTTCAGAAAGGTAAATTAAAACAACTTGGAGGGAGGTCAACAATATTGACACTCACACAGGAAAACCTGAGTACCCCAAGTGCTCGGATGTTGCTATCACCTTCAACAAACTAGATTTCCCAAAAGGTATGTCTATCCCACGTAAACTTCCATTAGTATTTTCTCCTACAATTAGTAACTGCAAAGTATGAAGAGTTTTGGTTGATGGGGGGAGTTCTTTAGATTTACTTTTTATTCATACCTTGGACGAAATGCAAATTCCTCGTTCTAAGATTAGACTTGTTATAAATCCATTTTTTGGGATTGTACCTGGTCCATCGGTAACTCCAGTAAGATAGATTGTATTACCTATCACTTTCGGGGATGCCAATAATTTCGGAATGGAGTTGATTTTATTTGAAATTGTTGATTTTGAATCAGCATATAATACCATTTTGGGTAGACTTTCACTGATAAAATTTATGGTAGTTACTCATCACCCTTACTAGAGTATTAAAATTCTTGGTCCTAAAGGTGTGATTAATTTGCAAGGTAATCAAGTTACTGCACTTAATTGCGATGGCAAATTACTTGAAATCGTCAACTAGTTATCGTTAAGTGATGCTAATGATACAGGCAAAACTTGTAAGGCTGAAAAGTCTAACAAGATGGAAAAGTTGAAAGCAATTCCTCAGCAAAACGAACAGATCAAACAAGTTCCCATTGATCCCATCGACCAGTCAAAAAACTGTTCGAGTAGGATCAGGAATTGATGCCAAATATGAAAACACGCTCATTGCTTTCCTCTGACATTCCTGGAGTCCCAAGGGAAGCAATAGAGCACAGGTTAGCCATACAGCCTAATGTACGACCAAAAAAGCAGAAGCTACGGCAATTCGCTCCTAACAAGAAGAAGCCATCTGACAAGAGTTAAACAAAATCTTGGAAGCTGGTTTTATTCACGAAGTTGGTCATCCAGATTGGCTTGTGAATCTAGTCATGGTCAAGAATGCATACAATAAGTGGCATATGTGCGTCGATTTGACCAGTTTAAAAACTGCTTGTCCAAAAGATGATTTTCCTTTACCCCGAATTGACCAACTGGTCGACTCAATAGTGGGTTGTGAATTGATGAGTTTTCTAGATGCATACTCAGGATATCATCAAATAATCATGGCAAGAGAAGATGAAGAGAAAACTTCCTTCATAACCCCGTTTGGCGTCTACTGCTACAAGAAGATGCCATTTAAATGCTGGAACCACACACCAACGGTTTATACAAAAGACTTTTATTAGTCAAATAGGGAAAAATTTAAAAGCTTTTGTTGATGATCTCGTTGTAAAGAGCAAGAAAAGCTCTAACTATTTGTTAGACCAGGCTGAAACCTATGATAATTTCAATAAACATGAGATTAAGTTGAATCTAGAAAAGTGTGTATTTAGAGCTTCTTTTGGAAAATTGCTTGGTTTCCTTGTTTGTTCTAGAGGTATCAAAGTAAATCCTGAATAGATTCGAACCATTGAAGCCTTGAGATCACCTTCTACAGTGAAGGAAGTTCAGGGTTTTACTGGTTGGATGGCTGCTCTCAGTCATTTTATCTTAAGATCAGGAGAGCATGGTTTACCTTTCTTTAAGGTAATAAGTAAACATGACAAATTTCACTAGTGCATGAAGCACATAAAGCCTTTAGAGACATTAAAGCTTATTTGCAAAGTCCACCCACTTTAGTCTCACCTAAGCGTGGGGAAACTTCGATGGTATACATAGCAGCTACAAATAATGTGGTTAGCACTGTATTGGTCATCGAATGAGAACAAGTTCAAAAACCTATTTATTACATAAGTGAGGTTATACATGGACCTATGGAGAGATACCCTCGTGTTCAAAAATTCCTTTACGCCCTAATACTAGATTCTTGGAATTTGAGACGTTATTTCCAATCTCATCGGATTACTATACTCTCATATTTTGAATTGGGTAACATATTACTGACGAGGATTAAAAGCCTATCACTTATTTGAGCCCTCAATTATTCATGACTATACTCTGTTAATGGGCCTACAATACATAAAGACCATAATATATAGAATGAAACCCACCCTTATTTGAATGGTTAAATCTTCGATTAGTTTAGTCAAGGTGGTCAAAATTTTGCTTCACACTGGTCATCATCAACCAGTGAATTGGTTGGGGACAAGTGGTTAACCCTGCACATGTCTCCGTGCGAGGATTTATCTGATTGGTATACATAACTACCCATAAGTTATCTTCGGAAAAGACATCCTTCGATGAGAAGACACCATTTGGCAGGAAGACACCTCTTAGTTACACGATGCCCATTTGGAGAATAACTACCGCCTCTTCAACCAAGATAAATTGGGGTCTGAATTCACGCTGTTAAAGGCATATGGAATCTTATCTAATCAGGCATCGCATAGAAGATCTAATTTAGAATAGGCAATAGAAATTTGAAAGCATCCATTTGGTAATCTGTATACTCTGTAAGAGCTGCTTGCTAATAAAAAAGAAATTCCCATTATCCTCATCTTGTATACTAGGAGCCTACAATTATATTTTTGTATGTTCGATTAAGGGACCTCAGGTCTTAAACATTGATAGTTGGTGCTAGAAGGAGGGCCTCCATCGATCAAGATGAAGAAATTCTCTACAATGGATGAAAAAAATTGGTTCAACCTCACCGATTATGCTCATGTCACCGCAGATGATTGCCCAACAGAAGAGGAATGTAAGTACGATTTCTATTCTGAATATGTTTTGAAGCGGAATTAGCAAAAATTGAGGCAGAGGTTGAAGCGGAAGAACAATCATCTAAAGCACCAAAAGGTAAAACTTCCGTCACTCTAGCAAATTCGGAGGAAGATACCCATGAAGCATGTTCCATGGAGATTGATAATGAATATACGTCAAAAGGGAGTAATAATCTGCTGAAAAATTCAGCCTTGGAAGATTGTCTCCAAGGTCTAGATTATACCCCATCATAAATGAAGATGGAAGATTGACGCCCTCTATCTGCTCTGGCTTCTGTGCTTGTGCGGTTACCAGTGAGACAAAGGAGCAGCGAGTGGAACGTGAAGGGCGTGAAGCTCAGGAAGAAGCTGAAAAAGCCACTCAAAATGAATATGAGCGACGTATGCTAGAGAAACAAAAATCTATTGATGAGGCCAAATGCTTGTACTACAAGGGTCAACCAAGAACCTCGCGGAGATTTGATGTCTCTGGAGGACAGCCTCGTCAAGCCCTTCCAATTACACCACCACCTCCGAGGGCAACAGTAAGAATCTTAAATCTTGCTCCAAGTGGTTTGCAGGAGGCTACTCCCGTCGAAAGGATTCACAATTTCTCAATCATCCGACGGAAGGAAAAGATGTGCTTAACGCCACAATCATAAGATCCCTTACTGCTAATTTACAAGAAGCAGCAAATGAAGTACAAGTTAGGACTTTATCCACAAGGTCTCAGACCGATTTCCACATAGAGGGATCCTCGTCTGATCGGAGCCAACAAGGCATTAGCCACCAACGGAGAGAATAGCCACGTCGGAGAAGCGTTTTTGAACGCCTCACCCCAGGTGAAGTTCCTAATCGTGGTCGGCGACGATCTCGTTCTCCTGAATATGTGGACCAAGTTCCTAATGTAAGATCACGTTCTGGTCTTTATACAGGATGCAAGGTTTTCTCCCCTGGGCTTAGAAATGTTACATAGCCTAAAAAATTCAAGCTAGGATCTTTGGAGAATTTTGATGGAAATCAAAATCCATCAGAATTCTAATAAGTTTATACCACTGCCATCCTGGCTGTTGAAGGTAATGAAAAGGTAATGGCCAACTACCTCGCCACTATTTTAAAGGATCAACTGGAACTTGCCTGTTCAATCAGCTGGAAGGTTCTATCTTCAGTTGGGAGAATTTGTGTCACATAATTTTAAATAATTTTAAAAGTTGCTACGCTAAGCCTGGTAAAGAGGATGATTTACATCATCTTCGCCAAACTTCCGGCGAAAATTTACGTCAGTTCGTTAAATGGTTTGTAGAAGTTCGCAATACCATTTCCAATATATCTGACGATTCTTTAATTCGTGTATTTAAACAAGCTCACTGTTATAAACAATTTACAAAAGACCTTAATATTCATCCACCTTCTACCATACCAGAGTTGTTCGATATAGAAGATTGGTATTCAGATGCTCATGAGGCTATTGAATGGAACTGTATGGTCGACAAAGGCCATACTGTGCCACAATCTAGCCTACTAGGGTCAAAAGAAAAGAAATCTAAGTCGATTTCCAAAATATGAAGATCGTAAGAGGATGAATAAGAAAAAGAGCAAAAAGAATGTACAACGAGAAGTCGCAGGCTTCTCGAAACAACCTGCGTACTCCAAAGGGAAGGCAAGGCATCTTGGAAGAAAGCAACTGGTCATCTGGACAACCAGGTTATTTTTAGAAAACTCGGTGCGACCAGTGGCAATGATCACTAGTGCCCATTGCACGAGGCATCAAGGCATGACCTATGAAATTGCCGTACTTAGTAAAGACGCATGGAAGATTTCTACTCTAGTAAGAGTCCTATGCCCATCTTACTGGAAGGGCAAAACAATAGGGATGCAAATGGTGACGAAGACATGGGCTATCAGAAGGCCGATAATCATGTCAACGTCATATTCTGAGGATCATCTGCACATGCTTCAAACAGGCGATTCAAGATTGCATGGACAGAGGTCAATAGCATTGACAATCGGATAGGAAAGCCTGAATATCCCAAGTGGTTGAACGTTGCCCTCACCTTCAATAAGAAGATTATCCAAAAGGTATGTCGATCCCTAGAAAACTTCCATTAGTAGTTTCTCGTACAATTAGCAATTGCAAAGTTGGAAGAGTTTTGATCGATAGAGGAAGTTCTTTAGATTTACTTTTTATTCATACCTTGGATGAAATGCAAATTCGTCGTTCTAAGATTATACCTATTACAAACCCATTTGTTGGGATTATGCCTAGTCCGTCGATAACTCTACTGGAACAGATAGTGTTACCTGTTACCTTTGGAAGTGCTGACAATTTTAGAATGGAATTAATTTCATTTGAAGTTGTTGATTTTGAATCAGCATACAATGCCATTTTTGGTAGGCCTTCACTAACAAAATTTATGCAGACACTCATAACGCCTACCAGAGCATAAAGATACCTAGTCCAAAAGGTGTGATTAGTGTACAAGGTAACCAAGTTATTACGCTTAATTGTGATTGCAAATTTCTTGAGATTATCGATCAATTACCATTAAGTGATGCTAATGATGCAGGAAAGTCATGTAAGTCTGACAAGACAGAGGAGCTGAAGATAGCTCCTCAGCCCAATTAATAGACAAGAGAAATTCCCATTGATCCTACCGACCAGTCGAAAACTATTCAGATAGAATCATCAATGGATGCCAAATAGGAAGACATGCTCATTGCTTTCCTCTTGGCTAACACAGATGTATTTGCATGAAAACTATCCGACATGCCTGGAGTCCCAAGGGAACTAATAGAGCACAGGTTAGCCATACAGCCTGAGATACGACCAGTGAAGCAGAAGTTGCTGTGATTTGCTCCTGATCAGCAAGAAGACATCCGACAAGAGTTGGATAAACTCCTAAAAGCTGGTTTCATTCGTGAAGTTTGTAATCCTGATTGGCTTGCGAATCCGATTATGGTCAAGAAAGCAAACGGTAAGTGGTGCATATGCGTTGATTTTATCAGTTGAAATAAAGCTTGTCCAAAAGATAATTTTCCTTTGCCCCAAATTGACCAACTGGTGGATTCAACAGTGGGTTGTGAATTGATGAGTTTCATATAAGCATATTCAGGTTATCATCAAATAAGCATGGCATGTGAAGATGAAGAGAAGACTTCCTTCATAACCCCGTATGGTGTCTACTGCTACAAGAAGATACCATTCAGACTAAAAAACGCTGGAGCCATGTATCAACGCCTTATGTAGAATACTTTCTATAGTCAAATAGGGCATAACATAGAAACTTATGTTGATGATCTCATTGTAAAGAGCAAGAATAGCTTTAATTAATTGTCAGATCTTGTTGAAACATTCAATAATTGAAATAAGCATGAAATTAAGCATATTTCATAAAAGTGTGTCTTTGGTGTTTCTTCTGGAAAGTTGCTTGGTTTTCTTGTTTGTTCATGAGGTATTGAAGTAAACCTGAGAAGATTCAGGCTATTGAATCTTGAAACCACCTTCTACGGTGAAGAAAGTTCAAGGTTTAACTAGTCGGATGGCTGCTCTCAGTCATTTTATCTCAAGATCAGGAGAGCGTGGTTTGTCTTTCTTTAAGGTAATAAGAAAACACGATAAATTCCACTGGTCGGATGAAGTGAACAAAGCCCTTAATAACATAAAAGTTATTTGTAAAGCTCTCCCACTCTGGTCTCACCCAATCCCAGAGAACCTTTGTTGGTGTACTTCACGGATTCAAATAATGTAGTCAGTGTTGTACTAATAATTGAACGAGGGCAGGTTCAAAAATATGTTTATTATGTAAGCGAAGTTTTGCACGGACCTAAGGAGTGATACCCTCAGGTTAAAAAATTGCTTTACGCCCTATTAATGGTTTCTAGAAAATTGAGATATTATTTTTAATCTCATTGAATTACAATACCATCTTCTTTTGCCTTGAGAAGTATCTTACATAACCAAGAAGCAACCGGTTGGATTGCTAAGTGGGCAGTTGAACTTGGGTCATTTGGTATTCATTTCTTAGCTCGAATAGCAATTAAGTCCCAAATTTTGGCAGATTTTATCGCTAAATGGATAAATAGTGAATCCTTTGTAAAAGAGGATACAGCTACACTGACCACAGGAAATTATACTTTGACGGTTCTCAAGAAATAAAAGGCTCGGGGGCTGGTATAATTTTAGTTATGCCTCAAGGCGACCAGTTAAAATATGTAATCCATATACAATTCTCTGCTACTAATATAATGTAGCAGAGTATGAAAGTCTTCTAGCTGAGCTTCGAGCAGCAAAATTCATTGGAGTCTGTTGGCCTTATGGTGGGCGATTCACAATTAGTCGTAAACCAGGTTAGCAAGGAATACAGGACGTTCGATGAGGTAATGGCTCACTACCTGGATGGAGTGAGGAAATTAGAGAAATACACTAGCCATTTTGAAGTCCAATATATACCATGAAAAGATAATACCTTAGCGGACCAGTGATCAAAGCTTGGTTCCTCACGATCACCTGTTCCAACAGGTGTGTTTCTTGAACATCTGTCTAAGACCTCTATAGACACATTCATAGAAAAATTCCCAACCATTACTGAGGTCAGAGTCCTTGAGCAGAATTCAGATTGGGCTAAACCATTTAAGGCCTATCTAGAAAATGGGACGCTGCCTGAGAATATTCATGAAAAAGATAGACTAGTTCAAAAGGCTCGAATGTATAAAATTCTAGACAATACTCTTTATAGAAAGGGAACACATGGTATTCTTATGCGATGTATAACACAGGAACAGGGAAAAACATTGCTTAATGAGATACATGGGGGCTTATGTGGAGCGCATGCTTCATATAGAACATTGATCAGAAAAGCTTTCCGATAAGGTTTTTATTGGCTAACTGCTTTACAAGTTGCCATGCACCTTGTGAAAACTTGTGGGCAATGCCAATTTAAGGCTTGACAAGTTCATTTACCTGCTAACCAATTATAAACTATACCTTTGTCATGGCCATTTGCAACATGGGGAATTAATATAGTAGGTCCTTTACCACGAGCAACTAATGGATTCAAATTCTTATTTGTTGCAATCGATACATTCACAAAATGGATTGAAGCCGAGCTTGTGGTCTCTATTACAGCTCAAGCACCAAAGAAATTCTTTGTGAAAAATATAGTCACTAGATTTGGTGTACCTAGTAGGCTAATTACTGATAATGGACCACAGTTCATCAGTGGTCTGTTTCAAGATAATTGTGATGAAATAGGCACAAAAATTTGCTATGCTTCAGTTGCTAATTCTCAGAGTAAAGGAGAAGTTGAACAAGCTAATGGCCAAATTATACAAGGTATAAAGAAATGAGTGTTTGATCATCTTACCAAACGCTCGGGGGCTTGGATAGATGACCTCTACTCTATGCTATGGGCCATACGAATGACGACCAGTATAGCAACAGGAGAAATGCCTTTTCAATTGGTCTACAGAGCTAAAGCTGTGTTGCCAAATAAGATTCATTTGGGTTCTACATGGGTTTCTCTCTATGAATAGGTTAATTAAGACGACCAGCGAGAATATGATATCAACCTCTTAGAAGAAAAGCGATATCGAGCTCTTATCGGTCACCAACCCATTTACAAGGCTTAAGAAGATATTACAACAAAAGAGATCAAACGAGAACACTAAATGTGAGAGACTTGGTTCTAAGGCATATCCAAAATCAGTCTAACTTTTATAAGTTATCTCCCAAGTGGGAAGGTCCCTTTACTATAATATCAATTACACGACTAGGTTCTGTTTCACTTGCAATGGAAGATGGAAGAATTCTCTCAAATACTTGGAACATCCAGCATCTTCGTAGGTTTTTTGTGTAAATAAGTTTATTTTTTTACATATTTCATTTACATAAAGTATCTCTTTAAGGTGTTGTATATCAAGATTGATTCTATTCTAATAATCCTCTAAGAATCCACAAAGTCATAATCTGTCCAACCTGTTTATAAACAACGTGCGAGGTTACTAGTTGGATTGTGAGATAATATCTAATAGATACTTTTCCTATAAGCCAGTACTACTGTATGGAAACTCGTTAGAATGACCTTGTTTCCAATCTGTTGCTGGTTAATATCATGTACTACGTGAAAAGAACAAGTCGTCAATCCTATAACTATTTGTATTGCGAATGCATAGTTGGTCAGCACACAAACAGTTGAGGGCTAGTGATATACTCAGAAAAATATGCAAACAAATTAGATACAAGATAAGATATAATTCAAGAAGAGATTTTTCTTTCATTCATTTGAATAAGTCATACATGTTGTTTGAATGTGATCTTTACATTTCTCATGTACGTCTCAACGGCAGAGGCTACTTCTGCACGTTTCTCATCTATCTCTTCTTGAGTAGTCAACTTCTGGTCGGACGCCAGTTTCTCCAACTCAACTGCATCCTTGTAAAAGTGCCTCAACTTGATGAAGAGGGTACCTACATGGACGATGATTGAAGTTCGGAGCGCAGTCTTGATAGTCTATGCTATTGCGGTGATTTGGCTTTGGATGATCTTCAATTGGTTATTCACCGCTGCAACCAAGTCATCAACCGATGGATCGTGAGTTATAAGTTTTACTTCTTCCCCTTTAAATCTACGGCAATTTCTGAAGCTTCTAAAAATAAAGTTCAAAGTGGTTTTTCTACCTCTATGAACTGTAGCCAGATCTTTCACAAAGAGCTTTATTTGGTTAGTCAGATTTCCCATTTTATTCTTCATCACCGACCGTTAATCTTTGGACTTTATTCTCTCTTCTTCCCATTCAAAAAGTTGCAATTCTCTGGCTTTTATTTTATTTTTTAACTCTGTAAAGTTGAAATGAAAAATTACTTTCAATTTTCCTAAATAAATTTAAATTAGTTTGGGATATTATTCTTACCTGCTATTTCAGACTCCTTTGCCTGAAGAGTAATCTTATACTCTTTAGAGAGCCTTTGGACCTTGTCTTCATTTCTCTTAAAGGCCTCGTTGAATCTAGCAGTCTTTTCTTCATGATATTTGACCTTGTTGGCAACCGCAACAAGATCAAATTTACAAGCCTTGGCGTATTCTGAGCCACAAGGAGTTTCTTCTCTAATTCTTTTATTTGTTCCCTTTGTCTGTGTCAAAACAGTTATGTTAGAATAAGAAAGATAGGGAAAAGAGAAAAAAAACAATAACAAAGCTTACTCTTACTTTTTTTATTGTTATTTCAATTTTGGCCTTTGCCAAAATCTTTGCCTGCCGACCTAATAGGTTGAACAATTCTTGTGAATGCTGTAAAAAACAAAATAGCAAATGAATTAAGAACTGACTTTTCCCAAAAAAGAAGAAGAAATGAATGAAATAAAAACCTTCGCTTGCAAGTTATTGAAAACTTGCTTGATGTCCCTATGATCTGGGTGACTAGAGGAAGATGCCAGTGTCAAGGTCGCTGGATTAATGTCGAGACCGGATTTCAAAAATCCAAACCCTCTGTGTACAACTGTACTAGTCCAGAAAAGGCTAGCACACACAGTGAAAACAGTGATGATAGCACAATCATATCACGAATCAATTAATATTAATTAAGCGAAATGGTATTAGCCTTATGGCCAATTATTACAAATAAACAGCCTCCATGGCTTGAGCTCAATAAGAAACATCGGAAACGAAATAACATCAGTAGGATAAGCCCATCCATTTGCCCAACAGGCAATCAACTGGGTTCACGTCCTAGTAACCCGGATCGCCTTCATCATAACCACAAGCATAGAACTCATAGTCACCTTTAGCTTCTGCACAATTCTCTGTGGAAAGTTGGGATGTTGCAATAGTGAGCACAAAATGTACTCCGCAAGTCTTGGAAACATAATGCATGATAACTATATGCAAGGCTAAACAATTGAAGGCATAATATGAATCTTTTAGCATAAAGCAATGTTTAACTTTAAATACCAATAGTAACTTCACAAAGCATCATTCGATCAAAATGTAATTGAATATTAATTGAATTTGAAGTAACAACTAGATAGGTTCCAATCACCTGATTGGCTCCATCCACCAAACCACAACCCGAAAGTTCCACCCACTCACGGATTTCCAACCCATCATTTTTATTTAAAACAAAACCATAAAATCTACAATGTGCAAGCGTACCTCGCCTGCCCTTGACCATGGGTACGACTACTTAAGTAGTTTTAACTCTGCAGAGTGTGCACAGCTTTACCCACAAGACTTGATCGACTCTTGTTGCCATGCAATTAACACACTTCCTTTGGTGTGTCGGCAGAGAGATCATGACAAGACCTTTATCAATGCACAATCCCGCTATTAACCTCGCCCGCTAAGGTTTCACCACTGAAGGGTTACATCCACCCAGTCAGAAGCCCCCTCTTAAGCCATGTGGGAAAAACTATCTCCATCCGACACCCATATTCCACCGACTGGCGAAGCTAATAACGAGATGTACAAATTAATTAGCCAGGTTGTACCCATATAGACTTGTGGTTGTACGGTAGTGCTTGGTCCATGATAACACATGCTTCGGTCCTTAATTGACTAGGGCGGAATATTCACTTTCAAGGTCTCGTGCATCCAGCACCCACCAAACATCCATCCGCCCCGGTCTAAACCATTTCCACTTTATTTCAATTAAATAACAGCAGAAATACCAATTGTCGCGAGTTCACATTTAAAATTAAATAATGTTTGAAAAGATTCCTATGATGGTTTAATACCGAAACGTTTAAGCTACACTAAGCAATTCTACCGTCCCAAGCTACTCTACTGGTTATCACCAAATAAATTTAGCTAATATCATCTAGGGTGAAAAAGGTTCGCCATGATTAATGTCAATGAGGGTATAACAAGTCTGGAATTTAACTAAACCTTAAACCACACTTAAAGTGCGTTGCATAAAAATAAGCATTCATAATTTAAAACAACATAAGCTTTTCATAAAATTTGGGATCAATATGTTCAAGGAAGACTTGCCCTGGTTGCCTCCTGCGGAATCTACCTCTGACTGCTGATTCGCTTGAACTTCGATTGCGTCGTCTACACTCGAAACGAGAACAAATAAATAAAACAAATTCAAAGAAAACCATGAAATTGAAAAGAATGGTAATAGAAGATAGATCTTGAATTTAGATGAATTTAGAAACTTGAATCACTGGAATCGGAGCTCGAACGTAGGAGAGCAGGCTCCTGGAAGATTTAAATCATAGAAAAAGGAGAAACGGCAGTGTAGATGAGTTACTGTAGTATCGCGCTGCTGTTCATGCGCGACACAAAGGAGAGCGAGGCTCTCTGTAATTAGCCCTGGTGCACTGGAAAAAAAATTGGCTAGGGCCAGGGGAAGAGGGGGCGGCCGGGCCGACCGGTCGGAGGGGAGGGGTGGCACGGTGGTCGGCGCCACCAGCAGTGGCCAGAGAAAGGGCGGTGACGCGGAGCTCACCTATTTGCAAAATCTAGCGAAACAACGGCGAACTAGTTTGTGGGAGTTGGCAAAATGGGTTGCACTCTCAATGAGGCACCTGATGGTCCTTTTTATAGGGCGGGAGGAGGACCGGAAGGGACGCATTTGAAGTGAGAATGGTGGTGGCCGGAATGAAGAACATTCAATTTTTGAGAACAAACCATGGGGGTTAATTTGGGGAAAAGGTTATGAGAACATGGGTAATGAATAGAGGATTTGATTGCGCACTTAATTGAGAAGATACAGTAAGAAATCGTGGAGAAAATGAAACTTTATTGCAAGCCCTAATGGAGGAGAGAGAGAGGTTTGCACTGGACATGGCTCAAGCTAGAAGAAACATATGACAGGTGGGATCCCCATTTCCGATTTATTTAAGCTGAGAGAAAAACATGTTTGGTAAAAATAGTAACGAGGCTCTAAAAATCTTGGAAAATTTCTCAAAAATACTTTGGAATATTTGGAACCAAATAATATTTTTTTTGGAATTTTTAAGCTTTTAAATGTTCTGCATAAATTCATTTTGTAAAACTGAGAATTGCAAAATGAGTTTTATTAAAATCCGTAAAATTCCAAACTAACTAAAATAAATAAAACAAATTAAAATTAAATTTTTAGGATGTTAATATTAATGATGTCCTAGTCATGGCCTTTACTGGTCGGAGCGACTAGTGACACTTTTGCTATAGCAAGGAGGTCCTTGGCCACCTCGACAGTAAAAGTTCCTTGAACAAGGGTGGTCGTCCTGACCACCTCAGTCGTTGTCACAAGAGGGGGACCAACCTTCTCTATGGTTAATGAAACCCAACCGACTAGTAGGTCATCACCAGTGGTCAAAGGATTTTCACCTTCAACACTGGTTGGATTCTCTTGCCCACTGGTCGGGGCATCTTGGTCAACAGACTCGATCAGTGCTAAGGCTTGTTCCACACTAGTCGTTGCCAGTGTGACCACCGGGTTAGCTTCAACACCAACCTAGATAGTCACACCCTAATCCACAGAGGAATCAGGAGCAGTTGCCTAGGGGCTAAACACAACAACAAAAACTTGTTTAGATTCTGAAGACAAAGTGCTCAAAAATAAAATATCCATAAAAAGGTTCATACCGACAAAGTTCTGAGTTCATTTCCCAGGATATGAGAGGAAGTGACGATGTCCCAACATCCAGATCGAGATTCTTCTTTTTTGTCCTTATGATCAGAGATACATTATCCTTTGAATCATTACTCTCACCCTAGACAAAGGGGAATGTCAGAAGATTTCTATATGCACGATCTCAATTGTGGTTGAACCATTTTTTATAGTGCACCTAGGATGAGGTCCTCATCTGCGTCCTAGCAGTGAACGCGACCCACTTATCTTGTGCTTGGTACTGATCATGTGTACGCTTAGAGCGTACAATGCTTGCCGATACCAGGGTGAAACACTGGTTGAAAAAGCTTTCTGACAAGGTTTTTATTAGTCCACTACTTTACAAGATGCAACGCAACTTGTAAAAAATTATGAGCAATGTCAATTTTATGCTCGGCAAGTACATTTACCTACTAATCAATTACAGACCATACCATTGTCATGGCCATTTTCAATGTGGGGCATTGATATAGTAGGTCCTTTACGGAAAGCAATCAATGGATTCAAATTTATGTTTGTTGCGATTGATATGTTCACAAAATGGATTGATGCTGAGCCTGTAGTTTCGATTACAGCTCAAGCAGCCAAAAAGTTCTTTGTGAAAAATATAGTCACTAGGTTTGGAGTTCTTAGTCGACTAATTACTAATAATAGATCATAATTTATTAGTGGTTTATTTCAAGATTATTGTGATGAAAAAGCACAAAGATTTGCTATGCTTCAGTTGCTCATCCTTAAAGCAATGGAGCAGTTGAACGTGCTAATGTCCAAATCATACAAGGTATGAAAAAACGAGTGTTTGATCATCTTATGAAACGCTCAAGGGCTTGGGTGGATGACCTCTACTTCATGCTTTGGGCCATACACACAACGACTAGTAGAGTCACAGGTGAAACACCTTTTCAACTAGTCTATGGAGTAGAAGCCGTGTTGCCTAGTGAGATTAATTTAGGTTCTATTTGAACTACTCTCTATGAATAGGTCAATCAAGACGTCCAATGCGAAGATGGTATCAATCTCTTAGAAGAAAAGCGCGATCGAGCACTTATCAGGTTGATGGCCTATTTACAAGGCTTACGCCGATACTACAATAAAAGAGTTCAACATCGAACACTTAATGTGGGAGATTGGTTCTAAGGCAAATCCACAATCAGTCTAACTTAAATAAGTTATCTTCCAAATGGGAAGGTCTCTTTACTATGGTATCAATCACCTGACCAGGTTCTGTTTGACTTGCCATGGAAGATAGAATAATTCTTTCAAACGCATGGAATATACAATATCTTCGTAGGTTTTTTGTGTAAATAAGTTCATTACATATTTTTTATTTACATGAGTATGTCTTAAGTGTTATATGTAAAATTATTTTATGTCCTAATCATCCTCTGAGAAATCACAAAATTATAACTTGGCCAACCTCTCTACAACAATATACGAGGTTGTTGGTCGGATTGTGATATAACTTCTAATGTCCATACTGCATTGGAACTCATTAGACTAACATTATCTCCAATCTGCTGCTAGTTAATTCAAAGTACTATGTAAAAAAGAACAGGTCATCAATCCTATAACTATTTATATTTTGACCATGTTGCTCATCAGTGCACAAACTGTTGAGGGCTAGTGATACACTCATAAAAATATACAAGCAGATAGGAGACAAAAGGAAAATATATAACACAAGAGGAGATATTTCATTCATTAATTCAAAAATTGACATACATGCTACTTGAGTGTGATCTTTACATTTTTCATATACATGTCAATGGCGGATTGTATTTCTGCACATTTTCTATAGATCTCCTCTTGAGTGGTTAGCTTCAAATCAGGCATGAGTTTCTCCAAATCGATTGCATCCTTCTAAAAGTGCCTCAACTTGACGAAGAGATCACCACTTGAACAACAATCGAGGTTCGTAGCGCTGTCTTTATATTTATAGTCTGCGCCATTGCGTGGATGTGACTTTGGATGACCTTCAACTGGTCATTCACTACCACGACCAGTTCTTAACCAACGAATCAGGAGTTGTAAGTTTTACTTCTTTGCCTTTTATATCCATGGCGATTTTTTGAGGCTGCTCCATGATAAAGTTTAAAATGGATTTGCTACCACTCTGAACTGTGGCCATATCTTTCATGAAGAGCTTTATTTGGTCTGACATTCTTTCTATTTCTTCATTTATTATCGACTTCTGCTCTTAAAATTTCACTCTATCTTATTCCCTTTCAGATAGTTAGTTGGGTTTGTTTGGCCTTTTTTATTTCCACAAAATTTAAAACAAAGTTTGAAGATTGCCTTCTTCCTTCAAAAGAAAAGTTAAGTAGGTCGGGATACAGTTCTTACCTGCTATTTCAGACTCCTTTGATTGAAGAGCAGCTTTGTGTTCTTCGGAGAGACTTTGGACTTTTACTTCATTTCTCTTGAAGGCCTCATGGAGTATAGCAGTTTTTTCTTCATGATATTTAAACTTGTCAGCAGCTTGACAAGATCAAATTTAAAGCCCTTGGCGGTATTTTGAGCCACCAAGAGTTGCTTTTCAAGTTCTCTTATTTGTTCTTCCAACCTATTCCTAAACAGATTTGTTAGAATAAAAATCTTAGAAAAACAAAAAGAAGAGTTCGCTTCTCATACATACCTTCTTGTTTTTTCTATTTCGACTTTAGCCAAAGTTTTTGCTTGTCGATCTAATAGGTCAAACAATTCTTGCGAATGATGTAAAAAAGCAGATAGCAAATGAATTAAACTACCATTTATTTTCCTTGAGAAAGGAAGATAAGATAATTACCTTTGCTAGCATGTTATCAAAAACTTACTTGATGTCCCCTAGTCGAAAGGACCAGAGGAAGATGCTAGTGGAAAAGCCACTGATGGAATGATGTCGTGGTCATGGCCTTTACAGGCACCACTCCCATCTCTTCAGTTCCACTAGTTGGAATGACCAGCGTCTCCTCTTCCACAGTAGGGAGGTCTTTGGTCTCCACAACAATGGAAACCTCTTCAGCATTGGTGGTCATCCCAACCATCTCTGTCACCATCACAAGAGGAGTATTAACCTCCTCTTTGATTGTTGGAACTTGTCCGACCAGTGGGTCATCAACAGCAGTTGAGGGTTCTTCACCCTCAATGATGGATAGATTTCCTTGCCCACTGGCTGGGTCTTCTTGGGCATCAACCTTAGTTGGTGCTAAGGCTTGTTCCAAACTGGTCGTTGCTAATGTGACCAATGGGTTCACCTTAGTACCAACTGGGGCAATCATGTCTTGGTCTACATAGGAATCAGGAGCAATTGCATTGGGACTAAAAAGCACTCTTAGATTCTAAAGAAAAGTACTCATAAATAAAGATATGCATAAAAAGATACAAATCTGCAATGAAATCATGAGTACATTTCCCAAGATGTTAGAGGAACTGATGATGTCCCAACATCCAGGTTGGGAGTCTTCTTTTTCCTCCTTATAATTAGGGGAACATTATCTTCTGAATCCTCACTTTCATCTTGAAAAAAGGGAAATGTGGGGAGATGTCTATATGCTTGATCCTAATTTTTGCCAAAGTGTTTCTTGTTGCACACCTAGGTTGAGGACATTGTTCTTGTCCTCTTCTCTTGTGCTTGAGGCCAATCATGCACATGCTTAGAACGCATGCCACTGATTGGTATCAGGGCTTGACTAGTGCTGGTCGGATCAGCACTAGATTGAGCGCTGGTCGTATCCATCATCTTCTGAGCACCTCTAGTGGAGGTCCTCACCTTTTTGGTCATGGAGCCGAACTTACGATCTTAGACTGGTCAGCAGCCTGCTTTTGGCCATGCATCTAAAAATAAATCTAATTGTTAGCTTATAAACAATTAATAAACTAAAGTGAAAATATTTTTTGGTACTTACCATGATGTGTTCATTTATGAACTCATTACTTTGCCTGATCAGGTTAGATGGTTGCTTATCCAAAGCAACCTGGTTAGACCCGTCAGATGAAACATGCAACACGTACGTGATCCTTGACTAGATCTCCTCAGTGGTTAGATTTGATTATATATATTTTAGTAAATTCTCTTAATAAAAAGAAGAGCTCAGAAATTTGAAATTTCCTTACCTCTAGGCTCATCCTTAGTAGGATCCTGGTTGTCTTCCATTCGCCAAGCGAATCTAAACCGTCTTTTCAGAGGACTGACCTTATGATGTAGAAAATCATAAACAATCTCCTGCCACGATAAGCCCCTAACACCAACTTGGTGATGACCCTCACGATGTCACACTCCTCATCAGCGAGGACCAGCGAAACTGAGAAGCCATTTAATCTTGGAGGTTAAATTAAGAACTCCCAGCGATATCCTAGCTCTTGCTATTCCTAATATACTGGTAAAATAGCAAAATGGCGGAGTGGTGGTGGATGCCATGGAAAGCGTCGTAAAGATGCAAGAAAAATACTCAAAATCAAAATAGAATTAGGAGGAAAGTGGTGGAACTCGATTTCATAGTGATCCACCACATCGGCTAAGAACTCACTCTTAGAGAGACGAAAACCTAACCTAACAAAGGCGGCGAAAAGAACGAGACGCCCTTCTTCGGGAACTGGCCTCATATGCTCTCCACAAGGATCCCACCTCAGCATTTCATGAGGAGAGATCAGACCCTGCTCCTCAAGCTCCCTAATCTTCTCCTTGTGAGAAGCGACTTGTCCATTGAAGTGAGTTGTGAGGAAGAAAAAGATTAGAGACGAAAGGACTCACGAGAATTCTAAGGGGCTCGAAAGACTGTTTACGGTGTTGGTTTTAGACGACGTTTCAATTTCCAAGGAGTTGCAAAAAAAACCATCTTTTTATGAACATTTAACCCATACAATGATTACCACGAAACCCCATAATAGATGAGGATTAAAGCCTCTTTTTTATTACTCAAACCTTGGGGCTAGCAGATGAGGATTAAAAGCCTCTTTTTTATCTGGGCCCTCAATAGATACAAAGCCATGCTCTATCAATGGGCCTATAATCTATAAAACCCATAATATAGAACAAGACCCACACTTAACTGAACAATTATGCCTCCAGCCTATTAAGATGGCCTATAGGTTGTTCCTGACCTGTGTAATAGTCACCCCGACTAGTGAAACTGGTCTGGACAAGCAGTTATCTCCGTACATGTCTCCGTGCGGATAGTTATTTGACAAATATACACACCTAGAAGTTATCAACTGAAAAAGATACCCTTTGGCGAGAAGACACTATTTGGCGGGAAGACATTTCTTGGTACACGACGATTTTCTGAAGAACAACTTCATATGTAGCATTGCGGATGCATATAATCATGACTAATTAACCATATAAAAATATACTTTTTAACACATTTATTGCATATGCTTGTTAAATTATTGCATGTGATTGATGGAGAGCTTTTATTACTGTTTCTCCCTAGGACCCACAAAATGGCTGGAACGGCCATGTGAGACCACGTATGTTTAGTCAGTGTGTAGCATAGTGAAGAAACGAGGATGCAATGACGAGCATGGCTGCGTGGAGAACATAGCGCCTGGTGCGTGGTGAGCAAATTTTTTTAAATAATATAATTTTTAATAATATTTATAAAAATAATATGCTGAAGCAGAAAATAGCACATATACCCTCAAATTGCCATTTCATTGGCGACAGGGCTCCGTCGCCAAATGAAATAGCAACAGAACCTGTAGCCAAATGAAATGGCGGAATTTCTGCAACTTTTTTGTTGCATATTATTTGTTCTTTTTTTTGTGCCTAAAATTATCGACGTATTATTTGTGCAAATTTTATTGTTGTCCCATTTAAAATGGGAGGGACTGTTTGTTTTTTGAAATAGTAATTTGTTTGAAAATATTGACTACAATACAATGGAGGAGGACATCGTGTACGTTCGGAAAATGCAACGAAAAAATTTCTAGTAGTTTTGTCGAAAAACTGTGATAAAGGGAAAGTACAGTAATAAAGATAAACTACAATCATAAGAAGGAAATGTTAGTTACTAGCGTGTGAATGTACTCGCCCACAATAAAAAGTACGGTTACAAACGAAAAACAAGTACTACTTACAGTTCTTCTGCGGTGGAACTCCCTATATGGTGCCAAGCCTACTCACTCGACAGCGCTGCACCTGTTCGGATGGGTATGTCAGTTGGTCTGGTGCCATGCTGGTGGACTAACATAACCAGTCTGCGATGGCTGGCTCGGTTCGGGCGGATTAGGGAGCTACAAGGAACCAAGTACAACGCCTGGTGACTGATGGGTGATGTCGAGTCAATTGTCCACTAGGTCATCAACGGAGGAACGGGCATGAAACTGTACCACGTCGTCGTCCCTAGGCCTCCTGCAAGAGTTAAGGTGGACGATGCACGATTCCTTCTCATTGGTATGCTGCACATCCCCTCTAAGGTACTCCATGGTCACCTTCAACCTGTGCCCCATGCCAAGTCGATCACTAACTAAGGCGGCCTCCTCGTAAACCTCCCTGGCAAGGTCACTCTACGCACGCATTGAAAGGGTTTTTGTTAGTTGTAAAAATTGCACGAATGGTATATTGTATGACATGTGAACATAACTACTAACCGAGCGATGGAAAGCAGAGTACAACTTTGTGGGGTAGGAGTCTGCCATAAAGGGGATGTGCCTCAGAGGATCGTTCACAACACGCACAACTCGGACAAGAGTGCATGGATTGTACCACCGGATATACTCATCGTACGTCGCGTGGTTGTAAGGCATTGTCTCGTGTTGTACGTTCGGCAACACATGTGCCCACAACTGCACGTGAGGTAGCATGCGAGCTGATCAGCCCCCATGTCTGACGAAACCCTTCCGTGTGTGCCTACAGGAAAAAGATGACCACATTAGTACAGACAAACAATGTGTGTTGCAGTTAAAAGTAAAGTGCCGGAGAACTCACATGTGCACGGTTGGTGGGACGATGGCACCAGTGGGGATAGGGAAAACCTGCCCAAGACTGAATTGCCGCATCACATGGTGTTTGGCGTAGGTCTCAACGTAGACGTCGTACACCAGGTGATGTCGTGTGACCCAAAAGGCGGCATCACAGGTTCACTACACGGAGGGCGCTTCAGGTGCTCGCGCGGCGACAACCTCCATGATTTACGGCCTCCAGATGACGTGATCATCCGCCAGTTGGTCGAGCATAGCAATGTACTCGAGGTGAAAGTAGGCTGCAAAAAAGGAAAGCAGGCGAATGTTATTACGAAAGATAGCAAAGTACTGTACAATTGACGATAAATGTGAAAGTATTAACCTAATGGCGACACCACAACGTCCACATGGCAGGAAGGTCCAAATCATTATCGGGGGCCCCATAGAGGACTGACATATAAGGTGACAACTTGATATGTGGCTATCCGATCTGAAAGAGCTCGAACGACCACAGCTGAAGGAGTAGAGGGCAACCGATGAGAGTCGAGTCATCCACCACGCGACGACACCCATCGCAAAGGGCATGGTATGTGCATGGTAGTACAACTTGGCCCAAGCTAGTTGCGAGATCTCCTCCAGGTCTGCATCTGCTATCGTCCTCACATACTGGATCATGTGTTTGTCAACACTGTCCCTATGGGACGAGAAAAACATGACCCACCCGAAAAACCAAAGAAGGTACACTTCTAAGTGACGACGTACGACGTAGTTCCCCAATCTGCCCACCATCCTCTCCGGCTGCAAAACATAATGGTTAGGTCAATCACAAAAAGTCAAAATGAAATAGAAATATACAAATGAATTCACCCTTACTTAAAACTCTGTCAGTCACTTCTGTGTTGGACCCTACACACTAGAAAACAGCGCATAGGTTGCCCTCTCAGGTAGCACTCTATCAAACCGACTAAGTAGCCCAGTAAGCTACTCCAAATCGACGTCCTAAGGCACAACCGTGTTGCCAGTGCACATAAGACCAAACAGGTAGCTAACATCCTCAAGTGTCGGAGCCATCTCCCCACACGAGAGGTGAAACGTGTGCATCTCTAGTCGCTAGCGATCAACGAGAGCCATCATAAGGCACCTATCATACAGAAACCTCTTGGAGGCGCCACTCCTATCCTGCACATCGGCACTGGTCGCCTCCACCATTTGTGCTAGAGGAAGCAACCCTGCTTCTCTCAACCTATAGGAAGACATTGTCAGACGATCGTGCGACACATACGCCACATCTTAAAAAAACTATGAAATTAGTGCACTCTCCTCGGAACCCATTGCGTATTAACCACCATGCCCCCCTCATCGGGGTGCACAAGCAGAGGGAGCCAAGCTTGATCGGCGGCTCATCCTCCATCTAGGCCAACGTGGCTAAGCGACTGTGGTGTGATGCATCTATCGTAAGGTCTAGTAGCTTGTACTGCGGCTGTGCAAGTGCCTCGTTGCCCACCGTAACTGCAATCCAAGCATTCACTTTTACTATGATGAAAAAAATGAAATTGTGAATGATATACAAAACAGGTTCATACATACAAACGTAAGCATAAAAAATTGGACATTCCTAACAACTTGTAATGACCCAACATTTCTATTCTTTGTAGGGTTATGTTCATAGTAATAAATCATATATCTACACAACTATTACTATTCTACACAGCTAGTTATATACAAATGTAATTAATCTGGTCGCTAAGTCCTATATCTACACAACTATTGCTATTCTACACATCTACTTATATATAAACGTAATTAATCTAGTTGCTAAGTCATGTGTCTACAGAACTGTTGCTATTCCGCACACCTAATTACATACAAATGTAATTAATCCGATCCTAAGTTATGTGTCAACACAACTATTGCTATCCTACACATCTAATTACATGTAATTAATGTAATAATTAATCTGGTTGCTAAGTCATGCGTGTATACAACTATTACTATCTTACAAAGCTAACTACTTACAAATCTAATTAATCTGGTCTCTAAGTCCTGTACCTACAAAACTATTGCTATTCTATACATCTAATTACTCACAAAGCTAATTAATCTAAATGCCAATTAATGTTTCAAAACATAGTACATATGACAAAAATTTATACCTGTGACGTAGCTCACAAGCTCCTCCTCCCCCTTCTCTTCCCCATCTTCTTCTTCTCCCCTTCCTCTCCTCTCCTTCTCCCTTTCTTTCTTTCTCACATGGGAAGAAAACTAGAGGCCGTTCACTGGCCGAGGGGCACTCGCCGACTTTATAGCCACTCTCTGTCACCATTGGAAATGACAACAGAGTCTCTATCGCTGAAATGGCAACATAAGAGTTTTCTATTATTATTTGGTATATTATTTTCATAAATATTATTAAAAAAAAATTATTTAAAAAAAATTCCGTGGTGAGCATGAGGCCACCACCGTCGGCACAATGGATCCCACTGCTGTCGCTGTGTCACCAATCTCTTCCTACATTACATTTTGTTTTTTTTTTCTGAACCCAAGTCGAAAAGCAGTAAATGTTTGGTACATCCAGGGTTCATATTTTTGTTTTACATTCAAAAACTGGTATCTGGTCGGCACTGATTTTTCGTAAAATTCATCAAAAATTCGGTAAAAACTAATCGGTTTGCAAAAGTCAAACCAGGCGGTCAAACCGATTCAAAAAACCAAAAACCAATCGAAAAAGTTAAAACCAGTAGGTTTTCATCGAAAATCAACGATAGGAGGAAAAAATGGTGAAAATGCAAGAAATTTGGAAACAGTACAAAAAAATCTCAATTAATATGTCAAACCTCAGAGAAATTTAAACAAATTTTTAAATAATTAATTTCTCCAAAAAAAATCCAAAACAGCAATTAATGAAAAAGAACTAAGATACTGTAAGATTTTTATAAATTTAAAGATTTAATATATTTTAATGTAACCATAACTAATACTAAAGGATTATGTACTAAAAGTTTAATAAATATTAGACTTCATTTAGTACCCATATAAAATAAAAAATAGAAGAGCATATACAATGATAATAGCACTCTCAGAATTGTTAAAAAATACACATATCTGATCATCATCTGAAAATTTTAAAAAATCATTGTAATTACGTTATAACATCAAACAAAAAGTTTAAGAAATATTAGACTTCGTTTTATGCCCCTAGAAAATAAAAAACTGAAGAGCATATATTATGACAGTATCACTGTCAGAATTTTTTAAAAATACACATGTATGATAATAATCTAAATATTTTATGACATCATTACCATTGCCTCAGAACCTCATAAAAAAAGTTTCAAAAAAAATTAACACTTTTACTAAATTTGTTCAAATTTTTATATTTACATTTGACTCTCCACGGTTTACCGCTCTGTTTGAAATACCGAACTGGCTCGTCTAGGTCGGTTTTTGTGAAAACCGACCTGTTTTCGTCGACAAAGTGAACCCTGGTACAACACTGCAACCTGTCGTTCCAGACGTTATCCATGTTTTGACGGTTTTCTCCACTCCATCCTGCTATGGATGTGGCCCGGAATTTTCTCACTGCCCTTCTTATATGTGCGATTTTTTTGTGCGTTTTTCACTTTTGTGGTTTTCTTCTTATTAATATGTAAATAAATATTCAGAATACATGTGATTTCCTTATCCTGTATTTTAATTATGTTATCATGGCACACCTCTCACAGCAAGTAGTTCTATTTTATTATTGTCCTGGCACTATGACTTTCTGTACCAAAATCTTCTAGCTACATAATACTAATTTGGATTATCAGTAAGTTATTCGACTACCTGCCCTCTCACAAGTTCATTTTCCAGCTTACAGAAAAAACTAACTCAACTTATGCGACCACTATGCAGATACGCCGAATGCACATCATCATTAATTCAAGCACTCATAATGTTTGGAGATACGTCCTGGCTACCGTCGTGAAGAGATAGAAAAAATTATAAAAAGTTGTGCCTTGTTCATAGAAAAAAACCCAACAAAAGGATGACTCATGGTATGTAAGGATGTGTTACTAAGTGTTTGCAAATTATATTGATCCTACAGCTAATATAATGCAAAATTAAATTAACAGGTATGACTCTTGGGCTGTATGTTTCACTTACACGACCTTTTACGCTATAAAAAGGATTAGTTGCTGCTGGAAGAACATATCAGAACAGTTTGTCCATCAGGAAAGCATGCAACTTCTTGCTATCAAAGCAGCAAAATACAGGCTGATGGGGAGAGAACTACGCTTGCTGTCAAACTGAGGTAATTCTTCTCTCCATTATGACATGTGAAATAAGGAAATGGTCTTATCAATTGTGCTTTAAAGTCGTGGCTATAATATCCCAATTTTTGCATTTCTTGAATTTATTGTGCATTTTATATTTTTGTGAATTTTTTAGAATTTATTTAAATTATTTGTAATTTAATTGAATTATGCCTTTTGATAAAATTATTTAAATATTTGCAAAGTTTAAATAGATTTTGGTTAAAAATATTTTATTTGAGTTCCAAATGCCCTAAATATTTTTCTAGATTTCTTTGGGTATTTTTGCTAGTTTTTGGCTTTATCTAATTTTTAGAATTATTTTAATTGAAAAATGTTTTAGAAAAATCTTGTGAATAGTTTTTGGCCGAACCGATGCGGGCTCAGCCCAAAGTCACGTCGCCAGCCCAAGCCAGCCCGCTCGCTTGAAAACCTAGCTGTTGACCGCCCGATTTGGATCGCGTGGTCGAGATCATGCCGCGTAGCCGAGTCTTGCAAGCCGTTCGATCGAAGCTAGATGGAGGGCGTGGATTGCGCCGCGTCACTCTCCATGTTGCGGCCGGACTCCACCACCGCCAAGGATTCTCCGTGGTTGTTGCATTGGATTCGGACGTCGAGGTGCCTATTTATTGCGCAACACCCCACATCGTGTAACCCACCTTGCGCCGCAACTTTTGCCTCAGAGCACAGAAACCGAGAAGTCCTAGCGCCTTCAATTTTGCTCGCCGTAGTTGAAGTCCTCCACCACCGTTGGTTTTCGTCATGTTCTACCATCGTCGAGCCTCGTTCACTGTGTTCGCGATCAGATCTGGAACCCTCGCATCGTGTTACGCCAGATCGTCAAGCCTTGTCACTAGAGAGACCCTAGAATACCGTAGCCATGGCCATCTTCCTCGGCTCTGGTGAGAACGCTGCCATCGAGCTCAGCCATGCTTCGCAAGTTTCCTCAACCGTCAAATCTAAGGTGAGTCACTGGATGTTCGCCACGCATTGAGAACTGAGTCAGTCGCCTCGCTGACCGGTATCACATAGATCATAGCCGTCCAATCCACCGTGTGTGATCTAGATCTTGCCGTGTGTTCATGTTCGAGTCTGGACACATGTCCCGCCGCTTCACTTGCTTTCACTCAACCGTAGCCGTTGGATCTAGATTTGTCGGCCATGATTGCACGACGCGTCGGTCGCTGGGTGCTGTTGCGTGGGCGGTGCTAGGCCCAATCATGTGCCGCATATGTCACACAAGTAGCCGGAGCGTCATGGACCAAGTCCAACGTGCGCACATACTGTTCCGTGGACCGGGTCTATGTGCTTGGGACGTGTGTCAGCATGTGATTGGACCACGTGGTCGCGGTCATCAGTATGACATCATAATTAGATTTTCCCATAGAAAAATAATTTGGTAGAAACCAAAATCAGCTGTGACGTCAGCATGACATCATAAATATGATTTTTTGGTAGAAAAATAATTCAGTTAAATGAGATTTATTATTTTTATTTTATTTAAAATTTTAGAGCGGTCGTTCTCTCTCATATGAGCTTCGATTGAGGTGATTCTAGTTTCTAAAAATTTATAAAATTGAGCTCTATTTAATAGTGAATTTTATTTAATTTTTGGAGTTGGGTTTACTCTCTATTTTTGGTATTTATTACTTATTTAATCGTTTTGTGTAAATGTTGAAGTACCCGAGGTGTTCGTGAGCGAGGAGCCAACTCAAGAGCAAGGTCTAGAGCAAGATCAAAAAAATTTTGAAGGCAAGTTGTGCTTTAATCATGTTGATCCTATGTTTTAAAAGTTATATTGTTTTAAGCTATTGCATGCTAATTCAATATATAATTGTTTCAATTAATTTGGGATTAGCTATTCAACCAATTTGAGTTATGTCAACGTTGTCATTTGTGTGCCATGATTCATTTGTCACAGTAGTATGGTTCTTTACTAATTGGTAACTATTATTTGCCAATGTAGGATGGTTAGAATGAGAATAGTTTGCTTAGCCATGCAATGAGTTATTGATATCATTTTGTATATACAAAATTAATCTTGCTTATTGTTGTATGGAGCATGTTTATGAAAAGGTGTGTCAGGTGTTGTCACACAATGTTGTTGATGGCACGTGGTGCATGGTAATCAACTGAGGTGATAAAATGATTTATACTGGGGCAAGTGGCAAGAGTTGTGATTTATGGTGGGCTAATGTGGCATTTGGGCGGTCGTATTGTTATTTTGATAAATGAAAGTTGATGGTATGGATAATAGTTATTGTGAGTTTTTGGTAAGTCTTGCCTCAATTAAGCACTTAACCTTGCAAGCATTTGAATTGAGTTAATCATACAACCACATGTCTGGTATGGGACAGACCTAGCTGATTAATTTGTAATATGTAGATTTTGGTACTGTCTTGGTGGTGTGAGTTTTGGGTGTATGGGTAGACTCATATGGCGCAAGAGGGGGGCCCTGAGTGTGATAACCAGTCCTATCAGTGTTAAAACCTCAGTGAGCTGTACTGGGTTTAGATAGAGCATTGTAAAGGCTTTATTATGATCACTCGCCTTTGCGGTGACGTGATTATATCTTGTAGGTAAAGTGTATAACCTCTGCAGAGTATCAAACTTATTCGAATAGCCGTGCTCATGATATTGAGAAATGCTTGGGAATTACAGTCAAAGTTTAGATTTTAATAAAATAAACATGGAAATAGAGGCAGTATACCTATGAAAGTATGGAAATTGATTTAAGGTTGTGAGTTAGTTTATTTGAGAAATAACTAAGAAATTTATTATCATCACTATTTGTTTTACTGTCATTTTAATCTATTTATGTTATTCATTTGTAAATACTGGTTTATTGCAAAATAACCAATTCAGCCATTCATTTAGAATAAGCCATGCATGTAGTATAATAGACTTACATTATGTGCACAACTTGTTGAGTGCTATATGTACTCTCCCCTTGCAACAACAAATCACTAGTTGGAGAAGAGTCTACACTAGCGAATCTTGTCAATTGTCTGTGGTAAATTGAAGGGTTTCTACGAATAATTTATTTCCTTTACAGTTTTATTTATTTCTGAGTCTAAGCCTTGTGTGGCGTTTTTATGTAAGGTTGACCTTAAGGTAGTTCAATAAGTTATATTTAAATAGATAAAGTATTTATTTATGTTTTCGCAGTGTATGATTGTGATATTCATCTATGTTGAGTAGGACGGCAGCCTGGATGGATTAGTGATTAGATGATGTCTTAGTCTAATAGTAGTGACTCAAGTGTGTTAGTCATTTGGGTATAAGCTAGGAGTGTTGCCCTTTAGGGGCTAGAGATGTGTGCTTAGGATAATAAGAGTTTTTATAATTGCTGAGTGTGCAGTATGTGTTGTATGGCCTTTAGGCATTTGTGAGCAACCGTACCAAGTTATTAATAAAGGTCTTTAGATTTGAAGTTTGGATTTAAAACTTTTCCCCAGCATTAATTCTTTATTACTTGTCTATGTTTTCTCTCTCTTTTCTCTAAACCATGGAGTGACCAACAAATGGTTCAGACTCAAGGAAACAATAGAGCTAGTGGGAGTGGTACTCGACCCAGTGAGAACCCGAATGAGATGCCAATTCCTCGACCAGCACCCCAAGTTGATATGCAGAATTTCAGAGCTTTTCTTGTTGCATAGACTTAATTGATGAAGACCATGATACAACAAGTGCAGAACATCACGAACCAAGCAACTTCCAATGATGCCAACCAAATTGCTAACAATGCGAGTCATCCATGTTCTAAATTGTTAGGCTTTATGAAGAATCATCCAACTACATTTTTTGGGAAAGCTAACCCAATAGAAGCAGATGATTGGCTTAGAACAATCGAGAGGAAGCTGCACATCACTCAGTATGTTGGAAATGAGAAGGTGCTTTATGCCTCACATCAGATGGAAGGAATAGCTGCTGAATGGTGGGATAACTATTGTGCTTCTAACGAGAACCCATAGGAGATCACCTAGGAAGAGTTTATTGTTGCTTTTCACCAGTACCATATTCCTGAAGGTGTCATGGACTTAAAGAAAGAAGAGTTCAGGGCTATCAAGCAAGGCAGCAAATCAATGGCTGATTATTTGAACAAGTTCATATGCACCTAATGACGTTGCAACAAACAAGGCAAGATAGTCTCGTTTCATGATGGACTGAATTTAGGACTACAAGTTGGTTTGATTACGCATAATTTTCCTGATTTCTAGGAATTGGTCAACAAGACCCTTATTCTGGAGGATAAACGCAAAGAGCTTGATGACAACCGTAAGCACAGAATAGCACAGCATGGAGCTCATCAAGGGTGGCAGAGAGTGAGGGTTGCACCTCATCAGTTTGTCATGTTTCAACCAAAGGTCATGTTCAAGACACCAACCCCTGCACTGCGTCCAGTTGGTCAGAATTTCAAAATATCTGCTCAGGAAAACAACGTGTTAGGAGGAGGTCAACAAGCGACAGTCAGACGCTCTTTCAGTTGCAATGAGCCAGGACACTTTGTCAATAGTTGTACTAAGGGAGGAAGTGTTACTCCTGTCCGTTTCAATCTTAGCCCTACACCTACCAAGACGCCTGCACCTGGAGTGCACCGTGGAGCCACGGTGAGAGGTCGTGTCAACTACATCACAATAGATGAAGCACATGAAGCATTAGATGTTGTACTGGGTAAGTTCCTAGTTAACTCAGTACCTGCAACAGTTCTATTTGATTCTGGAGCTTCGCATTCTTTTATTTCTTGTGATTTTGCTGTTGGGAATGGGATGGATATTATGAATTTTAAGTGTATACTATTAGTCCAATCCGCTAGATCAGGACTTTGATCTAACATAGGAAGTTTGGGAGTTAAGTTGCTCATTGATGGAATAGAGTTTCTATCAAACCTTATTATTTTGGATACTCAGATATTAGATGTTATCCTTGGAATGGATTGGTTGTCCAAACACAAGGTTGTGTTGGATTGTGGTCGAAGAGTAGTGTCAATTAAAAGCCCGAAAAGCTAAAGAGTGGAGTTTCAAGCGACTGCAGTTCGCGATGGCTAGTCGATGGTTCACAGCGTTAAAGCTATTATTTTCGAAGAAGTACTAGTTATCAATGAATACCCTGTTGTTTTTCCTGAATATTTACTAGGAATGCCACCAAATCGAGATATCGAGTTTGTGATTGAATTGGTGCCTGGTACAGCCCCAATAGTCAAGAGACCATATCGGATGCATACCGATGAGTTCGTAGAAATGAAGAAGCAGATTGTGGAGTTGTTATAAAAAGGTTTTGTATGGCCTAGTTCGTCACTGTGGGGAGCGCCTGTTTTGTTTGTCAAGAAGAAGGATAGAATTGTAAGGATGTGCATTGATTATCATGCGCTTGATGAAGTGACGATAAAGAATAAATATCTGTTACCTAGGATCCATGATTTGTTTGATCAGTTAAGAGGAGCTGGAATTTTCTCCAAGATAGATCTTCGATCAGGATATCATCAGTTGAAGATTCGTACTAAAGATTTGTCTAAGATCGCTTTTTCAACACGTTATGGACGTTGTGAGATCATAATCATGTCATTTGGATTGACTAATGCCCCTACTTATTTCACCTTAATAAGTTTGTTGTCGTGTTCATAGATGACATTCTTGTCTACTCCAAGACAGAAGAAGATCATACATAACACTTAAGGCTAGTTCTAGAGAAGCTTCGAGAGTAGCAATTATATGCTAAGTTTAGTAAGTGTGACTTTTGAAAAATGAAAGTAGAATTCCTTGGCCATGTAATGACTACTAAAGGAGTTGTTATTGATCCATGTAAAGTCGTGGCAGTGTTGCATTGGGAACAACCGAAGTTAGTGACCTAGATTCGCAATTTTCTTGGAATGGTGGGATATTACTGTCGGTTCATTGAAGGATTCTCGATAATTGCTAGACCACTTAAGCAATTGTTGAAGATGAAAAACAAGCTTGTATGGACGCCAGAATGTGAGAAGAGTTTTCAAGAATTAAAGAAAAATTAACGATAGCACCAATGCTAGTGTTGCTAGAAATTCAGAATAGTTTTGATATCTATTGTGATGCTTCACGTCAAGGACTTCGATGTGTGTTAATACAAAATCACAGAGTAGTTGCATATGCTTCGAGGCAATTGAGGCTGCATGAGGAGAATTATCCGACACATGATTTGGAATTAGTTGCCGTAGTGCATGCTTTGAAATTGTGGTATCACTATCTTATTGGGAATCGTTGTGAGATATATACTGATCATAAGAGTTTAAAGTACATCTTCACTCAGTCAGATCTCAATATGAGATAGAGAAGATGATTGGAGTTCATTAATGATTATAATGTGGGAATTCATTATCACCCTTGAAAAGCTATTGTGGTAGTTGATGTCTTGAGTCGAAAAAGCTACAATATTAACATGTTAATTCAGAAGAGTCAGTCTAGATTGTGTAAAGAATTTCAAAAGTTGAAATTGGAAGTGATACCTGAAGGATTTATAGCTACCCTAGAGGTAAAGCCAACTTTGGAAGATCAAATCAGAGAAGATGAGAAAGATGACGCTAAAATCAAGAGGATTAAGTCCAAGATAGATGAAGGCAAGGCTAAAGATTTTACTTTGGATGACCAAGTTACTCTGTGGATCAAAAGTCGAATTTATGTACCAAATAAGGAGTTAAAGCAGTTGATTCTTAAGGAAGCTCATGACTGAAAGTATTCTATTCACCTAAGGAGTGCAAAGATGTATGAGGATCTGAAGGAAAGATTTTGGTGGCCTAACATATATTTTCTTATCATAGCCAAATTTTTAACTGCATCGAGTTAATTTGGCTTTTAGGTCGGTAATCGGCCAATTCGTATATTCATATTTGAGTTTTAGCCAATCAAGATCTAACTAGTACCTTGGTCAAACAGATGCACACTACACGATCCCACGTTGATCCCTTACCAAATCGGCTATCTCTCGAGCTGACGGGTGGTATGATTTTCCACACTAGATCGGCTTCGTCGAACAAAAATCATCGACCGAATCTGGTTTTTTCTTCCTCCACTCTTTTTTCGCAATCTTAATCGGATGAAGCTCATTAAAAGTTTTATCCCTTCGTTTTTCTTGTTCAGCTTCCCTCATCTCTTGGGTCCTTAACCACTGAAGCCTTCTTCTTTGTGATCGGCTTAAACCCTGAGGACACCATCTCGGCTTTGATTCGATCGACTTACATATTTTTCCTACCAGATCCATACTAGTTGCAGAGTTAGAACCTTCATCTTGGTCTTGTTTCTCACTTATGGTTGGCTTAAAAATTCTATCTTTAGCCGACCATCGCTGCCTATCACCTTGACATGGGTAATACTGCATTGGACATCTGTTTTGTGATGGCAAAGCTAATCCCCTCTCCCAGTAATATTGCCAAAAAAGGCACCGCTGGTGAGCTCCTTTAGGGCCGCTTGGCCGACATTCATTAACTGGCCGATATGGAGGACTTCGTCGTGGCCTTTCATTTCTCCTTTCATATTTTGCTAGCAGTTTTGAAAAAGTAGGCTTCAACTTCTGTATCGGCTTACATAGTGGCAATGCTCTCTTAGCCTGATAACCCTTTGGTGTGATTGTTTTTAAATTTTTCCCTTCACGCTCGGCTTTTATTTGTATAGAGCCAACAGTAATCATGAGTGTCTTATTGCCATCAGAACTTGATTGTACATCAGCTTGACGCGTTATTTTTATAGCCGATGATATATGAGTTTGATCCTTAGGCTCTGTATCTTTTGTCAGTTTTTCCTTCTTTTTAGAGCAATGGACCATGTTAATTGGAAAAGGATCAGCATCCAGCTGCATCGTCTGCTCTTGTGTAAATTTTAATTGGTCATCCTTTATAGCCGATTGTATCTTGTCTTTGTTATTCTTGAATTCATCTTTGAAGCCCTTATCATCGGAGAAATGACTTTCTTGAGCTGATACTCGCTGTAGGAGATGATTTAAATTGGTGAATTCCTGCCCGTCGAATTTTCATCTTAATGGGGGAATCAACCCCTGGAAAGCTAAATCGGCCAACTGATTATCAGGCAGGGTAACACTAAAACACCTATTTCTCACTTCCCTGAATCTCTTAACATAATCATTTACCGATTCCCCGAACTTCTGTTGGACAGAACTTAGATCTGAAATCCTGAGTTCCAGACTGTCGGAGAAAAAGTACTCATGAAATCGGCTTTACAAATCATTCCAAAAATGAACCAAATTTGGAGGTAAGTTAGTATAACAAATAAACTCTGTCCCTGACAAGGATAACGGGAACAATCTGATTTTGAGTCTGTCGAACTGGGCAGCCTCGCCACACTGAGCAATAAATCGTCCGACGTGTTCTAAAGTGGTGATTGAGTCATCCCCAAAAAAATTGAAAAAATCAGGGACTTTGAAGTTATGTGGGTAATGCATACGATCTATATAATCAGGATACGGCTTTCAATAGCCGATAACCTTACTCTTAGGTTGTAATCCAAACTGATCACGCAGTACAACGAAAATTTGGTCAGTCTAGTTAACATCACCAGCCGACCAAGTGTTTGGCTTCTGCCAATTACCATCATAATTGGCAACCTGCCACCGGAGCGCAAACTCGGGCTGCCGATTTGTTTTGGCTGATGGATATTGTACGGCCTGGTCGTACCCATTGTATCTCCTAATGGGTGGCTCCGGCAATGGGATGAAAGATTCCGTATAGGTCACAACCTTATGAGGAGCTGTCGGGACTCGAATTTGCGAATCCGAAACCCTCTGTGTATACTGCACTAGTCCAGGATCACGCTAGTGCACACAGTGGAAACATAGATGAAATATCATTCCATACAACGAATTTGACTAAGAAGAAGCAAATTATTATTGAAGAAAGCAAACGACCTTATGGTCAATGTTTACACCATTATGCCTTAAGGGCTTAAGAAACAAATATTATTGCAGCGGAAAAGGTAACTTGAGCCATTCGACATGCCACAGGCAATCGTCTGGGGAACGCCTTCCTAATCCACGTAGTCTTCATGGAATTCCTCCTCATGATACTCATTATCTCCTTCAGCAACTGATCAACAAGGGCATAAAGCCGTGAGTACAAAAAGTACTCAGCAAGCCGTAGGGAATTGATGCAATATATTCATGCACGGCTTGACAAGGATGGCTATATGGTTCATTTAAAGAAAAACAATAACTTGTATTGAAATACAATTAATAGATTGAAAGCATATTTATGAAAAGATAAATAAATAATTGATAGATCAATGATAGACAACAAAACAACAGTGAACTCCCCGTTCACATCCCAACAATTCCACATTCCACATTTCATGAAATTCCCGGGCTTGTCCATGACCGCGGACACGGCAATTCGAATAGTTTTACACTCTGCAGAGGTTGTACAACTTTACCCACAAGACATGATCATCTCTTTGTGCAATCGATCTTAACACACTTTCTTTGGTGTGTCGCAGAGATATCATGACAAAGCATTTACAATGCACTGCCTAAACTCGGTACTGCCCACTAAGGTTTCGCCCCATAGGGCCCTCTCTTGCGCCTTGCGAATCTACCCGTCCATCCCGGAACGCACACCACCAATTGAAGTACTCAAGGCTAGACATTGCAAATTAATCAGCTAGGTCTGTCCCATACCAGACTTGTGGTAGTACGGTTAGGCCTAGTGCAATGGCGCACAAGATTAAGTCCTTAAGTTGTCTCAGGCATGACATCCACATCCCAATGTGCTAGAAAGCACCCCCTTTACTGCACGATCACTTGCCTGAGGGAAAACAATTCATTCAACCAAGACCAATGGCAAACCCTGCCATGGTACAACAAATTTTACAACAGTGGCTAACGGCCACAATTCAATAACTCAATAAGTCAAGTTTAACATTATTCAGCATGTGACATGAATCCCTTTGTGCACTAAGCAGGTCTAAGCATTGCTACAATAACCCAATGTTCGCATAATGATTATGTCCAACTAGTAATGTCCCAACCTAGGTTTACAACGGATACATGGCATCCCAATTAATCAAGGTAACATAATGACAACTAGGTATATAGCTATTCCCATGAAATAATCAGTGATACACAAATAGCATGCAATTGTATAAAACAAATTACTTTGCAAACATAGGATCAATATGATCAAAGGATTACGACTTGCCTTGTTGATCTAGTGCTGAGTCTTGGTCTTCGAAGTCTTCGTTTGCTCCCTCGGAATTAGCGCCTACCGGAAAAGAAGCAACGAAACATAATAAATACAAAACAGTGACTCAAACAAGCTCCAAACTGAAAATAAATAGCTCTGGAAGATATATCTTGATTTTAGAAAAATTTAAAAACTTGAATCGCCTCAATCGGAGTTCGTATGAGGGAGAACGAGCTTCTAGAAAATTAAATCACAGAAAAAGGCTGAAAATCAGAAATTCAAAATTTCTAGATTTATTTTTGTACTGGAAAAATGATTTATTATGCAACGCTGACATCAGCAACCAATTTCCTGAATAAAGAAATAAATCAGAAAATCCTATTAGGCTAACAGGTGGGCCCTCGGTGCATGGACCGAGTCCACGGATTTGGCTCTGGTCCACGGTGGACCGGGTCTGCAGAACAGGGTGACTGACGCAAGCGATGATGTGGCGGCTGACGCAACCTCAGGGCTGATGTGGCGGTAGAGGTGTCGGCTGACGCTGGCGTTGGCGCGGATTGCCGCGTATCGCGCATTTGATGGCGGCACGGGATCGGACGACAGGGATGCAGGGGCGGCAGCGGAGACGTGGCCGGATCAGAGACATTCGTAGCAGATCGGGCGGCCACGATTCGGCGAAGGAGGATGGCGGTGAGCGTCGGCGCGGGGCTTACCGGAGGCGAGGAAGAAGACGCGGCGAACAGCGCACGACGACAGATCGGACCCTGGACAAGGCGGACTGGGGAGGGGCGATGCGGGCAAGGCGGAGAGACCAACGGTGGTGGCGAAGATGCATCGACGGCGGAGAAAAAGGCGGCGGAAGGTCTTGGGCAAGGCGAGGAACTTCGGCGAGCGCAAGCGAAGCGACGGCGGCGGCTCGGGCAGCGAGATCTAGGGCAAAAGAGGCGGCGAGAGGATCTCGGAGGAGCGCGCGGCTTTATAGGGGCCTCGAGGAGTGCTCGACCCGACTCAGACGGCGGCGGACGCGTTTGAACGCTGGCGGCGGCGTGGCGCAGCTGACGCATACCGGGCCGTGGCAAGAAGCGAGCGTGCCGTCAGAGCGACTGGGCCGCGAGCGGGTAGGCCGGAGGAAGCGGAGCGGGCCGAGGCAAGGCGGGCCGGAGATGGGCTGCGCGTGAAGAACGGCCCGAGAGGGATTTTTGGAATTAAAATTCATTTTCCTATTTAAGAAAATCCAGAAATTCAAATAAAAGCAAATAAATTTAAATAAATAGAATAAAAATTTAGAAAAATCCCCAAAAATACAAAAAAAATCCTTGGAGCACAATGAACCCAACTAAAATTGAAAATCTTTAGTTTGATGAATAGTTTAGTCAAATTAAATCCTTTCATTTATGGAAAATTCAAATTAAGCTGGAATTAATTCAAGAAAAATGCAAATGGTTTATTTTTTAATTCAAACATTCCAAAACTTAAATTTTGGGATGTTACAAACCTCCCCCCTTAAATGGAATCTCGATTCGAGATTCAAGTCGCTAGAGAATAGGTGGGAAACCGACTTCGATCCTCTTCTCGCTCCCAAGTTGCTTCCTCTTCTCAATGATTGCTCAACTGACCTTGCAAAAATGGATGATCTTGCTCTCGTGATACGCTCGCTATATCCAAAATTTTCACTGCTGCTCCTTGTAGGTAAGATCCTCCCGCAAATCAATGGCTTCCAATGGCATCTGCTCTCCGCACACGCAGTATTTCTTCAACTGCGATACATGGAACACATCATGATTCCGGCAAAAGACTGAGGCAATTTTAACTTGTAGGCAACCTCTCCTCTTCGTTCCAAGATTTTGAACGGTCCCACATATCTAGGGGCAAGCTTCCCTTTTACTTGAAATCTCTTAACTCCTTTGAGAGGGGTGACTCTGAGATAAACATAATCATTGGGCTCGAAACTCAAATCTCGACGACGATTATCTGCATAACTCTTTTGTCTGCTTTGAGCTATCTTCAGTCTGTCTCAAATTAATTGGACTTGCTCTTCGGCTTCTTGCAGTATGGAAGGACCAAACAATTGTCTTTCTTCAGACTCCTTCCAGTTGAGAGGGGTTCTGCACTTTCTTCCATATAAGGCTTCAAATGGTGACATTTGCAGACTGGCCTGATAACTATTATTGTATGAAAACTCGGCGTAGGGCAAACACTTATCCCACTTAGCACCATAAGTTAAGGCAGAAGCTCTTAACATATCCTCAAGAATCTGATTCACACGCTCAGTCTGTCCATCGGTTTGAGGGTGATATGCAGTACTGAATCTGAGATGAGTTCCCATGGCTTCATGCAGACTCTGCCAAAAACGAGGGGTGAACTGGGTTCCTCTATGAGACACTGTCTTCTTAGGCACTCCGTGAAGACTGACGCTCCTTGACATATATAATTATGCCAATTTATCTCCTGCATAGGTAGTCTTAACTGGAATAAAGTGGGCTACCTTAGTCAATCGATCCACTATTACCCAGATCGATTCATAACCTGCTTGGGTCTTAGGAAATCCTGTGATGAAATCCATACCAATTTCTTCCCACTTCCACTGAATCTTCAATGGTCAGAGTAATCCTCGCGCCTCCGATGCTCGCCTTGACCTTTGGCGACATCACAAAGTGCAACATATTCTGCAATCTCACGCTTCATACTAGGCCACCAATACATTTCCTTGAGGTCTTGATACATCTTGGTACTTCCAGGATGAATGGAGTATAAAGTCTCATGCGCTTCTTTAAGTATCAACTCCTTAAGCTCTTTCTGATCTGGTACGCAAATACGCTTCTCATACTAAATAGTACCTTGTTCATCTTCGGTGAACCTTGGGGCTTTTCCTTTCTTCATATTGCTCTTAATGTCCTTGGCATTAGCATCATCTACATGCGCTTCTCGAATCTGATCTTCCAATGTAGGGCGTACTTCCAAAGTAGCTAAATACCCTTCCTGAACCAATTCCAAACTGAACTTCTGAAATTCCTTATAAAGGGCTGGCTGACTTTCCTTAATCATGAGAGTATTGCAGTAGCTCTTTCTACTCAAAGCATCGGCTACGACATTGGCTTTGCCTGGATGATAACGAATCCCAATGTCATAGTCCTTGATCAATTCCAACCATCTTCTTTGTCTCATATTGAGGTCGGCTTGGGTAAAGATATACTTCAAACTCTTGTGATCACTGTAAACCTCACAACAATTACCAATGAGGTAGTGACGCCAAATCTTCAAAGCATGCACTACAGCTGCCAATTCCAAATCATGGGTAGGATAGTTAACTTCATGTGGCCTTAGTTGTCGCGAAGCATACGCTACAACCTTCTTATCTTGCATTAGCACACAACCGAGTCCTTGTCGGGATGCATCGCAGAATATCTCAAAATCCTTCCTATTATCTGGCAGCATAAGCACTGGGGCAGCTGTCAAACATTTCTTTAATTCTTGAAAACTTTGCTCACACTCTGGTGTCCAAACAAATTTCTTCTCCTGTTTAAGAGTTGAGTGAGCGGTCTAGCTTTTCTAGAAAAGCCTTCTATGAAACGGCGATAATATCCTGCCATTCCAAGAAAACTTCGGATTTGGGGTACCGTCTTGGGTGACTCGACTTAGCACATCTTGTACCTTTCCGTGGTCAACAAATGACTCCTTCCACGATATGACATGTCCTAGGAAAACAACTTCTTTCATCCAGAACTCACATTTACTGAACTTTGCATAAAGCTGATTCTCTCTTAGCTTCGTTAAAACTTGGCGCAAGTGATCCTCATGTTCTTCCTCACTTTTGGAGTAGATCAGAATGTCATCAATGAAAACAACAACAAACTTATCCAAATATTCCATAAATGCCTTATTCATCAAGGTCATGAAGTAGGCAGGGGCATTGGTCAATCCAAAAGACATCACGGTATACTCATACTGTCCATACAAAGTAACAAAAGCTATTTTGGGTATATCCTCTTGACAAATCTTCAACTGGTGGTATCCTGATCTCAGGTCAATCTTCGAGAACACTCCGGCTCCTTGAAGTTGGTCAAACAAATCATCTATTCTTGGCAGAGGGTACTTATTCTTGATGGTGACCTCATTGAGTGAGCGATAATCTACACACATTCTCTGAGTTCCATCTTTATTTTCATCTAGAAGAACTGTGCTCCCATGTCAAGAACTTGGTCGAACAAAACCTTGATCTTGCAAATTTTTAATCTGTCTCTTTACTTCAGCTAACTCATTAGCAAAGGCCCTATAAGGTCTCTTGAAATGGGTGGGGTTCCAGAACTAGTTCTATCAAGAACTCTATATCTCGGTCCGGTGGCGCCCTGCAACTCATCCTAAACACATCAGAAATTCACGCGATCGCACATCTTCCAAACTTATTCCTTGGCACTACAAACTTTAATCCCTTCGATCGATCCAAGCGCTTGAACTTTTAACTTGGTTCCATCTCGATCGTTAAGGTGATCTCTATTCCCACAATCCAAAATCGCTTGGTTCTTGGAGAGCCAATCCATTCCTAGGATCACATCTAGGGACTTGGTGTCTAGGACAATAAGGTTGGCTAGAAATTCTACCCTCCAATTAATATCTTAACTCGGGCAGCCTTGGTTCGTGCTCAAATCGTAACTGTGATTGCACTAATAAAATAGTCTTAAGATGCATTGTCTTTAATTGATGATTTGCAGCAAAACTTCGAGAAACAAACGAATGCGTAGCTCCAGAATCAAACAAAACCATGGCAGATGCTGAGTTGACTAGGAGCTTACCTAGTATGACTTCTCGTGCGCATCAAGGCCCTCGGTGGTGACGTGATTCACATGGCCTCTTCCAGCAAGAGGCGGAGTCCTGGTGGCTTGGTTGGGAGTCTGGGACACTCCACGCCCCGCTCTCCGGTGCGGGGTCTTGGCTAGTGTAGATCCTGTTGAAACGGATCAAGGCCACAACTTGCTTTCTCGGGGCAATTATTGGCATAGTGACCGAGTTCATGATAGCTCAAACAGTGACTCGCGCACTGGATTATCGTACTCGAGGAGGATTGCTATTGGTGTTGAGGTTGCGATTGCCTGAAGGAGCTAGGCGAGGTGCTGGTGCAGGGGTCCTGAATGTATTCGGAGGAGTGAAACGAGCAAGCTGTTGAGCATTGGTTCTGACTCTCTGCTGTTGACTCTGATGGGCTCCATGCTGCATCATCTTTCTCTTTCGGGATTCTTCCAATTCACGACGAGATTCCTCAATAAGCATAGCTTTATCTACCAGGTGCTGAAAATCTGCATAGTCATTGCCAATGACTTGCACCTTTAGTCCTGGATTGAGTCCACGCTTGAACTTCTTCTGGCGAGCATCATCTGTAGCTACATCCTCTGGAGCGTAGCGAGCGAGTTGAGTGAACTTGTTGAGGTATTCACTCACTAACATCCCTTCTTGCTTAAGCTCTCGGAACTCATTCTTCATCATCTCCACCTTGCCATCAGGGATATGAGAGTGGCGGAAAGCAGTGGAAAACTCTGCCCAGGTGATAGTCTGAGGGTCATCATGGGCGGCACTGTAGTTCTCCCACCATTCAGCAGCGGTGCCCTCCAGCTGATGAGCGGCGTAGAGAACCTTCTCATGATCTGTGCACTGAGCAATTGCAAGCTTCTTCTCAATGGAGCGAATCCAATCATTGGCGTCTAATGGTTCTGAAGAGTTGGAGAAAGTTGGCGGGCGAGTCCTCATAAATTCTGCTAGCTTGGACTGGAGACGAGCTTGAGGAGGTGCAGCAGCAGCTTGGTTCTGCTGGTTCAATAGATTAGCTAGGGCAATTGCAATCTGGTTCTGCTGATTCATCATGTTGTTCATGTTCTGCATCATCGTGTTCATAAGCTAAGTCTGAGCTGCCAGAAAATGCCCCATGTTCTGATCTGTCACTACTGGTGGTGGCGGTGGTGCATTGGGATTGGGGTTGGCACTAGCACTGACACTGGCATCCACGGGCGAACTGCGACCAGCTCCAGAACGAGTGTCAACCATCTTAGATGCAGCACAAGGGTTTGATAGGTAAGAGGGAAAAGCAGTAGACAAGTGATAAGATCATCTAGGGGAGAAGGTAATACCCAGGGACAAAAGGACACATCCGAAAAGGCTACAAATTAAAGAGGCAAATAAAGCTTTCAACTAAAGGCATGGTTGCAACACCGTGCTTGGGGCAAGTGTACAACATACCAGGCACTCAAGCAAAGAAAATCTTAGTATACGCAAACTAAACGTAACTAAACTGAAAGGGAAAACATGCTCAAACACCGCTGAGCACAGAAACCCTATCTTATATGGTAGGCTTCTCGGATATGTCTTTGATGGCTTGATTCATCGTCTCCCTTGATTGATTCCTTGCAGAAGACTCGGGGCTTTGAGAAGTTTCATGAGATAAGATCAATTTAAATTTCGAATCAATGTTTTAGCAAAGGAGAGAAATAAGAACCTAAGAATAAGACGAGAGGAGACGAAAACTATTGAGTACCAATTTGTTGGTTTGATTTAGAAAATTATTTTGAAGACCATGCTAACTAGGATAGCAGCCAACAGTCGATATGACTCTGATACCATCTCTGTCGGGACCCGGATTTGCGAATCCGAAACCCTCTGTGTATACTGCACTAGTCCAGGATCATGCTAGTGCACACAATGGAAACATAGATGAAATATCATTCCATACAACAAATTTGACTAAGAAGAAGCAAATTATTATTGAAGAAAGCAAACGACCTTATGGTCAATGTTTACACCATTATGCCTTAAGGGCTTAAGAAACAAATATTATTGCAGCGAAAAAGACAACTTGAGCCATTCGACATGCCACAGGCAATCGTCTGGGGAACGCCTTCCTATTCCACGTAGTCTTCATAGAATTCCTCCTCATGATACTCATTATCTCCTTCAAAGAATCGATCAACAAGGGCATAAAGCCGTGAGTACAAAAGTACTCAAGAAGCCGTAGGGAATTGATGCAATATATTCATGCACCATTTGACAAGGATGGCTATATGGTTCATTTACGTAAAAACAATAACTTGTATTGAAATACAATAAATAGATTGAAAGCATATTTATGAAAAGATAAATAAATAATTGATAGATCAATGATAGACAACAAAACAACAAAGAACTCCCGCTCACATCCCAACAATTCCACATTCCACATTTCATGAAATACTCTATACCCCGTGTGAAATTCCCTGCTTGTCCATGATCATGATGCGCTTATTCGAATAGTTTTACACTCGCAGAGGTTGTACAACTTTACCCACAAGACATGATCATCTCTTTGTGCAATCGATCTTAATGCACTTCCTTTGGTGTGTCGCAGAGATATCATGACAAAGCCTTTACAATGCACCGCCTAAACTCAGTACTGCCCGCTAAGGTTTCGCCCCTTAGGGCCCCCTCTTGCGCCTTGCGAATCTAGCCGTCCATCCCGGAACCCACACCACCAATTGGTAGTACTCAACGCTAGACATTGCAAATTAATCAGCTAGGTCTGTCCCATACCAGACTTGTGGTAGTATGGTTAGGCCCAGTGCAATGGTGCACAAGATTAAGTCCTTAAGTTATCTCAGGCAAGACATCCACATCCCAATGTGCTAGAAAGCACCCCCTTTACTGCACGATCACTTGCCTGAGGGAAAACAATTCGTTCAACCAAGACCAATGGCAAACCCTGCCATGGTACAACAAATTTTACAACAGTGGCTAACGGCCACAATTCAATAATCATTAAGTCAAGTTTAACATTATTCAGCATGTGAAATGAATCCCTTTGTACACTAAGCAGGTCTAAGCATTGCTACAATAACCCAATGTTGGCATAATGATTATGTCCAACTAGTAATGTCCCAACCTAGGTTTACAATGGATACATGGCATCCCAATTAATCAAGGTGACATAATGACAACTAGTTATATAGCTATTCCAATGAAATAATCAGTGATACACAAATAGCATCCAATTGTATAAAACAAATTACTTTGCAAACATAGGATCAATATGATCAAAGGATTATGACTTGCCTTGCTGATCTAGTGCTGAGTCTTGGTCTTCGAAGTCTTCGTTTGCTCCCTCGGAATTAGCGTCTACCAGGAAAGAAACAACGAAACATAATAAATACAAAACAGAGACTCAAACAAGCTCAAAACTGAAAATAAATAGCTCTGAAAGATAGATCTTGATTTTAGCAAAATTTAGAAACTTGAATCGCCTCAATCGGAGTTCGTATGAGGGAGAACGAGCTTCAGAAAAATTAAATCAGAGAAAAAGGATGAAAATCAGAAATTTAGAATTTCTGGATTTATTTTTTTACTAGAAAAATAATTTATTGCACAACGCTGACGTTAGCAACCAATTTCCTGAATAAAGAAATAAATCAGAAAATCCTCTTAGGCAGACAGGTGGGCCCTCGGTGCATGGAACAAGTCCACGGATTTGGCTCTGGTCCACGGTGGACCGGGTCTACAGAACAGGGCGGCTAACGCAAGCGATGACACAGCGATTGACTCAACCTCAGGGCTGACGTGGCGGCAGAGGTGTCGGCTAACGCTGGCGCTGACGCGGATTGCAGCGTGTCGCTCATCTGATGGCGGCACGGGATCGGATGACAGGGACGCAAGGGCTCGGGCAACGGAGACGTGGCCGGATCCGAGAAGTCCGCAGCAGATCGGGCGGCCACGATTCGGTGAAGGAGGACGGTGGCGAGCGGCGGCGCGGGGCTTACCGGAGGCGAGGAAGAATACGCGGCGAACGGCGCACGGCGACAGATCGAACCCGGGACAAGGCGGACTGGGGAGGGGGCGACGCGGGCAAGGCGGAGAGACCAACAGTGGTGGCGAAGATGCACCGACGGCGGAGAAAAAGGTGGCAGAAGGTCTCGGGCACGGCGAGGAACTTCGGCGAGCGCAGGCAAAGCGACGGCGGCGGCTTTTATAGGGCAAAAGAGGCGGCGATGAGAGGGGATCCTCGGGAGGCACGCAGCGGCTTTTATAGGGGTCTCGGGAGGCGTGCTCGACCTGCACCGAGACGGCGCGACGCGTTTCAACACGGCGCGCTTAGGTTTCACGGCAAGCCGCAGGCGCAGCGATGTCACCACCGGGCCGCGGCGAGCGAGCGAAAGCAGCCGGTAGAGCGATTAAGTCGCGAGCGGCAGTCGAGGAAGCTGAGCGGCCGAGGCAAGGGGTCGGATGGGCCGCGGGAAGAACGGCCCGAGACGGATTTTTGGAATTAAAATTCATTTTCCGATTTAAGAAAATCCAGAAATTCAAATAAAAGCAAATAAATTTAAATAAATAGCAAATAAATCCTTTCATTTATGGAAAATTCAAATTAAGCTGGAATTAATTCAAGAAAAATGCAAATGGTTTATTTTTGAATTCAAACATTCCAAAACTTCAATTTTGGGATGTTACAGGAGTCGGATTCTCAAGCAGAATCGGTTGTTGATGTAGAGGATATCTGTTAACCTCAACTGGCTGTGGAACCGATGGTGGGAAAACATTAAACGGGGCTGACGGCGGCAAGATGGTCGACACGTTCAGTTTAGCGGCATCAGTGTATGCCTGATAATGTGTGACCCCGCTAGGACGAGGATCCCGAGGTAATATAACCGTCGGTTGAGTCGGCATCATAGAGGGTATTGGAGCCGACGGTTTTGCTGGTCCCGCTATGCTAGAACTTTGTGCTATAGAGTAAACATGATATGTTGGTAGCGCTTGTAGTGGATCGAGTAGGCTCCCAGATGAAGCCAACTCTTGATCAACAGTTTTAACACTATTTGCGATCATCGACTTGAGGGTAGTGACCAAAGCCGATGATTGGTTGATTAATGCATGATGTATTGATTGCTCGATCATAGCCGATAGTTCGGCCTGTGAAGGTATGTAATGACTTACCGCCCGCTTGTATCCCCACCGCGAAGTGGTTCGCCACAGAGAGCACCTGGTTATACCGCGTCGGGTTTTTTGGTAGCAACCCAACATCATCTCTTCCAAAGCAGCTTTTCGATCTTCAATCTCCTTACGCTGTTCGCGTTAAATCATCCAAAGGTGGGGACGATTATAGCCTGTGGCCGAGATCGGATGGCTAAATTTCTTTACTTGATGAAGCCATCGGTCCCACTGGGCATGCCAAGAGTGTATTGGCGCCAAAAACTTGATGTAGGGTTTCGACAACAAGACACCGCATTTAACACTGTTCAGAGCGCTACCGATTTGACTCAGAATCGACAAGGTAAAAATATAAAATTTACTCAAAGCCAATCGTCAAGATCAATCGGCTTATACTCAATCAGCTTGAAGCCGATTAAGATAAAAGTAACAGGGTAAATCTAATTAGCCGATTAAGGCTAATCAGAGGATAAAGGTAGATCGATTGTGAAGAAGGCGATGCGCAACAAAATCAGAATAAATCAAACCTGAAGCGTAATTGATGAAGATCAACAATCAGCGATGCGCAATTTTATTGATCAAGATCGAATTACAAGAAGACTAAATTACAGGAACTACTTCTAGTCGACGGAAAAGTAGATGAAAAGTAGACGCGAATTGGTTGATTGGCTCTGGGCGTCTTTTCTGAACACCTCTGGACCCCTTTTATACCCATTGGCCGATAGAGTCCCGGTACAACACGTTAGGAGTAGAACCCGTATCAGCCTCTATTTGGATGGTGCTTTCCTTAACAACCTGTTCCTTTTCCAAATATCTTGATCTCTTATCCCAATCATATCTTGTTGATCTTGGATTGCCGATTTTGACCCTATCTGCCAATTTTGGGTGCAAACAACATGCTTTTAGGCCGTGCAAAAAATTGAGATCTCTCCAAAGAACTACACATGCCCTACAGGAAAAAGGGAGCAAACGAACTTCTCACTTATGGAGAAAAAGGGCATTTGTAGAACACCCGGCCGTTATTTGCCTTAGTGCTGGAGTAGAACACATTAGCTTGCACACGGCGATTAGGACAATCGACTTGCCTTGCAGTGGCAAGCGCATGGGCCCTTCGATTTCCTGAGCTCGCCATTTGAGACATGGCCTTTGGAGGCAAGGAATGGGATGAGGATGAGGATATGTGCAAACGGAGCAGGTATGAAGACCTACTTATAGAGGCACTACAAGGGTGACTATGTGAGAACTCGCTGCCGATAGAGGCACTGTTGTGCAGTTGTGTAATCGTTCTTACAAAGTTGCTCTGGCTATTTTCTCCACGCGTCGTGCAGTCGACCAATTTTCAAGCCAGCCCGACGTGCCCAAGCTCCCAAGGGCCGCCACATGTCTGGACCTGTGCCCCCACCCCCCACTAGCCCCGCTCGCCACGCCTTTGCCCCGCCACGCCACGCCCGATCCCCAGCCGCCCGCACCGCACCGGGTGGTAGGGAATCTCACTGGCGATCATCAAAATGTTGTGATTTGCGTATAAAACTCGCTAGCAAAATAACCCTAAGCGTTAAGTTTTCTGAATATTAGAAACATTGAAGCATTTTCGGTAGCCTGTAGAATAACTCGTCTAAATGCAAACCTTATGTAAAATAGCTTAGAAATGATATTTAGGATATGTACTTGTCGACGATCGGGACCGTCAACCGCAAATAAGGGGGGAAGGATTGTGTGAAGGGGCGAGGCCCAAAGTCATGCTCGTTCGGGAAAGAGGGAACGTCGGCAGGCACACAGCTCGAGGGAGAAGGACAAGCGAATAGAAGACACAGCGTTTATACTGGTTTGAACCCCCTGGGTCGGGTAATGGCTCTACTCCAGTGTTGCCCGTAGGCGAAAGATGACTAAAGTTCCTCGGGGGAGGATGAACAGGGAGCCCGACCTCGAGACCACTTGGAAGTGGTGGCCGAGGAGAGCTCGGTGAGGTGGTACAGCGTATGGGTGTGTCTGCTCTTGTTGTGTTGTGTTGTTGTTCTCTTGGTATCCGCTTTTGTGTTGCCCCCTTCTCTTGGTCGGGGTAGCCTAGTGTTTTATAGACCCTTGGGCGTTGATCTCGAATGTTGACATCGGGGCGACATCTGTGAGCTTGACGGGAGCAGTTGACCTTAGTTCCCACACAGGGGAATTGGCAGGAGTTGCTAGGCCCTAGTTCCCACGCAGGGGATCTGACAGGAGCAGCTCGCCCCATTTCCCACGTAGGGGATTTGACAGGAGTTGGTGACCCCATTTACCGCGCAGGGGAGAGAGGTCATGCAAGGAAAGGGAATACTATGCTGGAGACCGGGTCGAAGGCGTCGAGGTCGAGGAGGCCGCGGAAGCTAGCATGAGCTCGAGAAGACCCTTGCTCGAGCTCGGGAACAGTCCTCCGAGCTCGGGGAGGCCTCCACCCGAGCTCGGGAACAGTCTCCCGAGTTTGGGGAAAACGTTTTAAAGCCCGGGGGGCCTGAACACGTGTCAGGATGACTGATCCCCAACAACCAGCCCCCGAGGCTCAAGAAACGGCCTAAGACTCTAGGCGTTCTTGAGTCTAAAGTCTCCGAGGAGGGATCGTCCCCTTGGCTGAGCTCGAAAATTCTCGAGCTCCTTTTGGGATCCGGTGGAGATCTCTTCTGCGGGTGTTTCCACCGTGGTCGTTCTCGAGCTTCAGTGCTTCGTCCCTGAGTGGGCTTGATGGCGCCCGGACGCTCGGGCTTTTCTGCGCGGGGACGGCGGGTCCCGGTCGCCGCCACGCGGGCGAGAAGTCGATACTTTGGCTAGGGGACGTCAAAGAGGCGTGTCCATGCGAGGGTTTTGAAAGGCCATGGTGCCTCGGTTACTGCCCACTGGCTGTGGGCATGCCTTTTGAGGCGGCAATAATGTCGACAGTCGAGGCGCCTTTAAAACTGGGGCGCTCCACCCTTTCAAGCCTTTCTTCCCCATCGCTCACATTCTTCGCTTCTTGCCTCTCGCTTCTTCGCCTTGGTTCCGCTTTCCTTCTCTGACTCCACCCCTCCAACTACATGGTGAAGTTCGGGAAGAGCACCCTCACCGCGGATAGGATGAAGGACATGGAGACCTTGGGGCTGCTGGACCCGTTCACCTGGCAACTTCCAGCCGGGGAGAACGTGCCGTAGCCTCGGGACGATGAGGTCGTGAGCACGGAGCAAACATGTTCTTCGGGCTGCGAACCCCGGAGAGCGACTTCTTGGCTGCGGTCCTTGCGCAGTGCGAGATCAAGCTCGTGAACTTGGTCCCCAATTCTCTTCTCCACCTCTCTATCTTTGCCCATCTTTGCGAGGGGTTTCTGGGCATCCTTCCCACCCCCTCGTTGTTTTTTTGCTTCTACTCCTTGTCCCGCACCGCGAAGGACCCTGGCCGTCAGTGCCTCTACTTCCTACAATGCAGACTCCTTGCTCCTTTCTCGCGCATCTCGACCGACTCGCTCGGGCCGTGGTCGGAGAAATGGTTCTATTTGAAGAAGGGCAAGGGGAGCGACCTCGCCTACCACGGCGCCGTAGTTGACGGCAAGCAGGAGACCCCGGAGCCCGAGGATTCGACGGTCGACCAGGCGGTGGTCGCCTTCATCCATATCTACGCGGCGCGTGGGTTGAAAGGGCAGGCGGTCATTTACGACCTCCTGCGAAACCGGGTGTTCCCTGTTCGGAAGAGGCTGCATCCCTTCTTCGAGATCACCGGGAAGCACGACGTCACCCGGTAAGGTCACAAAGGTAAGCGTAGTTAAGCACGACCAAGCAAATGCTGCCACTCCCCGGGCTGAGCAAGGGCAAGAAGGGAGCAAGAGGCCAGCCCCAGATGCCTCGAAGCAGGTCACGAAGAGGCCTCACGTCGAGTGGGGCGATCGGGCCATGGTAAACGGAACGCCCCGAGCTTGGGAACACTCGAGCCCGAGGTCGGCTCTCTGATGCTTCCCTCGAACTTTTTCTTTCACAGATTTTTGCTTTTCTGCCAGCAGAAGGAGGCGGCAGCCACCGCCCGGGCCCCAGATGTGTAGCCGGAGCAACGACCTCCAACGTTGAGCACCTGGGGAAGGAGTCTTCCCGCTGCCGTCATGAGACACCGCGCGTCAGCACGATTTATATCACTTCTCACTCCTTCCCGCTCGGACGCCTAATCGCCTAAGGGTACTGACTTTGCCTGTGGTCCAGGTCAAGGAGGAGGAGGATGAGGACGAGGATGACTTTCGCCTCGTGCCACGGTCGCGGCGGGCTTCACTCGCCACGGCCCTTGAGGGAGTCGCCGCGGCCGAGGGTGGCGCGGCCGAGGGCGGCACGACCGAGGGGAGCACGGCCGAGGGCGACGAAGGAGCCCCCGAGCTGGACGCCAGCCTTGGTGGTTCTACGGTGGAGGTCGAGGGCGTCGCCGCCACTGTCCCGACCGTCGCGGGGCCGGGACATCTGAGAACACCGGTGCTGCTGCAGCGATGGGGACCTCCGAGGACGGGGTTGTTACGGATCTGCCCCGAGGACCCGACGGTACCATCGACCTGCAGGTGCTAGAGGATCGGCTAGCGGCGGTAGGCGTGCTTGCCCTAAATCCTTCCCTCTTTCTTCTCCTTTTCTTTTCCCTTGGAACTATGGTGACATTTCCTTTGTTTCCCGCAGGGTCTGCGACTGATCTTCCGAGGTTACGGGGTTGTGCGCGGGTACGTGCTCAGCTTTCGGGCCCTCTGGGATGTGATCGAGGCCAACCAGAGGGACGCCGCCCAAGTTAAGGCCGACGCGGTGCGCGGACGAGAGGAAGTCGAGCGCCTGAAGGAGGCCCAGGCTCTCGAGGCCGAGCAGGAGCGCGGGGCCCGAGAGGTCGAGCGGGAGTTGAACATCGATAGGGACCTCCACGCGGTAACCCTCTCAAAAGCCCTTGAGGAGGAGCGAAAGAAGGCGTAGGAGACCCTCGCCCGCGTCCGGGAAAAGGCGCAGGCGGTTCACGACGAGAACCGCACGAGCGCATCGGCGACGATCCAGCACCTCGAGCTCGAGCTCTCTGGCGCTCGATCGAGGGCGGAGGTCGCGCGGCAAGAGGCGCAGGACCTCCGGGAGCACCTCGAGACCTCCTTCATGGCCTACGAGGAGAGCTATGGGATCACGTCATCCGTACTCGAGGACTTTGCGGCCGCGCGGAAGGAGGTGGAGGGGCTCCATGTTCGCTGGCGGACCTGCCTACCGCGCGCGCTGAAGCAGAGGCCGTGGCGCGAGGAGGCGGTCGGCCTTCAGGCGCGGCTCGAAGAGCTTTCTGCCGCCCCGGGGAAGGCTTCAGTCGAGCTCGAGGCCGAAGTGACCGAGCTCGAGGCTAGGGCGGCCGGGGCCGAGGCGAAGGTGACTGCGCTCGAGGAGAGGGCGGCCGAGCTGGAGAGGCGGACCACCGAGGCCGAGGCGAAGGCGACCGAGGTCGGAGCGACGGCTGCTGAAGCCGAGGCACGGGCGGTCGAGGCAGACGCGAAGGCCACGACGTCCAAGGCGAAGGTCTCCGGGCTCGAGGAGAGGCTGGCCCGGGTGACCCAGGCTGGGAAGAGTGCCTTGGCCCAGCTTCAGAACGACCGCGACCGGGTCGATAAAGCCGAGGCCGAGGTGTCAAGGCATGGAGAAGGGGAGTTCGACCTCGAGGGAAAAAACTTGCTCGAGATATGTCTGTAGACTAGAAAGATAGGTTAATAGATAGGTGGGGGTAAAATATTTGCACCCTTTTTAAAGACAATGTATCGCTTTGCCATAATTTATAACATCGTGTTTTCAGAAGACTTAGCTTGCTTCTTTGTTCCTTGTTGCCTTTGTAAGCTTACTTAGTTGCTTCGTAGAGGAGTCTGAACGACGCCGGATTGCGACACATGGAACAATAATAGCCGGAGGTGTTTGCTGGACGAGTTATCAAATTCAATCCGAACCGTCCAGAGTAGGTTGACCGAGTTCGAGGATACTCGTGGTCAAGTTAGCCGAGGCCGAGCCTGGAAACACTCAGGCTTTGGGCATAACTCGGACTGGCCGGCCTGGAAATACTCAGGCTCAGGCCAGGTTTGGTCCTCGGGTCTAGCCCGACGAGCTCAGAAATGCTCGAGCTCGGGGAGCTTCCTCAGAGGGTGGTTTAGAAATTCGAGCCCGGCAACGTGGTCACGAGGGAATGGTCGGCTTATTGTGACTGCCGGCTTATCGCGACCGAGATCGTCCCCGATGGTGAATTTCGAAACCGCGACCTCCAAGCCCAGGAATGCATCAGGCTCGGGGCGCCCTCTGAGAATGTTCAATGGTTGGCAGCACGGGGGAATAGCCAGCTTATTTCGATAAAGATCGTCTTACTGTGGTCTTCGAGCCCGGGAATGCTTCGGGCTCTGGGCATCCCCGAGGCGAACCTAGAGAACGTGACCTCCGGCGCTGCAAAAAAGGGAGCACGCAGAATGTGTGCACAAACGCCTCGGGTCCGGGAGTTGCTCTACGTGACCTCTGGTCCGAACCTACGACGGGAGGGAGCTCTGAAGTGATGAGAATCGGCTTACACTAGTAGCGTCGACCTCCAGGAGGCAATCCTTATGGTCACACCGCGAGACCACGTTGCTCGAGGCGTGAATATCAATGGGAAAGGAGACAGATCATTACCTGTGCCTTCTAGGCCGAGTTGGCCACCCTCGGGAAAACTTCGAGGTTAAATGAACCGAGACCGAGCCTGGAAATACATCAGGCTGTGGGCATAACTCGGATTGGCTGGTCTTGAAATACATTAGGCTCAGACCAGGTTTGGGCCTCGGGTCCAGCCCGGCGAGGTCAGAAATGCTCAAGCTCGATGATCGTGAGTTCGACGAGGTCGAAACGCCAAGGTCGGTGGTCAGAGTCTCCGCGAGGTCAAAACGCCAAGCTCGGCGATCGCACCGACGAGGATGTAAACGCTCAAGCTCGGTGGCTGCCCTCAGGAATACTTCGAGGTTAGATTAACCGAGGTCGAGCTTGGAACTACATCAGGCTGTGGGCACAATTCGGACTGGCTGACCTGGAAATACATCAGGCTTAAACCAGGTTTAGGCCTCGGGCCTAGCCCGGCGAGCTCAGAAATGCTCAAGCTCGGGACGGGCTCCCTCAGAGGGCGGTTTAGAAATTCGAACGTGGCCACTTGGCCACGGGGGAAAGGTCGGCTAATTGCGATCGCTTTACTTATCGCGATCGGGTCATCCTCGCTGGCGAATTTAGAAATCGCGACTCGAGCCCGAACGATTAGGCTCGGGGCACTCTCCGAGAACGTTCAATGGTTGGCAGCACGGGGGAATGGCCGGCTTATCCCGATAACGATCGCCTTATTGCGACCTTCGAGCCCGGAAACACATCAGGCTCGGTCATCCCCGAGGCAACCTAGAGAACGCGACCCTCGACGCTGCAAAAGAAAACACGCATGGACGTCTCGAGGGGGAGCTCGCTGCGTGATCTTATGATTTCCCTTATGGTCACGCCGCAAGATCGCTCTACTCGGGACGTTCTATCATAAGAAAAAAAGACTTCAGGTCGAATGAAAAGGCAGATGGAGCCTCGGGCCCGAGGTCTTAAAACGGCGCGATCTTCGGCGAAAAAACCTGCAACTTGGGACCGTGACCTGACGTCATGTCCCTCGAGAGGTAGAAAGAGGTTATTGCTGCAGATGATTTTTATCATAGACGCATACCTGGATTGGTCCGAAGCGCGGTGACGTGAGATCCGAAGACCTGGGCGTCCCCGAGGCGAGAGTGATCTCGGGCTTGTTTCCTACGACGGGGGGAATAATCGGCTTACTGCGATGGGAATCGGCTTACTGCGTATTTTGTCCCCCGGAGGTGAGTTACGAGCCAGCTGCCGTAGTCCGAGTGAGGGGCGCTCAGGTCGAAGCTCCTGCGTCTCGAGGTCGAGGAAGCGTTCGGGTGCGTGTGCCAGGACAGGCTTCGGCGCAGGGGGAGGTCGGCTTACCGCGATGAGAATCGGCTTACGGCGGGCTTGACCCCTTGACGCTGGTCCCTCGAGTCATGACCCTTAGACACGTTTCGCTCGAGACGCGGAGAAAGACAAGAGGAAGTAGGAGATGATAAAGCAGCACAACTTATCATGAGGGAAAAACTAGGCCGGGCCACTTAGCTCGAAGCCCTTACCAGCGACGGTCCCGAGCTCGTGTCCTGCAAAGGGGGAATGGTCAGCTTACCGCGATGAGAATCAGCTTAGTACGCATTCGACCCCCTGAGGCGAACCATGGGACTGATACGCTACCTCGAGTGAGGGGTCTAAAGGCCGAGACTCGAGTGTCCCAAGGCCAGCGAGCCTACGGGCGTGACAGCCGGGACGAGCCCTACAACGGGGGGATGGCCAGCTTACTGCGATGAGGATCGTCTTACCGCGTATTCGGCCCCCAGAGGTAAGTACCCGAGCTGCATTGCTCGAGACACGAGAGACAGACATGGCGATAAGGGAAAGAATCTTATCTTAAAACAGAAGGAGGGGAGCATTAGGTATAGAACCTCCGGAACTGGTCTACATTCCACGAGTTCATGAGCTCCCTGCTGTCGGGGGTCGCAAGCCGGTAAGCTCCCACACGACTTGCTGAGACGACTCTGTAGGGGCCTTCCCACAGCGGGGACAGCTTGTTGGTGTTGGACCGGTCCTGGATTCGTCTTAATACCAGGTCCCCGATGCGGAAGCCCCTAGGTCGTATTTGCTTGGGCAGCGTGCCTACGAAGATCTTGCAGGTAGCACGCAGAGCGCAGCAGTGCGTGGCACCTTACTTCCTCTGCCAGGGCGAGGTCGAGGGATCGCTCTCGCTAAAGGTTGACCTGGTCAACCGAGCTCGCCCTGACGGAGCCGAGCGTGACCTCGGGCGGCAGGACGGCCTCACCAAGACGAGCCGAAAGGGCTCGCCAAGTTTGCCGCTTGAAGAGGTGCGACGACCAAAGGACGGGAAGCTCGCCCACCTGTGCCCGCCACGCTGACCGAGCTCAGTGAAGACTCGCTTCTTGACGCCTTGGACGAGCTGTCCGCTGGCGCGCTCGACTGCCCCGTTGCTCTGAGGATGGCTCACCGAGGCATAGCAGACCTCGGTCCCCATGTCTGCACAGAACTCTTGGAACAGCTCACTGGTGAACTGCGTCCCGTTGTCGGTGATGATCCTGTAAGGGACTCCATACCTCGTGACCACGAAGGAATGGAAGAACCTTACTGCGGCTCTGGCGGTGATAGCGGAGACCGGCTCAGCCTCGATCCACTTCGAGAAGGTGTTGATGGCGACAAACAGGAATTTCTTCCCTCCAACCGACCTCGGGAAGGGGCCAAGGATGTCGAGGCCCCACGTCGAGAATGGCCAGGAGATGGGAATGGTCTGCAAGGCGTAGGCTGGTTATCGGGCCTTCCGGGCATGGAACTGGTAGGCCTGGCAAGCGCGGACGATGTTTTGAGCGCCCCCGAGCGCTGTCGGTCAGTAGAACCCCATCCGGAATGCCTTTCTGACCATTGTCCTGAAAGAAGAGTGAGCGTCGCATAGGCCAGAATATATGTCATTGAGCAAGTATTTACCCTCCTCAGGAGTGATGCATTTTGATAGAATGCCCAGGGCTCCTCGACGGTAAAGCAGCCCGCCGACGAGCCTGTATGAGCTCGTGAGGTGCCGGATCCTGCTCCTCTCGGCCGGAGCAGCGGGGAGCTCGCTGTGGTCGAGGAACTTGACGATCGGGTCCATCCACGAGGAGGCGCTCTCGATGAGGGCCACCGGGTCTTCCTTGTCGGTGATGGATGGCGCAGCCAAGGTCTCGAGGATGACGTCCGACGGGAGCTCATCGCCGGACGATCCGAGCCTGGACAGGAGGTCGGCGGTGGAGTTGTCCTTCCTTGGCACGTGTTCGATCTTCAGGTTTTGGAACCATCTCTCCATCTTGCGTACCTCGGCTAGGTACTTGGCCATCAGCGGGTCCGAACAATGATAGTCTTTGTTGTACTGATTGACGACGAGCTGGGAGTCCCCTTTAACAACCAGAGGACGGATGCCCAGGGACTTGCAAGCTCGTAGGCCGGCCAAGAGGGCCTCATATTCCGCCGCGTTGTTGGTCGCGGGGAAACCAAAGCGGACCACATACCTCAAGTGGTCACCCTGAGGGGTGACGATGAGAATGCCAGCCCCGAGCGCTCAAATGACCTCGACCCGTTGAAAAACATGATCCAAGGGTCCTCGACCTCGGGCTCGGGGGCAGGCTCAGTCGTTTGCTCAACCACGAAGTCGGCCAGCGTCTGCGATTTGATGGCGGTACTGGCCACGAAGCGGAGGTCGAACTCGGCCAGTTCTGTGGCCCATTTGGCAATGCGACCTCTGGCCTCTGGGTTCCTGAGGATCTCGTCGAGCGGGAGCCCGCTCGGGATAACCACCGCATGCTCTTGGAAGTAGTGCCGAAACTTGCACGAGGCCATGAAGAGGGCGTAGAGGAGCTTCTGGACCAAAGGGTAGCGCTCTTTGGGCCCATGAAGGACCTCGCTGACATAGTAGATCGGGTGCTGTCGCCCGGCCCACTCGGCTACTAGGACCGCACTAACGGCCTGGGTCATGGTTGCGAGGTAAAGCAACAGCACTTCGCCCTGCTGTGGAGTCGTCAACAGAGGCGGGCTTGAGAGGTATGCCTTGAGATCGTCGAAGAATCGCTGGGCTTCGAGGGTACACTCGAAGCCCCCGTGCCTGCGTAGGATCCTGAAGAAGGGCAGTCCTCGCTCGCTGAGCCGGGAGATAAAAGCGGCTGAGGGCGATGATGCGGCCGGCAAGGCTCTGGACTTTCTTTACCGAAGTCGGGGTGGCCATCTGCTCGATCGCCTCAATCTTCTCCGGGTTCGGGCCCACGCCCGAGCCCCCGATCATGTAGCCGAGCACCTTTCTGGAGGTTGTGCTGAGGACGCACTTCTCGGGGTTAAGTTTGATGCCAAATTTGTTTAGTCTGGCGAAGGTCTCGGCTAGGTCGTTGACGTGGTCGGCCTCGGAGGAGCTCTTGACTATGATGTCGTCGATGTAGACCTCGAGGTTCTGGCCGATCTGCTGGACGAAGGTCTAGACTATCAGCCGCTGGAACGTTGCGCCCGCGTTGTAGAGACCGAATGACATGGTCGTATAACAGAAGGATCCGAACGGCGTGATGAAGGCGGTCTTGTCCTCTTCTTCCACAGCGAGCTTGATCTGGTGGTAGCCAGAGTAGGCATTGAGAAAACTCAACATCTTGGCGTTGGCAGTGGAGTCCACAATCTGATCTATGCATGGAAGAGGGAAGTTGTCTTTGGGGCACGCGGTGTTTAAGCCCGTGTGATCGACGCACATTCTCCATTTCTCGCCTTTCTTTTGTACAATTACAGGGTTGGCTAGCCATTCGGAGTAGTTGACCTCACGAATGAAGCAGGCCTTTAGGAGCTTATCGAGGTGCTCCCTGATTAGCGCCACAGTTTCTGGCGCACGGGTTTGCAGCCAGGCTTTGTTTGTAGTTTGTGCTCGACCACCTCCCGTGGGACCCCCGGCATGTCCGCGGGTTCCCATGCAAAAATACTTTTATGGTCTCAGAGGAAGGTAACGAGCTCGTCTTCCTATTTTGGGTCGAGCTGAGCGGAAACGCAAGCGCACTTGCCCGAGCTTCCCTCCTCGAGCTGCACGGTCTTGGTAGGGCCACCGGGCTGGATCGCCGCCTTTCGACGGGCGCTCTTCGGGGTCACCTTGGGACCCGGCTGAGGCAGCATGCCGGTGAGCGCCAGGGCCTTTTCCTCGTAGCCGTGTGCCGCCTTGACGTCGCCGCGGACCGTTATGATGCCGTCGGGCCCCGAGAGCTTCATACATCGGTGCCCGTAGTGGTTCGCGGCCATGAATTTGATCAGGGCCGGCTGCCCGAGGATGGCGTTGTAGGGGAGGTCGCCATCTACGACCTCGAACGTGATCAGCTCAGTGCGGAAGTTCGCCGAGTCGCCAAAAGTGACGGACAGGGCCACTTGCCCGAGCGGAGAGGTCGAGCTCCCTAGTACAATGCCGAAGAAGGGGACCGCTATATTCTTGATTTTCGCCCAGGGTATCTGCATCTGGTCTAGTGCGCTCGCCAAGAGCAGGTTGGGGGAGCTTCCCCCGTCGATCATGACTCGGCCGACGACGGCGTTGCTTATGGTCGGGGCGACGACCAGGGCGGTCTTGAAGTCTCGAGACATCCACAGGGGAGCATCATCCTGGAAGAAGGTGATGGGAATACCATCCCATCTGCAGGGTTGGTCGGTGGGCTTCCCGACGGTGGCTTGGTACACAGTGCGCGGGGCGTCCTTCAGCTCGCGGCGGGATGATATGCTGAAGAGCCACCGAAGATCACATCCACACGGTGGTCGCCCTGCTAGAACTCCAGGCCGGGGCCTGCTTGGTTCTCACCGGCGTCGATTTCGCCGGGCCGCTCGTCACCCTTGGGAGCGTGGGCATCTCTCCATGCCCCCTATAAAAGGCGTCCAGCTTGTACAGCCACGCTCTGCAACTTCGCAGATCGTGGCCGTAGATTTGATGGAATGGGCAGAACTTGTCGGCGTCGAGGTTCTGTTCCTCGTCGCCCCAGGGTCAGGCGTCTGCCCGAGGGGGCCCGGCTCGAACCTGCCCCTGCTGCAGCCGATGCGGTGCTTGCTGAGGCTGTGGGTGATTCTGCTGGGGCCGAGGCCCTCGACGGTCGGGCTGGCGCGCTTTCGTCCCTTCGCGCCTGTTGTCGATCGCGGTCTTTCCCCCGCTTCTTGTCGCGCGGGCCAGGACCTCCTTCCTTAGCGCCGGACGGCCCGGGCTCACCAAAGGCGAGGGCGAGCTTGCCTCGGCCGTAGCCCAGGGGCCTCCCTTGCCGCGGTGGTGCGACGTCGTCGACCGCTCGGTTGAGTTCTTCGGCCAAGGACCATCGAAAGAGGGCCGAACCGGTCCGTGCCGGGTCAGCCACGACCCGGGCGATGGCCCACAGGCGCTCTCGGCCAGGTTCGTCTGGGTGGGAAGGACTGAGCTGTCTGGACAGAGAGCGGGCCATCCCGCGCTCCTCTCGCCGGATGGCGGTGATGGTTTGGTTGATGGCGACCTGGGCAAGGCGACGCGCCTCCCGCGGAGTCTCCGGGCCGCCGTCATCCACCCCTGGAGTTGCCTCGCGGCTGCCGGCCATGAAGACCCGGCGTTCGCGAGGCGGCAGCGAGGGTGAGAGCATGGAGGTGGAGCCTTGGCACTCGGGGACCGCGTCCGAGCCTGGGCTCGCTGATCGCGACATGTTGTTGGTGAAGCTGGAGGTGTTGACGACGCTGAGGCGACGAACTTCGAACGAATGAACCCTCGAGCCCCACGGTGGGCACCAGTTGTCGACGATCGGGACCGTCAATCGCAAATAAGGGGGGAAGGATTGTGTGAAGGGGCGAGGCCCAAAGTCATGCTCGTTCGGGAAAGAGGGAACATCGGCAGGCGCACAGCTTGAGGGAGAAGGACAAGCGAACAGGAGACACAACGTTTATACTGGTTCGAGCCCCCTGGGTCGGGTAATGGCTCTACTCCAGTCTTGCCCACAGTCAAAAGATGACTAAAGTTCCTCAAGGGAGGATGAACAGGGAGCCCAACCTTGGGACCACTCGGAAGTGGTGGCCGAGGAGAGCTCGGTGAGGTGGTACAGCGTATGGGTGTGTCTGCTCTTGTTGTGTTGTGTTGTTGTTCTCTTGGTGTCCGCTTTTGTGTTGCCCCCCTTCTCTTGGTCGGGGTAGCCCAGTGTTTTATAGACCCCTGGGTGTTGATCTCGAATGTTGACGTCGGGGTGACGTCTGTGAGCTTGACGGGAGCAGTTGACCCTAGGTCCCATGCAGGGAAATTGACAGGAGTTGCTGGGCCCTAGTTCCCACGTAGGGGATCTGACAGGAGCAGCTCGCCCCATTTCCCACGCAGGGGATTTGACAAGAGTTGGTGACCCTATTTCCCACGCAGGGGAGAGATGTCATGCAAGGAAAGGGAATACTATGCTGGAGACCGGGTCTAAGGCGCCGAGGTCGAGGAGGCCGCGGGAGCCAGCATGAGCTCGAGAAGACCCTTGCCCGAGCTCAAGAACAGTCCTCTGAGCTCGGGGTGGCCTCCGCCCGAGCTCGGGAACAGTCTCCCGAGTTTGGGGAAAACGTTGTAAAGCCCCGAGGGGCCTGAACACGTGTCAGGATGACCGATCCCTAACAGTACTACTGTATTATAGAAAAATATTTTGTTTACCACTTGTTGTTCATCAAAATCCTATTAGTATAAAACCCTTAAGTGATAAAGTAATTCATACACTCATTTGGCCGATTTTGCATAACAGACTTTAATGCTATATAAGCCTTTTCAGCAATGAATATAATACCTCAGCTAAACACTAAAATTCATGAAATTAGTATGAAATGCTAACCAAAGTATAGATTACCATATTCAAAACAAATAACCTTATTTCATTATGTTTTTCATATTATTCTTAGTAGTTGTACAACTTTAAGTAATAAGCTTTCTGTAAGCTATAATATGCATAAACGAACTCGTAAACAATGAAGAAATCTATATTTATAATATTTATATCAAAGCTGCACGATCTGTCAGTACACATCATCAAAGCTGCATGACCTGTCACCCATCATCACAAAAACTGCACGACCTGTCACCCATCATCAAAGCTGCATGACCTGTCACTACACATCATTAAAGCTACACGACCAGTCACCCATCATCAAAGCTGTACGACCTGTCACTACACATCATCAAAGCTGCATCACCTGTCACCCATCATCATAAAAGTTGCACGACCTGTCACCCATCATCAAAGCTGCACGAACTGTCACTACACATCATTAAAGTTGCACGACCAGTCACCCATCATCAAAGCTGCACGACCTGTCACTACACATCATCAAAGCTGCATGACCTGTCAGCCATCATCATAAAAGCTACATGACCTGTCACCCATCATCAAAGCTGCACGACCTGTCACTACACATCATTAAAGTTGCACGACCAGTTATGTCCCCATACCCGAAATTTCATGTTTCGGCAAAGGCTGGGCGACGGGCTACATGCAAGTAATTTGGATGGTGGTTGCTGGGAATCTCACAGGCGATCATCACGCGTCAAAAGCACCGACCGAACAAATCCTTCTGAGTTGCGTCCTTCCTTTCCCTTGCTATAAATCCTTCGCGATGGCATTGTAACGTTCACGATAGCAGAGAGCGTGAAGGCAAGGCAGGGCAACCAGAGAGCTCAAAGATGAGATATTAGTTCGTTGGTGTTCATAGTTTGTTGAAATTTTCACAAAGTTTAATTTTTTTTATTTTTTTCATTTGGGATTCTAATATTGTATGTAATCTTCAGGAAGATTTATTGCTACATTGCTCTAGCTTTATGGATCTTCGGTACAGCTTAGAGAAGGTTAGTTAGAAATCATCATGAGTGTATATTATTTTTGTGTTATTAAGGTATTTAGTACATTAATAGTGCGATATTTGCTACAGATGGACATGCTTGTTAAAATTTATTTCGAAGAACGGCCCGTAGTTTTGCACGGGAGGGTCGTGAGCATTGATAACTGTCTGCACGTAGATAGCACAATAGACACCCCGAACGAACTCTGGCAGCTCAAATCACATGTCATCACTCTACTGAGTGTGAACCTTGAGACGCACAAAGTTCGTTTCGAAGTGGTTCGTCCACGGTTTGTCCCCAACAGCCCGATGGTTGTGTACATGCTCTTCCCGTTATGGAATGAAAGCGCGTGGACTTTGTATGTCCGCAAAGCGGATGAAGTGAATTTTGAGGTAGGAGTATACGTGGAGATATTGCCACGGCACCAGCCCGTAGAGGAGGCCTCTACCTCTCGAGCAGTAGAACATGACATATCACATGCACCACTCGAACCAGCAATTGTAGAGGAGGGGGCATCGGGGGGAGGCAAAGAAGAAGCTGAGGCGGCGGAAGTGGATGGGGAATGCATGGATGATGAAGACAGCGGAAGCGGGGATGAAGAAGCGGCAGACAATGATGACCCAACACCAACTATACATTACTTCAGGGCCATCAGTCAGCTGGATTGTACTCTAACGGATTACAGTAACATATCCGCGTGGGGGTAGTCCCAGAACGATGTCCAAACCGGACAATGGTTCCGTAACAAGCTGTAGGCTATTCACTTTCTTAGCAACTATGCCGTCATGACAAGACGGCAGCACACTCGTCTCCGGTTGGAGCCCTCCTCGTACAAGGTTAGGTGCACGAAGTACCCGGATTGTCCCTTCTTTGTACGAGTTCACAGACCCAAGCACGAACACTACTTTGTCATAAGTAGAAATAGGCCTCATACGTGCACGGAGGAGTCCGTAAGGAACATGAGCCGACTTGTGGACGCGTGGTTTGTAGCCCAAATCCTCATGTCCATCGTTGGAAGCGACATAGGGATGACTCCCCGTAAAATTATGGAGGAGGACCAGGCTAAAACTGGGATGGTCATCACGTACCATACGGCTTGGAGAGCGAAGCAGAAGGCATTGAAGATGCTTTTTGGGGGATTCGAGAAGTCTTTCAACTATGCCCCTAGGTTGCTACAGAAGATCACCATGACGAACCCAAGCACTCAGTTCGCAGTGGCCGATGAGCCCGTCATACTAGAAGACGGGTCCGTCAGCTCAGCGGACTGGTACCTCATCAGGATATTCTGGTCATTTGGTCAAAGCATTGAAGCTTTCAGGTATTGTACACCAATCATATGCGTGGACGGGACATTCCTGAGTGGGAAGTTCCACGGGACGCTGCTGACTGCACTCGCTGCTGATGCAAATAACCAACTCCTCCCGGTGGCGTTCGCTCTCAAGAGCCGAGTCATCGGTAGCTAGGAGCGTGTATGCGTTGTCTCAAACAGGAACAAAGGCCTCCTCCACGCGTTGGATGTCATGCACGACAGCACGTCCTTCGAGACTAGTTGGCCCGATGTCGAGAGAAGATGGTGCATGCGCCACCCTGGTGCGAACCTGTACACAAGGTACAAGAACAAGGCCCTGGTCAAGAGATTCAAAGCTATGTGCCTGCAGAACCAAGCACACAAGTTCAACGCGATATGGACGTAGCTGCACGAGACCACACGGAAGATGATGGAAGACGACCAATCCCAGGAGCTGCAACTCCGTTCGCAAATGGTGGGAGGCCAGAGCATGGTTTCTCGGACTCGACCCACCTTCAGCCAGTGGATCGTGGGGAAGCCAGCGGAGTGGTGGGCGCTACTCCACGACACGAACAAAGCGAGGTATGGACGAACCATAACTTAACACAAATCATTTCACCTCCTTGTATTCATTTCCATACAAGCTGACATACACCATCATAGGTACAACGTGATGACATAGAATATAGCGGAGGCGTTCAACAACGTCCTAAAGGGTGTGCGCGCTCTTCCGTTATGTTCAATCAATTAGCTCACATTCTACCGAGCGACTGATTACTTCTGAGATCGCGGTAACGTGGCCGAGGCGTGCGTCACCGCATATGCACCCAGAGTGGAGAAGATGCTCGCGGAGAGAAGGAAGAAGGCGCACTTCCACCGCACAAGGATTTATGACCTGGGGACGAATAAATTTGAGGTCATGTGCAAGCGTAGACATACATCCGGGTATCTCGCGGGGGACACCGTGCAACAATGTCAGCTAGGGGGCGAGCAAGTGACGTGCACATGCAACAAGCCGAAGCTTCAACACATTCCGTGCTCTCATGTGCTCGCCGCATGTCGCGACATGGGTGGGAACGATGCATCACAGTACATCTCGCCTTACTACACCGCGCATGCTTTGAAGAACACATGGCGTCCCAAGATGAGTTCGTTCACAATCAGAGCGAACTACAAGATTATGGAAGGCCCAACCTGGAAACCATATCCCGCGACTAGACGCACACAACTTGGGAGGCCAAGGGGCACTAGATTGCAAGGTGACATGGACGCGGCTGATGCAGTGGACGGTTTGCAAAAATGAAAATTATGTAAACAAGCTGGACACGACTGTAGGAGGTGCCCCAATCCACCCAGTATGTAGTCATTTGGCTTTGATTATGTGCGAAATGTTCTCTGCCACCCAATGTATCATGTTTAATCACCCTTGTGTTGCCAAATTTGAAATAAATCGATGCCAGCTTTCTCTGAAGTTGTCTTTCCTAATTTATTGTATATACTAGTCTTGTCAAATCACTCATGTGTTGTCATCTTCATAATACAGTGACGCCAGCTTCTCTTAAGCTGTCAAAATTCTTAATTGTAGCTCATAGTCATGTCAAATCACCCATGTGTTATCCATCTGCACGCTTTCTCAGAGTGGACGATTGGACGACGCACACCCTAGCCTTCGCAACGCGATGTGACAGCACGCTGCTATCAGCTTTCTCAAGCTGATTCGACAACACTCTACACACCACCACGCGACACAGCACTACCCATCTCAAGCCAACAAAGGGTAATAGTCAAGCAGCTTTTGACAGAGGTTGACAGGTCGTGCGGCTTTTGTCAGAGGGTAACAGGTCGTACAGATTTTGAAAGAGGGTGACAGGTCGTGCGGCTTTTGACAGAGGGTGACAGGTCGTGCGGCTTTCGACAGAGGGTGACACGTTGTGCGGCTTTCGACCGAGGGTGATACATCATGCAGCCTTTGACAGTGTTAGTGTTATGCCCTTGAGGCAATCATTTAAATGATTGTAACATGACTATGTTTATGAATAATAATATGATTATTGGTCCAATGAATGTATATCATTGTATTGATCAACAAGTATGTGACTTGCTTATGAAGCTCTTTACTTAATGATGTAATTCGATAAATATCTCTGATCGGATATCATCGTATAGGACAACGATGAATAGATCAGCACATGTAGTGATCGATGATCATGCTTCATAGATCATGGGATATGGAGATATCATCTATACATTGTGGACGCATGTTGAAGAACATGGGTTAGATAGACCCGCAATGGGACACTGCGAGAATGTTTCATTCTTATGTGTCATCGATGTATCTCATACCTAGTAGATGTATGATCCTTAGACCTGAGATTGTCATATTCCCTACATGTGTAATAGTTTTCCTTGGGGCTATCAAACACTACTTCCTAACCGGATAGTTATAAAGGTAGCTTTCATGTTTACTATGAAACGTGCAGAGGGAAGTGAGCAGTCAAGATGGAATTTGCCACTCCAATGAAACGGAGATATATGACAAGGCCACTCGTGTGATATGATTAAAGAAGTGCATGGCCATGCCGTGATTGAGGAGTCAATCACAACTTATTAATATATCACGAATACGAGAGATGGATTGAATCATCAAAGGATGACATGCTTCTCGCCTTGAGATCAATCTTCATATACTTGGCAAAGGGATTATTACATGAGTATTTTTGATAGGTTCTGTCCAATTTGATCATAGTATGTTTGGGAGTTGGCATACTTGGCAAGAAGCCAATACCAACTATTGGATTGAAAAGGAGTTTTCCGAATCCACGTCCAAACGTACGTGAACCTGCAGGGTCACACACTTAGTGGGCTGGGACGCATTAATTTGGATTGGATCCGTAATTAATGAACCTCGTGGGCTTAGCACGCTGATGGGCCCTAGTTTAGGGTTTCATCTCGTGGCTATATAAGGAGGGGAGGAGGAGGGCACGGTGTGCTTTCCACGGTTTAGGAGTGATTCACTCGAAACCCTAGCCTACTCCTCTCGCTGTCCCTACCGAGCGACCAGGTGCTTGCACACCGACGCACGGCGTTCCATCTCTGGACGTGTGGACTACTGCGGTGACGCTGCTGTGACTGCGGCATAGGAGGACGATCCACGGCAAGGCGAGGACGATCCACTACATCGACGCAACGACTGTGGCGAGGACGATCCACTACATCGACGCGCGAAGGATTCCGCAACTGCGCGTCTAGTGGTAATCTTATCTATGATCCCCTTCTTGCGAGTAGCTTTCTGGTTACGCGGTAGATTTTTTTTGTGCTAGCGTAGCATACCGCGTTCCTCTTCAGTGGTATCAGAGCCATCTCTTATAGTTTTGTGATCTGGATGTTGCACATATGATGTGTAAGGTTAGTAGATTGGATCTATTACATGTTCAGCCAGTTCATGTGATGAATTGGTGACGGCGACCATCGATGAGATCGATCGGTTTAGGGTTTGAGAAAGTGCAAACCGACTCAATCTTGATTTGGGTGAGTCCGTTCATGGTGCGACGTTACCCTTACCGTCCGGGTTACCGCCATCGTGGTTTCAAACTTATCCATATGGGACCAAGCCAATCGATTGAGTTGGATTGGGTCAATCTGCTTGATCCATGGTAAGCGCAAATGATTCAATATTGATTTGGGTGAGTCCGTTCATGGTACAACGTTACCCTTACCGGTCGGGTTACCGCCATCAGGGTTTCTGAAACGTATCCATATGGGACCAAGCCAATCATGTTAGATCAGATTGGGTCAATCTGGTTGATCCGTGGAAATTTCGAGGGTGTTTTCCAATGTCAGAAGACATGCCTCTAAAAAATTTCAAGGGCGCCCTCGACCCGCCACCGACCGCCAATGAGGACCGCCGCTAGGGCTCGCCTTGAACCCTTGAGCGCCGCCTCGGACCCCGGAGTCGTAGGGTTGCTTTTGTTTAACTCGTTTTTCAGGGAATTATGTGAAATAGTATGGCCTATGTGTATGTGATGCATGTAATTTCCACATGGCCTGCGTGCCGTGTCAAGACATAAGGCTATTTTAATTGTATAACGACCTGCGTGTCGACTTGTGATGCTTCAAACCCTCATGTAAAATTCATTATCAAAAGTTGTAAGGAGTTGCATCCATAATGATGAAGACGATGGTATCAAGCAAGGTGGCTAGGTGAACAAACAAGCATGATGATGGAGATCTTAATGCTAAGGGCCATGCTATTTCACAGCTTATTTTGATTTTCTGTGGATGTGTGTTTAATCCTTGCTATTTTCTTTATGCTCATTGCATGTGATGCCATGTTCATAGTAATCTTTGTTCATCCCTTTTGTTAAAAATTTTAAATCAAATTGTCCATCCAATTGTTGCACCTATCAAGAATTTAGATCGTTATTGATATGACTGCCAAAGTAGTATATCAATGGCTATCTCAATAGATGATAGGGATGTGTTGGACACATCACGCATAACAATGGTAGATTTAATCAAGCTATCAAAACGGTTTTGGGCTTGAGGACATAAGTGGTTGGGATTTATTTCAGTAATGAAGGAACCTATACAAGACAAGTGGTGTCTAGGAAAACACACATGAGGCAGGTTTCTTAATTGGCACCCGAATACGGAAGTGCTCCCTCCTCATGTGAGCCCTTGGGGCAGTTGACTGGCCATGAGTCAAGTTGATGGAGGCATTCATTACTTGTTTTCATACTCAACAAACAAGAGTTACATATGATGTAATTAGCAAAGGTGTTGCTTACCTATGTCATTAAATTTCTAGCAGTGATGCCAAAGCTCACTAGTGTTTGATGAATATGGATCTTGAATATTCACTATGTGTCTATAAAAGGGACATAAAATAGAAGTGTCTTTAATTAAAAAGTTTAATAAAAGTTTTACATAAACATAGTGCTTAGAATCTTTGCAAGTTTTTGTTGTAGTTCAATGGCACCTTCTCCTACTCCTGCTACACCTGGTTTTGCTTTGAGATCGGTTTTGGAAAGGGAAAACTGAATGGAACTAATTTTGTTGATTGGTATCGCAACTTTGAGAATTGTTCTCAAGCATGAAAAGAAGGACTATGTTCTAGAGAATCCAATTCTGATGAACCACCAAAATCTTGCTCGCAATTTGAAGGTTGAATATGAAAAGCATGTTAATGCTTCAGAGAGGTCACTGTCTCATGCTAGTCACCATGGACTCGAGCTCCAAAAGCAATATGAGGACCAGGATGCTTACAATATGATTGTGGGCTTGAAGGGCATGTTTGGGAATCAAGCAAGAGCTCAGAGGTATGGTATCTCAAAGCTTTTATTTGCTTGTAAGCTGGCTGAAGGCAGTCCGGTCAGTCCTCATGTGATCAAGATGATTGGTTACATTGGGAGATTGGAAAAACTTGAGTTTCCCCTTAGCCTCGGTTTGGCCACGATGTTATTCTCAGTCTACGCCTCGAGCTTTGAGCCATTCATTATGAATTTTCATATGAATAGCATGGAGAAGAGCCTAACCGAGCTACATGGGATGCTCAAGGCTGCCGAGGAAAGCATTAAGAAAAAACCCAATCATGTGATGATGGTTCAGAAAATAACTGCTTTCAAAAAGAGGAAGGCTAAGGCTGGGGGAACGGGAAAGAGCAAGGGCAAGGCTCAAGATAAGATCGCAAGCCTCAAAACTAAGCTTCAGAAGCTTAAAGTTGGCCCTCAACCTGATACCCAATGCTTCTATTGCAAGAAATCAGGGCATTGGAAACGGAACTGCGAAAAGTACCTGGCAGATAAGAAGAATGGAAATGTGGTTTCCACTTCAGGTATTAATGTTATAGAAATTAATCTTGCTACTTCTTCACTCAGCTCATGGGTATATGATACCGGTTCGGTTGCTCACATTTGCAATTCCTTGCAGGGGCTGATAAAGAGTAGAGACTTGGCAAAAGGAGAAGTGGATCTTCGCGTGGGGAATAAAGCAAGAGTTCTTTGGTCTTGCTGTTGGCACATACCCATTGCATTTGCCTTGAGTTAGTTTTAGAACTTAATAATTGTTATTTTGTTCCATCTTTGAGTAGAAACATTATTTCATCTTCTTGTTTGGAACATGAAGGTTATGATTTCGAATAAAGAACTTTGTTTGTTCGATATTTTTGAATGATATGTATTAGGTCGTTGCCCCATGGTGGATGGGTTGTACGTCCTTGAACTCGAAGAAAAACACATCTATAATATTAATGTAAAAGGCATCGGCCTAATGATTTGAACCCTACCTTTTTGTGGCATTGTCGCTAGGTCATATAAATGAGAACGCATGAAGAAGCTCCATGGTGATGGACTTCTAACCTCATTTGATTTTGAATCATTTGAAACATGTGAATCTTGTTTACTTGGCAAGATGACAAAAGCCCCTTTCACAGTTTTAGTGAGAGAGCAAGTGAATTATTGGCCCTAGTACATACAGATGTATGTGGACCAATGAGCTCATTGCTAGGGGTGGGGTTGATGCTTTGTAACTTTTACCGATGACTTGGTAGATATGGATATATCTATTTAATGAGGCATAAATCTGAAACTTTTGAAAGGTTCAAAGAGTTTGAGCGAAGTACAAAATCAACTTGGCAAAACAATAAAACACTTACGATCCGATCGTGGTGGCGGATACTTGAGCTAAGAGTTTGGTGATCATCTAAAGCAATGTGGAATCGTTCCGCAACTTACTCCGCCAGGAACGCCTCAATGGAATGGCGTGTCCGAACGACGTAATCGAACTTTATTAGATATGGTTCGGTCAATGATCAGCCAAACAGATCTGCCATTATCCTTCTGGGGTTTCGCTCTAGAGACAGCTGCGTTCACTTTGAATAGGGTCCCATCAAAATCCGTTGAGAAGACGCCATATGAGATATGGATCGAGAAGACCCATGTTGTCATTTCTCAAGATATGGGGATGTGAGGCTTATGTAAAACGTTTACAATCAGATAAACTCGCACCTAAATCAGAAAAATGCTTTTTTGTGGGGTATCCTAAAGAAACAAAAGGATATTACTTTTACAAAAGAAACGAGAACAAAGTTTTTGTTGCTCGAAATGGTGTCTTTTGGAGAAAGAGTTTCTTTCAAAAGAAATCAGAGGAGTGATGTGTATCTTGATGAAGTTCGAGAATCACATGAATATGTTCAAGCTACCATCAACCTTCATAAGATGTACAAAGTGTTGTACAACCTTGTGGAAGAGACTCCAACCCCACGTGGGTCGGGAGGCCACGTCATGTACCTATAAGATATGGGAGTGACATATTATTGTTGGACAATGATGAGCCCACGACTTATGAAGAAGCAATGATGGACCCAGACTCAAAAAATGGCTTGAAGCCATGAGATCGAAATTCAATCCATGCATGACAATCAAGTTTGGAACTTGGTCGACTCTCCGATGGTGTAAAACCATTGAGTGCAAATGGATTTTCAAGAAAAGATAGACGTAGATGGAAATGTTCAGATCTATAAGGCACGGTTGGTGGCAAAGGGTTTCAAACAAGTTCAAGGAGTTGACTATGATGAAACTTTCTCACCGGTAGCCATGCTCAAGTCTGTCCGGATCATTTTAGCTATTGCTGCATATTTTGATTATGAAATATGGCAGATGGATGTCAAAACAGCATTCCTTAATGGGAATCTTTCTGAGGATGTATACATGATACAACCTGAAGGTTTTGTTGATCCTAAATATGCTAAAAGGGTATGCAAGCTTCAAAGATCCATTTATGGGTTAAAGCAAGCATCTCGGAGTTGGAACATTCGTTTTGATGAAGTAGTCAAAGGTTTTGCCTTTATCAAAAATGAAGAAGAGCCTTGTGTTTACAAGAAGGCTAGTGGGTGCGCACTTGTATTTCTGATTTTGTATGTGGATGACATATTATTGATCGAGAATGACATTCCTATGCTTGAAGATGTTAAGACTTCATTGAAAAGGAGTTTCTCAATGAAGGACTTGGGAGAAGCATGCTATATCTTGGGCATAAAAATCTATAGAGATAGATCAAAAAGGTTAATTGGATTAAGTCAGGAAACGTACATTGACAAGATATTGAAAAGGTTCAATATGCATGAATCCAAGAGAGGTTTCATGCCAATGTCACATGGCATCAGTCTCTGCAAGAATCAGTGTCCTTCGACATCTGATGAGCGAGACAGGATGAGCAAGATTCCATATGCTTCAGCTATTGGGTCTATTATGTATGCCATGATTTGTACACGCCCAGATGTCTCATATGCTCTAAGTGTCACGAGCAGATACCAAGCGGATCCTGGTGATGGTCATTGGATAGCCGTAAAAATATCCTGAAGTACTTGAGAAGAACTAAGGGTATGTTCCTTGTTTTTGGAGGTGAGGAAGATCTGGTTGCAAAGGGTTACACCGATGCAAGCTTCCAAACTGACAAAGATGATTTTCGATCGCAATCCGGGTTTGTGTTTACACTTAATGGAGGAGTAGTAAGCTGGAAGAGTTCCAAGCAAAACACGGTGGCCGACTCTCGACGACGAGCGAGTACATTGCGGCCGGAGGCCGCAAAAGAAGGCGTGTGGATTAAGAAGTTTATCACGAGCTTGGTGTGGTCGCTAGTGCCTCTAGTCCAATGGACATCTATTGTGATAATAGTGGTACCATTGCACAAGCAAAGAGCCTAGATCACATCGAAGTCTAAACACATACTCCGTCGCTTTCACCTTATTCGCGAGATTGTGGATAGAGGTGACGTGAGAATATGCAAAGTACATACGAAGCCAATGTGGCGATCCGTTGACAAAGCCACGCCACGCCTAAGCATGAGGCGCACACAAGGTCTATTGGTATTAGATACTTAATTGATTGACTCAAGTGCAAGTGGGAGATTGTTAGTGTTATGCCATTGAGGCAATCATTTAAATGATTGTAACATGACTATGTTTATGAATAATAATATGATTATTGGTCCAATGAATGTATATCATTGTATTGATCAACAAGTATGTGACTTGCTTATGAAGCTCTTTACTTAATGATGTAATTCGATAAATATCTACGATCGGATATCATCGTATAGGACAACGATGAATAGATCAAGACATGTAGTGATCGATGATCATGCTTCATAGATCATGGGATATGGAGATATCATCTATACATTGTGGACGCATGTTGAAGAACATGGGTTAGATAGACCCGCAATGGGACAACTGCGAGAATGTTTCATTCTTATGTGTCATAAGTGTATCTCATACCTAGTAGATGTATGATCCTTAGACCGAGATTGTCATATTCCCTACATGTGTAATAGTTTTCCTTGGGGCTATCAAACACTACTTCCTAACCGGATAGTTATAAAGGTAGCTTTCATGTTTACTATGAAACGTGCGAGAGGAAGTGAGCGATCAAGATGGAATTTGCCACTCCAATGAAACGGAGATATATGACAAGGCCACTCGTGTGATATGATTAAGGAAGTGCATGGCCATGCCGTGATTGAGGAGTCAATCACAACTTATTAATATATCACGGATACGAGAGATGGATTGAATCATCAAAGGATGACATGATTCTCGCCTTGAGATCAATGTTCATATACTTGGCAAAGGGATTATTACATGAGTACTTTTGATAGGTTCTGTCCGATTTGATCACAGTATGTTTGGGAGTTGGCATACTTTGCAAGAAGCCAATACCAACTATTGGATTGAAAAGGAGTTTTCGAATCCACGTCCAAGCGTCGTGAACTGCAGGTCACACACTTAATGGGTGGGGCGCATTAATTTGGATTGCATCCGTATTAATGAACCTCGTGGGCTTAGCACGATGGGCCCTAGTTTAGGTTTCATCTCGTGGCTATATAAGGAGGGGAGGAGGAGGGCACAGGTGTGCTTTCCACGGTTTAGGAGTGATTCACTCGAAACCCTAGCCTACTCCTCTCGCCGTCCTGCCGAGCGACAGTGCTTGCACACGACGCACGGCGTTCCATCTCTGGGCGTGTGGACTCATGCGGTGACGCTGCTGTGATGCGGCGTGGGAGGGCGATCCACGGCAAGGCGAGGACGATCCACTACATCGACGCAACGATCGCGGCGAGGACGATCCACTACATCGGCGCGCGAAGGATTCCGCAATGCGCGTCTAGTGGTAATCTTATCTATGATCCCCTTCTTGCGAGTAGCTTTCTGGTTACGCGGTAGATTTTTTTTTGTGCTAGCCTAGCATACCGCGTTCCTCTTCAGACAGAGGGTGACAGGTCGTGCAGCTTTTCTCGGAGGGTGACAAGTCGTGCAGCTTTCCTCACAAGGTGACAGGTCGTGCAGCTTTGATGATGGGTGACACGTCGTGAAGCTTTTCACAGAGGATGCCAGGTCGTCAAAATCGCAAGTGCTGCAGTTGTGTGGAATAACCCCTCACCACCACTATAAAACCGGCCAAGGGGTAAACATCCAACACCGCCAAACTAGCCATAAAACGTCGGCTGAATCTACACAAATTAGGGCACAATGTCGTTCTACCATCGCCTCTTCGGCAAGCAGAACTTATCCCACCCCGAATACCCGGATGCTAGTAGCGTCGATGCCACAGTTCTGCCGTAGTTGCCCTGACCCAAATGCGACTGCAACCTTCCAGCGAAGATGATGCAATCTACCCATGGAGCGACGGTTGCTGTGCTCACTACTGTTGTGCCCGCCCCTACCGGGTAAACCTAATGGTGTCCATACAGTATAGGGTTACAATACCATTTCATGCACAGTTCTTCCTTTTTTCAGCACAACGACTGGTGTTGCTTCTTCTAATGGATCGACGTGCCGGAACGACGTGACAACGAATTTATCTACAACTGCCATGACGCCTACCCCGCTTCACCCGAGAACTTCACCCGGTGGGAGAGGCCGTCAGGATATGTCCCCGTTCTAGATCGACCAGAGTTCAGGCCCGATGGGCAAGGGGCCAACCAATCGGTGAGTTTCATGCGACATACTCATGTTTCACTCACATAGTAGTAATTCTAAACCAGTTCATCGCATACAGGAGTTCAAAAAGAAAATTACAAAATTGCTCAAGTCAAAGGACAAACCTCCTCAAGGGCCACCTGCAAGCCCCGACTTCTGCGAACACAGCCTGTAGGCAGTGGTTGATACCTGCGACGATGATCTAGCGGACCGGAGATTCTACCGGTGCCCCTTGGCCGAGGATGAATGGTGCGGCTACTTCAACTAGGTGGACCCGGAGACGTACCACCCGCATCTCAAACTTCTAGCATGGGATAACTGGGGGGAGCAACCCTCTCCGTGGTGCTACTATCACCCAGAAAAGCCAGACCACGAGTACGCCTACGGTATTATTCAACGACCACAGCGGGCATACTACATTAACTGCAGGGCACGCTTCCGGTTGTACAAGGATAAGCCGAACACACACATCCTGCACCATATAGTGGAGTGCGAGCCGAAGCAGAGCAGGCGTCTCGGCAGGTCTCCACCAACGGCCAGCGCACCAGAAGTGCAAGTGGGTACCTCCTCTCGATGAGGAAGGGACAAGGGGAAGCAGCCAGCTGAGGTCCGCATGTCGTGACCCGAATATGCAAATCCGGACCTTCTGTGTATTCAGCACTAGTCCAGGATCACGCTAGCGCACACAGTCTCAACATAGATGAAATATCACAATCATACACAACGGAATAATAAATAAAGACTTCATCTATTAATATAGAACTATTGAACGACCTTAAGGTCAAACTTACACTTGTGAGGCCTTGGTGGCTTCAACTCAAAATAAATAAATAGCAGCGGAATGAAGAACGTCGATGAATCCCATCAATACGCCACAGGCAACTGACAAGGTTCAACTCCTAGATATTCGCCTCCTCGTGGAACTTCTCCTCCTTCGAAGTTGTAGTCTTCTTCTCAACTGATGATTTTGTGTATTGCAAGGGGTGAGTACATAAAGCACTCAACAAGTTGTGCACAGAATGCAAGTCTAGTATTCTATATGCATGGCTTAGTACAAATGTATGGCTATCATGGCTATTTTGCAGTAAAGCAGCATTTATAAAAGAATACAGTAAATAGATTGAAATTGCAGTAAAATAAATAATAATAATAATAATAATAATAGATAGATCCAACATTTAACAAGTAAACCAAGTTTCCAATCCTAAGTCAATTTCCACTTTTCATGGCATCCTGCCATCTCAATAAGTTTTGTTTAACAAAAGTTTAACCCTTGACTGTAATTCCCGAGCATTGCTCAATACCGTGAGCACAGCTATTCGAATAGATTTTACACTCTGCATAGGTTATGCACTTTACCCACACGACATAATCGTCCCTTGTTGCCAAGCTACTAGCACACTTCCTTTGGTGTGCCGGCAGGGTAATCATGACAAAGCCTTTACAATGCTCTGTCTAGACCCTGTACTGCTCGCTGAGGTTTTAACATGGAAGGGACTGGTTACCACACTCCGGGCCCCCCTCTTGCGCCATGTGAGTCTACCCGTACAACCAAAACTCACTATACACCACAGCAGTACCGAAATCTAGACATCACAAATTAGTCGGCTAGGCTGTCCCATTCCAGACGTGTGGTTGCAAGTAAGACTCAGGTCAAAGGCTTGCAAGGTTAGGTCCTTAGGGTGACTAGGGCAAGACATCCACATACCCTCTGCCAAATATGGCCCACCCAGGCACACTGCCGCTCGCTATTTGCCCTAATCTAAATCATTACCACCCCAATTGATTACCAAGCACCACATGCTATCAACAAGTCAACCTCGTTGCGTGACATCCACTCGTCACCACAACGCAATCTCATTGTGTGACCACACATGACACACAAGTTCATAACATTGTTCCATATTCCATTAGTCAAGATTAATCAATGACGATTCAACACATGTGACGACATGGCATGGCTAAGCAATGTACGATGGTCTAACCAGCCCATGTTGATTATCAATATTAACCAACTATTAATTAACCATTCTAGGGTGATAATTAGATCATGGCATACAATGGCAAGGTAGGGTATAGATCAAATTGGTATAATAGCTAAGTCCCAATTTAATTTGAAACAATTGTATACTTGAAATAATATGCAATAGGGTAAAACAAATATAGCAATTTTATAAACATGGATTCAACATGATCAAAGCACAACTTGCCTGGCCCTTGCGATTTTTACTGTTCTTTACTCTTTATCTTTGATTCTTCATCTTCGATCTTCAATCTTTACCTTCTTGATCTTCATCTCCTTATAACATCTTCCGGACGATGCGTCTAACGATTAAAGAAGAAGCAAATACAAACCAACTCAAACGATAAATCAAATAAAATCCAAATTGAGAACGGATAGTATTGGATCATAAAGGCTTAGATGAATTTAGGAACTTGAATGGATTAGATCAGAGATTAGACAAAAGAGAACGAGCTTTCGGAATACACCGAAAAGGAAAAGACTAATAAGTGAGAAAGAAAGAAAAATATTCCAAAGAATATTTCTTCTAAAGTTATTATCTTGACTGGATAGACAATGACATATGGGCTCTCGATCTATAAACCGGGTCCATAAAGATACATTAGTTCGCAATGAACTAAACTGATGCTCAAAGCTGACTTTTGTTGACCAAACAGATACACAGTCAAACAAAAGAAAGATAGACTAATAGATTAGATATGGCACAAGGATATGACATATGGCCAATGGTCTATCGACCAAGTCCACGAATGACTTCTAGGTCAATGGCAGATTAGATTTTTAAGAATAGGACATGGACAAGGGGTCGACATTCATGCGATTCGATCCGAATCAGTCATACGTCAATCAAGAGGCTTGACGATGACAAGGCAGCGAGGAAATGAAGACAAGGCTAAACTCAAAGGTGATAGGGTTAGATTACAATAAGGCGATAGAGTGGATGATGATATTACACTAGGGCTTTTGCGAGCATGCACACATGCGATGATAGCGAAGCAACGACAAGACACTCATGCAAAGATAAGATGTCGATTATCGGTACAGTGATATGGTAGCAAGGTTATGATATGGCTCAGGATTGATCTGCGAGTTGCGAGGTTTACATGACATGATGCATCATCAACGACAGATTGGACCCAAGGTTAAGTTAGGGTTTGAGAGGAATGACTCGCGGATAGATCCACTTGGCATAGGGATAGGATAGATAGGGTTGGCTCTGCGATAAAAGATTACCAAGGGTGGCTAACCGAAACAAGATCCGATAATGAAAGGGGCTAGATCGAAGACGATGGGTAGATTCTAGAATATGGCATTGATGGCAACCGAAGACTAAATGAACTCTAAACATGGGCAAACCAGAGAATGATTGCCTACTGAACATGACGACATGACCAAGGTGAACTAAGATGGTTGGCGGCAAAAGATGGCGCGCGGCACTAACGAAAGGCGGCGGCTAACGAATATTAAAATTTTCGGTTGATGGAACAACAAAGGGGAAGTGAGCAACACGTAGAATGCGGTGAGACGATCTCAACCGTATAAGAAGATTTGGCGGCAACCCAATGGACAGATCCCAAACTATCGATGAACGGCTGCTAAAGCTAATAGATCAAACGGTCATAACTATTAAAATAATGGATGAAACCTAACCAAATTTTATAGAGAGCTATCTAGAACCCTAAGGCACAACATGACGTGAAAGGATTGGAGTTTTACCTTCTGGATCAACAGGGAACGCACGAGGAAGTTTTCAGCTGTACATACGTAGTCTGATCGAGGAAGATTGAATTTTTTGCAGAAATCCCTTTGACAAAACCTTGAGTTAGGGTGAGCCTCAGGTAGAGGACATCAATATAAGTCTACAGTAACAATTTCAGGGTCAAATTCGCAAAAACAAAGGAGAACGGGCGATGGCATGATTGGATATAGGAACGGCCATAACTTTTGATTTTGCTGATGAAACTGTACCAAATTTGGTGGAGAGCTAGCATAGACCATAAGGCACGAGATGACATGAGAGGATTTCATAAAAACTCAACGAAACAACAGGGAACGTGACGCCAAATTCGGCCAACGAGGGCAGCGCACCGGAATACGACGGCTGCGATTTTTCGGGTTTGGGAGGTGCTGTGGGGATTAGGATTGTGTGGGAGGGGTCTTAGGACACTTATATTGGCTAGGGAGTCATTTCATGCAAGGAAACATGAAGAAAAACCGGATTTGGATTGAAAACGGATCGGATCGAACACTTGGCATGCAATAAATAGTAAAAGATGACGTGGCTCATTATAGTGCGTCGGATGTGAATCGGAGGGTTGCGGCTGGGCGATGACGTGGCCGGCTCAGGAGCTGACACGTGGATTTAAACCAATTTCGGAATTAAAATAATTTCAACAATTAAAATAATTCATTTAGAGCAATAAAAATACCAAAAAAATTCTAAAAAAATTCTTGAAAATATTTTAAGACATTTGGAGCTCAAATAAAATATTTTTAACCAAAATTTACTTAAAATTTTGTAGTATTTAATTAAATTTAACAAATGCTTAATTTAAATTAATTTCCAAATAAATCCAAATGAATAGCAAACGAACTCCGAAAAATCTCAAACAATTACAAAAAATTCCTTGAAGCACAATGAACTCAAATAAAAATAAATTTATTTTAATTGAAGTTTATATTAGTAAAATTAAATTGTTTTGGCATCAGAAAATTCTAGATTAAGCTTTATTAAAACGAGAAAATCAGTGGGGATTTTTGGAAAGATGAACTATACAAAAGATTTTTGAAAACCCAAATTTTGGGATGTTACACCGCACCATGCAACAAATCCTTGACGCGTTACGTAGACCATCCGGGAACCCGGGTGGTATTAACATAGGGGACGCCGGGAGTCAGGATGATATGCTCATATGGGAGGGCAGAAATCCACATAAAAAAGACCAAAACATTCTGTCTTATACACCCGAGACGTACGGCATAGGCCACCCAATCGGCGACAGCTGGAAGCACTGCGGATCCCCATGGAGTTCTTTGATAGTAGGGATTGAGTTGTGTCTGAGAACAAATCGCGAAATTTACACGGGTGATGTAATATGCAGAAAATGTCGGATATCATTCCCGCTCTACCCAGATAGGCGGAATGATCACTTATTCCACCATGACAAACAGTGCTTTCGTTAGTTAGTTAGTTCATCAAGCAATTTCGTCACTATTGTAATGCCCTTGTAATATAATCTAATCTATTGCTTATTTCATCATCTGAACTTTCGGTGTATATGCCCTTATATATGTTCAACAAATAATTTAAGTGCTTCATGGAAACTATTCATAACATGAGTTGTTGTCGACTATAATACTTAGGGTTATTGCACTAGTGGAAATTAGATGCAAAGCAAGGTGTAAATTACATATTTTTCTAGAATATGGTAGTGCAGATATCAAAGAGCAAGCAGATTTGGTCCATTATTCCTAAAAATTATATTTAAATATGATATTTTACGGGCTGCCCAAAAGCTACAAAAATCACACTCTCCCTGATCTTATAATCGCACTATCTCTGATCTCCCTCTCCCACCATCATTTTGCAATTTCTAAAAAATCAATTCTTTAAATAATTTCAAATTATTGATTGCCCGAACTTTTATTGGACACATTTATCAGTACCTAAGTTCAATGACAGTTGCCTAGCCACTTCCTTCAAAAAAAGTGTTTTAAATATCTTTACAAATTTGGATTGAAATTGTTCACATGCAATAACGCGATTTTGCTAATCAATTAGTATCGTCATACTAATTATAATTTTGCCCGCGAACAGTAAATTCGAGCTGACAGACTTTGCAGGATTTTTTATTTCTTTTCCAGGGAACGGGTTTAGCTGGATTTTTTTATTTTTTTAATCCGCAATTCCTACGAACTCAATTCGCTAGAATTTTTTAAAAAAATTTCCAATTCCTGCGAACGGAATTCGCAGATTAATTAAAAAATATTTTTCCCGCGAATTCCAGCTGTCCAATTTCGCAGGATTCCAAATTTTTTTTGCGTTTTTGTTTGTCGGGTAGAATCAGCGGCAAGAAAAAAAATAAAACTAGGAGCCAAACGATATTGAAAAATTTTAAAATGTTTTGTGGAGGTTCTTGATAAATAAATTATATTACCATAAAAATTTCTGAATATTATAAGATCTGAGGAAATTTTAAAAATTCAAACATTTCAACTGTCGTGATAAAATGCTGATCGACAGGTTTGAACCGAATGAAAAATGAAATAAACCACGTTAGAAAATTTTGAAAAAAATTTCCATGGTTATGATGCATCACTAATGTTCCTATAAAATTTTCATATGATGATCAAGCTTTATAAATTTTTGAAAATTCAGATAGTGCTACTGTCGTGATAAAAGCTATATCGGACAGTAGCACTTTCTAAATTTTTAAAAATTCATAAAGCTTGATTATCATATGAAAATTTTATAGGAACGTTAGTGATTCATAATAACCATGGATAAAAAATTTCAAATTTTTCTAACGTAGTTTGTTTCATTTTTCATTCGGTTCAAACTTGTCAGTCAGCGTTTTATCGGGATAGTTGTAATGTTTGAATTTTTAAAAATTCCTCACATATCATAATAATCTGAAATTTTTATGGGAGTATCACTGATTTGTCAGGAACCTCCACAAAAAATTTCAAAAATTTTCGACATCATTTGGATCCTAGTTTTATTTTTTTATTTTTTTACCGTGCAGCTGATTGTGCCATGCCATACCCGAAAATTCAAATTTCGGGTATGGGGCTCCACCCCATACCCAAATTTGAAATTTTGGTTAAGCAGAAGACGGATTTTGTGGTTTCGAGCATGGTTAAACGAAATTTCAGGTTTCGGGTATGATTGGACTTTTCGTAAATATGCAGACATGTTATATCGATTTGTAATTTTTGACCGTACTTTGTACAGTATCGAAGAAACGAAGTTATTCATATCGTTCACGAGTATGATATATGCCCTTAAGCATAGTGCAAATATTACACAGAGTTCTTACATCAACTAGCTGGGCATGTTGCTCCACCATATAGGAACTGCAGGCTGCCATCCTGACCAGAATAAGTAACACGGCCGAGTTTGTAGCAGTTTGGCTCCGTTTCATGTGTCTCAATGTCTCCGATATTGGGAACCACAAGTTCGTTGTCCCCATCAACAATTCTAATATATTGAAAGTAAGCAGCCATGCCCCATCCTGTGTCAGGCGATTGGCCGCTACCCATAGGAGGTGTGGGTACTCCCCGTGGTGCTCCCACTTGGCCGTACCAACGGACGCTGTTCGTTGCGTCGGGCATGTTTGTGAACAGCTCCTTGGGCCAATAACCCACTTGATGGTTATCCATACCATACGTCAACACCCAATTTCCGGTATTCTTGTCCTGCATGGTTTGAAAAAGGGATCATATATATTTTATTTCATTGTGATGGAACAAGGGATGCGCCTTAGAGTAGAGTAAAGTTTGTGAAATATGTGCCATGCAACAAGGATTTAAATTTTATTTTCCGATAAAATCTCGTCTTGGACCAAAATTCGAAATTTCGCCGAAATCTTGGTATTTCGGACAAATCTCGGCCTAAATTCATTAACCAAAATTCAAATTCAGTCCGTTTGCAATCGAAAAAACCTGAAATTCGGCCAAAAATCTGAAATTTTGAAAATTTTGACAAATTTCAATTAAACAAAAAATGGTTTAAACGATGTCAAAAATTTTTGAAATTTGTTTGGTGGTTCTCGACATATAAGTGATGTTTCCATTAAAAATTTCTGATGATTTTGAAGTCTGAGGAATTTATAAAAATTCGAAGATTGCTACTATCCCGAGAAAACACTGACCTGTAAGTTTGATTCGAAAGAAAAATAGTACAAACCACATTAGGAAATTTTGAAATTTTTTGTGCATGATTATGATGAATCTTTAATGTTCTCATAAAACTTTTAGATGATGATCAAGCTTCATAAATTTTTAAAAATTCGGATAGTGCAACTCAAGGCTAATCAATAAATTTGAACTGAATGAAAAATGATCCAAACCATGTTATAAACTTTTGAAAAATTTTATAGATAGTCTTGATGTATCACTAATGTTATTCAAAAGATGATCAAACCTGAAAAAAATTATAAATTCTGACACTGTTACTACCTCATTTATGCTATTTCTGTTTTTTATTTTTAAAAGATAACAAATGAAGTTAAAATATTTTATAAAATTTCCTGTTTGATGCTAGACTTCTTAAGATAGTACCATAAATGTTTCTTAGCATTACAAAGCATCTTCAATTTTATAAAATTCCAACAGTGTTTCTGCCAAAAAATTTTAAAATGTCCCAAAAATAATTTTTCGACAAATTATCATCAAAGATCTCCTTCTTATGGGTTATTGATGTAATTGAGGTCAAATCCAGTCATAAAAAAGCAATCCATATTTTTTCATGAAATTTCGCCTGGTTTGGGCGAAATTTCGCCAAAAAATGAAATTACTATAACAATTTCAAAAAAAATTAAAAAATTTATCCGACTGGTAATTTGAATCTCGTGAGGGCCCGAAACCCGAGATTTCATCAAAATTTGGAACCCTGCTATGGGAGAGTTGTCACAGGGATTTAATTACCTTAAAAATCATCACTGTGATGTCATAGACGTCTGCACCGACCTTAGAGACAGGGACTATTTTCCATCCAGGAATTACTCTTGGGCTTAGTTGAACAAAGCCTTTACAGAGAAGATTAGTGCATGTGAAGCCATTATTGATCTGTTGTATGAAAGAAGATAACTGTTATCTTCCCAGAAAAACATGATTAGGAAGTTAGTCCGAAATGACCGGTGTTGTTGTGCGCATTCTTACCCAATCAATCTCAAAATGAGCACGATTGTCGCCGTAGAAATTAGGGTCAACCTGAGAGCAAAGAATTAGGCCCATCGCGTTAGAACAAAACTCGATTGCATAATATGGCAACAATTTGTAAAATAATATCACAGAAATCACTGTTAGAAAATATGATCACGAGTTATAACAACCGTATATTTATTTACCTGTGATTGTAAGGACCAAATCATTATAGATTCAAAATTTATTAGTGGCGCAACTAGTTCCTAATTGTAAGCAACAAGAAGAAAAATACAACTGCGCCAAAGGATTACGGCAGAAGTATGTTTTGCATTTTTTTGAAATGTGAGGGTGGTTGCAATATGGCCCCAATAGTACCAAGTACTCAAGATGAACACTCCTGTGGAGGCAAATCATCTCTTGTTAGAGTTGATCGAGTTGTGTGTATACGATTCCATTCACCAGCGTTTAAATCCTGGTATCCATCTATTATGCACACGCGAATGCAATTTAATAGAAATTAAGTGAGGTCGTTAATTAATCCCTTGCATTTGTCTGTCCAGTTGTGTGCTAAAGGACATTCATGTGTGTGTGGTAGCATGCGTGCGTGTGCAAACACATTGGCACATATATTGATGTAGTTTTATTGAAATCATACAATTTCTTTGGAAAAATTTGCATTAATTTTTCATGAATAAATTTGCAATAAATGCTCTACCATTTGATAGTATTTGACCAAATTGATGATTATGAATGACTGAATTTATATGAAAGTATTGTGTTTGGTCCGGTATCAGTATTTATTTGTTTTAACTATCATACTGATTTCTCATATGGAAAGGACTTCTTGTATGATCATGTAACAAAATGTCAGCCTGGATGAAAATACTTTACCAGGGTAATAGGAACTTACAACCCATCCTGCGAGTATCATACTGAGATTTTGTGGACTTCCATTTTGTACTGAAAGCATTGCTAGACTAAACCTCGGTGACTTTCCTGTACCAACGTCTGGTTCATAAACTGAGAATCTTGCTTGGGTACCATAAACAGGAGAAGATCTTGTTAAAACCATCGCATGCTACAAAAATATAATTTTTTTTGTTAAATATAGAATAAGCTATCTCCTGGAAAAAAATAGAATAAATTACAAACAAAAGCTAGCAACCCATATATTGGAGACTACAAAATGTGTAGGTCGTTAATTATATACGTAGCATACTACAAAAAAAATGACTTACATGATAAGTATTATTGCCGTTCTCATCATCGTTGTATCTTATGAGTGGCCTCAGTGATCTCATACTAGTGACTCCATAGCTTCTTAGGATCGGGACTGATCCTATTGGACACTCAATATTACTTTTCCCATCTTCAGATTTTGAAGGTGTTAACCCATCATCACCATCTATGTCATGTGGAATGGAGATTCGATGCATCTGCATTGAGAAAGAGAATAAGATGTACCAAAGAAGTCCATCCACGATGTGATAACTAAGAAAGCTAGGAACATATTAGAGATACCTGAATTGTATGATTCTGTAGCAAAGGATGGTCCAAAGATGGTTGTGAGTACAAATCAACACAGTCAAAGATTTGCCCATTTTCAGTCTAGTGAAACATTTAGGCTGCATGCTATCAGTATTTGTGCAAAGATAGATTTGAAATACGGTTGTAACGTAGAAAAAGCAATACCTGAATTGTTGTGATGGTTGATTTTGGAGCAATCCCTTCTACCCTAGACTCTACATTGCATATAAGCAGAAGCGAAAGAAATGTTATTCCAATCCATTCTTTGTATCCCGTAGCCATGTTTTTCTTCTGATCATACACCCAGGCATTTTAAATCTTTAGAGTGATCACATTTATAATGAAGATCACGAGCACATCGACAGACTTAATTAAAGGCAATAAATCAATTGTTGCCAGATTTACAGCACCGGGCATGCTGTATATTATCTGTATGTATTACGAGGTATGCTGTTCGGATTCATGAAAATTTATTAAATTTTCCCACAACTCTAGAAATAAATATTGAGCACATTAAAATTTTAATAAAATTTCAAGTATAAATATTCAACCAAATAAATTCCACATATTCCATTTCCAAAAGTGGAATGCTCCGTAATTGTCTTAATTTAAATTGTACACAGTCCTTGATGCAATTTTAAATGATAGCCAAAAATCTCTACTACTTCTAATTAGGAGTTTGTGGCAGTGATCCATTCTCTTCTATAGTATCTGATTCATTGGATCTGACATAAACGACTGGGATAGAAGAGGATTTAATCATATCTTAGATGGAAGGATTTTATCATATCTTTTTTGAATAGAAATATTATTTTAGCATATCTCTATTCACATGTTCTTACTATGGAAGGGTGTTATTCATATATCTTATAAATGGAAGGATTTTCTCATCATATCCTGTATGGATAGAAGGATATACTCACCATATCCCATAATACGGGAATTCTATCTCATCATATCTGGAAATGCATAAATTAAAAGGAAAGAATCACGCAACCCAAATCACGTGCCAATCACGAAGATGTCGAGGAGACCTGGCTTTCATTCGCCTGCGTACGCTGCCTTCTGCTTTCATCTACTCCCTATTAGAGGGCACCCACTCTCATCTCCAGGATGACAGGCCAGTCGGTAGTGCAGACACACGCAGGAAGAGAAGAGAAGAGAAAGGCTGCGTGCAAGAAGCAAGAAGAATTCCTGTAAGAAGAAGGCAATAACTTTCACCTCCTTCAATGGTAAGGATTGATATCTCTCTACTAATTTTAATTAAGAGTTGGCGGCAATCGTCCGTTTCCTTCAGAGTACCTGATTTGTTGGATCTAACATGAACGGTTGAGATGGAAGAGGATTTAACCCGATAGTCAAATCTCTTCGGAGGAACAAACTTTTGCTACTATTGAAACATAACTAAAGTTAGTGTTATTTGCAAATAAATTTTTTGTCGCAAATTAAGTTTTCGTTGCAATCGCACGGGCACATGACTAGTATGGATAATGCTTTAGAGCAAGTGGTAGTTCGTTAAGGATAACATGCTGCCAGCCTGCGCCTGCCACCCCTTCTACCTTGAGCCTGCGCTTCCCACCTTCTACTACCTTCAGCCTACATAGGCCTGCGCCTGCTCTTCCCTTCTAGACGGTGGTGGCTGGCAGCAGGTCGGTGTCGTGGATGGAGTTGATGAGCCGTGATGGTGTTTCACCTCTGGCGATGCAACAATGACCGGCTGCTTATGTATAACTGATACGGCAAAATCGGTACGGCAATATACAATTTGCCAAAACATGAATCCGAGGCGAGTATATATATGTTTAAAAAATAAAAAATAATGTAAGAGGGATAAGGCGATGGTGGCTTAAAAAGGGAGAAGGCGGTGGCGAGATTGTAGAGAGGGAAGACGGCGGCGGCGGCGATTAGCAGGCTGAGTGGCGGGCTGGCGGTAGAACAAGAAGGGAGGGGAGGAAACGACGACTTATAGAATGAGATGGTGACAACTACGAGATTGCAAAGGGAGAAGGCGGCGGCCGCTGAGCTTGGTAGAGGGGGTGGCGACAGTGAGACTGTAGAGGAAGAAGGGAGGGGAGGTGGTGGCTAGTAGCAATTGTCACCCCTTCTACCAAGTCTGGTGTGTTGTGAAGGTTGGAGCTCACCTGTCTGGAGGGGAAAGAGCTACCTCTAGTGGAGTTGAGGTGCTTGGCTTAATTCGTGGAGCCAGTCCACTTCGTTTAGGCTTACCTCAACGTTAATTAGGGGAGGTCGGTAAGTCTCCGAACATCACGATAAAAAGGTTGTGTGTCATTTTTTGGTTTGCTTCCTACTACTCATTTACATTCTTGCAATTTACATTCTTATAATTGAATTGCTTGCTCGTCTCCCTAGGATTGGAAATCTTGGTCTAGAATTAGGTTGTTGGTGCACATACTTGAGACTAGTTCATTTAGGTCTTAATTAGACAAAACCATTTTGATGTACACTTTCGCATATAATCTCGATTTTGGCGAAAGAGAATTTTAAAAACCGCTTATTAACCCCTCTAGTAAGCCTCCTTGATCTTACACTTGAGCTACAAGCCTACAACGGAGGGGAAGAACATGATCAGGGCACCCTAAGTATGCTTCAACTTGATGAAATTGGCAAATGGCTCACCAGATGGATCAATTGGCCTTCCTCGAGCTTTCAGCTTGTGGCGAAAATGGAGTTCCTTGGAGAGAAATATTGCCAGGAGCTTTGGGTAGAGCAACAGAGGACATATGTGGGGTGGACAACAACCCGTAGGGCTCTATTTTATAGATGCATGGTGAGAGCTCGACTCGATCCCTAGAGCAAGGCATCACAGCCAAAGAGAAAAGGACGTCGGCAACGAATCCAGGCTTTCCCTGCAGATTTACAGTGCACATAGAACTTCAGGGCAGCGATGGCGGCAGAGGAGAGGTGATGGCTCGGTGGGGAGCTTTGCGCAGGCAGCAAGCTGGCGTGGCAGGGAGGCTGGCAGATGGGGCAAGACGCGGCGCTGCTAGTGTGGGGGCAGAGTGGTGAGAGCTGGACATGTGGCAAGGGAGTTTTGTGTGCACGCGTGGCTCGGTTCATAGGCAGGTGCAGCGTGAGTGCGCACGGTGTAGTGTGGCATGGGCTAGGGCCCCTCTAGGCAGAGGGGAGGCTAACACACAGGCCTAGCCTCTTAGAGAGAGAAGAGGGAGGGGCGGAAAAAGGAAGGCGTATTTGACTAGAGTACGCTTCCTTACAAGAATTTTTGATAGGGGCACCTTGCATTTTCAGATTTATCTGGATTTCGTGCCACCATCTCTCTCCTTTCAACTTTTCATTTCCTCATTGCATAAACGTACTTTTGTGGAGTTTGCTATCTCTCTTGCAGTAGCTAATGCTTAGGCCATTGCCCTACTTGTCAACCATCATCCTCCACCTCTGGATGGCCTCCATTGGCACGGCTCGAGCGCCCTGTAGCGATACAGTGCCCACATGTGCCACCAACAAAAGTTGACCTCTCTGACCTCCTCAAGCGCTCCGAGTGAAGCACCACGTTGTCCGGTCGCCTTCTTGGAGCCATTGGCATGTGACCAAAGAGATGGACCACCATTTTCCCAAGTTCTCCTGCACAACCGTGAGAAATTGATGAACATAGCGCCTTCACCTTGCCATTTAGGGCCAAGCCATGCATGTCACTCTTTGTTCCCAAGCTTGTCATCTCCATTTTATCCACTTCCACCAAGTCATGTTCCTGGCCCACCCAGAACACCACCTTCGTCCTCAACTCCGTAGTGCACACTCAATCGTCGCCATTGCCATTTCTGGTGAGCTCATCCACATCTTTGCGCATCACCATGCAACCCTTGTGATTATCGTTAACGTTCCCGTCACTACTACAGAACAGCTAATCCTTACCGGCATATCACTGCCGGTTAGGACCGAGCCGGCAGTGATAACGTATCTCTACCGGTTCGAAAGTTAAGTTTGGGGGAGAACTTATCACTGCCGGTTCATGCAACTAACCGCGCGATAAAAGCAAGATATCACTGCGGTTTGAGACAACAACGGCGAGAGATATATCACTGTCGGTCGTTCTTAAACGGCGGTGATACTTGCATTTTCATTGCCGGGTTAAAGCGAGAACCGCAGTGATATTATCTTCCGCGCAATATGTTTTTCGCACGTATTCAAAGCTTATCACTGCGGTTCTGCGCGAACCGGCGATGATAAGTCTTTATATAATCGAGACCCGCCTCCCGACCGATTGAGCAAAGACAGAGAGCGCTCTGTCTTTGCTCGATTTGTAGATTGCAACGATCTGCTGCAAAAAATTTGTTAAAATTTGTATTGTACTTCTTTTCGAGGTTAGTAATTTGATCTCTATTTTTGTAAATAATAAAAATTGCCATGTGGATTTTTACATAATGAAAAAGGTGTATTTTCAAATGTTGAAATAATAAAAACTTGTTAGATGGATATTTACCTAATAAAAAATGTTGATATATTTTAATGTACTCAAGTATATCCTAAGTACTTACAATTTTTCCAAATTTGTAAATAATAAGGAATTGCAAGATGGATATTGGCGCAATGAAAAAAGATTGATATATTTTGATATAGTTTAAATATATCCTAACTATTTACAATTATTTTCATTTTTTACAATACTAAAAAATTGCTATATGGATATTTACATAACGGAAAAAGGTTGATGTATTTTAATATAGTCAAAATTGCTACATATGTTTTTAAATCTAATCGTTTACAATTATTTGTTATTTGCAATTATATGCGTATGTAATGTTTGATTTAATTAATTGTAGATGGACCGAAGGTGGATGTATGACACGGACCGTTGTGGGGCAGAGTTTTTTAATGGTGTGAGTTATTTTCTAAACGTGGCTGTGGCGCACAAGTCGAAGAATCTGGCGGACTACATGTGCTATCCATGCGTTATTTGCAAAAATCGAAGTCGTTTTCTACCATAGAGTCGATCGTGCACACTTGCTTGAAGAGGTTTCAAGGTGGCTATACATTGGACCAAGCACGGCGAAGATGAGATTGTACATGAAGGCCAACACATTATTGAAGATGACGGAGACAACGGTATGACGGCGATTGAAGATACGTTTGTCGGCGACCACGGCGACGATCCGGATCAAATGTTGCGTGATGGGAGGAGACTTCACGAGTGAAAGAGAGTTTCAAAAGTTCCAACATATGGTACAGGACTCCACGACACCATTGTACCCAGGCTGCAAGGAGGAGCACAAAAAATTGCAGACCGTGCTTACACTACTGCAGTTGAAGGCAAGCAATTGTTGGTCCGATAAGAGCTTCACTGAGCTCTTATGTCTCTTGGGGATTTGCTTCGAGAGTAGCGTGTTGCCTACAAGTGCGTCGCATCGCCAAGCGGGTTGTCCGCCCATTGGGATTGGAAGTACAAAGGATACACGCATGTCCAAACGATTGCATGTTGTATCGCAATGAGTTTGCGGACTTGGATGGTCGTCTTTGTTTGCAAAGCAAAGCGGTATAAGAACAACGATGATGACATCGATAATGAAGATGTCGGGTGAAGCGTAAGAAGATGAGATCTCCCGTAAGGTGGTGTGGTATTTTCCTATAATTCCCGTCTGAATCGATTATTTGCGAACAAAAGGCATGCCCAATTGCTACGATGGCACGCCGAAGAGCGTAAGAACGATGGAATGCTCAGACACCCTGCTGACTCTGTGTAATGGAGGAACATCGACAGAAAATATAAGAAGCACTTTGCATATGATGTAAGGAATATAAGGTTCGGGTTGAGTACGGATGGGATGAATCCTTTCGGTAACATGAGCGATCGTCATAGCACTTGGCGGTAACTCTATGTATCTATAACCTTCCTCCTTGGCTTTATATGAAGCGGAAGTACATTATGATGCCACTCTCGATCCAAGGGCCGAGCAACCCGCAGCGATATCGATGTGTACCTCAAACCATTGGTTGAAGATCTTCTAATCTTGTGGAGCGATGGAGTACGGGTATGGGATGAGTATAAAGAGAACTTTATCCTCGCGCATTGTTGTTCGTAACCATCAATGATTACCCCGCCCTTGGTAACTGTCGGGCCGACGACAAAAGGCTTCAAGGGATGCGTCAATGCTTAGATGGTACAGCTAGTCGGTGGCTGAAGAACTGTCGAAAAATGTCTTACATGCGGCATCGTAGGTTCCTCCGCAAGGATCACCCATACCGCAATAATAAGAAAGCTTTTGATGGGACAAAGGAGACCGCTTTAGCTCAAAAGAATCACACCTGGGAGAGATATTTGCAGCTGTAAGGGATCTTAAAATTATCCACGGAAAGGGAGCAGGCAGTACATCTATCCCGAGTTCGCGTGATAAGGCTCCTTTGTGGAAAAAGAGATCAGTATTTTGGGTCCTACCTTACTGGCAGCACTTAGAAGTGCGACACGCAATCGACGTCATGCACATAGAGAATAACGTGTGTGACAGCTTGCTTGGTATCTTACTGGATATACATGGCAAAACAAAAGATACTCTCCAAGCACGGATGGACCTTGAAGATATGAAACTCAGGAAGGAGCTGCATCACAGAGACATGGATACAGGGAAAAAGTACCTTCCCGCAGCCTGCTACACTCTGAGCAAGAAAGAAAAATTAGCTTTGTGCGAATGCTTGCACGGAGTGAAAGTTCCGTCCGAATACTCGCCAACATAAAGAGACTAGTCTCAATGAAAGACTTAAAATTAATTGGTATGAAGTCTCACGATTGCCACGTGATGATGACGCAGATGCTTCCAATTGCGTTAGGGTGTTACGCGGAGAAAGTCCGAGACCCAATTGTGAAGTTGTGTTCATTCTTCAACGCGATTTCACAGAAGGACATCGATCCATTGAAACTAGATAAGCTACAGGAAGACGTGGTCCACACTCTCTGCAGGCTCGAGATGTGTTTCCCTCCATCTTTTTGATATTATGGTCCATCTCATTGTTCACATCGTGAAAGAATCTGATTCTCGGTCCGTGTTTCTACATCGATGTATCCTTTTGAGAGGTTCATGGGGTCATAAAGAAATATGTTAAATCGACATCGGCCGGAAGGTTGCATTGCAGATGGTTGGGGAACCGAGGAGGTCATTGAGTTCTGCGTTGATTACATGGATCTCAAACCGATTGGTGTGCCTACATCACAACATGAGGGTAGGCTACAAGGAAAAGGGACACTGGGCGAGAAATCACTCCGTACAAACAATCTAGCTTCATTCACACAAGCACATTTCGCAGTTCTGGGACAATCAGTTGTGGTGGCCCCGTATGTCAACATGCACAAGAGCATGCTATCTAGAACAAACCCAACGAAGTCAGAGAGTTGGATCGCAAGAGAGCATAGACATTACTTCGGCGATTGGTTGCGTAGGCACATGATGCATACGGAGACAGAGTGCGCTCAGTTGAAAGTGTTGGCTCAGGGACCGTCCACTACAATTCGGACATTCCAAGGATACGATATAAATGGATTTACTTTTTATACAAGAGCACAAGATAAAAAGAGCACCAACCAAAACAGCGGTATCCGTACAGATGCCTACGACAGCAACGGAGATAGGAAAACCTACTACGGATTCATAGAAGAGATTTAGGAGCTTGATTACGGACCTTTGAAGGTCCCTCTCTTTCGGTGCCAATGGGTAAGACTTCCAAGGGGCATGAACATCGACAAATGCGGTATCACTACCGTGGACCTAAAACTGGTCGGATCTGAGAGAAGAACCATCCGTACTTGCTAATTGTGTTACACAAATCTTTTTGTAACCGATCCAATAACAAGGAGCGCCACATGGTTATTCAAGGAAAAGAAGGATTGTCGGGGTTGAGAATGTTGTCGACGAGGAAGAGTACAACCAATTCGATGAGCTTCCTCCTTTCGGAGAGGGCGTTGACCTCGGTCTCATGGAAGAGAGTGAGGACGAGTTATATACATACGCGCGATCATGACGAAGGTCGAATCGTAGCTTAGTTGTCCTAACTAAATACATTTTATTTTCTCATATGTAACAATTAATGTATTCTTTTGTCATATGTATCAATTTGTGTGAATTCAACTTCATCTGTGTGTTTTTTTGTATTTGTGTGAATTTTTGAGGCGATGGTTGGTCTCTGCATTTGTTTGAATTTAAATCAAATATTACATGTTCTGAATTATTCTTCCAAAAGTTTCCAGAAAATTTGGATAAAAATTGATAGGATTTCAAAACAGTGAGCAATTTGAATTTTTTTATTTTGAAATATTAAAACTATGAAAACAGTGAGCAATCTGGATTTTTATAATTTTACAACTTTGTCAAAACTTAGGAAATATTTAAATCAAATATTACATATCCTGAAGTATTCCTCTAAAAATTTGCAGAAAATTTGGATAAAAATTGATAGGATTTAAAAACTCCCAAAGCAATCATCCTTTGAAAACTTTGACATAATTGTCTGGAGCTTATCACTGCGGTTGTCTCATTAAGCGGCGGTGAAGTGCTTTATTACTACGGTTTTGTTTTGAACCGGCGGTGATAATGTATTATTCTTGTCGGGTTGAGATTGAACCGCGATGATAAATACTTTCACCGCCGGTGTAGATAAAACCGGCGGTGATAATGTATTATTACCGTCGTTGAGATTGAACCGCGATGATAAATACTTTCACTGCCGGGTTGAGCTTGAGCCGGCGGTGATAATTCACCTATCACTGCGGTTCTCTTTATTATCCGGCGGTGATAGTGTATCATTGCCGGTTTTGTTGTGACCGCGGTGATACTCTAACCCTATAAATTGACGCCGCGCCACTCGGCACCTCATTTCCACTTCAACTTTGACGCCCCGCCGTCTCCTCGCGCATCGCCCGCCGTCGCCTCAACCTCACCGCCCGCCGTCGCCGGACCTCACCGCCCGCCGTCGCGCGACCTCACCACCAACGCCTCCCCACCGGCCTCCTCCGGTTTGATTTGCTTTTCTAGGATGAATTTAACCTATAAAAGGCTATATACTAGCATGCTATCGGTACAATTTAGTGCCCAATCTACTATGTTTTGACATAAGATTAATCAGTAGCTTGGGTAGTTATATCTCTTGATATACTCTTGCCATTCAATGAATTTATCTTGAGCATTCTTCTTTGGGTGCAAATGTTACTTGGCGGTGTACTGTAATTCTTAGTATCATTAACTTTTCCCACAATCACTAGAGAAAATGAATGCACTGTAATTCTTAGTAGCATTAACTTTTCCCAAAGGCTAACACTAGAGAAATTCTTCTTTGGTGAGCAAATGCATGCTTGTTTTATGTTAGCTTCGGTATGCTTTGTGCATGCAATGTTGTTGATGTTCTAATTTAAATTTGCTTGAACCTCTAGTGTAATCGTGGATTCATTAATGGGTGATTCCTATATTGCATCAATGCAAACTTTATTAGGTGATTCTGTATTGTTGCATCATTGTTCTTTACTTTTCTCTTACTCCTTTTTACATGCACGTTCCACACACATGATCTGGTACACATAATGACATAAATTTGTTGAATCTAATCGATAAGGAGGAAAATAAAACCTTCAATGGCTGTCTCTGTTTCTGATTTAGGATTCTATTTCTGAGTTCAATAGTATCTTCTTGGTTGTCTCTGTTTCTTGTTTGTTAGGATAGAATTGTTTGAGGACCTCGTCCATTTGGGGACACAAATGAGCCACTCGTGTTAGAGATTGTTCTCAATGCACTGTGGAGTCTGATGGCACATATAATGGATAGATTTTTCTTGAGATTTAAATAGCCTACTTAGCAAATATTAAGTTGGTAAAGCAGGGGGAGTAGTAGTTCAAGATGATTAGTGCAACTGTCAAGTGCTTTACCCTGATGTTAGTATAAGTTTAGAATATCCCTTTTCTGTAAGTCTGTCATATATTCTTTTTTATTTTTGTGTCATACGCTATGCTTCCTCTTATATTCCATTATTCAATCCATTTTGAACATGTTCAATTGTAAGTCAGAATGAATGGTTTAATCTTGCTTCAGATTAGCATAGGTGACTGTGAAATGTTCTTATTTTGTACGCACTGGAGGAGGATAAATAAGCAGCCTGAAGCTCTGTATGCATGCTATGTACTAATATCGATCCTTCAAGGGATGCTTTTGTCCCTCTATATTATTTTTTTAGTTAATCTTTCATATAACCAAAGTTTATTGGTTGTCTCATTTTCCTTCAATAACAGTAGAAATATCGATCCGGATCACTGCAACATTTTCTTACTACGTGTGAAATACAAGTGCCGGAATGGCCTCCGACGAAGGACAAGTGCCGGAGGGAGTTGGGCCCTCAAATATGGACGAAGGAGGAAGGGGTAGCCCGAATAATAGCCCAACGTCCTATCTAAACCTGCAGGATCCAGCCATGGACCTACCTGACGATACTCACGTAAGCAAGGTAAAGTTTTAGTACACTGTGGTTCCCAAAACATGGTAGGCCCAGACGACTAATAATTTAGAAGATCAATTTGTAGGCTCAGACGTCTGATCAACGAAGGTAGCGCGCAAGTCGTGGTCCGAACAAGATGCCTAAGGGAATTTTTAACATAGTGGACCTCTCGGCAGTCGGGGAACCTGCTATGCTAGAGTCATCATTGGGGCCGTCTGGGACAGCTGCGGGGTTATTGCTAGGGATGATGTGCCCATCGGCTATAGATCATGGATTGGCGCGAGGTGGCCCATGGGTGGTACCCAATGACTGAAGAACTCATTATGGGACATCTTTGAAACAAGTTTTCCAGTTCCCCAAGGGACCGAGCTGGTTGCAAAGAAACGAGCACTCTGCATCATGTGCCTTGCATGGAAGAATTGGAAGACAACACTAAACAAGAATTATGTGAAAAGAATGAAACGCGAATTTTGACACGTACCCAAAGTTAAGGGAGTTAGGGATGAATTTGTAGGCGTACAAGAGGTCCAAGAAGCTCACATAGTAAGTCAAAGGAACAAAGCAAGCGCGGATAAGAATATTCACCCTCACAAACTAGGAACTGGAGGGTGCGTGAAGAAAATACCGGCATGGGATCGGTCCAAGAAGAAATAACCCGCAAGGGTATAATTCCTGCAACGCCGCTTTAAGCGAACGATCGAAGCACTTGGTTGCTTGGGAGGGTGCTTCTATCTCCGATGATGGCGGCTTAAGCTTGAGCGATAGAGAGCGTGAAGTCTTTGCGCAGAATCACGGATGCTCACACGCAGCCTTCCCAAGGATCTTCGCGCCACGAAGGGAGAATGACGAGCTAACCATAGCCCAGGTAACAAGGAGCATCCAGTCGCACGGAGGGTTGGTTTGGTCACGTGGAAAGAAGCCTTCCCGCAGACGCATGGATGTACAAGCGTTCAAAGAGATTAAGAGAAGATCGATTGAACGTCGGATAAAGATCTTTGTCGCGAGGCGCTAGAGGAACAAAGATCGGAACTAGATAAGGCCGTGGAGCAAGCATGCAGAAAGCTCTCACTCACGATCGCCACCGGTGAAAGCCACGAGCTCATCGGTCCGGTGCTCGTAAGAGCATTGCGGCGTCCACTGTGGATTCGAAGAGCATGGACTGCGTTTTCTGTGGATGACATCAAAGAACCGACACCGCAAGCTACATTTGGCGCACATGGCATTACCATAAAGGTGGTGAGAGCGGGGCTTGGCCATGCCAGAGTCACGGACTTTGCTGTCGCCGATACCGCGAGGATTCGCGAGTCGAAGTGGGCGGTGTCATCCGCCAATACCAAAAATGGAGGTAGAGATCCTGGCGAGGATGGGAACAAAAGCTAGGAGAAAGCGTGAATGGCTTCCTCGCGTGGCGCAAGAGCTTGATTAAGTTTGGCTCGGACGATGAGGCGGCGACGATGATGATTAGCGCACTCTCCACACAGAGACCTCCCGCCCTTCTCGCCGCCAACCAGGAAAAGTCCAACTCCTCCGTCGGCACCAACCAGAAAAAGCCCGACTCCTCCACCAAAAACTGTAAAGAATCGAACAACGGGAACATCTCGGCAGTCGGCACCGTCCTCGAAGAAATCTCAACCATCTGTGAACCCAGGACAACCACAAAAGAAACTATCAGCTGACATGACTAAGGAAGAGCGGAAAAAGCATGTAAGCGCCTGCGTAGCATCTCACTTTAAAAAGGTGCCATCAAGTAAGAAGACTAAAGTTGATCTTGTGCAAAAAAGTTTTTCTTGAGTATGGCAAAAGTGCAAAAGACGGGGCAGGCTTCTGAACCTTGCAAAATATCGGACTACGAGCGCATATCCAGAAAGCAATACTTGCAGGCGGCTAGTGCCGACACGTTAAAGCGGGATGCTCAAGCAGATGATGTTCAACTAGATGCTCTGGCGCAAGGTCTCGGTGGAAGTTCGTTATGGGAAAACCGCCGGTTGAACCACTCATTTCGACAACCTTACAACTCAATCTGCGGCGCGTCCATCGATGGTACATGCAGCGATCCAACGATGGTATGGGCGTTCCCGATCGGATACGGAGCAAGATTTTCACAATGGGGATAACATCTGCTGGGTTCTTTTCACGAGCTGTATATGTTGTACCAACAAGATGCCACAGGCGTGAACATACTTAGACTATGGACTTTGTAAGTGCACGATTATATCGTTGAGCATTTACATCTTGTTTAATTGCATCTCTAACTTCTTTCTTATGTAGAATGGAGGTGCGACATGTAGAAGAAATAACAATGACAATCTAGCATTCCTAGATCCGGGGCTCGTCAACGAGAAACTTGTGAACGACAATCCACGATTCGTTGAAGACTATTTATTTAATACTTTTTGAAGCGCAATACAAAACCTCCGTACTTTTACCCTATAACTTCAAGTCGTATCTCGACTTATAATATCGTTTTACTATTTTTGCGTAACACGTGCGATGTGGGAGTAATTGACTACGTTGACATATATGTGCGAGTTTCACTGGGTCCTCCTCGTCATCCGATTAGATGCTAGCGAGATTTTTGTCTTGGACTCGGGAGAAAACAAACTAATATGTACCAAGACCTTTGGGACATCTTTGAGCAATGTAAACTCGATCGTTGCATTATTACTCTAGCAAAATTCCATTCTATTGCATTTAAGTTTAATTACTATTCAAAATCATTCACGGGGCTTTCGCGCGATCATTGCAAGAAAAGTGTTCGGTATCGTCCATACGGAAAAATTTTGAAATAATAAATGACTTTCCATGCATGAAGCGAGAACCCGAAACAATTTATGTGCATTCTATGTATGTACAAATATGCATTCAATTGTCACGGAGAGTGTCGGCTATAACGAAGCCATGATGCGTAATTACACTTTGATGCCCTTTTTATTTAACAAATATCATCATTAAGTAACTTCCTTTTTGTTCAAAAACAACGCTCCAAGCGAGAACCAATAAGTTATTCTTGTGAAATTATAGCAATTCAAGAACGGATCGCGGATTCATTCATGATGAGATCATCAATCCAAGCGGCGAGTTCCACGAGTAGCCTCATCGCCCTCATTCCTCTGACCTAGGCGCGTGACATGTCTACTTGACTCTTTGTAAAATCAAAGCGAGCGGGATGACATGTAGTCGAGCTACATTGTAAAAACAAATTATGTGATCGTAATTTAATATATTTGAATTATGATTTTAATGATGCTTAGTCGATACATGCATATATTTGAATTATGATTTGAGCGATGCTTTATATACTAACATATGGACACTGTAAACAATTATATAAAAATATATATATATTGCACAAAAATATGCAAGCTTGTCACTGCGGTTCTTGGAAAACCGGCGGTGATATGTATATATCATCTTTGTCGGATTATGGTACAACCCGGCGGTGCTAGTACAATATCACTGCGGTTTATATATAACCGGCGTGATAATTATCATCACTTGCGGTTGTAGATATAACGGTAGTGATAATCCTTATCACTTCTTGGGATTTTGGTTTGATCCGGCGGTGATAGTCCTATCACTGCCGGATTTTGGTTTGATCCGGCGGTGATAGTCAATATCACTGCCGGTTGTAGGTAGAACCGGCGGTGATAATCCTTATCACTGCCGGTTCCTGAGCCGACAGTGATAATCCTCGAGTATCACTGCCGACCAATCACTGCCGGCGCCAATGACCGGCAGTGATGGGGTTTTGGAACCGGCAGTGATATGCTGTTCTGTAGTGGTGCGTATCTCCCATCCCTGTTTGTGCAACTAACCATCGAGTCTGAGGTCGTCGTCCCCAACTCTAGCGTGCACATGTCCTAGCGCTCCACCATGCCACCCCCACGCCCAATGAGTTCTAGCCTTGATGTCCACATCAAAGTGCAACATTTGGTGTACTCTTCAAAATCCCTCAACCGATTTCATGCCTCATGCAGGGTAGCGCCGCATCACCCTTTCTCTTTCCCCTGTAGTTGCCGCCGTCTTTCACACCAATTCAAGCTAGCCAATAAACTCCTGTGCAACTCCTCCCCCTTCTACTTCCCAAGCATGCCCAGATGCTAATGCATGTCTGCATGTATCCTCTCCATCATCGAAGGACGCTGTCACTAGGAAGCTGGTGGCCACCGTAGTCGTCCATCACTGCACAAACTACTCTAATAATCGCTGCTCACCATTGATCTTTCCCTTGTCATCGTGCAATGAAACTCCACTAATATACAAAAAAAGAGATAGATACAAGGTCTCAAACCTTGTTATAGAATTTTTGCTTCATATAAAAAGAAAAAGCTCCTAGTGCTCATGCGCTACTTGGTTGGGCTCAATATAAGAAGTTGTGCCATCATCACCGTTGCTCTGATAAGCGTCGTTGCTCGCCGATGTCCCCTTCCCTATTCGGGTGACCATTGGTCCCTGAGCCGGCTCTGACAACTTTGCCCAGGTGCCCTCCATCTCATAGGATGACCCGGTCACATCATCCCTCTCTCCTTTGCCTAGCTTGTCACCAACTTGAGAGCCTCCATCGCCTGTCACCATTGTGCCGTCGCTGCCAACCACCCTTCCGACCGTCGACAACTTATAGAGCATCATGGTGGCCTCTCCTTCTATTTCTGGCTTCGCCCAGGCTTTTCCTCTGTTGCCTTGCCGCCGGCCAACTCTCCGAGTTAGTCCTGCCACACCGAGCCGACTTCCTTTCTCTCTTAATTCTGCCTATCTAACCTACGGGCCCTAATGATTAGTATTAATAACGGTAATTAATATTTGTTAATGAATTCCGTTCAAAACCTATGAGTCAATGACATGTGGGTGCACTTAGGTTAAATAAGTAGTTTTATAATTTAAATCGATTTTAAGTATTATGTCAGTGACGCATGGACCCCAACTGTCGGTCTTTTTCAAATAAACTAATAAAATTCTGCCTAGTATATCCCACCTGTCAGCCTAACTGGGAAAAGAACCTAGTTTTCCTAAAGAAAGAAAAATGTAAATTAAAAATGAAAAACATTCACACTAACTTCCTTTTTCTTTTTCTAGGATTTTCTGCCCTGGTAAAATTTGATCGCTTATAACTTTGCTTCCGAACTCCAAATTGAGTGAAAATAGTTCTAAATTGTTATAAAATCAAAAGCTTTGATAATCTGCAAAAATATTTGGATTTTTCTTCTTGAATTTATTTGGTATTTAGTTGTGTTTCATGGCTTTACATGATAGATTTCAACGTCGCAGAAATACTTCGAGATTCATCCAGACCAAGAGACAAGTGTTTAATAGCTAGGAAAGCTCCCCTTTGACCATATTGTTTCTATAATTCAATGTTATGTATTTTGTTTGCTCAAACTATTATGCATGCACGTATTTTCGGTAAAATCGCTATGTTGTTTAGATTGATAGTTATACCAATTCGTTGCATTGAGCCTACCTTGAAATGTTACCAAACTTACTATTGTCACCCTAGAACTGATATCCAGAGCTTGTATGATTAATTCTACAATTTTACAATAAGTCTAAGATATAGTTGCTTAGCCATGTCTAGTTTAACTGTATGTCAGATGATAAAATATATACTTATTCAAAATATGGGAATGGTTGCATTGCTGAACCTGTGTGGTCACCTTTGTTAATATATCTTGTGCTGCATGAGAGGGACCTTGTAGGTTTGGTTGGTTGTTGGAGACTCTTGCTCAAGTCGGTTAAGGACTACAAACTTATGTGTTGCAAATCTAAACCTTTCGTACAACCACAAGTGCATTTATGGGAAGGCCCTAGTGTAATAAGTTGTTGGGTCTCATCTTGTACCCGTGATAGATCAGAGTGGTGCCAGCAGGTAGGTGGCTTGGGGGGTTCCCATGCAGGAAGTGTATGGAGCCACAACCTCCAACACAACAGTGGATTCCTTGGGTTTAATAGGTCAAACTCCCAAGGTCAAAAATCCAACGAGCGGAGCAAGGTAAAGCCCTTGTCGTGATCTCTTGATCACACACCAAAGGAATTGTGTCATGGCCGATACTAAGAGATGATCATGTCTTGTGGGTAAAATAATACAAGTTTTGCAGAATTTAAAAATCTATTCGGATAGTCATGCCCACAGTTATAGCCAAAGCTTAGTGATGTCGTTAAGGCTAGTCTTTAGTTTTTCAAAACATAAGTGGAAAGGAAAGGTATCTGCTGTTGCTTGTTGAACATTATCAGAGCAAGAGTAACGAGATTCCCTGAACAGTTATTTTCTTCGCAGAGGATTTTTGCAACAATGACATCGGTTACTAAGGTTTAATCCTAGTCAATTGCTTGCGGTGGGCTATGGCACGCTTGCCGGAATTTTTGTCTCATTTATTGCTTTTTCTGTTGCTATCTAATTGTCATGCGAACTATTTGGCCACTCGGCTCTTTTGTTAAAAGCTTAGCTGTATGTGGCTATGTTCGTGTGGGAGAGCAGGGGCAGCAATGCCAAGAATACGAAAGCCAACAGACAATTTCGCGATGCAACCTGCAACAACATTGACAACCTGAAATGATGCTAGTTCATTCTGGCATTTTATCCAACCAATGGCAGGCGCATGATTGCAAAAATTCTACCTCAAAACTAATTCTTTCATAATTAAAATTTTCCAGAACAAACCTAATTCCAACACATGGCACATGAAGCTAATGCTTTTAGGCATTTTATCGAACACATCATGATTGCAAAAAATCTACCTCAGAACTAATTCTTTCATAACCAAATTCCCCTGCAGCTACCGCATTACAACACACCACTTAGCAAAGAATTACTTCAAGCACCAGCATATCCAGCCTCAATTTCCATAAGAGCTTACTCGAAACTCAAATGCGAGGATATAGCAGATCCATCCTGGTAGCGATCTCCCTCGTGTCAACGTGTGATTCCTGCCGTGTCAACGTGGTCAATGTGGTCCCTACATGCGGCGTGCCCGCACGAAAGAGCCACCCGTTGCTCCTTGCGGCTTTACGGTAGCGAAGACACCTGATCCGACGCCTCCGCGGCTCTATGGCTGCGCCCGCCTCCGCTGCAAAATCCACGGTGGCTGCTTTCTCTTGCCGCCGAAAGCACCATGGATTTGGCGTGTTTTGACAGGAAAAGCATAGGATTTGATCTGGATTGGAGATGGAGGCGTGGAGCATGGTTGGAAGCGTGATTCTGACTCTATCCTTTGGCGGTGAATGAGGAAACGGAAAGGCCAACGGGGTAGAGGTGGATTAGTGGGAGGATGATTAGTGCTAGGCTGCTTAGATGGACGGTGGAGATGGGAAAGAACTTGGAGAAAAACAAAAGTATAATATACAAGGCCAGATTTGGATCTATAAATCGGACACACCACATAGACGGTCAGTCTTTTTATCAATTAATGTGAAATTTTCATCAGATTGCCTAATTTGCCTAATTTCAACAGATATTAGAAAAAATTGGAAGAAAAATAAAAATACAATATAGAATGCCAGACTTGTAACTATAAATCAGACCCACTGCATGGATGGTTATTTTTTTCTCTACTACTTCTAATTAGGAGTTGGTGGCAGTGGTCCGTTCTCCTCTATAGTATCTGATTCGTTAGATCTGACATGAACGACTGAGATAGAAGATGATTTAATCATATCTTAGATGTAAGGATTTTATCATATCTTTTTTTAATAGAAATATTATTTAGCATATCTCTATTCACATGTTCTTACTATGGAAGGATGTTATTCATAATCTTATAAATGGAAGGATTTTCTCATCATATCCTGTATGGATAGAAGGATATACTCACTATATTCTATAATACGGGAATTTTATCTTATCATATCTGGAAAATGCATAGATTAAAAAGGAAAGAATCACGCAACCAAATCATGTGCCAATCACGAAAATGTCGGGGAGACCTAGTTTCTATCCGCCTGCGTACGCTGCCTTCTACATTCATCTACTCCTTCCTGCAAGAGAAAGGCAATAACTTTCTCCTCCTTCAATGGTAAGGATTGATATCTCTCTACTACTTCTAATTAAGAGTTGGTTGCGATCGTCCGTTCTCCTTCAGAGTACTTGATTCGTTAGATCTAACATGAATGGTTGAGATGTAAGAGGATTTAACCCGATAGTCAAATCTCTTTGGAGGAACAAACTTTTTCTACTATTGAAACATAACTAAAGTAAGTATTCTTTGCAAATAAATTTTTTTATCGCAAATTGAGTTTTCGTTGCAACGCACGGGCACATGACTAGTATTAGTTAATATAGGAATTTGCACAGATTGTCTAATTAACCTTAGAGAAGTGTCCGTATGTTGCAACAGAAATATATTTTTGAACTAAATAATTAAATCATACTACGTGTTTACTAAATAAAATTTCATTCTTTAGCTACCACAGGGAGGGAGAAGTGGAGAATGGCCCAACCCGAGGGGAACTAGTGTAGGTAGAAAGAGAGAGATATTGTTAGTTTCTTTTTATTCGTGAGAGATGAGGGAAGTATATGTCAGCCTGTGGCCATTCTGTTGGCACGCTTCTTTTCGTATAGAGGAGAAGAAGGGCGGATGACTCACACAAACTCGTATTTCTATATTAATAAAGATAAACATAGATACATAGACAAATATATAGTCTAGATTATGCATAAGCTCACTTTATCCATGCCAACAGTCATTTCTTGAGTTATCGTAACTTCATCGTGCCGAGGAATTGAGGAAACGAAGTTATTCATATCGTAGAGGAGTACGATATATATATGCCCTTAAGCATAGCGCAAATATTACACAGAGTTCTTACATCAACTAGCTGGGCATGTTGCTCCACCATATAGGAACTGCAGGCTGCCATCCTGACCAGAATAAGTAACACGGCCAAGTTGGTAGCAGTTTGGCTCCGTTTCACGTGTCTCACAGTCTCCGAGATTGGGAACCACGAGTTCGTTGTTCCCATCAACAATTCTAATATATTGAAAGTAAGCAGCCATGCCCCATCCTACGTCAGGCGGTTGGCCGCTACCCATAGGAGGTGTGGATACCCCCGTGGTGCTCCCACTTGGCCGTACCAACGGACGTTGTTCGCTGCGTCAGGCATGTTTGTGAACAGTTTCTTGGGCCAGTAACCCACTTGATGGTTGTCCCTACCATACGTCAACACCCAATGCCCAGTATTCTTGTCCTACATGGTTGGAACAAGGGATCATATATATTTTATTTCATTGTGATGGAACAAGGGATGCGGCTTACAGTAGAGTAAAGCGTGTGAAATATGTGCCATGCAACAAGGATTTAAATTTCGTTTTTCGATGAAATCTTGTCTTGGACCGAAATTCCAGATTTTGTTGAAATCTTGGTATTTTGGACAAATCTCGGCCGAAATTCATTAACAAAAATTCAAATTCAGTTCATTTGCAATCGAAAAACCCTGAAATTCGGCCAAAAATATGAAACTCGAAAATTTCGGCAAATTTCAACTAAATAAAAAATGGTTTAAACGATGTCAAATTTTTTTGAAATTTTCTTGGTGGTTCTCGACATATAAGTGATGTTTCCATTAAAAATTTCAGATGATTATAAAGTCTGAGGAATTTATAAAAATTCGAAGATTGCTACTGTCCCGACAAAACACTAACCTGTAAGTTTGATCCGAAAGAAAAATGGTACAAAGCACATTAGGAAATTTTAAAAAAATTTGTGCATGGTTATGATGCATCATTAATGTTCTCATAAAACTTTTAGATGATGATCAAGCTTCATGAATTTTTAAAAATTCAGATAGTGCAACTGAAGGCTGACCGATAAATTTCAACCGAAAGAAAAATGATCCAAACCATGTTATAAAATTTTGAAAATTTTTATAGATAGTATTGGTGTATCACTAATGTTACCATAAAAGTTTCAAATGATGATCAAACTTGAAAAAAATTATAAAATTCTGACACTGTTACTACCTCATTTATGCTAATTCTGTTTTTTATTTTTAAAAGATAACAAATGAAGTTAAAATATTTTATAATATTTTCTTTTTGATCCTAGGCTTCTTAAGATAGTACCATAAATTTTTCTTAGCATTACAAAGCATCTTCAATTTTATAAAATTCCAACAGTGTTTCTGCCAAAAAAATTTAAAATGTCTCAAAAAATGATTTTTTTCAACAAATTATCATCAAATATCAACTTCTTATGGGTTATTGATGTAATTGAGGTCAAATCCGGCCATAAAAAAGCAATCCAGATTTTTTCATGAAATTTCCCCCGGTTTGGGCGAAATTTCACCAAAAATGAAATTACTATAGCGATTTTAAAATATTTTAAAACATCTATCCGGTCGGTAATTTGGATCTCTTGGGGGCCCGAAACCCGAGATTTCATCAAAATTTGGAACCCTGCAATGGGAGAGTTGTCATAGGGATTTAATTACCTTAAAAATCATCACTGTGATGTCATAGACGTTTACACCGACCGTAGAGACAGGGACTATTTTCCATCCAGGAGTTACTCTTGGGCTTAGTTGAACAAAACCGTTACAGAGAAGATTAGTGCATGTGAAGCCATTATTGATCTGTTGTATGAAAGAAGATAACTGTTATCTTCCCAGAAAAACATGATTAGGAAGTTAGTCCGAAATGACCGGTGTTGTTGTGCGCATTCTTACCCAATCAATCTCAAAATGAGCACGATTGTCGCCGTACAAATTAGGGTCAACCTGAGAGCAAAGAATTAGGCCCACCGCATTAGAACAAAACACGATTGCATAATATGGCAACAATTTGTAAAATAATATCACAGAAATCACTGTTAGAAAATATGATCACGAGTTGTAACAACCGTATATTTATTTACCCGTAATTGTAAGGACCAAATCATTATAGATTCAAAATTTATTAGTGGCGCAACTAGTTCCTAATTGTAAGCAACAAGAAGAAAAATACAACTGCGCCAAAGGATTACGGCAGAAGTATGTTTTGCATTTTTTTGAAATGTGAGGGTGGTTGCAATATGGCCCCAATAGTACCAAGTACTCAAGATGAACACTCCTGTGGAGGCAAATCATCTATTGTTAGAGTTGATCGAGTTGTGTGTATACGATTCCATCCACCAGCGTTTAAATCCTGGTATCCATCTATTATGCACACGCGAATGCAATTTAATAGAAATTAAGTGAGGTCGTTAATTAATCCCTTGCATTTGTCTGTCTAGTTGTGCGCTAAAGAACATTCATGTGTGTGTGGTAGCATGCGTGCGTGTGCAAACACATTGGCACATATATTGATGTAGTTTTATTGATGTACTCAGGGTGATTTTCTTGGAAATTGGCTCTTTCGGTTCCATTTGATTATCTAGGTGTTTGGCTTGGTTTCTTTGGGTGAAAATCTGCATTTGTGATCCACTAAGCCTTCTATTTTTTCTGGAGTTGATTTTCCATTTTAGAAGTCTCGAATGGAGTTGTACATCACTGCCCAGGGCTTTCTGATTTGGCAGAAGGTGAAACTCTTGTATGAGGTTCCTGCTGATGAAAACGTCATGGCCGCAATATGGCTAACGATGAGGCAAATAATAAGGCAAAGAACATCCTCATACAGGGTCTTAGCCGCAGTGAGTACGATAGGATTTCTCACCTTCGTTCTGCTCATCAGATTTGGGTGACCCTCGATGCTTACCATGAGGGTACTACTCAAATCAAGACGGTTCGACAGGACCAATTCAAGCGTGAGTTTAACAAGTTTGAACAATATGCTGGTGAGAGTCTTGACGAGTGTTTTGGTCTGTTTACGAAGATTTTGAGCGACCTCCGAGCAATCGGTTGTATATACCCTGACTTAGAGAATGCTCAACATTTCTTGAACGCACTCGATCTTCGAGTTTGGGAAATGAAAGTGACCACCATCAAGGACACTACCGACTTGTCGACCTTAACTCTTGATGGGCTTTACTGCCGTCTCAAGACTCATGAGATCGACGTTGTCTCTCGCAAGATGAAATCTCAGTCGATGGCCTTGGTCACCGATCCCACTGGATCTTCTCTTGATCTTTCTGCTGGTTTCTCTCTTTTCGCCTTTAGCGAGCTAAGCGATGACCAACTGGAAAAATTTCCAGAAAATGAGCTTGCTCTTCTTGCTCATAAATTTTCACATGCATACAAAAGGGTGAGAGAGAGGAAGAGAGGGGGGCATGATCACATGCTTCGAGTGTGGTGGCCCCAATCACATTCGGGCTAATTGCCCCCAACTGGAGAAGGCAAAGAACGACACCGGCGGTTCGGTGAAGAATGACTACATCGACAAGAACCGCTACAAGAAGCCTCCAGTTCACGAGCTGACGTGTGAGAAGAAGTACCGCAACTTCTCCAAGAACAAGAAGCTCTTCCACCGCTTCCTCGCCGCGCTTGACGACATCAACCTCTCCGACACAGAGACATGGAGCGATGAGGGCGAGGATGATCCGCAAGAGAAGAAGAGCGGCGACGACTTCTCCGACATGTGCTTCCTGGCCGATGCCAACGGCATCAGCGACTCTGAGCTCTATAGTGACTCGGAAGAGGTACGCTCCTATGACCAGCTCAATGAAGCTTTCTGCAAATTAGGAAAATTTCATGCTAGAGCTAGAGCTAGGTGTATGGAGCTTGAGAAGGAAGTAGGTATCTTGACTCGGGAGTTAGCTTCTCTTAGATCTTCTCCCTCTCGAGTCACTGATGATTGTTCTTTGTGTGATGCCGTGCTTGAGGAGTTAGAGAAACTAAGGACCATACATGATAGTATGCTTGTTGAACTTGATGGTCTTAGGTTGAAGAATGCTAGCACTAGTTCTGTTGATGCTATTCCTGTCGAGGCTAGTTTTCTTCATGCGCACTCCACTCCTTCATGTTCAAATTGCCCTAAATTTTTGGCCAAAACTGATGGCATGAGCGATCACCTTAGGAAGCTTTTTTCTAGAAACGATGAACTTGAAATACATGCTTCTAAGGACCCAGTCAGCTCATGTGAGGGCTGTAGGCAACTAAAACTTGACAATGAATCCTTAAATGTCAAGTGTGCTAAACTTGCTAAGGACTTACTAGATAAATTACAAGAAAGTTGCTTGCGATGTTCTATGATTGAGGGGGACTTAGATAAAATCCATGTCGAGCTTAGGAAGAAATTAGAAGTCCAAGCCCATAGAATTAGAAATGCGTCTTGTGTTTCTTGTGATGCCCTCAAGATTGAGGCAGCCGTGCTGAGGGAGAAAAATGCACGTGCTGAGAGAGCTCATCTTTCTGATTCTTCTTCTTCTTCTTCCCCCTGTTCTTCTTGTGCCTCTTTCTTTCGAGATTGCCAGTATCTTATGAGCACTCTCGAGAAGTTTGTTGGAGGCAAGAAAAAGCTCAATCTTATTCTAGACCAATCCAAGATTAGTAGATTCAACCAAGGTCTAGGATTTGATCCCTTGGAGCACGCTCGAGCGCATCCTCCCACCATTGTGCGCGGCTCCAAGAGTGGTGAGATTGTGGTAGCTCATAGAGTGAGTACCACCGTGTTTAGGTCTGCTGGGGTTGTCCATAGGACTTGACCGTAAGGGTGTTACTCTGTTATACGCCTCTAGCAAGGCGAAGTACACATGTACATACAGTAAGAAGGATGGTCACCTAGTAGATTTACCTTGGTAGCGCCAAGATCACTCGGTGTGGCGTGTTGTTGCTCTTAGGGTATTTAGGGTCATCCCGGACTTTGAGTGCTCCTAAGGTACACACTGCTTCTAGACAGGTTAGAGAGTCGCCTGTTTTTGGGCAGCGTCCAGGACTCGGTTTTCATGCTGGTTCTTCGAGTTTTAGTCTTAGAGCTGTTCTAGTCAGTCTTTTCGCCGTCCTTTTGATATTCCTCATTTTTCCCATCGAGGTAGATATCAGCGGCGTGAGGTGTTTTCTGGTAGGAGATTTAGGAAGCCTCACTGGGATGGTCTGGCTTTTGCACCACGGCGGGCTAACCCAGTTCCAGCTCCTAGATCATCTACTAGAGTTGCTACTGATCATGTTAAGGTTAAACGACAGAGAGACACTCGAGTCCAGTCTTCTTCTGTGGCTGGTACTCTGAGGCGTCGTGTGGTTCAGTATTGGGTTCCCAAGTCTTCACTCTATCCCAGTACTGAGTTATCTTTCTCACTTGTATCTTGATTAGGTTCGTCGGATGGGGAAGGGAGATGTTTGGATTGTCGACTCCGGTTGTTCTCGTCATATGACCGGAGATTCTCGATGGTTCTCTTCCCTAGTCCGAGCCCCCGGTGATGAGTTGATCACTTTCGGGGATGCTTCTTCAGGTAGAGTCATTGCTAAAGGTACCATTTGCATTAATGACAATTTCATTATTAATGATGTTGCCTTAGTAAGTAAGCTGCAATACAATTTGCTTTCTGTTTCTTAGCTTATTGATGACTCTTTCGAGGTGAGTTTTAAGAGTAGCGCCTGTAGAATCCTCGATTCTTCAGGAGGGTTAGTTTGCGGGATTTCTAGATATGGGAGAGTCTTTCGTGCTGATTTTTCTGCTTCTTCTAGAGACTCTCTCCGTTGTTTGATTGCTTCAGAGTCCCATGATCTGGCATAGGAGACTTGGTCACATTGGATTTGATCATTTGACCCGAGTTAGCAGCCACGATCTCATTCGTGGTTTGCCCAAACTCAAAATGGTCAAAGACTTAGTTTTCTCTCCTTGCCGACATGGCAAGATAGTTGCTGCTTCTCATCCCCCAGTCACTGTTGTGATGACTGATGCACCAGGACAACTTTTACATATGGAAACTGTTGGTCCAGCTAGAGTGCAGTCAGTGGGTGGGAAGTGGTATGTTCTTGTCATTGTTGATGATTTTTCGAGGTACTCTTGGGTGTTCTTCATGTCCTCGAAGGATGAGACTTTTACCCATTTTAGGGGTTTGGTTCATAGGTTGTGTTTTGAGCTCCCCGGTGCCCTACGAGCTATACGCAGTGATAATGGCACAGAGTTCAAGAACTCCTATTTTGAGAGTTTCTGTGTGGAGTCTGGTTTAGAGCATCAGTTCTCCTCTCCCTACGTCCCTCAGCAAAATGGCGTAGTGGAAAGGAAGAACAGGACCACAGTAGAGATGGCGGGACGATGCTAGACAGTCACATAATCCTAGGAAGTTTTGGGCTGAGGCTATAGCTACTGCTTGCCATATTTCTAATCGTGTATTCTTGAGAGCACATTTGCACCGCACTTCTTACGAGTTGAGGTATGGGCGAAAGCCCAGTGTTTCTCATTTTCGTGTGTTTGATTGCAAGTGTTTTATTTTGAAGTCTGGTAACCTGGATAAGTTTGAGTCTCATTCTTCTGATGGTATCTTTCTGGGTTATTCGACTTCTTCTCGTAGCTATAGGGTCTAGAGTTGCGATGCGTATAGGATCATAGAGACTTGTGAAGTGACCTTTGATGAGGCTAGCCCAGGAGCTAGACCTGACATTTCAGGCTCTTTTTCTTCCTCCGAGACCATCTTTGTAGAAGATGAGGATGATGGAGATGATGGTGTTCCACCTGATCCAGTCCCCTCTACACCTGAGGTGCCTCCTGTTTCCATTTCTGAACCTCAGGAAGGCCAGCCCTTGCCTTCTGACTCTCCTGCAGTTAGTGGCTCTGCTCCTACCTCTTCTCTGCATGAGGTAGAGACCACTTCTGCTTCTGGACCTCCCCATCATTTTCAGCGTTCTCATCCACCTGATAAGATCATTGGCGATCTATTTGAGCGGGTCACTCGCTCAAAATCAGGTTTGTCCAGTTTCTGCCTTCACTCTACCTTTGTTGCCTCGTTTGAGCCGAAGGATGTGACTCATGCATTATCTGACGAGTCTTGGACTAATGCTATGCATGAGGAACTTGAAAACTTTGAGAGGAACAAAGTCTGGTAGCTTGTAGAATGTCCATCTGGTCATAATGTCATTGGGACCAAGTGGGTGTTCAAAAACAAGCAGAGTGAGGATGGGATTGTCATTCGCAACAAGGCTAGGCTAGTTGCACAGGGCTTTTTTCAGGTTGAGGGTCTTGACTTTGAGGAGACCTTTGCCCCTGTAGCTAGACTAGAGGCTATTAGGATCCTGCTTGCATTCTCTGCATCCCGGGGCTTCAAGCTCTATCAAATGGATGTCAAGAGTGCATTCCTCAATGGCTATATTGAGGAAGAGGTTTATGTCAAGCAACCTCCAGGATTTAAGAACCCCAAGTTTCCGAGTCATGTATACAAGCTTTCCAAAGCTCTGTATGGACTCAAGCAGGCCCCCAGAGCATGGTATGAGAGGCTCAAGACTTATCTTCTCAGCCATGACTTCAAAATGGGCGTAGTAGACAAGACTCTTTTCATCAGATACCATGAGTCGCATTTTCTTCTCGTCCAGATTTATGTGGACGATATCATTTTTGGTGGCTCATCTCATTCGCTTGTGTCTCAGTTTTCTGAGGTGATGAGCACAGAGTTTGAGATGAGTATGATGGACGAGTTGAGCTACTTTCTTGGCTTCCAAATCAAGCAGACTCGGGAGGGTACTTTCTTGCATCAAGGCAAGTATACCCGTGACCTCCTGAGGCGCTTCGATATGTCTGATGGGAAGCCGGTGATGACTCCTATGGCCACCACTGCTGTCCTCAAGCCGGATGAGGATGGTGAGCCTGCTGATCAAAAGGAGTTTCGGAGCATGATCAGCTCCCTCTTGTACCTCACCGCTTCGAGGCCGGACATACATTTCGCTGTGTGTCTGTGCGCTCAATTTCAAGCTTCTCCTTGCGCTTCTCACCGCCAGGCGGTCAAGCGCATCTTGAGGTACCTTCGTGCTACCACTGATTATGGTATTTGGTACTCTTCTTCTTGTCTATCTCTTAGAGCCTTTTCTGTTGCCGACTTTGCTAGTTGTAGGATAGATAGGAAGAGCACTTCTGGCACTTGCCAATTCATTGGCACTTCTCTTGTTTCTTGGTCATCTAAGAAGCGATCCGAGTTATCTGATCCACCGCGAGGTGAGTATGTTCTTTGCAACCGATTCTTGTAGTCGAGTTCTCTAGATGAGATCGACCTTGCGTGACTATGGGTTGGAGATAGAGAGTGTGCCACTTTTCTGTGACAACACTTCTGCTATTTGCATTGCTAAAAACCCACTGCAGCATTCCCGGACCAAGCACATTGATATTAGATATCAATTCCTTAGAGACCATGTGGAGAAGGGGGATATCGCGCTTCAGTTTGTAGAGAGTGACCTCCAGTAAGCCGATATCTTCACCAAGCCTTTGGATATCTCTAGATTTGTTGCCTTGAGGAGTGAACTTGGAGTCGTGATCCCTTACAACCTTTTGTGAGGGGGAGCTGGTTTGTATATTATGTATAATATATTCTCTTCCAGTTTTTCTCTTCTTTGTGTTTCTTTTGGGTGATTTTGGGCTTATTTTCTTGAGTTGAGTTCACTCACTTAGACTTCTGGCATGCCTTGCATGGACCTCTTATCTTGTGCTTTAGGTTGCTATCATGCATGATTAGCTATTCTCTCTTCTCTCTAGGTTGAGTTCCCTCACAGTCTTATAAGTCTAGCAGGTATTGGGCCTCCTGGGTAGACAGGGTCTGTGTGCACTCCTTAGTTAGGATCTAGAGTCAGCTTCCCTATGTCACTCATTGGGGAAGATAAGAGCGAGTCTGAGCCGTAGTGAGTCTCTTATATCTTATCTATGCTCAATAGCCATCCAGTTTTGCAGTTTCTCGACTTCTCCTCATTCTATTTTTCTGGTTGTTATTGAGTTTATTTGGGTTGTCCTTATGCCTAATCTTGATAATAACTCAACTTTAACCAGATTTGAGCTTAAAATTGATTCATTTGTTGAGGGGGAGTTTGGGAATCTGTTCATGCATTGCATTTAGACTGCATTTTCTATTTTATGAGCTTTGTCTATTATGCAATTGACTCAATCTTCATGAAATACATCATGCTATATCTTTTGAAGAAAATCACTAGCTTAGATATGTCCAAGTCCACTTATCATACTAAGCTTATTAAAATCTGAAAAATTTGAAAGCTTTAAATGAAAACTTGACGAAACATGTTGCTTTTACTTACTAAGTTTCTTCTCTAGGAGTTTTTACCATGAATTGTGAAATTTTGGATTTCTCTAGAGTCCTTATAGCAACTTGGGTGAAATTTGTTTATCCATATTTGAGTCCTTCATAATTGCTCATATATGCTAAATTGAAAATTAAAAAAAAAATTAACTCTTTTGTGCAAAATTGATCTCAACACCTTATATTCATGAGATTGCTTCCCATTGCACTTGGGATGAATTTGGAATAACCAAGATCATTCTTTTAAGAGTTACTCTTGAGATGATCGAAAATGGCTTGAGTCAAATTTTTTTTAAAAAATGCAAATATCAAACACATAAGTGGGTAAAGAATGCAAATAATGTCAAACATTTGCACCCCGCTATGTTTTTAAAGTCTTATAGAAAATTTGCATAAATTGAAAAATAAGCTTGAAGGACCTTATATGCACTTCAAAATTCCCCAAAGTGTTGGGTAGGTTGAACTCTAGGTTTTCCATTTGATCCTTGAGTGGTTTTGCTTCTAGCTTTGAAACTTTGCTAAGTTTTGCACTTGTCAAATCATGTTAAAATGAAATATTGTAAAACTAAGCTTTTTCATAAAATGTATTGGTCTTGGACATGTCTTAGTTTAGTCATATTCTGAAATTGACAAGCTTGGTGTAATATCTTACCATTTTGATCAATTGGATAATCTTCAAAGCTCTTTCGATTGCATTTCATGCATACATTAAAAATTGATGCCTATATTGCCAAAAGGGGGAGAAAACGTAGTAAAGGCATCACTAAAAAGATAAAAATGTGAATGCTTATTTGGTTATTATGATCTTTGTAAAACTATGCTACTACTTTTGGATCATAATCTCATTTGACATGTTTAGTTGGATTTTAGAGTTTTTCTCCTCTTCGTCAACTTGGTCATGGTTCCAATTTCTATCTTTGGACCAAGTTTGACTTTGCAACAAAAAAAATTGCTTTCTTCTTCATCCTCTTCAAACTCAAAATATATGCCTTTTGTTGTGTCTGTCAATATACTCATCAAGGGGGAGATTGAAGGACCATGTGGAGGTCTACCCAGATTTGTGATGAGTATTTGACTAAATTTGAGCTTGGTATGCTTTTGTTTGAGTTTGATTTGAAATGGATTGGCGCAGCTTGTATGGACCTTTGGCCGAGTGATTCTTATATCCGACTGATGTAGGATATAGCTCTAGTCCATCTTGGGACCTTTTTAGGATTTGCGCGGGTCTTGGCTAAGTGATTCTTATATCCGACTGATGTAGGATATAGCTCTGGTCCATCTTGGGACCTTTTTAGGATTTGCGCGGGTCTTGGCCGAGTGATTCTTATATCCGACTGATGTAGGATATAGCTCAGTCCATCTTGGGACCTTTTTAGGATTCTTGTGGGTCTTGGCGAGTGATTCCTATATCCGACTAATGTAGGATATAGCTCGGTCCACCATGGCGGTGCTACGGCTGAGGGATAGAACCGACCAATTCAAGTAAAAGTGAATTTTTATGAGTGGACTTTGATGAATTTATTGCACATCTTTGTGGGCATTGCTATGTGAGGAGTTTCCTTGTTTTTGATGGTTGCGAGCGACGGTGCTAGGTCATGGTGAGGCGAAGGATGGCGGAACTAGGCGAGGCGTCGGAGGTCCGGCGGTCGGGATCGCGGAAGATGATCGGAGACGGAGTCCGTGCAAACCATGAAGACAAGGAATGGATGTGATGCTAGCTAGATGCTGCTCGGATCGATGAGGGCCATCGGATTGCGGTCTAGTTGATAGGATAGCGGGTCTAGTTAGTATGCTTTGAAAACCGTGCAAGAAAACCCATTTGTGTGGTGGGTTTTGGGTGAACCCTTGCATGGCTGGTTGAGTGGGTTAATCCTAGCCCTTGATGGATGCTTTAGGGTTTAGAGGCTCATCCAAGGGTGGTAGGTGGCCCAAGAGTTATATAAATAGGGGTGGAGGGATAGCCTTCCCCCTTGAAGGTTTTGAGGTTTTTGATGCTCCTTTGAGCTTTGCCCACATGAATGTGTGGCTTTGTAACCTCTCCTTCCAGAAATGAAATGTTCTCCATTTATGTTCATGTTTCATTTACTTTACGCATTTACTCTACGCATTTAAATTACGCAATTTAAATTCTGTATTTACTTTCTTGCAATTTACATTTACGCAATTTGGATTTGCCTCCTCTCCTTCTATATGCTTACGAATCTTTGTTGAGGTTGATGTTTGATGAATGATTCTACTTCTAAATCTTTGTTTCAATCATCTAGGCTATCCATGCGTTCTTGTTGCAAGAAGTTGATCTTTTGCGTTCTTGAATGTTTGATCTTGTAGATTGCGTATCCTAGAGTTTCTTTGTGTTCTCTTGCTTGCTGGGACGTGTGGGAAGTCATTCAAGATTACTTTGATCATCAAAACCCCACGAGCAAGCCTTGATCGAAGTTCTTTCGATTTTTGTCAAAACTTGGTATGTTCTTCGTTCTCGGGCATAAAGGTCGGAACTTTGACATCAATCCTTGTGATTAAAGGTTGGAATAAGTTCCTGACATCCCAAGGACCTTATCTACCAAGTTTGGTTGAGTTTGGATCAACGGATCAAAAGATACATCAATTCTCCCATTTGATCCCGTGCTGAAATCGCTGTTCATTTGCCTGATTTCACTGTAGCTACAGTACCCCAGTAGCACCGACCCCAGAGCGCGGTAGCACCGGCCTCAGGCTGATTTTCTTGGAAATTGACTCTTTTGCTTCCATTTGATTATCTAGGGGTTTGGCTTGGTTTCTTTGGGTGAAAATCTTCATTTGTGATCCTCCTAAGGGATTTATTTTTATTTTGGGATCATTCACCCCCCCTCTGATCGCCATCTCGGTCTTTCAAGAACATGCGACAATCTCAAGTCAAAGGATATAGCATAGCATGCACATCGTATATGAGACCAACTGATGACATGAAAGTATACAATGTTCTCGCTATGTCTCATAGTGGGTCGATGTCCAACACCATGTTCTCTAACATGTGTCCATATTATTGATTTGATATCTTCATATCTATGACTTGAGAAACGTGGCCATCGACCAGTACATATGCTAGTCTACTCATATGTGTCCTCATATGATTATCGACTAGGGACTCCTTTTAGAATGAACATCATAAAGATGAATATAGAGTTTCACAAACAAGTCACATACTTGTTAATCAATATCCATGATGTTATTCAAAGAACAATATCATAACTTATGAACATTTATGGAAATATAATCATATCTATGATTGCCTCTAGGGCATATTTCCAACATTATAGCTGCTCAAGATGAAACTATGGAAGAAACAACCAAGCTCGCAAAAGGCCTATGAAGCATTGAAGACTGCATAAATTCATGCAACTTGTATGATGGCCGCTGAAAGGATTGTAGAACTACAAGAAGCTCTATATGGCGCTGGAGTGGAGGAAGTTGAAGAAGAGCTAGAGGAAGAAGAGGATCTAGAAGAAGTGAAGAAGGAACATGAAGAGTTAGAGTCTTTACTTCAGGAGGTGCCTGTGCATTCTATCCTTGTTGTCCAAGGTCATATGGATCAGTTTGCACCGATGCCTACCATCCGCTTTCTATGCCCTAGGAGAGCATCATCCTAGTTGGTTCAACGAATGATGGAGTTTGACTTATTCAGTTGAGACTCATATATGGGAATCGCGTTTGCTTAAGATAGGAGTGTTGCCATTTTTGGCGCTAGACTTGAGTGCTTAGGTTGAGCTTGGAGTTTTGTTTTCTATGTGTGTAGTATGTGCTGCAAGAGGCCTTTAGGCACTTGTAATCAACCATCCCAAGTTATTAATAAAGGATGTTAAAATCCTAAGTTTGGTTGTTGGATTAAACCTCTTCCCCCACATTAGACAATTTTGTTTCCTTATCTATGTTGTTCCCTTTTCCCTAACCATGTGATGTGATTAGCAAATGGTTCAAACTCATGGTAACAATGTAACCAGTGGAAGTGGTACCCGACCCAGTGAGAACCCTAATGATGGATCAGTTCCTCAATAGTCACTTCAAGTGGATATGTAGAATTTTAGAGCGTTCCTAGATGCCCAAACTTAGTTGATGCAAACAATGATACAACAAATGTAGAACATGACCAATCAAGACAATGTCAATAATACATCCCAAGCTGCTGCCAATGGATCATGTCCCTACTTAATGTTATCAGACTTCATGAGAACTCATCTGCTAACATTCTTAGGGAATGTTACACCACTGGAAGTAAATGATTGGCTTAGGACCATAGAGATGAAGTTACTAATTACGCCTAGTGTGAAGGTAACGAGAAGGTTCTACATGCTTCTAATCAATTAGAAGGGATTGCTGCTGAATGGTAGGAGAATTACTATGCTACCCGCGAAGGCCCACAAAATATCACATGGAACATGTTCGTTACTGCTTTCTGCCAATACCACGTACCAGAAGGGATCATTAACCTAAAGAAGGAAGAATTCAGGGCTATAATGCAAGAAGGACAATCTATGGTAGAATATCTGAATAAGTTTACACAGCTTGCTCGCTATACACTTGAAGATGTTGTTACTAATAAAGCAACACAATTTCATTTTATGAAGTGACTAAACGTTAGACTTCAATTTGGGTTGATTACCCATACTTTTCTAGATTTTCAGGAGTTGGTTAACAAGTCCCGTATCTTAGAGGATAAGCACAAAGGGTTGGATGATAACCGCAAATGCATAATGGCTCAACAAGAAAGCCGTCCAAATCAACAAAGTTTGAGAGTTGCACCTCAATAGTTTGTGAGGTTTTAGCCTAAAGCTATGTTCTAGACACCGTCCCCAGCACCACGTCCATCTAGTCAGAGTTTATAGACACCGGTTCAAACGAATGCTACACTAGGAGAAAATTAGTAAACTGTGGTTAAGCATTGTTTTAGTTGCCGAGAGCCAGGACACTTCACCAATAACTGTCCCTAGAGAGGTGGTGTTACCCCAATCCATTTCAATCTTGGATCTACACTAGCGAAGGCACCTACGCAAGGAACAAATCATGGATCGTTTCCAGCTGTCGGACAGCTAGAGCTACACCGCAAGCGATGGTGAGAGGTTGAGTTAATACAACACCATCGATGGAGCTTAGGATGCGTCAGATGTTGTTTTGGGTAAGTTCTTCGTTAACTCCGTACCCACAACAGTCTTATTTGATTCTAGAGCTTCACGCTCTTTCATTTCTCGAGTTTTTGTGTTTGAAAATGGTTTGGATAATATGAATCATAAGTGTATGCTGTTTAGTCCAATCCCTTGGATCATAACTCAAATTTATTCAAGGTTGATTGGGAGTTAAGTTGCTTATTGATGGGATAGGGTTTTTGGCAAATCTCATGATATTGGATACCCAGACTCTAGATATTATCCTTGGAATGGATTGGTTGTCCAAGCACCTGGCTGTTCTAGATTGTGGTCAAAGTGTCATGTTAGTTGAGAGAGCGAAAGGAGAAAAGTGGAATTTCAAGCAACTGTAGTTCGCAATGGTCAGTTAATAGTTAAGAATGTGAAAGCTATCAGTTTGGAGGATGTTTTTGTGGTTGGAGAGTACCTAGATGTTTTTCCTGAGGATCGACCTAGAATGCCACCAGATCGAGATATTGAGTTTGTTATTAAGTTGGTGCTTGGTACAATCTCAACAGCTAGGAGACCGTATCGGATGCCTATTGATAAGTTAATGGAAATGAAGAAGCAGATTGGAGAGCTGCTAGAAAAAGGTTTCATGATACCTTGTTCATAATCGTAGGGAGCATAAGTTTTGTTTATTAGAAAGAAGGATGGAAGTGTGCGAATGTGCATTGACTATCTTTCATTTAATGAAGTGACAATCAAGAATAAGTATCCGTTTCCCAGGATCGATGACTTGTTTGATCAATTAAGAGAGTTAGAGTATTCTCCAAGATTGAACTTCGATCAGGATATCATCAGTGGAAGATTGTACAGAAGATGTCCTTAAGTCTATATTTTCAACTTGGTATGGATATTATGGGTTTATAATCATATCTTTTGGATTTACAAATGCCCCTGCCTATTTCATGGACATAATGAATAAGGTTTTCATGGAATATTTGGACAAGTTCGTTGTCGCTTCATAGATCATATTCTTGTCCATTCTAACACAGAAGATGAGCACGCAGAGCATTTGAGGTTTAGTTGTTGAAAAGCTTCGAGAATAACAATTGTATGCTAAGTTTATCAAGTGTGATTTTTGGAAGAAAAAAGTTGAATTCCTTCAATATCTTATGACTGCCAAAGGAGTTGTCATCGACCAAAGCAAAGTTGAAGCTGTGTTGCATTGTGAACAACCGAAGTCAGCTACCTAGATTCGTAGTTTTTTTGGAATGGCAAGATATTATCATCGATTTATAGAAGGATTTTTGATAGTTGGCAAGCCACTTACGTAGTTGTTGAAGAAAGAGAAAAAGTTCACCTAGTCTTTGTAATATGAAAAAAGTTATTAGGAATTGAAAAAGCGTTTGACATCATCACTAGTATTAGTGTTGCTAGATATTCAAAGTAGTTTTGATGTCTATTATGATGCTTCATGAGAATGACTTGGATGTGTGTTGATGGAGAAAGGTAAGGTTATTGCTTATGCTTAAGATAGTTAAGATCGCATGAGGAGAATTATTCGACTTATGATTTTGTGTCATTATCTTATCGGGAATCATTGTGAGATATGTAAAGATCACAAATGTTTGATGTATATTTTTACTCAGTCATATCTCAACATGAGATAATAAAGATAGTTGGAGTTGATTAAAGATTATGACGTGGGAATCCATTATCACCCCAGAAAGGATAATGTAGTGACGATGCTATGAGTTAGAAGAATTATAGTGTTAGTATGCTAGTTCAAGAGGTCAGCCTGAATTACATAAAGAGTTCTAGAAGCTGAAATTGGAAGTGGTTCCAAAAGGATTTTTAGCTACCATAGAGGTAAAGTCGAGTTTAGAGGATCAGGTTTGTGAAAGTCACAAAGATGATGCTACGATCAAAAGGATTTAGTCTAAAATGGAGGAAGGCAAAACTAAAATTTTTATTTGAATGACCAAGGTACCCTAAGGTTTAAGAGTCAAATTTTGTACGTAATCACAAGGATTTGAAGCAATTGATTCTTAAGAAAGCTCATGATTCAAGGTATTCGATTCATCTAGGAAGTACTAAGATGTATCAGGATATTAAGGGGAGATTTTGGTGGTCTAGCATGAAACGTGAAGTTCTGAACATGTTGCTTTGTGTGATGTGTATCAAAGAGTGAAGGTAATGCATCAGAGGAAAACTAGTTTGTTACGGCCATTGAAAATACCTGAGTGGAAGTGGGAGGAAATTGATGTAGATTTTATTGTCGGTTTACCTAGAACTCAGAGTGGATGTGATTCTCTATGGATCATTGTGGATCATTTGACAAAAGTTGCCCATTTTATAGGCCTATTTGGGGAGCTGTAGCTTTTCTGAAAAGTTGTTTTTTGGTTTTCTAGGCTAAAAAGTGGTTATAGCTTTTTATAAGAGACAATTTGACAAAGAGATAATTTCCCTCAGCAATAAACTGCAAAAGTAGATCTAGCCCAACTTTCAGTTTTTAGCTTTTGCTGGTTATATGTGGCTTCTAGCTTATGCCAAAAGCCATTTAAAAGATGAGTTGTTTGGGGGGTTTGCTGGCTTAAAGCCCCCCAAACAGGGCCTATACCAGTTGAGATTACTTATTCTAAAGATTATTTGGTAGAATTATATATGTCAAGAATTGTTTGACTGCATGGAGTGCCAAGGAAGATAGTATCTGTGGAATATAAGAACCTAGGTGTCTTTATAACTGGCCCAGAAGTGCCTGAGGGAGAGACAGGGCCGAATGGAAGGCCCAGAGGATAAGCTCCGCACCATGCCTTTCTGCGTGCGCAAGGGGATATATCCTAGAGACAGTTGAACAAATATTTAGATATAAGAGATATGATTGTAATCCGAGTTGTTAGCAGGATAAGATAAAGATGTAAACTCTATCCTGTAACCGATTAGAATCCAATAACCGATCGGAATCCCTTAACCGATCGGGACTCTATAAACCGCTCCACCCCCATTATATAAGGGAGAGGGCGGGCACCAACAGGGGACGAGCAATCTTAGATTCAAGAGATCCAAATAATCCCAGCACACAGGACTAGGGTATTACCTCCTCTGTCGAGGGCCTGAACCTGTCTAAACCTTTGTCTTGTGTGACCTTCGAGTTTTAGGTCTAGCGCCTGCCCCATAAATTCATTGCCGACCACAAAAGTCGACAGTTGGCGTGCCAGGTAGAGGGAGCGCTATAATCTTTTCCTACAAACTTGATGGCAGCAATCAGCGGAATCATCACCACCTTCATCTCCGGTCAGGCTTTTCGCTTTGGAAACCTGGACTTCGTCGCAGATGCACTCGTAGAACTTGTTTGCCTAGACCTAAACCAGATCCAATCTGGTAAAGATCAGGCTGACCCATCTCAGGTGTGCCACTCCAACTCGGTCAGCGAACCAGTCGGCGTCGTGAGGAATTGCTACAATCTTCATGGAATCTTCGCAATAGAAGAGCAAAAGACTGATCTCCAACGCCAACAAGAGACTCAAGAAGCCGCGGAGGAAGATCACCTTTTTCGTAAGGCTAAGCAGGCACAGGCTCGATCGCTTCGATCTCGCGGCTGCAATGTCCACGAGGACATCCTACAATCAAAATTGGGAGACCAAGTTGTCTTCCATACACCGCTGCAGAACGTCATCGCCTCCAAGACGCTTCTCGACACGCTGGACCCGATGATTGCATCTGATAGCCCGGTGGCCCCGGTCGTGGCCCAGATCAAGGCCATGGTGATGGCGGCAGCAATTCAGCAGAATCAGGAAAAGCTGGTAGGAGAAGCGCACTCACGCTGCTCCCACGCGGCTACTCGCATCGCTAGCAGTCGGACTGCTACCAGTCGATGTACCGGCAATCGGCGCCCCACACAACCAGTCGGAGACGCCCGCCGGAATATCAACCGCGACCTCTGCCAAGACATCACCGCCATATGGCAGGAGCTGGACGAGGAAGAACGACGCTGGCGCTACGATGACCACGAACGTTTCGGTACCGGCCACGATCGACGAAGTGATCAACGGTACGACGACTGCAACGACCATAGAGAGCATCATCGCCGGGGTCGGAACGATAATGACGATCGCCGAGTCATGGGCTCGCCGCGCCGAACTCCACCCCGACGCGTTGATGACAATCACCAAGCCAGAGGCTCACCACGCCGGACTCCCCCTCATCATGACGACAGATCCATCGACGGAACCCGAGCGTTTACTTCTCGGTTGCGCCGAGTAGTATGTCCCGAAGGTTTCAACCCCAAGGGCATCGTTAAGTTTGACGGGGATTGAGATCCGGAAGCTTGGCTGCAGGTCTATGCCCTGGCGGTTAAAGCAGCTGGGGGCAATCAAAACATGATGGCAAATTATCTGCCAGTCAAACTCACCCCTTCAACTCAATCATGGCTCACAGGACTTCCTGCGAACTCGGTGGACTTCTAGATCGATCTTTGCGATAAATTTATCGCGAACTTTCAGGGAACCTATGAGGGGCCTGGCACCCCATGGGACCTTTATCAGCTTCACCAGAAGAAAGACGAAACGCTGAGAGATTTCATCCGGCGTTTCATGCGTAAGAAAACACCATCGTGGATGTATCGATGCGATGGTGGTAGCAGCCTTTTAGAAAGGGCTCAGCGATCCTGATCTGATCAAGAAAATGTCCAGGAAACCACCGGCCTCCGTAAAGGAGATGTTTGCATTGGCCGACTGTTATGCCATGGCCTCAGACGCCCTGGCCGAGCGCCAAGAAGATCGCCCGCAACAGAAGAACAAAGGCGACAAGGACGAGTCCTCCAAGTACAAAGACAAAAAACGGAAAGGCGAGGAGCTAGTTGCGGTAGCAGAATGCAACCGACCCTAAACCACACAGAGGGAGGCACCCGATTACAATACTGTCATGGATGCGGTCTGTCCTTTCCACCCTAAGGGAAAGCACGCCGCCAAAGATTGCTTTACCCTGAAGCGTTTTGCGCGTTGAAGCAACAAGCAACAGGCTCCAGCGAAGGATGAGGCTGCCAAGAAGAAAGACCCTCCCGGCGAGGATGATTACCAAGAACCCGAGCACAAGCTGAACTACATATACGAGGGTTCCACCGGATACGAGTCCAAGCAGAAGCAAAAGCTTACCGCTCGGGAGATCAATGCGGTGGAACTGGCAACCCCCTAGTATCTAAAGTGGTATGAAGTCCTGATCACCTTCGACTGCTCGGATCACCCCAACCGAGTTCTACATCCGGGTAAGTATTCTCTAGTACTCGACCCTGTTATTCACAACGTAAAGCTCAAGAAAGTCTTGATTGATGGAGGGAGTGGACTCAATGTCTTATTTGCCAAAACCTTCGACGACATGAACGTCCCCCGCTTCGAGCTAAGACCGAGCTCACAGCCGTTCCACGAGGTGATCCCTGGGGCGTCTTCATTTACACTCGGGCAGATTGCTTTGCCCGTCACCTTCGGTACCAAAAACAACTATCCGACCGAGTATATAAATTTCGAGGTAGCGGATTTCGAGACAACGTATCACGCTATCTTGGGAAGGCCCGGTCTGGCTCGGTTCATGGTCGTCCCGCACTACACCTATTTGGTGACGAAGATGCTGGGACCCAAAAGCGTCATCATGGTTCGCAGTGACATCAAGCGATCTTTGGAATGCGACCGAGAAAACTATGAGCTTGCTGAGCTGCAGGAGGCAACGGCGAGGGAAGAATATCGAGCGAGGCCACATTGCAGGAAGAAGGCGACATCCCATCCAAGAAGCAGGCCACGTCCTAGATAAAGCCTGGCGAAGGAACTAAGAGAATTATTCTCGACTCATCCGACCAATCCAAAACGACTCTGATCGGGATAGGGCTCGAGGATAAATAGGAAGGCATGCTCGTCACCTTCCTCCAGGCTAACAAGGACATCTTTGCCTGGAAATCATCCGACATGCGAGGTGTTCCTAAGGAGGTGATCGAGCTTTCTTTACACGTCGATGAAAAGGCAAACCCAATCAAGCAAAGACTCCGGCGGTTCGCTCTAGATCGTCGGAACGCCATCAAGCAGGAGATCACTAAGCTATTAGCTGCAGGTTTTATCAAAGAAGTGTATCATCCCGACTGGTTGGCGAACCCTGTACTAGTTCAAAAGAAGAATAAAACTTGGCGCGTAATAAATCGACTATCTTGATCTCAACAAGGCATGTCCGAAGGATCCATTCGGGCTACCTCGAATTGATCAGGTGGTTGATTCAACCGCCAGGTGCGAGATCTTGAGTTTCCTCGATGCCTACTCAGGGTACCACCAGATTCGCCTGAAGGCGGAAGATCATATCAAGACTTCATTCATCACGCCCTTTTGGGCCTATTGCTATACCACGATGGCGTTCGGGTTGAAAAATGCTGGTGCAACATATCAACGCGCAATACAGCGGTGTTTTCACGCCCAACTCAGATGCAATGTGGAGGCATGTGGACGATGTCGTGGTAAAGACTCGGGAGTGGAAGGACCTTATCGCCGACCTAACCGAGACGTTCGAAAGTCTAAGGACTTTCAGCATGAAGCTTAATCCCGAGAAGTGTGTTTTCGGAGTATCTTCGGGAAAACTGCTCGGGTTTATCGTATCCCAACGAGGCATTGAGGCCAACCCAAAAAAGATCAAGGCCATATCAAATATAGAACTACCGACTTGCCAAAAGGACGTCCAGAAGCTTACAGGGTGCATGGCCGCACTCAGCAGGTTTATTTCCCGACTGGGTATGCGAGGTATGCCATTCTTTAAACTCCTCAAGAAGCAGGACAAGTTCTATTGGACGCCTGAGGCACAGCAAGCGTTTGAAGATTTGAAGACCTTCTTAACGATACCCCCGGTCTTGGTTTCACCGATGCCAGGGGAACCTTTATTACTTTACATCACGGCAGCGACTCGCGTAGTCAGCGCTGCAATCATTGTAGAAAAGGAGGAGCTGGGTCACGTACAGAAGATCAAACACCCGGTCTATTTCATTAGCGAGGTCCTAAGTGAATCTAAGGTGCGGTATCCACAAGTGCAAAAATTATTATACGCCGTACTTCTTACATCTCGCAAACTCAAGCACTACTTTCAAGAGCATACTGTTTCGGTGGTCACTTCCTTCCCAATAGGAGATATACTTCACAACCAGGAGGCCACTGGGAGAATTGCAAAGTGGGCAGTCGAGGTTGGAGCTTTTGATATCCTATTCAAGCCTCGCATAGCCATCAATTCTCAAGCGCTCGTCGACTTTACTACCGAGTGGACAGAACTTCAAAACCCGACGGTCGTCAAGGAACTCGAGTATTGGACGATGTACTTCGATGGTTCCCTCATGCTCAGTGGTGCAGGGGCTGGTATAGTGCTCATATCACCAAGTGGAGAACGGTTGAGGTACGTTCTTCAAATATTTTTTTCTCGCGTCGAACAACGCCGCCGAGTACGAGGCACTCATTCATGGGCTCCGTATCGCCATATCACTCGGTATCCGACGTTTGACGGTTCGTGGAGATTCAATGCTTGTGGTCAATCAGGTGCAAAAAGAATGGTCTCGCATCGAAGACAACATGACTGCCTATTGCCAGGAGGTACGCAAGCTAGAAGGCAACTTTGACGGCTTGGAACTTGTTCATGTGCTCCGTCGGGACAATGAAGCGGCCGACGAGCTAGCAAAAATGGGATCCGGCCGGACCACAGTGCCCGTGGGAGTATTCGTCGAAGAAATTCATGAGCCCACAATAAGCACTCGGCCAAAGTCGGACATCCCAGTGGAGAAGAACGTAGAGGCAGAAGTCCTGATCATTACCCCCGATTGGACAGCTCCGTATCTGGACTATTTGACGAAGGACGAGCTACCCAAAGACCGCATGCAGGCCGAACGAATAATGCGCCGAAGCAAGAGCTATGTGGTAATCAGGGGAGAACTCTATCGCAAGAGCTCCTCTAGTGTACTACGATGCTGCATATCAGAACAAGAAGGAAGAGATCTTCTTAAAGAAATCCACTCGGGGATTTGTGGGAATCACGCGGCGTCAACAACCCTAGTCGGCAAGTGTAAGGACGAGGATGCCGACTAGAGGGGGGTGAATAGGCGGCTTTTAAAATTCTCTCGTTAATTTATACAAAGCAATTCACCTCTAATTTTCCTAATGCCAAAACCTTAACAATTATTAATGCGAAAGCGATAAACTAAGGTTTTGACAATTAAAGCCTATATCAACTAGGCTTACTATGTGCACTAACTAATTATATCTCTAACAAGAATATGCAATTCTAAAGACAAGCAATCAATCAATTTAATTCTATGAATATAAATTGCTAGAACATAAATGACAAACACAATGCAAGCACAAGAGACACTATACTTTTTACTGTGGTGTTCGGAGACTTGCCGGTCTCCCCTAGTCCACGTTGAGGTTAGCCCAAATGAATTGGACCGGCTCCACGAATTGAACACCCATCTCGAATCCACTAGTGGTAGCTCCTTTTCCCTCTCGGGTAGGCGAGCTCCAACCTTCATAAACTTTGCCGGGGCTTCTCACAACCTCCGTTGAGAGCTCTCGCGCACGACGTCGCTACACCGTCTAGGTGTCGGCAAACACCAATAGTAACAAATCAAGCCCTTCCGCTTGAACATCACCTAGTGTAACACATGAACTTTCGGTGACCTCCTAAGTGCAACACATGCACTAGGATCCTCCTCAAATACAACACATGCACAAGAGGTTCTCAATCCACTTCCTAATTGCAACACATGCAATTAGGGCTCACTCTTAGCTCGAGAAGCAAATGGAAGAGGGCAACACATGCACTCAACTCCTACAAACACCCAAATGCTCTAGCAATAGCAACAACTACTGCCCTTACTCCCCAAGGCCTCCTTTTATAGCCTCCAAGCCAAAACTAGCCGTTGGGGACGAATTGGGCAAAAGTCCAGCAAACCCAGTGCTACCGCCCTACTAGGCTCGGTAGCACCAGCCTCCTCGCCAATGGCTACAAAACTAGCCGTTGCAGGAAATCCGGTAGCACCGGCCAACTTGGAGCGGTGCTACTGCTCGGGCGGTAGCACCGGCCTTCACCTTGGTAGCACCGGACCCAAGCCGAACACAAAAACACCTCCTCTGGATTATTCACACCGGCCAGAGGAGCGGTAGAACCGAAGCTCCGGTGCTACCGGCCTACCAGGGCGGTAGCACCGGACCGCCAATCCGCCCAAAAACATTCCTCTCTGGAATTTCCACACTAGCCAGAGGGGCGGTAGCACCGGACCTCCGGTGCTACCGGGCTACCATGGGCGGTAGCACCGGACCGACCTGCAGTACATGCTCCCATAAGCGGTACTACCGGCCAGGCGGTGCTACCGGCCCTACATGGGCGGTACGACCGGCCATAAGGAGAAAACACGGTTTTTCACAAAAACTTTTCTCCAAACCATTAAAGATTTATTCTTTGAGCTATGCGAGGATCAACACATGATCACAACATTATGCAAAACATATTTGCATATGTTAATCACATACTCCAAAAAATCTCATTAAGCACAACTTATTTGCAAAACACATTTGCCAATAAACCAAGAACTTATGAGATCAATCCTCTTAGCCATGTGATGACCAACACATGATCAAGTCAATTTGCAAAACACATTTGCAAACCATATTCACATGCTCTAGGATCGAAACCCATAATCTCAAGTTCATTTGCAAAACACATTTGCAAATAACAACTCCAACTTATTTGCAAAACACATTCGCAAATAAACCACGAACCTATAAGATAAATCCTCTTAGCCATGTAAGGATCAACACATAATCCCGACACTTTGCAAAACACATTTGCAAATGCCAACACATGCTCTACGATCGAACCTCATAACTTCCAGCTTATTTGCAAAACACATTTGCAAATAACAAGTCAACACTTTGCAAAAACATATTTTGCATCTAAACCAAGCTTAGCCTTGTGATGATCAACACATGACCGAATCACAAGCTAAAACACCAAAGCATGAGCTCCTTATTTGCAACACATGCAAATCTCAAGCACCATGCAAACAACCACAACAAATTCAAGTGCATGAGCTCTCTATTTGCAACACATGCAAATCTCTAGCTCCATGCAACCACTTTAAACCAAAGTGCTTGAGCTCTCTCCTTTTGCAATACATGCAAAACTTATCTCCAAGCAATGACCACATAAACAATATTGCATAAGCTATTTCCCATTTTGCAACACATGCAAATCCATAGCTTCATGCAATAAACCAAACCAAATAAGATTCAATCAAGAAGCAAGCATGAGCTCCCTTATTTGCAACACATGCAAATACTTATCTCATGCAAAATCCAACGCACGAGCCTCACCCATTTGCAACACATGCCAAATGGTTAGCTCAATGCAAAAACCAAACTAAGAGAGTGAGCTAGAGTGAACCGGATCGAGTTCATCAACACATGATGAAGCTTAAGCTAAAAGACTCAACCCCTCTTAATAGTACGACAACCTAACTAGCAACCCGGTCTCCCATCCAAACACCGAGACCGGTAAAAGACTAGGAACACATCCTTAGCCCTAGCTAGTTATACCTTTGCCTCTAGTGATCCACTTGGAGCTTTTATGATTTCCAATCATCTTCTCTCCAAGATCACCTCTTCTTCTTCTTGGTCATCAACAGATGATGAACCTTCTAGCTCTTCTCTTTACTTCAGGATCACCTCTTGAAGCTCATCAACACATGATGACTTCTTCTTCTTCCCGAATCTTCATTATCTTGGACTCAACCTACTTCACAACTCGTAGAAGATTGTTAGTCCAACAAATACGGTTGTCTCAATCATCACCGCACTCCATTAACACATAATGGATGCCTCCAAGATCGATTGTGCATAACCCAAATCAATTTGAATGATTAATTATTGTCTTGAGTACTTTGATGCAACTAATGCTTCATTATACTCAAGAACTTTTCGCTTGTCTTTAATCAACAAGGAACACCATCAACACATGATGAAATGTCCTTTTATTGATTGAAAGAAAATCGAACTCAATTTAAATTTCATTTAAATTGATATGAGTATATATATAACTACACAAGTTTCATATACTCAAATGATTGTTTCAAAGTCTTGATCCTTTATATGTTATTTAGCAATAAGACATGGATCAATACTTTTGAAACAACATGTTAAATTATAAACTCCCCCTAGATGTGTGCATTCATGTAATATATGAATTAGGAACATAATGCACATATTTGGACTAAGGCAATGGAAGAGTTCATACTTTAACTTGAATCCTAAGTATGCATTAAGTCAATAGAGTGAATACAAGTGCATACCTTAGGTTTTCCATTTTCCATCCAAATATGAGACTAATAAAAATAAGGCTCAATTAAACATGTTAGTCTCATAATGATTAGATTTGTCATTAAACAATGATTAAACATTAATATTAAACCAATCACCAAAACTAATGGAGCTTGAACTTACAATCTCCCCCTTTTTGATGATTGATGACAAATCCTATTTTGATTCCACATTTGGATGAAAAACAATGCATGAAGGGGCTTTGAAGATCAAAGATCGAATAACACAATAAATTTTTTAATTTTGCATCTCCCCTTTTTGGTATTAACATGAAACTCCCTCTTTTTGACAAGTAGAACAATTAAAACATACAAGAGGAAATTTAACCATTAAGCTCTTATACCACTTACCCAAACCAAAAAGAGCTCTTTTACCACTTAACCACTTATAAAATGATCAATAGATCCAAGCTCTTATATCATTTGTAGGCATTTAAACTCAAGAATCCAAATGAGGGAATTAAGCTCACAATAATTCTCCCCCTTTTGGCATTAAACACAAATCAAAAAGGAGGTTATACCACTTGAAAACATCGAGAGCTAAGCATCACTTGGAAAAATATGTGCCAATTGAAAAAGAGCACAGAGCTTGGTAAGAGAAGCAATCGAATATAGGTCATAAAAGGTTTGAAATGAAATTATATGACCATTGCAAGGAATTTAGAGTTAAAGCTCAAAAAGGATTATTTGAAACACATTCAAATAAAACTCCTCATTTTATTAGGCTTTTTATTAATACATCATGACTCACTTTAAGAGTCCATAATTTGCCTAATATGGCTTAACCGAGGAATTTATCAAAAGAAAGCCTGATACCAATTTGTCAAAAAAAAATTTTAATGGAATCACTTGAAATAAGGATTTTTGAAGAAGCATCACTTGTAGTACCATTTTGAAAAGAACAAGAAACTTGTACTACTTGTAATGCTTATTTTTCAATTTTACCACATGTAAAAATTTCTTTAAGTGATACTTATATAAAGAGATATCACATGTAAAGATCATTTAGCATGAGGTAGGCATTGCTTGAAGAAATACTTGTAAGATAAGCAATGTCCAATAAATCATTTTGAAAAATGCATTTTCATTTAATGTAAACTCAACATGAGTTTATACCCTTTAAACATTTCAATCATACAAAGGATCTCACACAGAGAGTCCTCGAGAGATTGAACTTACAATTAAGCTTCAAATGGGGAACTCATCAATATGAGTTTGAAATACCATGAAAGCTCATAAAAAAATGCATAAGAGGTAGATGTGGATACCATTTGTAAAAATCCATAAATCAAGGAATTATATGATACCACATGAAAGAAATCAATACCCCTTAATCTGATTTTAATTTTTGAAAAAGAACTCTCAAAGATTTAGAGAAGATTGAAGGTATCAGAGCAATAACAATAAAGATACCATTTTGAGATAAAAGCACAAAACTTGACTAAAATAAGCTCCCATAGGATTCAGGAGATGAAACATAGAGCTATTTGCATTTAGACATACACAAGTTTTGGTTTTGAAATGATTTTTCAAAAAGAACCCAAATGGATACCACTTAAAATATATCAAGGTGAACTTAGTGGATACCATTTTAAACTAAGCCAAATAATTTTCAAATAATTTGAAATTTTGCAAAAAGATACTTTGGGATCATAAGAAGTTTTTCCAAAAAGAATTTTTGAAAAAGGAAGCTCCAATCAAAAGATATCCCAAAATCAATTTCAGAAAGTCTGAAAATTCAGAACAGATCTGCCAGGGCCGGTACTACCACTCTCACATGGTCGGTAGTACCAGTTCGTGTTATCATGATTCAGAGCGTGCAACCGCTCGACAGATCAAAAACTAAATTTTTGCAAAAACAATTCAAGTGAAGTCCAAATAATTTGAAACTTTCCAGAAATGAAATTTGGACTATTTAGATGGTTTCTCAAAAAGAGTTTTCGAAAAAAGAACTTTATTTTGAAAGATATGGCAAATTGCGCTTTGAGGCATGAAAATGAGATTAAAAACATAAAGGGCCTCAAGGTGCAACTTTAATTTCGGATTTCATAGAAATTAAATCATCATGGCTTGTAGGATTTGAAATACTTTTAGAAACCATGAAATCACTTGAAAAGATAATGAAATCCAATTTGAAAGCCAAGATTGAGCAATATGCTTAAATAGGCTATTTTGGGTCAAAACAAGAATTTTGGCCAATTTTGATTTCAATATAGAATTTTCATTTTGAAAGCTTGTAAAACATTTGAAATACATATTAGAATACTTTTACAAAGCTTTTTACAATTTTGGGCCTTTTAAACATAAGATTTGACTTTTGACCAAAATGGTCCTTTTGAAATAGCTATTTGTAAAACAAAGCCAAATATTTCAACACAAGATTCAAATAAAGAATAAGATGAGATATAGAGATTTGAATTTTGTGTATGAGTCTTAAATATCATTTTGAACTAAGATACTACTCAAGATCTAGTCCAAATGAAGAAACTCACAAAGTACAATAGTATGACCATTTTGAGTCAAGTATAGTTTTTGGGCGAGTTTCAAAATCAAATAACTTTTGATTGGTTGGTATTTTGAAAATCTTTTGAACACGAAAGTTGTTAAGAATGACCAACACTAGGTTTTTCGTTTTGGAATTATTTTCAAAATCATTTTACATTTATTTCTATGAAAATTATAAGTTTTAATCCAAAACAAGAACTAGAAACTTGATTTTGGGCATGAAACCCATTTTCTTTGTAAAATAGATTTTTTGTGAAGCCAAAACTATTGGAAAAACTTTTTAAAAGCATTTGTATACATTTTTAAACTAGTTTTTCAAAAGATTACTAATAGATACACAAATTTTGGCTTTTGGCTAAATGGCTTGATTTTGAAAATTTATGTTAGCACTTATATAAATATGGGCACACATAGGGATGTAATATACATGAATATGAATTAGCACTCCCCCTTAATGTGACTTCCCAACTTGCTCAAGATTACAATCAATACAACTAAAAAGGCATGAGCAAGAATCATGAACAAGCAATTTAAATTGATTTTCATGAATATTGGGCTTAACCTACACAAGGCTAGAAGCTATAAGAATCAATTTAAATACTTGTTACCCGAGATGGAATTGGTTCATGATTGAAGTGAATATCCTCAAGCTTGGCTCCCGTTTGCACATAATGAGATCATCCTCTTGATTGAGCCAAAGCTTCCAATGCATCTCCGAGCACTTAATAAACATTTAGGCGCTCTTTGGTACCCAATTTTTGTTGGGTCCAAGAATGTTAGTCACAATAGATTTAGGAACCCAAATGGCCCTAACATTTATAGTATTGAGTGAACTAACATGACTAGCAATTGGTTTGAGGTTATTATTCCTCCTAAGCGTATTATTTGCATTGTAATGAGAAGACTTAGGAGGTCTAGTAAAATTCACAAACCCATTTCTAGTTTGATCCTTTCTAAGCATATGATGATCATTATAATGAGAATGCTTAGAGGATCTAGCAAATGTTTTGCTATTGTTATTTTTTTAAGCACATGATCAATATGGTTTTTCATAGTCTTAGGAAATCTAGCATGTTGAGCAAACACATTTCTAGATTTATTTCTCCTAGGCAAATGATTATCATTATTTTGCAAGTACTTAGGAGAATCAACAAACTTGGCAAACACATTACCATTTTTGTCCTTCCTAAGCAAGTAATGATCATTGACAATAATAGGCTTAGGAGTATTACCTAAGGGACAATCCTTACCGAAATGTCCCCTTTCCCGGCAATTGAAGCACGTCACGCTATTTGGCCCTCTCTTGACCGTCTTGACTTGCTCCTTGCCGGTTTGCCTCATGATTGATACTTGTGTCTTGATATCCACTTTGTTTGGGCACACGGAGGCGAGGTGTCCCTTCTTGTTGCAATCAAAGCACTTGATGGTCTTTGAGTGTCTTGCGTTGTGCCTTGTCTTGCTATTTTCCTTCTTGGAGAAGTAGCCGATCCCTCTCTTGTCTTGCAAGACTCGTTGCTTGCTTAGTATGTCGTCGAGGGTGGCCTTCCCTTTGTAGCACTTCTTCAAGTCATTTTCCAATTTAATGACTTGGGCCTTGAGTTCATTATTTTCCTCTACAAGGCTAATCTCACATTGCATAGAGGAAGAAGAAGCAATATTTGAACTAGAGCAACAAGGCATATCAATTGAATCATTGCAAGAGGTGGACATGTCAATTTTTGATAAAATAATAGGATTGACATTTAAGCAAGGCATTTCACCAATTAAATCACATGAGATTCCTATATCCACCTTAGGCTTAAAAACTTCTTTGAGAAGGAGGGATTCATGATTTTCTTTAAGCACATTATAATTATTTTGAAGTGATTCATGTTCAAGCTTCAAAATCTTATATTTTGCTTTCTCTTTCCCAAGATAATTATTGAGCTCCTCTAGCATATTCATTAATTCATCATAGGAGGGCTCATCATCCTCATCATTATCGCTTACCTCCATTTTACCTTTAGCCATGAAGCAACGAGTTAACGATGAAAGAATTTGATAATCATCGTCGCTTGAGGCCAAAGTTGAGGTCTCTTCATCAATTGAGGTAGAAGTGGAGGTTTCTTCTACTGATGTCCAATCCTCAATGCAATCATTGTTTGTTGATGTGGATAATTTAAATAATTCTTGAAGCTTGATCCACATTTCATGGACGGTCTTGAGATTGCAAATTGAATTAAAGACATCTACGCTCACAAAACTAAATAAAACATTAGTAGCTTGAGCGTCGAGATGTAGGCATTTCTCTTCTCCTTTAGTTGGAGCAAATTCATTCAACCGAAGAGAAAAGCCTACATCTACGATCCACCATATTTGGGGGCTCATGGATTTAAAATGAGATATCATAAATAATTTCCATGAAGCATAATTTTAGCCATCAAAGATATGTGAATCGTGTAGTGCACTAATCCACTAGTCGCCATCCTTTACTCTCTAGACGGTTAAGTCTAATAAAATGAGAGAGCAAGCTCTGATACTACTTGTAAGGTCGAGGATGCCGACTAGAGGGGGGTGAATAGGCGGCTTTTAAAATTCTCTCGCTAATTTATACAAAGCAATTCACCTCTAATTTTCCTAATGCCAAAACCTTAACAATTATCAATGCGGAAGCGATAAACTAAGGTTTTGACAATTAAAGCCTATATCAACTAGGCTTACTATGTGCACTAACTAATTATATCTCTAACAAGAATATGCAATTCTAAAGACAAGCAATCAATCAATTTAATTCTATGAATATAAATTGCTAGAACATAAATGACAAACACAACGCAAGCACAAGAGACACTATACTTTTTACCGTGGTGTTCGGAGACTTGCCGGTCTCCCCTAGTCCACGTTGAGGTTAGCCCAAACGAATTGGACCGGCTTCACGAATTGAGCATCCACCTTGAATCCACTAGTGGTAGCTCCTTTTCCCTCTCGGGTAGGTGAGCTCCAACCTTCACAAACTTTGTCGGGGCTTCTCACAACCTCCGTTGAAAGCTCTCGCGCACGACATCGCTACGCCGTCTAGGTGTCGACAAACACCAAGAGTAACAAATCAATCCCTTCCGCTTGAACTTCACCTAGTGCAACACATGCACTTTCGGTGACCTCCTAAGTGCAACACATGAACTAGGATCCTCCTCAAGTGCAACACATGCACAAGAGGCTCTCAATCAACTTCCTAATTGCAACACATGCAATTAGGGCTCACTCTTAGCTCAAGAACCAAATTGAAGAGGGCAACACATTCACTCAACTCCTACAAACACCCAAATGCTCTAGCAACAGCAATAACTACTGCCCTTGCTCCCCAAGGCCTCCTTTTATAGCCTCCAAGCCAAAACTAGCCGTTGGGGACGAATTGGGCAAAAGTCCAGCAAACCCGGTGCTACCGCCCTACTAGGCCCGGTAGCACCGTCGTCCTCGCCAACGACTACAAAACTAGCCGTTGTGGGAAATCCGGTAGCACCGGCCAACTGGGAGCGGTGCTACCGCTCGGGCGGTAGCACCGGCCTTCACCTCGGTAGCACCGGACCCAAGCCGAACAGAAAAACACCTCCTCTGGATTTTTTGCACCAGCCAGAGGAGCGGTAGCACCGAAGCTCCGGTGCTACCGGCCTACCATGGGCGGTAGCACCGGACCGCCAATCCGCCCAAAAACATCCCTCTCTGGAATTTCCACACCGGCCAGAGGGGCGGTAGTACCAAACCTCCGGTGCTACCGGGCTACCATGGGCTGTAGCACCGGACCGACCTACAGTACAAGCTCCCATAAGCGGTACTACCGGCCAGGCGGTGCTAACGGCCAGGCGGTGCTACCGGCCCTACATGGGCGGTACGACCGGCCATAAGGAGAAAACACGGTTTTTCACAAAAACTTTTCTCCAAACCATTAAATATTTATTCTTTGAGCTATGCGAGGATCAACACATGATCACAACATTATGCAAAACATATTTGCACATGTTAATCACATACTCCAAAGAATCTCATTAAGCACAACTTATTTGCAAAACACATTTGCCAATAAACCAAGAACTTATGAGATCAATTCTCTTAGCCAAGTGATGATCAACACATGATCAAGTCAATTTGCAAAACACATTTGCAAATCCTATTCACATGCTCTAGGATCGAAACCCATAATCTCAAGTTCATTAGCAAAACACATTCGCAAATAAACCAAGAACCTATAAGATCAATCATCTTAGCCATGTAAGGATCAACAAATAATCCCGACACTTTGCAAAACACATTTGCAAATGCCAACACATGCTCTACGATCGAACCTCATAACTTCCAGCTTATTTGCAAAACACATTTGTAAATAACAAGTCAACACTTTGCAAAAACATATTTTGCAACTAAACCAAGCTTAGCCTTGTGATGATCAACACATGACCCAATCACAAGCTAAAACACCAAAGCATGAGCTCCCTATTTGCATCACATGCAAATCTCTAGCAGCATGCAAACAACCACAACAAATTCAAGTGCATGAGCTCTCTATTTGCAACACATGCAAATCTCTAGCTCCATGCAACCACTTTAAACCAAATTGCTTGAGCTCTCTCCTTTTGCAATACATGCAAAACTTAGCTCCAAGCAATGACCACATAAACAATATTGCATAAGCTATTTCCCATTTTGAAACACATGCAAATCCATTGCTTCATTCAAAAAACAAACCAAATAAGATTCAATCAAGAAACAAGCATGAGCTCCCTTATTTGCAACACATGCAAATACTTAGCTCATGCAAAATCCAACGCACGAGCTTCACCCATTTGCAATACATGCCAAATGGTTAGCTCAATGCAAAAACCAAACCAAGAGAGTGAGCTAGAGTTAACCGGATCGAGTTCATCAACACATGATGAAGCTCAAGCTAAAAGACTCAACCCCTCTTAATAATACGGCAACCTAACTAGCAACCCGTTCTCCCATCCAAACACCGAGACCGGTAAAAGACTAGGAACACATCCTTAGCCTTAGCTAGTTATACCTTTGCCTCTAGCTATCCACTTGGAGCTTTTATGATTTCCAATCATCTTCTCTCTAAGATCACCTCTTCTTCTTCTTGGTCATCAACAGATGATGAACCTTCTAGCTCTTCTCTTTACTTCGGGATCACACCTTGAAGCTCATCAACACATGATGACTTCTTCTTCTTCTTCCCGAATCTTCATTATCTTGGACTCAACCTACTTCACAACTCGTAGAAGATTGTTAGTCCAACAAATACGGTTATCTCAATCATCACCGCACTCCATTAACACATAATGGATGCCTCCAAGATCGATTGTGCACAACCCAAATCAATTTGAATGATTAATTATTGTCTTGAGTACTTTGATGCAACTAATGCTTCATTATACTCAAGAACTTTTCGCTTGTCTTTAATCAACAAGGAACACCATCAACACATGATGAAATATCCTTTTATTGATTGAAAGACAATCGAACTCAATTTAAATTTCATTTAAATTGATATGAGTATATATATAACTACACAAGTTTCATATACTCAAATGATTGTTTCAAAGTCTTGATCCTTTATATGTTATTTAGCAATAAGACATGGATCAATACTTTTGAAACAACAAGTTAAATTATAAACTCCCCCTAGATGTGTGCATTCATGTAATATATGAATTAGGTACATAATGCACATATTTGGACTAAAGCAATGGAAGAGTTCATACTTTAACTTGAATCCTAAGTATGCATTAAGTCAATAGAGTGAATACAAGTGCATACCTTAGGTTTTTCATTTTCCATCCAAATATGAGACTAATAAGAATAAGGCTCAATTAAACATGTTAGTCTCATAATGATTAGATTTGTCATTAAACAATGATTAAACATTAATATTAAACCAATCACCAAAACTAATGAAGCTTGAACTTACAGCAAGTCTTATCGTCAGGGATTTTTCTGGCTGACTGCTGTCACTGATGCAGAGGACATCGTCCGGACATGCGAAGGATGTCAATTCTTTGCGCGACAAGTGACCAAACCTGCACAGGAACTACAGACCATCCCAATCACCTGGCCATTTGCGGTCTGGGGGCTTGACATGGTGGGACCTTTGAAGAAGGCTCAAGGTGGTTATACTCATCTCTTCGTGGCCATCGATAAATTCACCTAATGGATTGAGGCCAAGGCAGTTGCCACAATCACAGCCACAAAGGCCAAAGAATTCTTCCACAAAATCGTGGTTAGATTCGGCGTACCAAACCGAATTATCATGGATAATGGCACCCAATGCAGAGGTGGCATATTTCAAGACTGGTGCGGCGAACTCGGCATAAAAATTTGCTTCCCATCAGTAGCACACCCCCGAAGTAATGGGCAGGTCGAACGAGCCAACGGCATAGTGCTACAAGGCCTAAAGGCAAGGATTTTTTATCGTCTCAAACCATACGCCACTAGGTGGGCCAAAGAATTGCCTTCAGTGCTCTGGAGGCTGCGAACCACCCCCAGCAGAGCAACCGGGCAGTCACCTTTCTTCTTGGTGAATGGCTCAGAGGCGGTCTTCCCCACCGAGTTAGAATTCGGATCCCCGCGGGTTCGGAGCTATGAGGAGGTCGCTTCGGAAGAAAGCCGGCTAGAAGACCTCGACCAACTGGAAGAAGCCAGGGACATTGCAACATTTCAGTCGGCAAAGTACCTCCAGGGCTTACGTCGCTATCACGGTCGCAATGTAAGGAGCCGCGCATTCTCCAAAGGAGATCTGGTCCTTAGAAAGAATCAGAAATGCAAGCATAAGCTCTTCCCAAGCTGGGAGGGCCCTTACATCATCGATGAGGTGATACGTCCTGGGGCATATAAGATCAAGCGTGAAGACGGCACAATTGTCAACAACACCTGGAACATAGAACAGCTACGTCGTTTTTCACTTGAACTCTGTAATTCAATTGCTTCTTTATGAATGAATGTTCACTCTTAAAGTTGTTCTCATATAATCTTCTCAAAAATTATGCGTCTGAACGCTTCGGTCCTATGAATTTTAAGACTATGAGACATGCGTCATGAACCATGCCCCAGAGCCTGAGGGCTGAACTAGTCGAACATGATATTTAAGATGTCAAAACTACTCGGATGGCCTCATCGAGCATAGCAGCATATTTAAAGAAAAAATGCAAGGTCAAAGAAACACTTTCAAATATTTGTTTACAGGTCCAAATTTTCTGCGACAGGCAAAGAAGCATCCTTAACTTCCTCCTAGAGTTCGGCGGCCCGGTCTTCATCCACATTGCAGGCATAGCCATCTTTAATGGCTTCAAGATCCACTCGGGGATAAAGCGACTTGGTAATCACCAGAGCCTGGCTAGCGCCGTTGGTCGCCGTTTCCTTCAAGAGTCTCTTAAGCTCCTTGGGGGCTTCCTCCAGTTGGGAGATAACATGGTCTCTTAAGCTCCTTGGGGGCTTCCTCCTCTCGCCTCCGGGATGAAGCAACCTCAACAATAGCTTAGAGGCCTCGCGAAGCTTAGCACAAGACGTTTCAAGGGACTCGACTTTCTCGTTATAAGCGGCGTATTGCGCCCGCATCTTGAACTTGTAGTCTGCAAGCAAAACAGATTATTAAGAAATACCAAGAAGACAACGAAGGCAAGGGAGGGCCAAGCTAATGAGCGTACCTTCTAACTCCTTCTCCGATTTCAAGTTGGAGGCCTCCGAGGCCTTAAGATGCTCTTGGAGCTTTGCAATAGCAAAATCCCTAACTGACACGGAGATAAGGAAATCAAAAGACCAGACGATTAAACGAGAGCACGGGATGGTCCAGGAAATATCTACCTTGAAGGGAGCCAACAACATCTAGCTTCTCCTGCCACAGGATTTTCTTCTCTTCCCGCAAGGCCTGGACTTCTGACCGAAGATCTTGCAGCTCGGCTGCATGTCTAGCTTTGATCTGCCCCAAGTCAGCCAGATATTCCTGGCGCGTCCTGACCTCTGGGAGCATCTTTTGGAGGTATTCGGACTTTTTCGTAGAGCGTTCTCCCAATTTCTGTAACCATCACAGGGAAAGGTGACAACATGCTAACCAGCACAAGCAAGAAGGTGACAAGAGTAGTGAAAATATTACTCAGGACAGGCGAGCACAAGCGGTGGCGTGACTATAAAAGTCATTCCTTTCTTTCTCTTCCGCCGGGTCGTCGAGGGACTTCAAGCCGTCTTCCTCATCAACCCACGCGGTTTGCATTATGAGTTGGGGGCGAGCAAGAGTCGGCGGATCTCGGAAGATCTCTTCTACCTCGGGGGATGGACGGGAGACGGGCTCTCGAGCAGCGAGACCCAATGCCGAAGCACAGGGTGTCGATGAAGGCGGCTGTGGTTCGGAGGGCGCCCCTGTGTCTCTAGGCGAGGCAGATTGTGGGGCCTCCTCAACCAGGTCAGGTACGTCCTGGGACTCAGTTCCCTCACGAGCCCCAGATGGTGTCTCGACGGGAACATCATAAGAAGGATTCCTATAAGAAGAATGATCGGTGAATAAGCCGGCAAAGCGCATCGAATAAGAGTCAATGGGACATCCAACCTGTCGGATTTCTTTATCCTCATCGGGGGTTTCTTTCTAGTGGCAGAACCACTTCCAGAGGGACCAGTCGGGGCGCTATGATCTGGAGCCCAGGGCTCCTCCCGAATGCTCGAGTCACTCGGAGTTGGACTCGGCTGTACCACGGGCTTATGTGGAAGGGGAACTGAAGGCACTAGGGCTTGTGCTGGCGGTTCTTGGATTTTAGGACCACCAGTCGGGCGCCGAGGCTTCGGAGGGTCCTTGACAATCGTTTTCTTCCCCTTCTTGGTGGCTGGGTGTCCGGCTTGGGAGCTTGCAGGTCGCTTCCAGTGGGTGCTCTTATGTACAGGCATTTCTGGGAGAGGCGCGTCACTAAAGAACGTCAATCGATCCTGGAAAGGAGTATTAAAACTGTTAAAAGTCATTCAGAGATAAATGTGGAAGTCTATCAGCTAAACTTTCTTACCTCAGGAGGAGGATTTGATGCATTAAACGACTTTGGGCATCTGGCGGTGGACATCTCTATGCTTGGGATGAAAAAGTCGCCTACCCAAGCATATACCTGCTCCTTCGACGCTGTTTCAGGCAGTTCCCGGGTCGGATCGACCCTTCCTTCAAATTCATATCCCAGATGGACTCGCTCCTTTAGAGGTTGTATCTGGCGAGCGACAAAATGGAGGGCCAGACCAACTCCCGTGAGACCGTCTTCCTTCAATTTATCAATCAGCACCAAGAGATCCTGCACCTGATCCATATCGCCAGCATTGGGAACAGATGTCCAAGAAAGGGACACCTTAGGTCGGCGCCCGACAAAAGAAGGGAGAGCAGGATCAGGATTGGCACAATAGAACCATTCACAGTGCGACCTTTATTTGAAGATTTGAAGGGAATGGCAAAGTAGGTTTTCTTTAATCCTTCCCGCAATTGAAATCCAGCTCCCCCAATTACCTTGGGGTCGCTTTTTGAGGGATAAGGCTTTAAAAGGTAAAAGTGGCGAAAGGGATTGAAATGAGGGCGGATGCCCAAGAATGCCTCGCAGAGGTGAATGAAGATGGAGATTTGCAGGATAGAATTGGGATTCAAGTTCACTAATTCAATACCATAGAAAAAAAGAAGACCGCAAAGAAAAGCGTAGGCAGGAAGGTCCAGCCCGCGTTGGAAGAAAGATTCGAAAACCACAATTTCTTTAGAGCGAGGGGTAGGGATGGATTCACTTATGGCCGGTTGTGCGGAAATTAAAGTCAGGGCTGGAAGAACCCCGTCATCCGCCATGGACTTCAACCGCTCTTCCGTCGTTCTCGAGGTGGTCCAATCTTGGGGCAAAGGCAGCGAGGAGGTGTCTTTGGAAGAATGAGAAGACATTTTCGGAAGAAAGATCAACGACAACGCAAAAATGCGAGTGCAGCAACAGTTAACCCTAGCAGAGGAGAAGTCGGAGAGACGGTGAAGCAGATGGGGTAGGAGTGTGCGGTGGAAAAAATGAACCATCGATCAATGCACGGCTTAGTCTTAAAAGGAGGAAAAATCAGGTTTTCGCCGAGTCGGTGGGAAAAAGATTGCAGGACACCTAACCCTGCTCTATGCTTCATAATGATTCGCTATCTCGGCGTCCTGACTTACGAAGGCAGTCATGGTTTGACCAAGTCATATTTGGGACACGTTGCTCCCACGATGGGACGTTTAACCACTTATCGAACTAAGCGGGATGAGGGTATCATCCAGTTTGGATTAAAAATATCTTCTTGTGATATACCACACGTTGGGTCGCTAGTTGGTTACCGCATGGCGGAATCATATATCACGGGTTGAGCCTGATAAGGCACGGTTCCAATGGTATGCCCCAAGTTGGGTCGATAAGCTATGCGTCGTAATAAACGAGTACGGATACCATTCGGATAATCCTTGATATGTCCCAAGATGGACCAGAGCCATATCCTACACCAGTTGGATATAGGTATCACTCGGCCATGAGCCAAGAAAACCCTGATACGCTCCAAGTCGAGCCTAAGCTATATCCTACAGCCGTCGGATATGGGTATCACTCGGCCAAGAGCCACGTAAATATGATACGCTCCAAGTCGAGCCTAAGCTATATCCTACAGTCGTCGGATATGGGTATCACTCGGCCAAGAGCCCTGTAAATATGATACGCTCCAAGTCGAGCCTAAGCTATATCCTACAGCAGTCGGATATGAGTATCACTCGGCCAAGAGCCACGTGAATATGATATGTCCCAAGTCAGAACAGAGCTATATCCTATAGCAGTTGGATATAGGTATCACTCGGCCAAGAGTCGCGCAAATCTTAAATGCCCCAAGTTGGACCTAAGATATATCCTGCGACAGCCGGATATGGATATCACCCAACCAAAGAGCCATGCAAGCTTTGATATACCCTAAGTTGGGTTTAAGCTATGTCTAACAACAGTCATAGATATCACTCGGAAGGTATTTCTTTATTATATAAATTCCCCAGGCACTATGCCTGGGAAAAGACTCTTACATTTACAGGAATATTATACTTCTCCGTGGCGCACACGACCAAGCGCCTCCACGAGAGCTTCCCTAGCCCTATAAAGGGCGGGAACAATTTCGAGGAAGGCGTCAACGGCGGCGCGGTCGAGGGCAACGGCCTCTTCTTCAGCCCATTTGGCCATGGCGAGGTCGAATAGCGTCCACTCGTCGGCAAGTTCTGGATCCCGGCTGTCCATGAAATCCCTCAGGAAGAAGGTGGAGCATGGTGCAAGAAAATGGAGGACTAAGCGTGAGAGAATAAATTCTAAAAGCACTGGTTCGCCTTTTATAGCTGATACGGTGAGGTTGAAGTAAATGCGAAAGTGTAATGACTTCAAAAGCCTAGGAGACTTGGAGTTAAGATAGTTTCAGAAGCCAAAGAGGTTTTCAGAAAATGAATTGGCACAGGAAGTCAAAGCAACTTCGAAGACTGTCCGGTATTGATCCTTAAAGAGGAAGGATATTAGGGTTTCGCCTCGAGCGGGAAGAAATATCTAATCTTTATATGAGATATGGGTCAGATCCACGAAGCTACCTATAATAAACCTGTCAGATGGGAGATTATAATCAGTTGGAACAAAAAACCGGGGGTTATATTCGAGTCCTTCATAATCCCCTTGCTGCAAGGAGAAGCATTCAAATCAAAGAAGAAACCAGTCAGAGGTTTATGCTGGAAGCTGAGAACGTTGATCCAAAGTTGAGACCCAGATAAAGATATAGCAATCGGATCATGAATCACTCGGGGGCTACTGTGGAATATAAGAACCCATGTGTCTTTATAACCGGCCCAGAAGTGCTTGAGGGAGAGACATGGCCGAATGGAAGGCCTAGAGGATAAGCTCCGCACCAAGCCTTGCTGCCGTGCGCAAGGGGATATATCCTAGAGACAGTTGAACAAATATTTAGATATAAGAGATATGATTGTAATCCGAGTTGCTAGCAGGATAAGATAAAGATGTAAACTCTATCCTGTAACCGATTAGAATCCAATAACCGATCGAAATCCCTTAACCAATCGGGACTCTGTAAACCGCCCCACCCCCATTATATAAGGGAGAGGGCGGGCAACAACATGGGACGAGAAATCTTAGATCCAAGAGATCCAAATAATCCTAGCACACATGACTAGGGTATTACCTCCTCCGTCGAGGGCCTAAACCTGTCTAAACCTTTATCTTGTGTGACCTTCGAGTTTTAGATCTAGTGCCTGCCCCATAAATTCATTGCCGACCACAAAAGTCGACAGTATCAGATAGAGGTTCTTAGTTTACCTAGAGATTATGGAATAAGTTTCATGAAGTAATGACAACTCATTGAATTTTAGTACAACGTATCATCCGCAAACAGATGGTAAGACTGAATGAATTAATCAGATTTTGGAGGATATATTGAGTGCTTATGCTCTAGCTTATGCTACTACTTGGGATAAAAGTTGATGTACATAGAATTCAGTTATAATAATAGCTATCAGGCGAGTTTACAAATGTCACCGTTTGAAGTGCTATATGGTCATTCCTGTCGTACTCCATTGAACTATGAAGGACCGAGTTAGCGATCAGAGGGGGGTGAATGATGACAATTAAATTTTCCCCCACTTAATGGATCCAACCAAAACCTCACTTGAAACATTAAAACACAAAGGAGCAAAATAGGGAAAATCTTGGTCTCGAACTTGCTCGTGGGGTTTTGATGATCAAGATGATCTTGGATATTCTCCCTCTTGTCACAACAAGTAAGAACACAAGAAATAAAAACCTCAAACGTGATCTACAAAAATTTCTCAAAGATTAAGCAAAGAGATCAAGTTCTTGCAAAGGATTGCCTAGATGATGAGGATATGATCTGAAGAAGATTCATCCATCAATCATGCATCCTCGGCATAAGAAGCACAAGCAAGTAGAAGGAGCGGAGTCAAATTCAACTTGCGAGAATGTAAATTGCAAGAAATTAAATTGCAGAATTTAAAAAGCAAGTAGAATGAGGGCAGGCAAATCCAACATGCGAGAATGTAAATTGCAAGAAATTAAATTACGGACTTTAAAGTGTGGAATTTAAATGCTGAATTTAAGACATAATGTAAATACTAAAATTAAATTCAGAAAAGTAAGGAAGTAAAATTTTATTTCTTTGGAGGAAGGTTTACAAAAACTCATAACAAGGTGGGCAAAGCTCAAAGGAGCACACAAAACCTTCAAGAGGGGAGAGCTATCCCTCCTCCTCTATTTATACTACTCTTGAGTCATCCTCCACCCTTGGATGAGTTCAACTTGGTTCTCAAGTAATCTCAACAAGGGATGAGATTGAGTCATCCTCCACCATTGGATGAGTTCTATTTGGCTCTCAAGAAACCTCATCAAGGGCTGAGATTCACTCATGCTAACTTGACCGCTACTCTATCCTCTAAACTGCAATCCAACGGCTTTCCTTGATCCGCGCAGCCCCAAGTTAGCATCTCAGCCATTCCCTTGTCTTCTAGGCTCGCAGCGACTCCGTCTCTGGTCATCCTCTGGCAATCCCCAACTGTGTGGACCTCCAGCGCACCTCGTCTAGCCCGATCATCCTCCACCTCACCATGACCTAGCACCGTCGTCCTGCAACCATCAAAAACAAGAAAACCCATCACATAGCAATGTCTAAAATGATATAAGTAATACAGTCAAATATTCATCAACAACATGATTAGATCTTCACATGGTCTTTCAATCTCCCCCTTGATAAGTATATTGACAAATCACCCAAAAGGCATAAATTTGAGTTTCAAAAAGATGGAAGAAAGCAATTTGATTGCAAAACCAAACTTGGTCCAGAGTAAGAGGAAATAAGATCATGACCAAGTTGGCAAGGATGATTTTAGAGCAAGCCAATAAAAAGAACAAGTTTTCTACAAAAGCTCTAGAAATCCAATAAAAAACTCACAAGCTCAAATATGCTTATGGCCTTAGAATTAGCAAGTTTGTACCATGATCATAAGAACCAAGATGCATTCACATTTTTATCTTTTAATGATACCTTTTCTACAAATTCTCCTCATTTTGGCAATATAGACATCAAGATGTCATTTTCTCCCTTTTACATATGTAGAATGAAATGCATCCTAAAATAGCTTTGAAGATTATCCAAGTGACCATAGAGACAAAGTATGACACCAAACTACTCAAGGTCAGATTATGCTAAAATAAACATATCCAAGTACAAATATCAATTTTGCTAGCAAGCACAAATAAGACTGTCATTTTGCATGATTTAACAAGTGCAACACTTAGCATAGATTCCAAACTAGAACCAAAGCCATTTAATAGATCAAATAGAAAACCTAGAGTTCAATCTACTCAACACTTTGGGAAAGCAAATGTGCATACAGGGTCCTTCGTGCTCAATCATCTTTAATGCAAATTTTTGCTTTAAGATTTCAAAGCACATAGTGGGGTACAAATGTTTGATATTATTTGTATTCTTTACCCACTTATGTGTTTATTTATTTATTTTATATATTTGCATTTTTTAAGTGAAATTGACTCAAACCTTAGTCAATCATCTCAAGAAGAACTCTTAAGAGAATGGTCTTGGTCATACACGATACATTCCAAGTTCATTCCAAATGTAATGGGAAACAGTCTCATAAATGTAAAGTGTTGAGATCAATTTGCACAAAAAGAGTCAATTTTTTGTTTTCATCTTAGCACATAGATTTATGAGCATTTAAAGGACTTAAGTATAGATCAACCTAGCTTCACCCAAGTTGCTATAGGGACTCTAGTAGAAATCCAAAATTTCACAAATAATGGCATATGCACCTAGAGAGGAAACATAGCAAGTAAAAGCAACATGTTTCATCAAGTTCTCATTTTAATTTTCAATTTTTAACAAGTTTAGCAAGATTAAACAAAAATGAACTTGGGCATATCTAAGCTAGCAGTTTTCTTCATAAAAATAATAGGGTGCATAGCATGAAGAGTAGCACATTTGCATAATAGACAAAACTGATAAAAACAAAAAATAAAGTCTATATGCAATGCATGAAGTAGGTTCTCAAAATTTCCCTCAACAAGTGGATCAATTTTAGGCGTAAATATGGTTAAGTTGAGTTATTAGCATAATTAATCTTAAGGAATATCCAAATGAACTCAATCAAAATTAGAAATACAGAATAAAGAGAAGAATCCGAGAAACTGCAAATTGGGTGGCTATAGAGTATAGAAAAAATAGTAGAGAATACTATAGCTCAGACTTGCTCTCATCTTCCCTAATGACTGACATAGGGAAGCTCACTCTAGATCCTAAGCTAGGGAGTGCACACAGACCTTGTCTACCTAGAGGCTCCAACACCTGCTAGACTTATAAGACTATGAGGGAACTCAACCTAGAGAGAAGAAAGAATAGCTAATTATGCATCATAGCAACCTATAGCATAAGATGAGAGGATCATGCAAAGCATGCCAGAAGTCTAAGTGAAGTGAACTCAAAACTCTAAAAATAAGCCCAATATCACCTAGAAGATGCAAAAGAAAGAAAATACTAGAAGAAAAACATATATAGTACATAGAATACAAACCAGCTCTCCCTCAAGATATGTCGTAAGGGTACATAACTCCAAGCTCTCCTCTCAAGGCTATAAACCTAGAGCTATCCAAAGGCTTGGTAAAGATATCAGCAATCTGGTGGTCACTCTCTACAAACTGAAGTACTTTGTCTCCCTTCTCTACATGGTCTCTGAGGAAGTGATATCTAATGTTTATATGCTTGGTCCTAGAATGTTGCATTAGGTTCTTAACAACGCAAATAGCAGAAGAGTTGTCACAAAAAAGTGGAAAGCTATCTATGTCTAACCCAAAGTCCTGGAAGGTCGATATCATCCACAACACCTGACTACAGCAACTAGCAGCTCCAACGTACTTGGCCTCAACGGTGGACTGTGTAACTCAGGACTGCTTCCTAGCAGACCAAAAAATAAGAGAAGTGCCAATGAATTGGCAAGTGCCAGAAGTGCTCTTACTAGATATCCTACAGTCAATAAAGTCTGCATTGGAAAAGGATCAAAGGGATAGACAAAAGGAAAAAAGAGTACCAAATACCTTAGTCAATGGTAGCTCGAAGTTATCTGAAGATGCACTTCACCGCTTAGTGGTAAGAGACGCGAGGTGAAGCCTAAAATCAAGCGCACAGACACACAACAAAATGTATATCTAGCCTCGAAGCAGTGAGGTACAAGAGGGAACCAATCATGCTCCTAAATACCTTCTAGTCAACTGGCTCACCATCCTCATCAGGCTCGAGGACAGCATTGGTGGCCATAGGAGTCATCACTGGCTTCACATCAGACATGTCAAAGCGTCTCAAAAGGTCTCAAGTGTATTTGCCTTGATGCAAGAAAATACCCTCCCGAGTCTGCTTGATCTGGAAGCCGAGAAAGTAGCTCAACTCACCCATAATGCTCATCTCAAAATGGTGCTAATCACATCTGAAAACTGAGACACAAGAGAGTGGGAAGAACCACCATAGATAATATCGTCCACATAAATCTGAATGAGAAAGAAATGAGAATCCTGGTGTCTTATGAATAGAGCTTGTCTGCTATACCCATCTTAAAACCATGATTAAGAAGATAAGACTTAAGCCTCTCATACCAAGCTTTAGAGGGCCTGCTTATGTCCATACAAAGCTTTAGAAAGCTTGAAGACATGGTTTGGGTACTTGTGATTCTCGAATCCTAGAGGCTGTCTGACATACACCTCTTCTTCAATATATCTATTGAGGAATGCACTAGTCCAGGATAACGCTAGTGCACACAGGCTCAACATAGATGCTATCACAGTCATACACAACGGAATATAGCATAACTTCAATAATTAATAATAACTGTTGTCTTACATGATTATCGCCAAACAGGGCTTAACTAAGAAATAGCAATTAAGCAGCAGCGAAAATAAAGTAAATGTAGCAGCTCCTGTAACACCCTAATTTTTGCTCTAACTTAAATTTTGGATTATTTTTATTTTTGTGATTTTTTTTGGGAATTTATTTAAATTTAATTGGATTTATTCAAATAGGGCTTTTCTTGAAAACAATTGAATAATGGAAAAGTTTTTGCAAAGTTTTATTGCAAATATTTTAATTGAGTTCCAAATATCTCAAAGTAATTTCTGGAATTTTTCTAGAATTTTTCTGCTATTTTAAAAGCTCCAAATGATTTAATTGAATTTCTAGAATTATTTTAAATGTGAAATGATTTTAAAATCAGTTGAACAGTAATGGGCCGAGCCCATTACTGTGCGTGTCGCCGGCCCAACCGCGCCGAAACCCTAGCGTCGCCCGGTCCGATCCGTTCGATCCTGATCGGATGCCTGTGAGTGAGCCACGTCGTCCGCGTGCGTGCGCCTTCGGATCATCGCCGCACGAACGGCTGGGAGAGGGCCACGTCGGTCGTCTTTGCGAGATCACCGGAGCTAATGTCGCCGACCGTTTCCGCTCGTTTCGCCGCCTGTAGCGCACACGTCGAGGCCCCTTAAAGTGCACCGAGTAGCGCGTCTGACAGAGCTCCTTTCGCTGCGTCTTTTGACTCCTCGCACGCGCGTCGAGACGCTCTAGAGACCACGGGAGAGCTCGCCGTAGTTGTTCCTCTGCGCCGCCACTGTTCTCCGCCGTTTGCTTCGCCTTCGGTCCATTTCCGCCGTCGCCGAGGTCACCAGTGCTCTGCCCGAGTCAAGCCTCGTCGAATGCGCTAGATCTTCTCGCCGGGGAACCACCGAGACGCCGTCGACTACGTCGTCTTCCTCATCTCCGTCAAGCTTGCATCGCCGCGACGCCATCGCGGACTCGAGCATCGTTGGTATCGGATCCGCAAGGAGGGGTAAGGATCGTGCCACGTCGCCCTTCTCTCGGTTACATTTAGTTTGTATCCGTCTTTGTTAGATCTGTTATGGACGGTGCGGTTTAACCTAAGGTTTACACGTTAGTTGATCTTGATCGTTAGATCTAGAGCGAACGGCTTGGATTAGATCTAGTTTCGCGATATGTTTTGTCTTAGCCGTTGGATCGTTAGTGAACGTGTAGCGGGCTGAATAGTAAACAGCTCGGGTACCGTGGGCCGTTGGATTTAGATCGAGCGGCGGTGTGTGAGTAGATCGGTGGCGCGCGGATCCGTGCTGTTCAAATTTGAGCGTCTGGCGGAGATGACGCCGCACCCCATCGAATCACGTGCGGACGCGTGTGGCGTTGGTGAGGTGAGACCAGATCGACCGTTGAGTTGGGCGCACCGTTTGATGCGTGACGCGTGGGGCGTGGAGTCGCGGCGTCGCCGAACAGCGGGGTGAGATCCGACCGCTTGGATGGCGGGCGATGCGGATCTTGCCGCGTGTCGCGTCGGGATTGGCTGCGCATCGTCGCTAACGCCACGGCCTGCGTCACCCGGTGCATGAGCGATCTTGCCGATCCACGGTGGACGAGCCAACCGTGGACCCGACCCATGAATCGAAACAACGTGGCGGCACTAGAGGCTGCCACGTGTCGTGCTGACGTCATCGCTGACGTCATAAATATGTTTTATATAAAAATATTTTGACCAAAATTCTTTTATGTGCTGACGTCATCATGATGCAATGCTGACGTCATAAATGCGAATTTTCAGTATAAAAATAATTGGGAAAAATCGGATTACTTAATTTCTGTATTTTCAGATTTTATTCAAACTTCAAATGACTATAACTTTTGCATTTTAACTCGGATTTGGGTGATTCAAATTTCTAAAAATTCATAAAATTATGATCTATTTAATGATGAATTTTTTTGAATTTTTGAGGCCATTTAGTCCTCTATATTAGATTTTTATTTTATATTTTGTTTGTCGCGTGACGCAAAATTTGCTTAGGAAAGTTTCGAGGAAGAATTCGTCACTCAAGATCAAGCTTCGGAACACGACCAGCAACTCTTTGAAGGCAAGTGATGCTTTGATCATTTTGATCCCAGGTTTTTAAAATGTAGTTTATGCTTTGAAACTATGCATGCTTATTTATTTAAAATGAATTTAAATTGATTTGGGGTAATGTAGTTAATCAACCCATTTTGTTATGCCACCTTGAATTATTAATTGTATGCCCTAAATCTTTGTCACCCTAAGTTTGATTATATAGGTTGGATGTTAATATTGTGCCAACACGGGAGGCTAGACCATGAGTAGATGCTTAGCCTTGCAACGAGTCATGAATGATCTTTCAGAAAAATGCTACAAAATTGACTAATGGAATATTGAATGTATTTTGGAAGTGGTGTGATGATGCCACATGATGATATGGAAGTATGGTGACCTGTGTGGTTCCATACTGATGTTGAGTTATTGCTGGCATGTGTTGCACAATAATCAACTGGGTGGGAAATGATTTAGACTGGGGCAAGTGGCAAGAGGCTGTGTGGCATTGGGTTGATGAGTGTTGTGAGTCTGTGTGCCACAATGGGCTGTGTGCCACTGTTGAGTGTTGGAAGTCTTGCCTTGGTCAGTTAAGGACTTCACCTTGCAAGCCTTTGATCTGAGTCACCCGTACAACCACATGTCTGATATGGGACAGACCTAGTTGACTAGGGTTCTGATATCTTTCCTCTGATACCTCGGGGTGACAGTACACAGGGGTGTATTTGTATGGGGCGTGCACTGTGCTACGGCTTGGTGCCCATCCAACGGTGATTGGTCGGTCCTATACTTCGGCTCTGTGTGAGGGAAGTGATAGTGAAGGCAATACGGAGAGGTTCTTTAGTTAAGGTAGAGGTTCCTGAAAAGCTTTGTTGCGGACAATCACTGTGTGGTGGCGGCCGTATCTTGTGGGTAAAGTGTACAACCTCTGCAGAGTGTCAAAACTATTCGAATAGCCGCTTTCATGTATTGAGCATTGCTCGGGATTACAAATCAAGGGTAGATTTTCATAAACAAAATGTGGGAAGGGTGGCTGTGTGCCAAGTGTTAAAATGAACTATTAAGGTGTGTGTGCCGAGAATCTTGAGGAAAAACCATTTGAAGAAATTAGTATTACTTATAACTGTTCCAATGCTTTAATCTAATTAAGATATTGGTTTAAAATTGCTGTTTGATGCAAAAGAACCATTTATGCCAACCCTTTGGAATAAGCTTTGCATGTAGTAATAGCACTGCATTCTGTGCATTACTTGTTGAGTTCCTTGTGTACTCACCCCACCTTGCTTATCAACCCCAACATCAGTGGATGAGACTACACCAGCTTGGGAGGAGGAGTACATCGAGGATTCGATCAACTAGGGGGCAAGCCCGATCGGTTGCTGTGGCAAGATGAAGGCTTCCTCGACATTTGTTTATGTTCATTGCTATTTCTTTTCTCTGAATAATGTAAGCCCCGTGTGGCTGTCTTATCTGTAAGGGGACCATAAGGTCGTACAACTCGGTTTATATACATGTTTGCACTAATTATTCTTATATCTTCGTGAATGTCTGTGATGTGCAACCCTGTATGACTGTGTGTGCTAGCGTGATCCTGGACTGGCACAGAATACACAGAGGGTCCGGATCTGCAGGTTCGGGGCCCGACAGCTCCCCAGTTCACCGCAGGCAACTGACGAGGCTCGGACCATAAGAATTCGCATCCATATAATCCTCCTCCACGAGAGGCGTAGCTTCTTCCTCTTCTGAAGTTGTTGTTGTTGGGGTGAGTACATAAAGCACTCAACAAGTTGTGCACAGTAATGCAATTCTAATATTCTACATGCTTGGCTTATTCCAAGGAAGGCTAACATGGCTATTTTGCAATAAAGCGGCATTTAACACGAATCTGATAAATAGATTGAAAAACAAGAAAACAAATAGCAGATAATTAATAGATTTGATGTTACAAGTAAATCGATTTCCACTCCTAAGTCAAGTTCCATTTACTCCGTGGCAATCCTGCCATCCCATCCAGTTTTCATTTGAATAAAGTCTAACCCTTAACTGTAATTCCTGAGGATTGCCCAATACCGTGAGCATGGCTATTCGAATACATTGTACACCCTGCAGAGGTTATACACTTTACCCACACGATACAACCAAACACCACCAAGGCGAGTGATCATAGCAAAGCCTTTACAATGTTACACCTAGACCCAGTACTGCTCGCTAAGGTTTCAATACTAAAGGGTTAAACCACCACAACAAGGTTCCCCTCTTGCGCCATGTGAGTTTAATCGTAAACCTGGGACTCACTATTCACCACGATAGTACCGAAATCTAGGCTTCACAAATTATTCAGCTAGGCTGTCCCATTCCAGACATGTGGTTGCAAGAAAGATTCAGGTCAATGGCTTGCAAGGTTAAGTCCTTAAAGTGATTAAGGCAAGACTTCCACATACCCCTGCAAATCCTGGCCCACCTGGGCACACTGCCCCTTGCCACTTGCCCCAATCTAAATCATTACCACCCCAGTTGATTACCAAGCACCACGTGCCACCAACATTTCAATCTAGTTGTGTGACCTCCTCGCCACGACAACTTGATATCACTGTGTGACAACACATGACACACCAATTCTTAAACATTGTTCCATATTCCATTAGTCAAGATTAAGTATCAACATTTGGACACATGTGATGACGTAGCATGGCTAAGCAATCTATGACAGTCTAACTAGCCCATGTTGATTATCAATATTAACCAACTATTAATTAACCATCTTAGGGTGATAATTAGATCATGGCATACAATCGACAAGGTATGATTTAATTCAAATAGGCATATTATCTAATTCCCAGATTAATTGAAATCATTTATACACATAAAGTATCATGCATAAAGTTTAAGAGACAAAATAACAATTTTGTGAAATCAGGTGCAACATGGTTAAAGCACAACTTGCCTTGGAGTAGGTGCTGGTCCTGCTCTAAGCTTGGGTCTTGAAGCGACGAATCTTCCTTCGGATCACCGAGCAGTTCAACGTCTATGCGAAATGATGCCAAAATAGCAAATAAATACCAAAATAGAGAGCAAAAAACTCCAAAAAATAAAATAAAATTTGCCAATAAATATATCTTGATTTTACAAATTTTTAGAAATTTGAATCACTTAAATCCGAGTTAAAATGAGAAAGATATAGCCTTTTGAAGTTTTAATAAATATTGAAAATACAGAAAATAGAATTTTCGATTTTTCCGCATTATTTTTCTATTGGAAAAGATCTTTATTGCGTCCTGCTGACGTCAGCCCTGACTCGAGCCAATCAGGCGCTGACATGTCACCTCGGCGCACAGACCCGGTCCACGGAACCGCCTCTGGTCCACCGTGGACGCAACCCAGGGCGCCTCGCGTCACGCGCTCGACACGCGGCACGCCCAGGTTGGCTGCGACGCTGCCCGTGCCGATGCTCGACACACGGCGCGCATCCACGAGGGGATCCGACGGCTACCGATCTACACCTACGCGGCTCAATCCTAACCGATCAGTCCGATCCAATGGCCAACGCTTACCCGAGCCGTTTACTGCTTTTACCGAGACGTGGCACAATCACAGCGGTCCGACGAAGAAGCTTCCCGACAAGATGGCAGCACGGCGACGGACTTGCACCGGAGTGGAGGAAGACGACCACCCGAACGGCGTTTTGGCGCGACTCCGGCGAGATGAAGTGGCGGCCTCGACACGTCTCGGAACGACGACTCCGGATCTGGAACAGATTCAATGAGAGGCGGCTTGATGGCGACGAAATAGGGGGAAAACGATCGACGGCGCGATCTGGATCTCCGACGAGCACTAACGCACGAGCGATGGCAGCGCACGCGAAAACTTACCGACGAAACGATGCGGAGCGAGCTGGCGAACCTCGAAGTGTGGGCTACGGCTTTTATAGCCTCAGCAGGAGCGCTAAAAAGGCAACCCTAGCTCTCCGCGGCAGAAACAGCGTGCGGCGGCGAGTTTGGAAACCCGAATCGGAGACGAAGACACCCAGCCGTCCGATTCGCGATTAACGGCCACGATTAGATCTCGGGCGATCCGATCCAATCCGCACTTTCCAAAATCAACGGATGCGATCAGCTCTTTCCAAAACAACGCGAAGGAAACTCGGACGCACGATCCCGATCCAACGGCTCATAGCGCTAGGGTTTCACGATGAAGAAGGCCGCCCGATGGAAATCCAACGGCCGAGCACGAAGGCGGCGGCGAAGCGGGCCGAACGGGCCGCACGCGCTGGGCTCACGCGCGCACAATGCTGGGCTCGGCCCAGTACTATTCACAGAATTTCTAACGCTTTACGATTTAAAAATAATTATAGAAATTAGTTTAATCTGTTTTAAGCAATTAAAATATCAGGAAAAATCCCAGATAATTCTCATAAATACTTTGAGACATTTTGAACTTAAATAAAATATTTTTGGCAAAACTTTATTTTGACTTTGGCTTTAAATAAATACTTTTCACAAATAAGCCAATATAAATTGTTTTTGGAAATTCTAAATAAATCCAAAAAATTAGAAAAAGCACAAATAGCCATAAATAATTTTATTTCCAAATTTTGGGGTGTTACACTTGTTCTACCCACTTAGTCCCAATGATATTATGACTAGATGGGAGCTCGACAAGCTGCCATACCTTATTCCTCTCAAACTTCTCAAGTTCCTCATGCACAACATTAATCCAAGACTCATTGGATAATGCATGAGAAACATCCTTCGACTCAAAAGAGACAACAAAGGCTGAGTGGAGACAAAAGTTGGACAAGCCTGATTTTGAGCGTGTGACTCACTTAAACAGATCGTCAATGATCTGATCAGGTGGATGACGTCTCTGAATAAGGAGGGGAGGTCCAGAAGCAGAAGTGGCCTCTACCTCATAAACAAAAAAGGCAGGATCAGAGCCACTTGCTGCAGGGGTGTCTGAAGGTAAGGGCTGGTCTCCCTAAGGTGCAGAGATAGAAACAGGAGGCACATCAGGTGTAGAGGGAACTGGATTAGGTGGATCACCATCATCTTCATCATCCTCATCCTCATCCTCTACAAAGATGGTCTCGGGGAGGGAAGAAGAGCCTGACATGTCGGGTCAAGCAGCTGGACTAGCCTCATCAAATGTCACATCACTGGTCTCTATGATCTTATTCGCCTCACAACTCCAAACCCTATAGCTACAAGAAGAAGTCAAATAACCTTGAAAAATACCATTAGAAGAACAAGACACGAACTTATCTAGGTTCCTAGACTTCAAAATGAAACACTTACAACCAAACACACGAAAATGAGAAACACTGGGCTTTTGCCCATACCTCAACTCATAAGAAGTGCAATGCAAATGTGCTCTCAGGAATACTCAATTAGCCACCAAAGATAATATCATCCACGTAAATCATGATAGAAGAACTATGCTGATAATCGTCAAAGAGAATTGAGTTTTGAACCTAAAGATTTTTGTATCTCAGAGTTATCCCTCTTAAAGGAGTCAGAAGGTTTCATGCTAAAGGAAAGCTTGTCCCAAGATTTATTGGTCTATTCAAAATCTTGCAGCATAGAGAAGTTGCTTATTAGTTAGAATTGTCTCAATTGTTGGCAGGTGAGCATGATGTGTCTCATGTCTCTTAGCTTAAGAAATGTCTTTGAGTACCAACAGAGTAGACACCATTGGAGTCAATTGAGTTGCAAGACGATTTGACTTATAAGGAGCAACCGATTAAGATTTTGGATATTTTTTATCATAAGACCAGGTGCAAGTTAGTTCATTTCTGCAAAGTGTAATAGAGTAATTATTCTAAGAGTGAAGCAATGTGGGAGTAAGAGAAAGATATAAATTCATAATTTCCTAACCTGTTTCTTTATTATGCCCTGAATCTTGGGGTCGAGATTCATCTAAGGGTAAGTTTTTAACATCCCAAAATTTGATTTCAAGTTATTTGTGTGCATTTTATCATTTTTGGGATTTTTTGGATTTCATTTGAAATTTAAATATTATTTTGGATTTCCCTTCTTTGCAAAAAGTATTTAATATGGTTATTTCTTAACTGAACATTTGTGAAAACTATTTTATTTGGCTTCTACATGTTTCAAAATATTTTATAGAATTTTTTGGAATTTTTGGAATTTATTTGTTATTTATTTGAAGCCATTTTAATTTCTATATTTAATTTTTAAAAAAAGGATATAAAAATCAGGATTTTGTCTATTGGGCCAAAGCCTTGCCATAGCTCGGTCTGGCCTAGATAGTTGTCAGCCTCATCTATTTGTGCCCTCTACCTAACAGGTGGGACCCACCTATCAACTTGGTCGTCTCCATTTTCGAGCTGACTCATCTCTGTATCTTGCGTGTCACGGATGCCAAAGGCAATAAAAGGTGCACATCATGACTGAAAGAAGACCCAAACTTGAACCCTGGATGGTTAGCCAAGTCTCGCCACTGTTTTCGTAGATTTTGAGGATTTTCGCAAAGTGCCATTGCGGTGGAATGATGTCAATTCACCATCACCGGTAAGCTTTAACTCTTGAGATTGGTTTCGTTGAGTTTCTCTCATCGTGTCCTAGTAGGTGCTCTCCTTGGTATGGCCCGAGCTTCACCAGAGAGTCATACTGCCATAAAGCCCTAGCCATCATCACTTTCTTCGTCGTCGTCGATATTTTCGATCCACAAAGTCCACGACAAGCGCGTTATCAGCATCACCAGGCCAACGGCAATTTGCTGAGACCTAGAGGTCACCAAAGTGCACCGTCGATGACCTTTGGTCCCTGAGCATGGCCGGTCGACATAGCCTAGCTCGCATCTCGATACGTGTCGGGATGACGTCATGGTGACATCATTAGGGTCTGACATGTGGGGCCCACATGTCAGACTCTGGAGGCATTTTTCTTTTCAAAAATAAATGGGCTAAAATCTAAAATACTCAATGATGTCAGCATGAAATCATGATCTGATATTTCTATAGAAAAATAATTCAAAAATTCAAATCCTTTTTCTCTCTTTTTCTTTATTTTTAATCTTTCAAGAGTCTATTGTCCTCCATACAAGCTCTACATGAGGCAATTTAAATTTTTAATTTTTTCAAAATTCAAGATCTTTATTTTGATTAATTTTATTTCATTTTTGGATTTTTTTCTTGTCTCTATTTTGTATTTATTTTGGTATTTACCTTTTGTTTCGCTTAAATGTTGATGTGACGAGAGCATTCAAGGGTTTAGAGTTGACTCAAGCTCAAGGTTCATATCAAGATCAAGAATTATTCCAAAAAAAAGTTGTGTTTTGTTCATGTTGAACCCAGTTTTACAAATGCTATGTTGTTTTAATCTATTCATGTTATTTTTTGCTTATTCATGTTTTCAACTAATTTGGGAATTAGTTATTCAACCTAATTAAATTATACCTACCTTTTCACCCTAGGATGGATAATTATTAGTTGGTTGCTAATAGATGCCTACATGGGTTGGTTAGATTGTATGTAGTTTGCTTAGCTATGCCACGTATAACTTGTATCTTTTGGAACTGCAAATTCAAATTGACTAATGGAATATAGAACATGTTTATGAAAAAGGTGTGTCATGTGTTGTCACACAATGATGTTGAGTTGTTAATGACATCTGTTGCCCAATAATTAACTAGGATGGTAAATAATTTAGATTGGGGCAAGTGGTAAGAGGCTGTGTGTCAGGGTGGGTCTGTGTGATATTTGGGTTGATGTTAATTAGAAGTCTTGCCTTGGTCAATTAAGGACTTAACCTTGCAAGCCGTTGAACTGGGATAATCATACAACCAAAGGTCTGTTATGGGCCAGACCTAACTCAGTAAATTACTATATCTTGATATATGATATGTTAGGAGGATAACAAAACTGTGTATGCGGTTGAGGAAGGTGTGTGGTGTAGTGGCTCCACATCTTGAATAGTAATTGTTCACAGTACAATCATGGGTCCATCTTATTCTTCTACTCTGTGTGAGGGAAAGATAGTGAGACCAGGCTTATCGGGAGAATTTATGTTTAGAAATAGTTTCCAAAATGTTTTGTTATGTTCTTCGTAGTCGCACGTTGATTGGTATGTGTTTTGGCCAACATTATAAGATTGATCATATCTTATGGGTAAAGTGTATAACCTCTGTAGAGTGTCAATCTATTCAGATAGTCATGTACTCGGTTATGGATAATGCTCAGGAATTTTTGTTAAGGGATAGATTTTATATTTTAGGAAGGAAAGTTGTGTGCCAATGGAAGTAATGGAATTTGGTTTGGACTGTGTGCCAGTTTACTTGGAGAAATACCTAAAAGCTTTACCATTATTGTTGTTATTTGTTCTTCGGTCATTTTAATCTATTTATTGTTTTCAATTGAAAATGCTGCTTTATTGAAATATAACCATGATAGCCATTCAATTGGAATAACCCTTGCATATAGTTATAATAGACTTGCATTATGTGCACAGCTTATTGAGTACATTATATACTCACAATTGCCACAATAAAATCATCAGTTGAAGAGGAATCTACACCTACTTTGGAAGAGGAGTTCTAGGAGGAGTCGACTTAGTAGGGGGCGAACCTTATCAGTTGCTTATGGCATATTGATGGGTTATCTACGAAGTTTCTGATATGCTGTTGTTCTATTTCTTAGAGTATGTGCCCAATGTGGCATAATAATGTAAAGTCGACTATAAGGTCAATCAACTGTCTTTTATTCAATAAATAGTCTTTTATTATATTTTCACTATATATGATTATGATATTTCATCTATGTTGCCACTGTGTGCACTAGTGTGATCGTGAATTAGTGTAGTATACATAGAGGGTCTGGATTTGTATATTCTGGTCCTCACACTCTAGTGGTCCCTTTATATTGTCCTCAGTGTACGTATAGAACTGATACACATCAGAGTCAATAGCATGCGTGACACGGAAATAGAGACCTTCTCGGAGATGATGAATAGTTCTTTCACGATTGGGCCCTACTTGTCAGTGACACAGTTCTCATGGGCTAGAGGGTTGGGCTATGCACGAAGCTAGGCTACGAACTGGGCTGGGTTTCATCCCAATTATATTTCCAGTATTTAATTTAGTTTTTTTAGAAAATAAAGAAAATGAAAATGAGCCCTAAATAAATAGCAAATGCAATCAAATAATTTCTAGAAAAATCTGGAAAATACAATTAAGCACATAGAACTTGAATAAAATAATTTTGACAATTGTTCACTTGAGTATTAATCATATTAAATCATTTTTGTCATAGAAAAAATCTCATATTAAGCTTTAATTACCAAATATAATGGTGATAATTTTAGAGGGCTAAACTATATAAAAACATTTTAGAGAGGAAACAATTGGGATGTTACAATGTTACAAACTTCCCACTTAACAAAATCTCGACCTCAAGATTCAGACTGACTATAGACTAGGTTGGAGAAAACTCAGCCTTCTAGACTTCTTCGCACTCCTAGGTAGCTCCACTGGACAATCTTGAGCTGTAATAGACACGCTACTAATTTTTGAGATGGACAGGTTGCTCCTGCAAACAAGATCTGATAATGACATTGCAGTCTTTAATGAAGTATGCTTGGTTGATTCATGAAGACAACTCCTAAGCTGAGAAATAAAGAAAACATCCCAACACTCTTGCCATAGACTACTACCACTCAAGCTGGTAAGTGACTCCTCTGTGGTTCAGAGCCATGGATGGTCCAATACATAGCTTTCTCTGAGCTTAGAACCACTTGATATCTTTATTTGGGCGTAGAGCACAAATTGTGACGAATTATCTGTGCAGCCCTTTTGAGTGGACTTGGTTACTTTTGATCCTTTGGAAATCCAATAAAGTGGGTCTTCCGCATCTTGATTACAGTAAAGTCCCACAATTGGTACTATCTATTCTACTTTTGGGCGGGTGGTGTCTTACTCATTCGACCATGTAGGCTCGAAATGTGACATCTGTATCTAACCAAGCAACTGCAACCATAGCAAATCTATGCATAGGTTGAACACTTGTCTCCTCTATTGCACTGCCCGAAGCCATTAACATGCCTTCTAGGATCTGTTTTACTTTGCTAGTCTACCCATTAGTCTGACGGTGAAGTGCAACAATAGGGTTTAGACGATATTCATTGCTTCGTACAAGTTCTGGCAAGAGTGAGGAGTGAAATGATTTCTTCGATCTTACAAGATATTATCAGCCATATTCTGTAAACTAGCATTCTTGAACACAATCATGACTACCAAATAATCTCTGAGGTAGCTAAGACTGATTGGAACCAATCTGGCAACCTTTGTCAACTAATCTGTGAATAGCCATATGGAATCACATCCCGATTGGGTTATGTTTAAACTAGCGACTGAATTCACTTTGACTTGTTCTCATTTTCACTCGAGATTTTTTAATGGCTGGAATAATCCGATTGACCTTTGCCATCCTACTATGATCTTCTGATACACAACACACATGGTAACACCATTTGTGATTCCTTGATTTATACTAGGCAACCAAAATTCATCTTTGAAACTCTAGAATATACTGGTACTTCAGGAATGAATGATGTATTTTTCTCTTGAACTTTCTCGAGTACTCCCTGATTAGGTATGCATATCCTTTCCTGGATTTGGGGAATATCTTGTTATTAGTGTATCTTGGATTGGAAGCTGGCTGACAAAAAGATACCTCAAGACATTGTTATCTATGTAGATATCATGGCAATTACCCTAGAGTAACAGTTCTTATCCTTCAAACACACACTACACCCAACTGATAAAGTCTGATTTGCTGATTGTTTTGAACAACTGTAGCTTCTTCATACTAATCTGACAAAGTGATCCTAAGGTTGCGGATGGTTAGGCTAATAGAAACATCTCACATCCTAGTGCTTTGTTTCTCTTTACAACAACTTTGGCATTTGACTTTCTGATTTGCTTCCAACGTAACCTTCTTGACTAGCAATCCTCTAGTCTGCCCTTTTTTCACTATTACAAACTAAATGGTAACATCTGTCATGGCTTGCTCACAATGGAAATTTAATCAAGGTTCCAAAACAAGGATGAACCGGATATCCCAATTTGGTAACATGTTATGTAGGTTGTCTTCAATGACATTTTGCATAGGTTCATAAATGTGAGCTTTATCCCAAAGCTATAGCCTTCAAGCTGACTTTCGTAGCATCTCTACTATGACAAAATTGTGGCTTATATCACATTGCATTGTATTGCTCAGAGTTATTGCTCTATGTCCAGTATTACGCATCATTCGTTATTAGGCAAGCTATCTGAATAGGGTGAATACTTAGAGAAACATTTGTCATTCGTTTGTCATTAATGCATTTGTTTTGAAACTTTGCATACCAGAATGTTGACCTTTTTTTCCTCTCTTTAAACAAGGGAATGTTACAAGGATTTCTCAACTAATCATTTTCCTTTATAAACAGAGATATGAAAACACATGAGGTAGAATCTCTATTCTAGACTTTCTCGGTAGCATCATTGTTCAAATGCATCCTCTTCAACTGATTCTTTGAGCAAGATGCTCCTAAAAGTTTATAACTCACTCTTGGTCTTATATATGAACTTGATTGATGTAACTTCTAGGGTAGTTATGACTACAGGGAATGCTCGACATTTCTGGGGGCATTGATTGACATAATGGCCTTCCCACGATAGTTGTAGCATACCCTGTCCATCTTTGTGCCTCGTTGGCTATGATTACATGTGCAATGTTGACCTCCCTGGGAGTCGATGCTCATCATCTCATAGATCATCTTCTAGTTTAGTGACCATGTTCACCACAAAGGAGCAAGTTGTCGGTGATATTGGCTTACTGCTTTCCTGAGGTAGACTATCAGGGTTGGTGTGTTGCTCTTTAACTCTTCAAGTGACATAGCAAGTGTACATGACAATCTGCCTCCTTTTGCTAATGCTTGAAAAACGGTAGCTCGAAAATTCTAATACTGACGTTGGGTCATGGTGGTGGTCATTATATCGAACCCAAGGGACATTGGGCTAGGACAACGATCCTAGCCTCCCTAAAGGTATCATGTGACATTGCTCATAGGGCATTCTTCAAGGACATGGTACCCTTCATAGTTGGAATAGTTGATTGCATACTCATCAATGGTATGTCCTACATCTCCATAGTAGGTACGTGCACGATCTTCTAACTTAGTTGGTTGACAACAATTTAGAGAACAACTTCTAGATCTCATATAGGGTGTAGAGGTAACATATTTCTCTGGATTCACTGTGATCACACTATCTTTTGATGGAGCAAAGAGCAGACGAAAAGTAGTAGTAAAATCAAACCAGGTGATGGCCTACTCATCCTTAGATATGGTACAAGAACTTTCCCACCAAGCTAATGCATGTCATTTCAATTGATGAGTGGTATAGAAAACTTTCTCTTTATCATCATATTGCACAAAATCTAGCTTCTCCGCATCATGAAGCTATGTTTATGCATCCTTGAGAGTGGTTGATCTGGCAAATGTGGGCAGTTTGGTCCTCATGAACATAGAAATTTGAACTAGAGATATTTGTCAAATCCAATAGTAACACCCCCAAATTCTATATATATATATATATATATATATATATATATTGTATTATTTTAGGAAAAGCTAGTACACATAGTAAACAAAGTTCATACCACAACATATCATACAAAATTTAATTTATTTAATTATCAGAGTTTATAGTACAAATGGCTCACAACCCAATTGAAAATATAGCAGCGAAAATCAAAAAGAAGTAGTAGGGCCCAACAAATCTACCACAGCCAATCAACTGGGGCAGCGGCCTAGTCATCAAGATCTTCACCACTGAAGAAGTTCTCCAAATCTAAAAACAATAGATAAGGCAAGGTGAGCATGTAAAGTACTCGCAAGTCACACATGAAATGTGGTATTAATGTAGGATCACGAAGGAAGGCATAATAGGATTAGTTTGAGCATAAAGCAACACTTTTAAATACATAAGCAATTTTGAAGGCACAACTGATGCTGCAAAATTGATTTTTAATCTATTTTCAACACTAGATCTATCCCGAAGCTCATCCCAATTTTTTCAAACGGTACCCCTTCCATCTGAAGAGGAATGCGGTATGCTACACTAGCACAAAAAAAACTACCGCATAACCAGAAAGCTACTCGCAAGAAGGGGATCATAGATTAGATTACCACTAGACGCGCAGTTGCGGAATCCTTCGCGCGTCGATGTAGTGAATCATCCTCACCGCAGTCGTTGAGTCGATGGAGTGGATCGTCCTAGTCTCGCGTGGATCGTCCTCCCACACCGCAGTCGCAGCAGCGTCACCGCAGTAGTCCACACATCCAGGGGTGGAACACCGTGCGTCGGTGTGCAAGCACCTGGTCGCTTGGCAGGGGCAGCGAGAGGAGGAGGCTAGGGTTTCGGGTGAAACACTTCTAAACCATAGGAAAGTACACCCTGCGCCTACCCTCCTCCACTCCTTATATAGCCACGAGATGAAACCCTAAACCAGGGCCCATCAGTGTGCTAAGCCCACGAGGTCCATTAATTACGGATCCAATCCAAATTAATGTGTCCTAGCCCATTAAGTGTGCGACCCTGCAGGTTCACGTACGTTTGGATATGGATTCGAAAAGCTCCTTTTCAATCCAATTGTTGGTAGCGGCTCCTTGTAAAGCATGCCAACTCCCAAACATACTATGATCAAATCGGACAAAACCTATCAAAAGTACTCATGTAATAATCCCTTTGCCAAGTATATGAAGATTGAACTCAAGGCGAGAAGCATGTCATCCTTTGACGTTCAATCCATCTCTTGTATCCGTGATATGTTAATAAGTTGTGATTGACTCCTCAATCACGACATGGCTATGCACTTCCTTAATCATATAACACGAGTGGCCTTGTCATATATCTCCGTTTCATTGGAGTGGCAAATTCCATCTTGGCTGCTCACGTCCCTCTGCACGTTTTATAGTAATCATGAAAGGTACCTTTATAACTATCCGGTTAGGAAGTAGTGTTTGATAGCCCTAAGGAAAACTATTACACATGTAGGGAATATGACAATCTCAGGTCTAAGGATCATACATCTACTATGTATGTGATACACTGATGACACATAAGAATGTAACATTCTCGCAGTGTCCCATTGTGGGTCTATCTAACCCATGTTTTTCAACATGCGTCCACAATGTATAGATGATATCTCCATATCCCATGATCTATGAAGCATGATCATCGATCACTACATGTGCTGATCTATTCATCGTTGTCCTACATGATGATATCCGATCAGAGATATTTATCGAATTACATCAATAAGTAAAGAGCTTCATAAACAAGTCACATACTTGTTGATCAATACAATGATATACATTCATTGGACAATAATCATATTATTATTCATAAACATAGTCATGTTACATTCATCTAAATGATTGCCTCAAGGGCATAACACTAACACCATCTACAAATCATCTTTCTCAAATCACTTTTCAAAAATCAAAGTCTAATCCATGAAAAGCTTGCTTGGTATGCCCATGACCACAGGCACAACTAATCGATTAGTTTTACACTCTGCATAGATTGTACAACTTTACCAACAAAAGCTGATCAGCTTAATATGTCAGCCACTCACATTCAACCAAATGGCACAACCGACATTGGAACATTGCAAATTAGTTAGTCAGGTCTGTCCCATACCAGACTTCTGGTAGTATGGTAACGCTTTACATTCAGGAGACCACAGACTAGTCCTTAACTGACTAGGCGAGCTTTTTATCATCCCAACAACCACTAGTTAACCATTCTCGCCCAGTCTAAACCACATTTTCACTTTATTTTGAACAATACTAGTTTTCACAATATTCCATGGCACATCAATACAAAAGAATGAATTTTATATCAAAAGCATCTATATTTGGATTAAATTTCCAATAATTCCTAAATTCCGGTCTAAGTGTGTCTAAACCATTTATTATAAATAGCACTAGTCAATACTGAATTTATGTAATAACTAGTGAGATTTTGCTTAAGGTTACAAAGCTACGAGGATTTCAATGTCAAATGTGGTCATAACATTATATTTAAAACATGTATTTAAATTACACTGATAAAATTATGCATGCAGTAATTTAAATCAAAAATATAATTTAAAATCTAGGATCAACATGATCAAGGGTATAACTTGCCTTTCTCGAAGAAATGGTACTCTAGATCGTCGACCAAGCACTCTTTCGGCACTTTGAAATTTAAACGTTGAAAATAGCCAAATTCAAATAAAATCTAAATAAACTTAGGAAAAAATGGAGTTAAATGGAGTTAGAATGGAGAAGAATAGGCTTTTGGAAACTCACATGAAATGGTTGAATTCCAAAAATTAGCTCCCTTGCCTGTCTTAGAGAAGAAGAGGTGGTTGTCGGAGGTCCTATGGGAATCTTCCAAATCTATTCAACGTCCTCCTAGAGAATACCTCAGGGAAGCTCCAGCAAAATTTTGAGGACAAATGGAAGTTAGGAGTGATTAGGAGATCTCATTGAAAGTTTGTTAGACTTAGGAAAGAAAGGCTTGTGGAGGGAGCTCTGTTGGGCTTTTTGCAAAAACTCAAAGAGAAAGACGTGGGGAATGAGGAGATGAACCTGGGGTTCAATTTTAGAATGGAGTAGCGGAATGACCAGAAATGTTTGCCAAATTTATAGCCAGAATAGTAACAGTTCGTCAGAATTTTGATGGGTTGAAACGGCTTCATTTAATGTGGTTCAGGCAGGTAGCGGGTTTACTATAGCTGACTGGTAGGGTTAGAGCAAAGTGGATCAGGTCAGCAAATTGAAGAGTTTTTATTTTCTAAAATAATTAATTAATTCAGAAAATATTTATGTTTCTACTGAAGATTCAAAGAAAAACCAAATTAAAGCCAGATTAATAGCAAATAAAATCTCATAAATCCAGGAAAATTAATAGAAAACATTTAAAGAATTTAAAAGCAAGAATAAAACTTAATATATAATATAACATTGTTATTTCTATGTAGTAAATAGTTTTAAAATGCTAAAAAAATCTTTTTAACAATGAAAAATAATAGAATAGCCCAAAAAAATTTTAAAATGTTTTGGGAAATTTAATAGGGAATTTTGAATTTACTAAAATTTTCCAATATAATATTATAATTTTTAGAAATAATTGCGAAAATTGCAAAAAGGTTTTTAAAAATAGCAAATAGAGTTCACAAATTTCGAGAAAAAAATCATAGAAATTCCCTGAGATATTTTGAACTTAATAAAATTATTTCCGACTAAAATTATGTTTTTCATAAATAAAATACTTTTTTATTTTCTGAAAAGAACAAAAACCTTTTTAAATTCATAAAATATAAAGAAAATTGAATTATTTTCTAGAAATCCACAAAAGCAATAAAGTAACATTTTTATTTTTTAAAATAATTTCTTTATTTTTCGAAACAAAAGTATAGGATGTTACAGACATGCTGTTGTAACATTGATTGGAGGGGCATTATTATTGGTAACGATGGCGTTCATTTGTCTTATGATCCTTTGTATGATCTGAGCTTGGGTGGTATGGAACTGATCTAGGTTTTGAAGTGTCACTGCTAGTGTTGTGGATAGCAACTTGGTCACCATCTACATCGTCACTGACACTGGTAGTAGCTTCTGTGCTGGCATGAATAGCCTCGAGGTCACTGCTACGATTGATGTTGAAGATCTTTTCGATTTGCTGACTGACCAAATTTAAATAGATAAGAGGGGGGAAAATATGGATGAGGGGGAAGCATAGGGGACGAGAGAGGGCAAATGGAGGGCAGAAGGAAATGAACTATGGACCAGGTTAAACCCAAGAGATAAAAGGGCACACGTGCATAACCGAAAAGCTATTCAAGGGAAAGAGCATAAAACTCACGAATCAAGTTTCGGTGCGACTGCAAATGAGATGGTACAAGGCAAGCTCATAACTATATCACACAATAGAGAAAGAACACTAGGTCCTAAGTGTCTACTAAATCCATGCTGATAGCAAACCTCTGATCCAGCAAAAGGAACCAAATAAAATTGGTTTTCATTTAATTCAAGTTTAGATTTCATAAATTAAATCTTTTTCATTTATGAAATTTTTAGTTAAGCTATTTTAATTCAAGGAAAATTGGTGAAATTTTTTTGGGAACCTATTCTACACAAAAGATTTTTTAAACCACAAAAATTATGAGTTTACAATGGTTGACTCTCCTATGGGCTCAGTTGGCTGGCTCAGTGCTAGTGCACCAAAGAGATGTGATGCCCCTTGTACGTGGGTAGTTGACTCCTCTAGGGCCTCAACCAACCAGTCCTCCACTACAATGTTGTCGCTCGCCTACGTCTCATGGCCTGTAGGATCATCTCCATAGTCCTAAACCTGTGGATGCTGACCTACAATGGAGATATGGTACATTTCAAATGTGTTTGCAAAGTCAAACCAAAGAGATGAGAAAGGAAAAGTATACCTAGGTATATCTGGGCATTATTACCACTCTCATGGATCACCAAATTAGGGGTGGGACGATGCCATGTAGAGCCCATTGCCACATCTAGAGGAGGTGCGATGGTAGCATGGTGTGCTATGGCTGACTCCTCGACTACGTACTGCCGAAGCACATGTCCGCGCTTGCACCATGTTGTCCCTCAACCTCCCGCACAACATCCATGAGACGATACACTTGGTCTTGTCCCTCATCCAGCCAAGTGCAACTCTCAGCTCATCCGCCGATAGCTCTATTGTGTCCCCAATCTGAGTTAGCAAAGAGGTCGCCTTGTCATATCTCTCCCTAGTGAGGACGCTGTGTGTAGCAAGGGCAACATGTCAAAATCAATGTGACTGTAACCAATATTTTACTAGTCATACGATGAAATGCAGAATCCGATAGAGTAGCGCAGTTGTCTACCACGCTAGTGATGTGCCTCGATGAATCCTCTATCACACGCATGATATCCTGCAATGCAAATAACCACTACTTGTTATAGGCATCACAAAGTTCAACCCCTTAGTAGATATCCTGTAATGCATGTACCCAGTACTGGACATATGGTTCCATGCGCTAGGGCCGCCCTGTGACACCCTTCCATGTGTGCCTGTAGGTACAAGCAACGTAGGAACATCAATAATTCTGAAGTACAATATAACATCGACTAGAACATGATAGAATCTAGAACTCATCTATGAATGTGCGCTGCCACATGTTCGGCTACATGGATGGGGAATGCTTGTCACGATCTGAACTATCTCATCATGCGGTTCACAACGTATGTCTCAATAAAGATGTTGTACATCAGGTGGCATCGTGTGAGCCAAAAGGTGGCGTCTCAAGTGCGCTAGATGGACAGCCCCTATGGTGCACGATGAGCGATAATATTGGAGGTGTACGGCCTCTAGATGACATGATTGTCCATCAGGTAGTCAAACATGGTGATGTACTTAGGATATAATACATGTGAAGTCAATGGAGACACCGTATTTCATTAATCTTGTATCAAATATAAAAAATTGTATGCACCCGTAGGAGTTCATCTTTTGTCTTCTACGCTTATGCTTAAGTAGTATATCTGACTTGAGATTGCAAAGTTAGCTGATTCTCGGCACCTTTTGCATTGTGTCCAGTTAAGTACTGATTTAATTAATAGTGTTTTCTAATAATTCACCGACAAGTGGGCCCAATTACATAGATTAACTAGATTTCTAATTATATCAGATTTTAAATATTGAATCACTGACATGTAGGTCTAATCATACATTAGACTCAGGCGTGAACCTGGTCTACTATAGACCGGCTCCACCCGTCGTTCTAACCGCATAGTAATATCAATATTTCTGTTTGAAAGAAAATTAGAAAAATGCAAAACCCTAAGCTCATAGCACTTTCTCTCTTGTTTTTCTGGGATTTTCTCTGGAGGCAAAATTTGCTACATAGATCATTCTTCCTCATTCAAACTCCAATTAGCATGATTCTTGTTTCTAATTTTTTATAAAGTCATGAACTTTCAATTTGCAAGAAAATTATGAATTTTTCTCTTATTGAATTTATTTTATGTTTATTTGTGTTTCTTGGCTTTTCTCGTTTAGATACCAACAAGCTACAGAGCAAGGCCCAGTGTTCAACAAGAAAGAAAAGCACCCCTCCCATTGACAATGTTGACCTTATATTTTAATGATATGTACATTTTTTTGCTCAAGCTATTATGCATGCTTATTTTTGCTAAATTGCTATGTTTATGTTTTGGACTTAGTCATTGCCGATTGTTGCATTGAACATGCCTAGAAATATTATCCACTACTTTTGTAAATATTTGTGGAATATTTTAGTGGTATATGTGTCATATGGTTAGCCATGCTTAGGTCAGTAATGGTAAAAATGGTGGAATTCGGTAGAACAAATTTTTGGACACTATGGGAAAATGTTTTTGCGAGTGATGTACTGAGGGTTGCCTCTAATATTTTGGTTATCAAAATATAACTGAAAATTGATTTAAACTCTGTGGGAGTGGTTGGACAAGACCGGTGCGGTTTGCAAGAGACTGCAACATGGTAGTCTCGCCCATGTCAACTAGACCAAACTTCAGTGCCTGTTTCATGAATTTTTGTAAGAAAAATTGTTTGCACCAAAATTTGGCAGATAGGGTCAAAATCGGCAATCCAAGATCAACAAGATATGATTGGATAACGGATCAAGATATTTGGAAACAAAACAGGTTGTTAAGGAAAACACCCTCCAAATAGAGGCTGATACGGATTTTATTCCTAACGTGTTGTACCAGGACACTATCGGCCAATGGCTATAAAAGAAGTCTAGAGGTGATCAGAAAAGCTGCCCAGAGCCAACCAACCAATTCACTTCTACTTTTCATCTACTTTTCCGTCGACTAGGAGTAGTTCTTGTAATTTAGTCTTTGTAATTCGATCTTGATCAATAAAGTTGCGCATCGCCGATTGTTGATCTTCTTCAAATTACGCCCCAGGTTTGATTTATTCTGATTTTGTTGCGCATCGCCTTCTTCAGAATCGATCTGCCTTTATCCTCTGATTAGCCTTAATCGGCTAGTTGGACTTACCCTGTTACTTTGATCTTAATCGGCTTCAAGCTGATTGAGTCTAAGCCGATTGATCGTTACGATCGGCTTTGAGAGAATTTTATCCTCTGATTAGCCTTAATCGGCTAATTAGATCTATTCTGATACCTTGATCTTGATCGGCTTCAAGCTGATTGAGTTTAAGCTGATTGATCATTACGATCGGCTTTGAGAGAATTTTATCCTCTGATTAGCCTTAATCGGCTAATTAGATCTATTCTGATACTTTGATCTTGATCGGCTTCAAGCTGATTGAGTCTAAGCCGATTGATCCCAACAATCGGCTTCGAGTGAATTTTATATTTTTACCTTGTCGATTCTGAGTCAAATCGGTAGCACGCTCTTGAACGGTGTTAAATGCGGTGTCTTCTTTGTCGAAACCCTACTTCAAGTTTTTGACGTCAACACACTCTTAGCACGCCTGGTGGGACCAGATGGCAGCATCAAGCAAATCAATTCCACCATCCGATCTCAGCGCTGAAGCTATAATCGTCCCAACGATGGATGATTTAACTCCGGAGCAACGCAAAGAAATTGAAGATCAAAAGCTGCTTTAGAAGAGATGATCTTTGGTTGCTATCGAAGACTAGATGTGGCGTCACTCAAAAGATCGCTGCCGAAGCGGTCAATGCCCTTTGCAATGCGGGCATCACGGATGGTCGGTAAGTTCATACCTACCGCTCAAGCGAATTATCGGCTATGATTAATCAATCTATACATCACGCTATTGGTAAACCAATCATCGGCTCTTGTTACAGCGGCAAGCCGATGATTGCGAATAGTGTGAAGACAATCGCTCAAGAATTGGCATCATCCGGGAGTCTGCTTGACCCGATGCAAGCTCTACCAAGCTATCTGCTTTTCAATAGCGCAAAATACGCAGAGTACGTCGGTCGATCCTAAACCATCGGCTACAACTCCACTCCCACTATGATGCCGACTCAACCTACCGTCATGCTACCACGAGATCCTCGGCGAGTGGGGTAACACATTATCGCGCGTACATCGATGCGCTAAAGTAAACGTGTCGGCTACTTTGCGCCGTCAACTCCGTTTAATATTTTCCCACAATCGGTCTCACAAATATTCGAACAAATTAGGCACGTACAATACCAAGAGCCGATTCGCCGAGAATCGGTCCCTCATAAGGTGATAACCTACGCGAGTCCTTTGTCCTGTCACGAGAACCACTTTGGATAGGAGGTACGACGGTATGAGCAAAACCAACAAAATCGTCGGCTCGGACTAGCAAGCGACCAGAGTTTGCACTCGGGGCGAATACTAGTCATTGGCGAGCCCCGAGGTCTTGTCGACTAACAACATTAATTGGTGACCGATTACTGCGTGTTGAGAGATCAATTCGACTTACAACCAAAGGGTAGAGTCATCGGCTATAGAAAGTCGTATCCGGATTATATAAATCGCATGCAATATCCACATAATTTTAAAGTTCTGATTTTGCCAAATTTTACGGAATGATTCGGTCACGACCTTAGAGCACGTCGGACGCTTTATCGCTCGATGTGGCGGCGGCTCGATCCGACGGGTGAAAATTAGATTATTCCTTGTCTTTATCGGAGTTGCTTTCACTTGGTTTGCTAGTTTACCTCCAAATTCGGTTTATTTTGGAGCGATTTGGAAAGCCGATTCCATGAGTACTTTTTCTCCGTGAGCTCGAGCTCGGATTTGAGATCTAAGTTACATCCAGCGAAGACCGGGAATCGATAAATGATTATGTTAAGAGATTCGAGAAGTGAGAAATAGGTGTTTTAGTGTTACCTGCGGATAATCGGTTGGCGATTTAGCTTTCGAGGTTGATACCCCATTAAAGAGAAATTCGTGAGCGAATTCACCAATTTAAGTCATCTCTTACAACAGTATTGGCTCAAGAAAGCGTTTCTCCGATGATAACGGCTTCAAAAATGAATTGAAGAATAACAAAGACAAGATACAATCGGCTATAGAGGATGACCAACTAAAATTTGCGGAAGAGTCGACGATGCGGTGGGACGATCCTTTTCCAATTAACATGGTTCATTGCTCTAAAAAGAAGGAAAAGCCGACACAAGATCACGAGCCTAAGGATCAAATTCATATATCATCGGCTATAAAATGACACGTCAAGCCGATGTACAATCGATTCGATGGCAATAAGACACTTATGATTCTTGTTGGCTCTATACAAATAAAAGCCGACCGTGAAGGAAATTTTTCTAAAACAATCACACCAAAGAGTTATCAGTGAGAGAGCATTGCCACTCGTAGCCGTCTGAAGTCGAAGCCCACTTTTTCCCAATTACTAGCAAAATATGAAAGAAGGAATGAAAGAGCTCACCAACGGTGCTCTTTTTGGCAATTTTGTTGGGAGAGGGGATTAGCTTTGCCATCACCAAACACATGTCCGATGCGGTATTACCCATGTCAAGGTGATAGCGCGATGGTCGACTAAAGATAGAATTTCTAAGCCGACCATAAGTCAGAAACAAGACCAAGATGAAGGGTCTAACACTGCGACTAGTATGGATCTGTTAGGAAAAACATGTAAGTCGATCGAACCAAAGCCGAGATGGTGTCCTCCAGGTTTAAGCCAATCACAAAGAAGAAGACCTGAGCGGCTAAGGACCCAAGAGATGAGGGAGTGAACAAGAAAAGCGAAGGGATAAAACTTTTAATGAGCTTCATCCGATTAAGATTGCGAGAAAAGAGTGGAGGAAGAAAAAACCGGATTCGCCAATGATTTTTGTTAAACGAAGCCTATCTAGTCTGGAAAATCATACCACCGTCACCGTGATAGCCGATTTGGTAAGGGATCAGCGTGGGATCATGTAGTGTGCATCGGTTTGTCCAAGGTCTTGGTTAGGTATTGATTGGCTAAAACTCAAATACGAATATCTGAGTTGGCGATTCTGACTGAAAGCCAAATTAACTCGATGCGATTAAAAATTTGGCTATGGTAAGAAAATATATGTTCAAGTCGATGATGGAAATTTTTAGAAGATAACATGTTATCTCCCAAAAATGGGGGGCATATGTTTGCACCAAAATTTGGCAGATAGGGTCAAAATCGGCAATCCAAGATCAACAAGATATGATTGGATAACGGATCAAGATATTTGGAAACAAAACAGGTTGTTAAGGAAAACACCCTCCAAATAGAGGCTGATACGGATTTTATTCCTAACGTGTTGTACCAGGACACTATCGGCCAATGGCTATAAAAGAAGTCTAGAGGTGATCGTAAAAGTCGCCCAGAGCCAACCAACCAATTCACTTCTACTTTTCATCTACTTTTCCGTCGACTAGGAGTAGTTCTTGTAATTTAGTCTTTGTAATTCGATCTTGATCAATAAAGTTGCGCATCGCCGATTGTTGATCTTCTTCAAATTACGCCTGTGTTTGATTTATTCGATTTTGTTGCGCATCGCCTTCTTCGAATCGATCGCCTTTATCCTCGATTAGCCTTAATCGGCTAGTTGGACTTACCCTATTACTTTGATCTTAATCGGCTTCAAGTGATTGAGTCTAAGCCGATTGATCGTTACGATCGGCTTTGAGAGAATTTTATCCTCGATTAGCCTTAATCGGCTAATTAGATCTATCTGATACCTTGATCTTGATCGGCTTCAAGTGATTGAGTTTAGGTGATTGATCATTACGATCGGCTTTGAGAGAATTTTATCCTCTGATTAGCCTTAATCGGCTAATTAGATCTATTCTGATACTTTGATCTTGATCGGCTTCAAGCTGATTGAGTCTAAGCCGATTGATCCCAACAATCGGCTTCGAGTGAATTTTATATTTTTTACCTTGTCGGTTCTGAGTCAAATCGACCGCACGCTCTTGAACGGTGTTAAATGCGGTGTCTTCTTTGTCGAAACCCTACTTCAAGTTTTTGACGTCAACAAAAATTCATTAGAATAAATAAATAAAGTAAAAGGCAATGACCAATAATACATCACATAAAAGCATCATGCCGCATATAAATTCCCTGAAGTAAGATTGATGGGCGGATCCGTGTGTCGTTAAATATCTTTTTACGCGCAACCTACCCAACATTAAACTCATTTGAAATGGTTATCGCAAGCAAGCAGCACGAAGATTCAACCGGACCACAAATAGAAGATTAGAGATCAAATAATAAATCAATGTGAACAGCACCTTCAGATCTTATGTCATCCATATGCAGACATGCATCGCTGGTACTGGAGACAGATTCGGTGCCGGAGAATAATTGATACACACATGTATGTGTCAGTCCCAATAGTACGTTGATTGGTGTTGGCCCGCATGGCATTGAATAAGACAACAATCCTGGGTGTATTTATCTTGTGCGTGTAGTAATTAACAGAAAGATTGTAGCAGCAAATAAAAGCTCGCAAGGATGCTATTGCTCGAGGGCGAAAAAGCTAGTGTATGAAACCGGAATAACTTCTGTCCTCCAACTATGGGTCTGTTCAGCTAGTGTATGAAACCGGAATAACTTCTGTCCTCCAACTATGGGTCTGTTCGATGACTGCGGCTGAATTAAAAAACTGTTATTGGTTTGTTGGGCTGTAAAGCAGCTGTAATTGGTGGTTGTGACTTTTTTTATTATGCCGTTTGGCAAAATGGTTGTTGCAGTTGTAGCTTTTGGAGGGCAACCGAACAAGGAGTTAGTAACCTAACAAAGCACAGCGGCGCTCGAGTGGAGAGACGATGTGGAGGCGGCGAGGCAGGGCGGCGGAGGTCGGAGAGGCGAAGTGAGCGAGATAGGAGACAGGTAAGTGAAGCTATAGCTGAAAAACTCCTCCCCAGCGGCTGCATCTTTTAGAGGTGCTTCTTCTATGACTTAACTTCTCAACTACTTTACAGCTATACTGTTCAGAGGAGCTTTTGGTCCAAAACTGAAGCACAGCCCCTATAAAAGGCACCGCATGGTACCACCTGCCGAGAAAGAGGCACACACAGAATACAAAGCACTCCCTTCCCTAGAGGCATGGATAGCTAGTGATGAAATAGGATCGGACACAGACGGATATTTCTCTTTTTGTGTTTTGATTTATATTTTTTCTCGGATTTAGAGCTGGATATGGGCTAACCGGATACGGATACGGATAGTGTGGTCGTGTCCTTTGTGACCTCTAGAGAGGTCGTTCCCTAAAGTGGTTGTGGTCTTTGTGACCTCTAGGGTGGTCGTCCTTAGAGTGGTCGTGACCACTATGAAAGTGATCGTGATCTCTATGACCACTAGGTAGGTCGTCTCTAGAGTGATCGTAACCACTATGGGAGTGGCTGTGAACCCCTATGACCACTATAAGAGTGGTCTAGATCTCTAAAGACCTCTATAAGAGTGGTCGTGACTACTATGAGAGTGGTCTAGATCTCTAAAGATCTCTGTGAGAGTGATTATGGTCATTGTGGGAATGATCAGATCTCTAAGGATCTCTATAGGAGTAGTCGTGACCACTGTAAGAATGGTTATGATCACTATGGGAGTGGTCATTGTCGCAGCCGCCGAGACGCATCAATCATGTCATCCGTACATCTCCCCCTACTACTACAAGCAAAGTATTATCAACACGTGGCATCACGAGGTGTACGGGTACCGAGTGGATGGATCGTTCACAATAGCCCCCCCTCTAGACCATCGATGGGTACCGGACATCCAAATGTTGAAACAGAAGGTCAGGTGTCGAAGGACACGGCGTATTCGGAACGATATGAACGAGTCTGAAGCGCGTCGCACTTGCGGATAATATAATTTTCGATGTTGTTCCCATCATTTAATTTACGATGTACCAGTGAGCTGTTGTTCCAATCATGTAATTTTGGATGTACCAGTTAATTGTTGTTCGCATCATGTAATTTTCGATGTATCAGTGAACTGTTGTTCCAATCATGTAATTTTCGATGTACCAGTTAGTTGTTTTTTGCATCATGTAATTTTCGATGTACCAGTTAATTGCTATGCAGACAATATAATTTTCGACGTTGTGTGCTTCATCAAACATATCTTCATGTTTAGTATGTTTATAACATGAGATTATTTTAGCTTTCTGGACTTCCGTTGTATTGTTAGTTAAATATGATACATTTCGTTATTTTACATTTCATTTTGTGTGCATATTTAATTATTGACAAATTTGTTGTATTTCCTTTGTAATAGGCAACGATGGCGCGACCTTGCCCTGAGCTGCTAGACGCGGCCGTGGATGCAACCCACCGGTCTAGGTACTCCACAGAGGAGAACCGACAGCTAGGGACACTCCGGCCTGGGATGCCCAATGAGCTGCTTCACATTGACCCACGCTGGGTTCCACGGTAAAATGCCAACGCTTGCACTCTTTTATGTACATGTACTTACCTGTGAATGTAATTCTAACGACGCAATACACTACATGCAAGTTGCGAGCGGCTGGCTTACTTCCTCTCTGTAGATTGGTGGAGCAGGTCACTGCCCCGTTAGAGGGCAGGTAGGTCCCACGATTCAGGTACGATCGGTCCCTGCTAGCCGCACTCGTGGACCGGTGGAGACCGGAGACGCACACGTTCCACCTTCCCTGTGGAGATATGGCTCCGACGCTGCAGGACATGTCCTACCTCCTAGGACTCTCATGTGCGGGTCCTACAGTTGTGCCGCACGACGCCTTCGTCACGTGGCACACGGAGTTGTCCGCGCGTTTCGTCGAGGTGCAGCGGCAGTCCCTACCAGCCCCTCAGGCAGGGTGAGGGCACGGACCGACGAAGACGTGGCTACTTAAGTTCACGGTTAGTACCTCTTTCGTTGCAAGTTAACAGAGAAGCGCTAAGTTGCTGATAATGTTTGTGCCAAATGCTGCAGGCTGAGCTGCTCCACCCGCACGTCGACGAGGAGGACGTGGCCCGCCATCTGGAGGCATACCTCCTGTTGCTGTTCGGTTGGGTGATGTTCCCATCCTCCCATGGGAACACGGTGGACCAGCACCTGATCGAGTATGCCCAGCACATCGCCGACACTCTGAAGGATGAGGTAAGACACTCCGTTGAAATCTCCTCTGTACATGACACGTCTAACTTCCTCATTGTGAACAAATGGTGCAGTGGTCGTGGGCCTCTGCTGTGCTTGTGGCGATGTACAAAAGTCTGTGCGTCGCCGTCTCTCGGGCAGACCAGGACGCGATGATGTCGGGTTGCGTCCTATTGCTACAGTTGTGGTCTTGGGAGCGCGTCTCCGTCGGTAGGCCTGTTGTTGACACCGTGCCGTACACGCAGGACCTGTACGGAGACGACCCGGTGGACTGGCCCACTATGGGCCACTACTGGGTCCGACGATAGGTACGCTCCCTCGTATCTTTTTCCCCAATTACGCACTTCCATAACATCCTCCATTTCTTATTTCCTCGCAGCGGACGTACGCGCACCGACAGGTGAGGAGGTCCTACCTCGAGTTCATTCGGGAGTTCGACCACCTCCACGACGAGGACGTGCGGTAGACGCCATATAGCACGTACGACGTCCACGCCCGAGCACCTTACAGGGTCTTCGTGCTTTGCACGCGAGATGAGCCATTCTGGCTCACCCGTAAGGTTCTTGTCTTCGACCTGTGTGTCGAGGAGTACTCGTCGCACCGAGTGCTGCGGCAGTTCGGCCTGTTGTAGTCTTTTCCCTTGCCGCCTCGTCACGTTGTCGCACGTGGTGCTCACAGGTAGGTCTCCTGAGTTGAGGACTTTGCATTTCTGCAGAATGAATATTGTATGTACTTCCTGTTTTTGCATTGCAGGATGACCCGGATGGGTGCTGCAGCGGGCACTTAGTTCGCGCACTCGACAAGAGGGTCACCGAGACCCGGCCGTACAACCATGACATGTACGATGAGTACATGGAGTGGTTCACCCCGCGCACTCGCCTCAGGGTGGGGTACACACCAGAACAGTACGTCGCATGGTAGGAATCAGTGACGGACATGTACCCTTCACAGATGTCCTAGAGGGACAGCTCCGCGGTAAGTGTCACAATCGAAGCTACATGAGTACGTCTTTTTCATGTAAATTACTTAATATCAATCCGGCTTTACATGCAGGCACATCTCGCAGTGGAGGTGGATGTGGAGGCTACGTCCATACTGGCGCGCGTTCGGGCGGGCATACAGATGACCACCACTGATATCGAGGCATCTTACGAGCGGATCGTTGATAGGGCGAGACGGTTGGTTCACCTGGCCACCTGCCGGGGGCGCGGAGACGCCGTCGGACGCAGCGCACCATGTCCTCGCGGGCCAACACCTCGCCCTGCACTGGCGGTCTCTCATTACGCTCCCACGCAACAGCAGTGGGGACAGTGGGCTAAGGAGGCTCCTTCGTCTTCTCGCCCTACCCCGGTGGTTCCTCGTTACGCTCCCACGCAGCAGCAGTGGGGACATTGGGCTGAGAAGGCTCCCTCATCGTCTCGCGCCCCACCAGGACCCCAGGGTGGTTTCGACGACCCTGCGGACATCGAGTTCGACCTGGAGCAGTACCTGTCGACCGAGTACCTCGCCCCCTCTCAGCTCTCGGGAGCATCGCCACACCACTCTACCCCTGTGCCGCAGGGCCGGCCTAGGAGGGACGCCCGTCCGCCGTCGCCACTCATGTACCCCACAGGCCAGATCAGGAAGTGTGGCCGTGATTGACTTGTTGTACAGATGTATTTTTATAATGCCTTTACGTTCAGCACCATATTGTATAACTGTCTGAGTTAGTAACACGAGTGCCTTATCACTTTAAATTGTGAACATCCATGTATATTTTATTAATTGTGTTGTCATCGCTTTGACTTTCTCACATGACGTGACAACACACCACCGGCCATAACGGCTGGAGAGGCCGGCATTAACAGCCATTAACGGCTGGGTGCACCTATCGCCCTACATAGGGGCGATCGTCCTAATATGGGGCGACCTCTCCATATCCTGGCGATATCTACCCTTTATAACATTCGTTCTCGCTCGTGGTCTCACAAAGACAGCAGCGAAAGAGGAAGAAAGAATAGAAGAGAGGAGGGAAGGAGGGAGAAAAAAAAATAAGTACAGGATCAATCGAAAATGCCGAGGCGTGCAAGTGGAACGGGAAAGGGGAAAGCAAAGGAAGAAGGAAGTGCATGCCCGCGCAATTTAGCATACCAAGATCTCTTCCTACCTCGTGGACCTGTAGCACCGATGTGTATGTGCGGAGATCCTTGGAGGCTTGTCCGCTCTTGGGAACTTCCAACTTGGAAGAGGAGGTATTGGAAGTGCCGCAACTACGCCTTCGATCCACTAGAGAAGAGCCTGAAGGATCGTCAGATGGTAACAATCGTACGTGTTACGTAATATTTGTACATGAAACTTTGCTAATTTATGTTTAATGCAGTCACCTCCGCCACTATGTGAATTTGAGCAGTGGTTTCATATGGAGATCAACCTCGAGGACGAAAGGCTCATTCGCTTTGATATGCCACGATTATCCTTCGCTTTGATATGTCTGATGGGAAGCCGGTGATGACTCTATGGCTACCACTGCTGTCCTCGAACCTGACGAGGATGGTGAGCCTGCTAATCGGAAGGAGTTCCGGAGTATGATTAGCTCCCTCCTATACATCACCGCTTCGAGGCCGGACATACATTTTGTTATGTGTCTGTGCGCTCGATTTCAAGCCTCTCCTTGCACCTCTCACCGCCAAGCAGTGAAGCGCATCTTCAGGTACCTTCGTGCTACCACTGATTATGGTATTTGGTACTCTGCTTCTTCTTTTTTGTCTCTTCGAGCCTTTTTCGATGCTGATTTTGCTGGCTGTAGGATAGATAGGAAGAGCACTTCTGGCACTTGCCAATTCATTGGCACTTCTCTTGTTTCTTGGTCATCTAGGAAGCAGTCTAGTGTTGCACACAGTCCACCGCTGAGACCGAGTATGTTGCTGCAGCCAATTGCTGTAGTCAGGTACTCTGGATGAGATCGACCTTGCGGAACTTTGGGTTAGAGTTAGAGAGTGTGCCACTTTTCTGTGACAACACTTCTGCTATCTGCATTGCTAAGAACCCAGTGCAGCATTCCCGGACCAAGCATATTGATGTTAGATATCACTTCCTTAGAGACCATGTGGAGAAGGGGATATCGTGCTTCAGTTTGTCGAGAGTGACCACCGGTTAGCCGATATCTTTACCAAGCCTTTGGATAGCTCCAGGTTTGTTGCCTTGAGTGAGCTTAGAGTCACGAGCCCTTACGGCTTATCGTGAGGGGGAGCTGGTTTGTATATTATGTACTATATATTTTCTTCCAGTATTTCCTTTCTTTTTCTGGGTGATTATGAGTTTGTTTTCCTGAGTTGGTTTCACTTCACTTAGACCTCTAGAATGCTTTGCATGGACCTCTCATCTTGTGCTTTAGGTTGCTATCACGCGTGATTAGCTGTTCTCTCTTCTCTCTAGGTTGAGTTCCCTCACAGTCTTATAAGTCTAGCAGGTGTTGGGCCCCCCTGGGTAGACAGGGTCTGTGTGCACTCCTTAGGTGTGATCTAGAGCCAGCTTCCTTATGTCAGTCATTGGAGAAGATGAGAGCGAGTCTGAGTCGTAGTGAGTCTCATCTATCTTTTCTATGCTCAATAGCCATCCAGTTTGCAATTTCTTGCTTCCTCTCGTCATTCTGTCTTTCTGGTTTCGATTGGGTTCATTTGGACCTTTCTTGAGCTTAATTCTGCTAATAATTCAACTTGAACCAGATTTGTGCTTAAAATTGACTCATATGTTGAGGGGGAGTTTGGGAATATGTTCATGCATTGCATATAGACTGTATTTTCTATTTAATGAGCTTTGTCTATTATGCAATTGATTTCTTCTTCATGCTATACACCATGCTACATCATATGGAGAAAATCACTAGCTTAGATATGTCCAAGATCATTTAACTTGCTAAGCTTAAAAATGAAAATAAAGTTTTAAATGAAAAACTTGATGAAACATGTTGCTTTTACTTGCTAGGTTTCTTCTCTAGAGGTTTGTGCCATAATTTGAGAAATTTTGGAGTTCTCTAGAGTCCTTATAGCAACTTGGGTGAAACTAGTTTGTTTCATACTTGAGTCCTTCATTTGCTCATGAATCATTATACTAAAAATGAAAATTAAGCAAAATTGACTCTTCTTGACTCCACACCTTGCATTCCCAAGACAGCTTCCCATTGCACTTGAAATGAACTTGGAATACATCGTGTACGACCAAGATCATCCTCTTAAGAGTTCATCTTGAGATGGTCACATATGGCTTGAGTCAATTGCTTGTCAAAAGAAAATACAAATAAAAAAAACCATAAGTGGGTAAAGAATGCAAATAATGTCAAACATTTGCACCCCGCTATGTCTTGTAAGATGATAAAGCACAATTTGCATTAAGTGAGAAATGAGCCCGAAGGACCTTGTATGCACTTCTAGATTCCCCAAAGTGTTGAGTAGGTTGAACTTTAGGTTTTCCTTTTGATCCTTAGAGTGGCTATTCTTCTATTTTTGAAACTAAAGCTGAGTGTTGCACTTGTCAAATCTTGCTAAAAATGAAATATTCAAAACTAATCTTGTATTTGCACTTGGACATGTCTTAGACGAGTCGAATCTAAAAATTGACTAGCTTGGTGTCATATCCTGTTATTATCAATTGGATAATCTTCAAAGCTCCCTTCATTTGCATTTCATGCATACATAAAAAAGGGTGAGACAATGTCATGTTGATGCCTATTTTGCCAAAAGGGAGAGAAATTGAAGAAAAGGCATCATTAAAAAGATAAAAATGAAAAATGTATATTGGATTTTATGATTTTGTTGAAAATTTGCAAATCTTAAGAATCATAAACTTTTATGAGTTTTTATTGGATTTTTAGAGCTTTTTGTGGAAAACTTGTTCTTTATATTACCTTGCTCTAAAATCTTTCTTGCCAACTTGGTCATGTTCTCAATCTTTTCTCTCTGGACTATGTGTGGTTTTGCAATCAAATTGCTTTCTTCTTCTCTCTTATTCAAACTCAAAGTTATGCCTTTTGTGTGGTTTGTCAATGTACTCAACAAGGGGGAGATTGAAGGACCATGTGGACGTCTATCCATGTTTGTGATGAGTATTTGACTTTATTTGAGCAAGTTGTGCTCAGGTTTGAATTTGATTTGAATTGGAATTCAAAAGGAAGCAATTTGAGTTGTGTCAGCTTCTTGCGGTACTATCGGCCTGTGGCTGGCGGTAGAACCGACTGATGATTGAGACATAATTAATTGTGAGCATTTGTGATGATTGAACATTGCTATGTGAGGTATTTCCTTGTTTTTTATGGTTGCAGGTCGACGATGCTAGATCATGGTGAGGCGAAGAATGACCGGGACTAGGCGAGGAGCGTCGGAGGTCCAGACGGTTGGTGATCGCCGGAAGATGATCGGAGACAGAGTCGTGGCAAGCCGTGAAGATAAGGAACGGATGAGATGCTAGCTAGGCGCTGCGTGGATCAATGAGAACCATTGGATCTTGGTCTAGTTTATAGGTTAGCGGGTCTAGTTAGTGTGCTTTGAGAACCGTGCAAGAAAACCCATTTGTGTAGTGGGTTTTGGGTGAACCCTTGCATGGCTGGTTGAGTGGGTTAATCCTAGCCCTTGATGGATGCTCTAGGGTTTAGAGGCTCATCCAAGGGTGGTAGGCGGCCCAAGAGTTGTATAAATAGGGGTGGAGGGGTATCCTTCCCCCTTGAAGGTTTTGAGGTTTTTGATGCTCCTTTGAGCTTTGCCCACATGAATGTGAGGCTTTGTAACCTCTCCTTCAAGAAAATACAAAAAATTTCTTTACCTTATTGTGAATTTAAATTGCGCATTTACATTATGTCTTTACTTTACGCAATTTAAATTCAGCATTTACTTTCCCGCATTTACATTCTCGCAATTACTTTCTCGCAATTTGGATTTGCCTTTCCTACTTCTAAATGCTGTTCTTCTAGGATGTCTTGAGGGTGTTCATATGGTTTTACATCTTTCTTGCACCCTAGGATAGACTAGAGATCAAGTTTTTATCGAATTGCAAATTTGTCCAGAACTTATTCTTCGCACACCAGTCAGTCCTTTAATTTTATAAAAATTTAAAACTTTTGTTTTAAGTGATTTTTATTGGAGAAGGTGCGCAACTCATATATCCATCTCTTGAAAAAAAATTGAGTCCATTGGTTGCACCGTTTGAGCGCTATGAAGTGAAAACCGAGCCTCAAACATTCTGGTCGAAGTTCCTGACTATCTGTAATGCTTGATTTTTCATGTTTATTCTATAAAGCTTTTTGAGGTTATGTTTGGTGGACTATTTCATGACTCAACTGCTCACAAAAATAAAAATTCTCAAAAATTTTAGAGCAACATAAACTCACCAACCACTTGCTCCAATTGAGGACAATTCCTAGAAAATCTGCTTTTACTTTTCTAGAAAGAGACTTTGGTGTTTTAGGTTTATCTCTTTTAGAAAAGTAGTCTTTGAATTGATTCCTCTTTGTTTGGACACTTGACAACTATAATTGTGATTAAAAAATCTCTCACATGATTCATGGTTCTCATCCATGCAACCTAGGGGTACACATAGTTGTCTAATTGTTCGGGTTTGGAGGGTGTGCGAATCTGAGAAACACTAGTTTGAAGGAAAATCTTTGGGTGTTTCAGATTTTTATTGTGAGAATGTTTGGACTACTTTGAGTGAGGGAAAAGTTTTTTTGGTATCATTCAAACCCCCCTATGATCGCCATTTCGATCCTTCAGAAAGCAATCAAATCAAGGAGGGAGCCAACACACATACACGCAGCGCAGGACGTCAGAGGAGACACACGTACCGGTCAACAACAGAGATGCAACGTGCAGCGACGGCATGTGATCTCCCAGCGGCAGATTAATTAGCAACAGAAGAGATTTGCGTGGGTGATATCACACGCGACACAACAAAACGGGCAGGCGGAAGCAAAGCAGTTTCAAACCTGCGTGAAGTGCAAATCAGTGATCAAGGCAGCAGCAAATCGCCCTTTGAAAGGATCAAGATGGCCTAGAGAGGGGTGAATAGGCAACTTTAAAATTTATGGAAAAACTTTTCTCAATAAAACAGCAACAATAAAAATTATTGTAAAGATTTAGCACAACTTTGATTTAGTAAGACTTGTATAGAGAAGAATTTGAAATAGAATTGACAATAAGAATAGCAAAACGAAGATAGATCAATAACAGGGAGAATTGTAACATCCCAAAAATTTGCTTATATATTATTTTATTGCTTAAATGTGCATTTATGATTTTTCTGGAATTTATTTAGATTTTTCTGGATTTATTTGAATTAAATCTTATTTCAAGTTTATTGCTTTTTATCCAAAAGTATTTAAATCTGTGCAAAGTTAAAATAAAGTTTTGGTAAAAATATTTTATTTGAGTCCGGAATGTCTCAAAGTATTTTTGAAATTTTTCTTGGATTTTTCCTGATTTATTTATTGCCTGAAACCAATTAAATGAATTTCAATAATTATTTTAATTGGAAAATCCTTTCAAAATGGGCTTCAACAGTAGTGGGCTTGGCCCATTTACTGTGCGGGAGTGGCCCGAAGTGGCGCGGCCCGTTCAGTCCGTTTTCTAGAGGTTTAATCCCTGTCGTCGGATCCGGATCGGATGAGTGAGGACGAAGCGTACCGGTTCGGGACTTTGATTCTATTGACGCCGTCGGATCTGCCGTGTGTCATCGATCTGTTCATCTTCCCCGCGTGTCCGTGCCAAACTTCTCTCCGTGCTCGCCATGGACTCCGCAGGGCAATCGAGTGAAGCAGCCGCCCCTGACGCTATAAAAGAAGAGCACGGGCTGCGCAATACCTCAAGCGACCGAAGCCCTAAGTTAGCCCCGTGAGAGCGCCGCCGATTCGCCGTGAATTCGCAAAGTTTGGTCGAGCGCCGCCACAGCAGGGAATCGTCGTTTCGCCGCCGTTGAGCCGCCGCAAGGTCCGAGACCAACCGCATCTGCTTCGCCTTCAACCGGAGAACCTCGTGCGCGCGGTTGTTTCGCCAGAGCGTCACCAGCAAGGGAGGTCGCCAAGAGCCATCGCCGCCGAAGAAGTCGCCGCCGTCGTCGCCGAGTGTTCAAATTCCAGATCCGATCGCGTCGGAAGGTAGGCGAAGTCGCGGCGTCGCGTGAGATAGCCGGACGACGATCGCCGACGGCGACCCTAGGACCATGCGCGCGCCGCTTGACGTGGCAAGATGCGTCGTCGGCGCGTGGCGCCTCGTCACGCTTTTGTCCGAGGTGGCAGCCGCGTCGCGCCTGCGTGGCGGGTTACGTAAGCGTCGCGGTGGCGCTGAGTCAGCTCGGCGCGGGACCCGCGTGTCGATGGGCGAGGTTCGTGTGGACCGGTGCACCGTGAACCCGAGGAAATTCGTGGGCGCGTCCATGGACCGAGGACACGTGTCACCACCGGTGCTTCGGTCAAGGCTAATGTCGTGTGACGTCATGCTTGACGCAATAATTTATTTTCAGAATAAAAATAAATCTATTAATTTCGAATTTTTGATTTTCTGATTTCAGTATTTATTTCAAACTTCAAAAGGCTATATCTTTTGCCATTTAACTCAGAATTGAGTGATTCCAATTTCTAAAAATTTGTAAAATTAAGATCTATTTAATGGTGAATTTTATTTGATTTTTGGAGTTCAATTGCTCTCTGTTTTGGTATTTATTTGCTTTTCTTCTTCGGTACGCGTAGACGTTGAATTGTGTGACGCTTCGGAGGAAGATCCAGCAACTCAAGAGCAAGCTTCAAATCAAGATCAGGACCTATTCCAAGGCAAGTTGTGCTTTGATCATGTTGAACCCATGTTTATAAAATTGCTATATTTGTTTTACCCTATTGCATATATTTCAAATATACAATTGTTTTAAATTAGATTGGGTTTAGCTAATATACCAGATTGATCTACACCCTACCTTGTCATTGTATGCCATGATCCATTGTCACCCTAGATTGGTTAAATATAGTTGGTTAATAATTATAATCGACATTGGAGGATTAGTTCGTATTAGTTGCTTAGCCATGCCACGTCATCACATGTGTCAGAATCATTGATAATTAATTTTGATTAATGAAATATGGAACAATGTTATGAACTTGTGTGTCATGTGGAATCACACGATGAGATTGAGTTGTTGTGGCGAGTCAGGTCACGCAACGATGTTGAATTGTTGATGGCACGTGGTGCTTAGTAATCAACTGGGTGATGATAATTTAGATTGGGGCAAGTGGCAAGGGGCGAGGAGGCCAAGGTGGGCCCGATGGGCAGAGGGTATGTGGATGTCTTGCCTTGATCACACTAAGGACTTAACCTTGCAAGCCTTTGACTGAGTCAATCATGCAACCACATGTCAGTATGGGCCACCTAGTGAGTAAATTGCAATGTCTTAATTTTGGTACTATCGTGGTCGGTGTGAGTTCCCGAGTTATGGTGTAATTCACATGGCGCAAGAGGGGGCCCCGGATGTGGTAACCAGTCCCACCAGTGTTGAAACCTTAGCGGATAGTATCGGGTTAAGCGAGCAATCGTAAAGGCTTTGTTATAATCACTCGCCTTGGTGGTGTTTGGTTGTATCACGTGGGTAAAGTGCATAACCTCTGCAGAGTGTGAAACTATTCGGATAGCCGTGCTCATGGTATTGAGCAATGCTCGGAATTACTGATTAAGGGTTAGCTAAATTAATTGGACAACATGGTTGGGATGGCGGAATGCCATATGGAAGATGAAATTTGACTTAGGATTGGAAACTTGGTTTACTTGAGAAATCCTGAATTTATTTACTATTGTTATTTGTTTTACATTCTTTACAATCTATTTATCAGTATTTGTTCATAAAATGTCGCTTATTGCAAAATAGCCATGATAGCCTATCCATTGGAATAAGCCTTACATATAGATACATAGAATTGCATTCATGCACAACTTGTTGAGTGCTTTAAGTACTCACCCTTGCCAAACAACAATAATCAACAGTTGAAGAATCTACACTGTGTTGGAAGAGGAAGTCCAGAAGACACGAGTCATTAGGGTCCGAACCTTGTCGGTTGCTGTGGTGAACCGATGAGCTATCTACGTTTTCTACTTTCCACGCTTAATCATTAGTTATATTTTCGCTTTTGCCTGCGTGGCTTAATAATGTAAGTTGGTCATAAGATCATACCTTTAGTTATATCAATGAATGAACTATTATTCTATTATCGTTGAGTATGATGTGATATGTACCAATGTTAAGCTGTGTGCACTAGCGTTGATCCTGGGAATAGTGCGGTAAACACAGTGGGTTCGAATCAGTGGATTCGGGTCCTTACAAGAATCAAAGATTTTTTCACCGAGGTTCAGAGCTCAATCTCCTACGTACCCGTTAGAGCACTTCTTCAGAAGTATAGCTTAACCAAAAGCACTTCTTCAGATGTATTGCTCCACCAGATGGCCAATCACAATGACTTTTGTTTTTCTACTATCTTGACTCTTTCACCACTCCAGTGAGGTGAGTCTCAACCTTTTACAGTAATGGTGGCCTTCCACAATCCACAATCTCTGTTGGATAGGTCGCACCAACAACTTTTCCAACCGTCTAGGAACAGCTAGTTCCAAGAGTAATAGACTATCCACAAGCCCTGTCTCATGGTTCAGTAGCTAGATGCAAACCAGACTTAGCTTGGAGGAAGAATTTCTAACTATTCAGAATGAATGTTTGTAGTTTTTGAGTTGGAGTTCAAACTCTTTGATGAAATGAAAATCAAACTCTTTGAGTTGGAGTTCAAATTCTAAAAATCAAAGAGTTGTATATGATTTGAAAGATGTCAACGGTGTTCAGGATGTCAAGGATGTATATGTGCAAAGCTCTATCTGATGTTTTGTGAACCCAAGCACTCTATATATAGAGCATGAACGGAAATAACCGTTGTATCTGCCATTTGCCCGTTGGGGGTTGGTAAGATAGATAGGGTAGGTCAAATACTACCTTTTTATAAGAATTTTAAGGTGTATGAGTCATAAGTCAAAATACACACACGCCGGACTGAAGTTTTTGGTCCGAGGTACATAGGATTTGAGAAGCATTATTATACTCATAGTGATCCATTTGCGTCGGACCGAAAATATCGGTCCGGCATAAATATACTTGTCAAGGTAGTTTGTGCCGGACTGAAAAAGATGGTCTGATGTACACATACTTTGATTTATATTGATATCAGCAAAACAATGTTTGCGCCGGACCGAAAAAGTTGGTCCGGCGTACACATGGTTTTGTTCCATATGAATACCAGCGAATAACGTTTGCGCCGGACCGAAAAAATTGGTTCGGAGTACATGGGAAAATGGTTGGTTTTATCTGAAAGAAGTATGTTTGCACCGGACCGAAAAAGTTGGTCCTGCGTACACATAGAAATCTAGTCCGCATCAAACTTCATATTTCTGGTTAAAATTAAAGCAAAATAATTTTTAACACAGACTAGAATTTTATTTAGAGTGAAAATATAACTTATGCCGGACTAAATTTAAAAAAGAATTTAGATTGGTCTGACGTAAACAGTATACGCTTGGTTGAAAAGAATCAAAGAAGAATTCTTAACGCCGAAATGAAAAAGTCGGTCCGGCGTACATGGAGTGCACTCGGTGAAGAGAACTCTTAGCGCCGGACCGAAAATATCGGTCCGGCGCACATGGTGTGCGCTCGGTTGGAATTGAACTTTGATAAGGTTTGAGCGCCAAAAAGATGTTTGGTCTGAGAGAAAATTCTTTTTGGCTAAGACAGAGAAGACTTGGATTTTGAATGAGAAATTTGAAATGTCCTATGATCCAAGTAATCTTAGTGATTTTGCATATGAACCAAAATCATTTCTTATGTATAATCCCTCTTAATAGTATGGTGAGTCTAGCTATATGACTTGAAACAATTTCAAGCCAAAATTTAAAACAAACACCTTAGCCTTAATCTTCAAAAACAGTTGTTGTTGGCTTTTTCTTAGTATCCTTTTGATCATCAACACCAAAACCTACATAATAAGCATAATTGACAAAAATAGGGAGCCTAGATGCTCTCACCCTCCACGTCAAGAACAACGAGTGCCTCGCGGAAATTGTCAACTCGGCTTGCAGGCTAAGTCTGAAGAGGATTTTGATTCCAAATCGAAGCAATGGCCTCGATACTATCGTGCAACTACAGAAGATCGTGACGCTCTCTGGTACCTGTAGATTATAGGTGAGAAGGCGAAGACTCAGAGTGAGTCTATATCCCTTCAATATCATCTCCTAACGATCGACAATTACCTGGTATAGGCAATGAAGATGAAGGCAATCTTGCGTGCCCAGAGTGTCTGGGGTACAATCGATCCAAAGGGTAAGGCTGAGAAAGATGACAGGATAGATCAGGCTGCACTTGCTGCAATCTATCAAGTAGTACCAGATTCGATGATGCACCAGTTCATCTGAAAGGAGACAGGATGTGAAGCATGGCTAACGCTTCAGAAGATGCACGTGGAAGTTGACTGCGTGAAGGAGGTGCGACTACAAAATCTACGAAACGAGTTTGAGAATCTCCAAATGGGAGAAACCCAGTCGGTGGACGAGTTCACCGGTAAGCTTATTTCATTGTATAACCAGATTACTTCTCTCGGTGATAAGATGGAGGAATCTATGGTAGTGAAGAAGTACCTACGTGTGCTACCAGAAAAATTCATGCATGTCGTCACCACGCTCATGTACTTCCCTGATCTGGAGAACATGAAAATTGAGGAGATCACTAGCTCGCTCAAGGCGCATGAGGAGCTACTGAGGGGGTATCGGTCCCGTAATGAGCAAGGGTATCAGCCCCGTAACGAGCAGGTGTTGCTTTTAAAGGGAGATGCACGAGATGATGGTAAACAGTTCCACAAGGAACCATGGATCAAGGACAGTCATAGCTCATCAAGTAATCACGGCCATGGGCGCGGCGATTTCGGTAGACGAGGAGGTAGAGGTGACCGAGGAGACAAGGCTGAACAAGACAGTGATAACAGACCACGAGATAAGTCACATATCAAATGTTTTGAATGTGAAAAATATGGTCACTACGCGGCGGAGTGTCGCAGTCACATAAAGTGCTTCAACAGTAACAAATATGGGCACTTCTCTTTGGATTGTCGGAACAAAAAGAAGAACGAGGACGTAAACTTCACCCAAGCAGGTGAAGACGATGAACCCATTCTACTCCTCTCACTGTGCAAAGAAGAGGAGTCGAACATACTATTGTTGAATGAGGAGAACATAGTTCCTAAGCTATGTATGGAGGGAGATAGCCACGATCACACTGATTTGTGGTACTCAGACAATGGAACAAGCAATCACATAACTAGAGATCGCTCGGTGTTTTATGAGCTTGACGAGAAAATTTCAGGAAGAGTTAAGTTCAGAGATAGCTCCACGGTGCAGATAAAAGGCAAAGGAACGATGCAACTACAATGCAAGAATGGTGATCAGAAGTTGTTCTATGAAATTTACTATATACCGAGTTTGTGTAATAACATACTCAGTCTTAGGCAATTAGTAGAAGAAGGGTGTAGGGTAGAACTGTAGGCGGAGTTCTTGCGTGTTTATAATAAGAACAATAATTTGTTGATGAAGGTCAAGAGATCCCAAACCGGTTGTACAAAAAATTTCTAAAAACTTGTAAGCCGATTTGTCATAAGGCTAATTCGAAGAAAAAAATTTAGAGGAGGTAAAAGCTTGTTAACGTATGTTGCAGAAGAAGACAAACTCAGAGCAAAGGAAGAAAAGAAATACAGTCGCAGCGCATGAAAAAAAATCAGACAGCGCATGCATCTTCTCTGCATCGGGGAGAAAAGCAAGCAACTTGAAAAACCGAGAAACTACAGAGAGCTACTGTGCGGTTACTGTAGCGAGAAAGCGACGCTTATCGCAGGAAACTCCATTGGCAGTACGGTAGTGCAACGCAAGTGAAGTGGCGCAAGAAAATAGAAGCAGGCACAAAACAGAGCAGAAAAGAAAAAAAGGAGACCCCCTGGCGGCGCAGAGAGAAGCAGGTGGAGGCGGCGCTGTTCAAGCAGGTCGCGCAGCAGGAAGCCGAGCGCAATGTCCCGTGCGGCTGCATGACGTGCTCCCGGCGGCAACCGGTGCAAGTGAAGAAAGAACACGGAGCGGCAGCAAACATCCCAGAGGTTGTACTATGCAAGCAAGGAGTAGAAGCAACAAAGAATAGAGATAGAAAAGGAAAAAATCTTAGAAAAATTAGGCAGAGTTGTTTTTAAAAATTATAAATTACAAGATTAAGAGGGAAAATATTAGAGATAGTCTTATAATTAGTGTAGGAGTTTTGATTAAGAGTCTGATTAGGATGAGGAGTTAGATTAAGATAAGGAAGTAGAATTCTATAATATTTATGAGGGCTATAGTTTTGAGTATAAATATAGGGATAAGCCTGAGCTTTGAAAGTGAATAGAAAAGAAGTAATAAAAAAGAAAATTATCCTAAAGTTTTTACTGTTCTTTCCAACACAATGGAGTTCGCGCAAGAGCGCAAAAGGAGGAGAAATCGTTCACATCGCAAGATAGAGGGAGTACTTGTGATGCTACAAGAGTTGGTGCAGGGACTAATGGTCATTGTGGAGAGCCAAAGCGGCGGTGCTAGGCACTGCTATAGAGGTGACGGTACAAATGATAGCGAGAAACTCAGCGGTGGATAAAAAACTAGAAGCTCACTAGGAACTCTGAGGTGTGGTTGGTTGCGGCAGAGGAGATCTGTGGAGTTTCAAAGACAGTGAGAGGGGGGCGGTGGCGGTGACGAGTGAAAAGCACTGAAGGCTGAGGTTCATTGAGGTGAGGGGACACTGAAAATGATAATGGCCAAGGTCCAAACTCACAAGAAGGGGAGAATGGCAACAGCGCCGGAGTTTGGCTAGAGTGGAGGATAGGAATCGAGAAATAAAATGAGCGTTTTCTTGCTATGGCATGAAAATGGCCATTTTCATGTGATGCGGCTTATTGGTCTTGAGTAGGTGTGGATAACGAGCCAACTCGGCTCAACTCGACTCGGCTCGATCAAACTCGTTGAGATAACAAGCCAGCTCAACTCGACTCATTATCTTAACGAGTTCAAACCTCAGCTCGGCTTGACTCGTTAAACTCATTAAACTCGACATTGCCATCTGACAAGAGGATTGCTGTTGAGACTATATGGTATGCTATGTGTTATTATCCTCACCTCACACATATACAGCTATACTTGCCGATTTGGAGGACTCGTTAAACTCACGAGTTGGCTCGTTTAACTCGCGAGTTTGGTCATTTAACTCATTATATAAATGAATTCAAATCATGGCTCAACTCGACTCATTAAGGAACGAGTTCGAGCCGAGTTTGTGAGTACTCGTTTAACTCATGAATTTCGAAATTTTTTTCCACCCTTAGTCATGAGCTCATCGGGAATGATGATGGCCACGGTAGAGTATGTGCGCTGGAGCCGAGGGCGACGACAGCGTTCCTGACGCTACAGTAGGAAAAATGGACCAGCAAGTGGTGACATGGAAATGGTGTGTGGAGAGGAAGATAACGTGGTTGCATAGGGCTTTTTGAAGAAATATAAAAGGAAGAAGATTGAATTGAGTCGCCGCACTCCAATCATGTTCGGCTGCTGCATTTATATATTGTCGAATGATGTATAGTAACAGAAGTTTGCTTTGAGAAGATTACAATGAGAGGATAACAGAATATAACAGAGGAGGTTACAAATTACATGAATACATATCGACAACATATTTAATCCTCCCTCAATCTCAACCATCTTGCGCAAGTTGACATTGCGTCGAAACACTTCAAAACTTCTGCCTGGTAGAGCTTTGGTGAGAATGTCCTCAACTTGATCTCTGGTTGAAATGAACCGAACATCAAGTAACTTCTTAGCAACCCGTTCATGGACAAAATGAAAATCGATTTCAATGTGCTTTTCATGAGCATGGAAAACCGGATTGGCTGAAAGATACGTTACTCCCAGGTTATCACACCATAGAGATGGTGGTCTCTTCTGGAATACCCCGAACTCTCTGAGCAAAGACTGAACCCAGATTGTTTCCGCTGTAGCATTTGCCATCTCCTTATATTCAGACTCAGTGCTTGATGGTGACACTGTAGGTTGCTTTCGTGAACTCCATGAGACCAGATTGCTTCCAAGAAACACAGCAAATCCTCCCGTGGATCGCCGATCATTAGGGCAACCTACCCAATCAGCATCTGAGAAAATACTGAGTAAAACAGAGCTTGATTCCCTAATATATAACCCTGTGTTGTAGGTATGCTTGAGATAGCGAAGAATCCGTTTGACAACAAGTCCAGTGAACATTAGTAGGGCATTGCAGATATTGACATACTTGATTGATAGAGAAAGAGATATCAGGCCGAGTTATTGTCAGATACTACAATGCACCCACAATACTTCTGTACAATGTCCCCTCACATTCAGAGAGAAGCACTCCTTGATTTCTAGATAACATCTCAGTTGCTGCCATTGGAGTAGAGGCGGGCTTGCAGTTCTCCATAATGGATTTCTTCAGAAGATCAGAAATATATCTTCACTGTGTGAGAATAATGCCTTTGGGCTGCTACTATTGTACAACTTCAATACCCAAAAAATAATACAGATCACCTAAATCTTTGAGAGCAAATTCTTCTCTCAGTTGTTTGATCAATCTATTTACATCATGTAACGAGGAACCAATGATGATAATATCATCAACATAAATAAGTATATAGATGATCAAATCATTACTACGATATATGAAGAGGGAAGCATCAGCTTGAGAGCTTGTAAAGCCAAGTTCTTGCAGTTTTCCTCCAAGCTGAGCATGCCAAGCTCGAGGTGTCTGTTTTAAACCATATAAAGCCTTGTCTAGTTTGCACACAAAGTGGGGAAACTTTTTGCTTTCATACCCTGGTGGCTGCCGCATATATACATTTTCTTCAAGAACTCCATGAACAAAAGCATTTTGAATATCAATTTGTCGCAATGGCCATCCTCTGGACACTGCTAGAGCCAGAATTACTCTAACAGTAGTGGGTTTGACCACTAGGCTAAATGTGTCTTCATAATCTATTCCGTACCTTTGTTTGAATCCCTTTGCTACCAACCGGGCCTTGTAGCGATCAAGACTTCCATCTGCCTTTCTCTTTAATTTGAAAACCCATTTACAATCAACCAGATTCTGATCTGGATGTGGAGGAACCAAATGCCAAGTATTGTTCTTCATCAATGCTTCATATTCAGTTTGCATAGCCTGTCTCCATTGTGGATGAGCTGCAGCTTCTGTGTACTCTATAGGTTCCATCTCTGAACCGACCACATGCGCTGCAAAAGCTCTTCCTTTAAGTGGATATCGAACCGTTCCATCTATGTAATGTTTTGGCTGTACAATTCTGTTGCGCAGCCTGGTTCGTATTCCATATGTGTTCTCATTTTCAGTGTTAACCTCTGAAGAGCTTTGTGTTCCTGCAAGGTTATTGGAAGTAGGAACAAAGGAATTGCTATTGTCACCATGGTCATTCGGAACAACAGCAGGTGTAGAATTTTCAGACGATAATGGTGAAGAAGAAGACTGAGACACTACTTGAGTAGAACATTGTGACAAAGGCAGTGGAAGAAGAATATCATTCTGACGACAAATATGTGTTTGAAGATGTGGTTGAGCGAAGGGAAATATTGTTTCATCAAAGACAACGTCACAAGAGATATAAAACCGTCCAGATGGTTTATGCAAACATTTATATCCCTTGTGAAGATTGTTGTAACCAATGAAGACACATTGCTGTGATCGGAATTGGAATTTCCGTGTGTTGTATGGCCTCAAGTTAGGCCAGCAAGCACACCCGAAAACCCTAAGAAAAGAATAATCTGGTGGTGTACCAAAGAGTTTTTGCAAAGGAGTGGCATGATTAATAACGCGACTTGGAACTCGATTGATAAGAAAACTTGCAGTTTCAAAAGCATTGTCCCAGAATTTTAAGGGCATAGATGCCTGAGCTAACAAGGAAAGCCCTATCTCAACAATGTGCCTGTGTTTTCTTTCAGCAGATCCATTCTGCTGATGAGTGTGAGGGCAAGATACAAGGTGTTTAATCCCAGCATTTTGCAGAGCTCTGTTTAAGGCTTGATACTCTCCTCCCCAGTCAGATTGAAAGGAGAGGATGTTTCTTCCTAGAAACTTTTCTATATGCTTCTGGAAGTGAAGAAAAATAGGCACAACATCATATTTAGCCTTAACAGGATAAACCCATGTGAATTTGCTAAAATCATCTATGAAACTCGCATAGTATTTATTCCCATTTACAGAGGTAACATCAGGCCCCACACATCAGAAAATATGAGTTCAAGAGGAAATGAAGACACTTTATTAGACACTAGTATAGTGCCTGTACTAACGCTACGACGGCAGTACACCCGTTTATCAATTAAATGAGAAGATAAGTATGAATACAACACTTAATAATAAAAGAGAAATTTAGAATTTTAAATGAATTTAGAAAGAAAAACGGAACTAAATGGAGGTCGAATGGGCGAAAACGGGCTCCCAAAAGATTTTAAATGAAGAAAGAGAAACAAAAAAGAATTTTCTGATTTTAGATTATTTTTTTTGCAGCTTCCACAGAGAGCACAGCGTGCTCTCTGGGCTTGGCCAGCGCAAGGGGGAGGGAAGGCCAGGGGTGGCCGGTCGGTCGCAGATGGGTCAAGATCAGTGCGGCGAGATCGCCGCACGGCGCTGTGGAGGAGGAGTCACGGTTGCGGTGAATTTCGCCGGGAAAGATGACGGTGATGGCTTGGGTTACCTCCAAAATCCGGCGATCTTTACAAGAGGGAGCACTTGGGGATTTACGCAATGCGATGGGGTGGAGGAGAGCTCGCCGGCTTTTATAACCCCAAAACAAGCATATTTATAGAAACCATAATTTGGGATCAAATCAGATTGAGAGTAAATTTTGGCAATAGAGCACGAAATTGGGGGATTAACACCATAGATGGAAAGAGAAGATTTGGTGCGGGATTGATGGAGCTTTGGAGCTTCTTTCTTGCTTTAATGGAGGGAGGGAAGAGAAGAAGCTTCTCTGGTCTGGGCTGCAGCTAGAAGAAGCTACAGGTGAGTTGCCTTCATTTTTTTAAAATATAGAAGGATTTTTGAAAAGATTGTACATTAGGTTAAAAAATTCTAGAAAAATTCTCAAAGAAAACTTTCGATTATTTTGTACTTAGAAAAATTATTTTCAAAAAAATTAAATTATAAATTTGCCGAGGCACATTGTGTAGGTCGCCGACCGAAGAACCTCGCCGCGTCGGCAAAGCCACCGATGGCGACCGTGGAACTATTGCAGACCAGCGTTCTCCCGGCCGCGCTGCTCCATCTCACAGTTTCCTTTTCCCAGCACGTAATGTATGGTCCTTTCCTTTTCCAGGACATTTGTTTCCTTTTCCTTGATTCCAAGACGTTTGTTTCCTTTTCCTTGTTGATGCTGGAGGTGAGGGAAGGTCTGTTGTGGGCCACAGGGATGATTTCGGAAAAATATAGAAAAACAAACTGCGCTCGCCGACCGCTGGATCCGTAAGGGAAAAAAGATAAAATTAAACAGTGCTCGCTGGCCGCTGGTTCCGCGAGAAAAAAATTGAAAAAAACTAAGCAGCACTCACAGACCGTTGGTTCCTTAGATAAAAAATAAAAACAAAAATTCAGCGCTCTCCGTGCGCTGAAATTAGGCTCTATGGGGCTAGATCCGTAGAAAAGTCTCGAGAAGGATCATATTCGGAAAAAATACGATCACAATGCCAGGACAATAAAAAATTCAAGTCTTGTTTCCTTGCATGTGGATCCTCCCTGTTTATTTCCTTGTTTGATTCACCCTCCTTCCAAATATATAGTACGTACAATTTTGGCCAGTAAAAAATTCAAGTTTGGTTTCCTTGCATGCGGATCCTCCTTATTTATTTCCTTATTTGATTTGCTCTCCTTCCAAATATGTAGGTGGGGGAGGTCTGTTGTGGGCCACAGGGATGATTAGACACACTAAATAATGGTCATCATATGTGGGTGAGTAAAACTGAGGAAAGATCTGAGACATTCATTTTGATGAATGCAAGTTTCTGGAGACGTTTTGTTGGGTGCACGAACATTGAGCCATCTCTAATGAGGTGCATTATTTAGGGTGGACGTAGGAAAAATTGCTTAGGTGTATTATAAAGGGGTATAGATTCGAAAAGGAAGTTGATGGCACTTGTTGACATGCATTACAGACTGAAGTAATGCTTTTATTTGAAGAAAATGGAAGTTCATTCTCTTGGAGAACACGACTAACGACAGTAGAAGAGGGATGACCAAGTCTGCAATGCCACAGCACTTGCGAGACTTTGGTACTGGAGAAAGCACTTTGAAAAGTCGGAGCACAGATACCGCTAGAACTGGACCTGGAACTGGATGAGTTTGGACTAATCATCAGAGGATACAGCCCCCCTTCACAGTAACTGTGAAGAAGAACCCTCTTCGAGTCCCGATCCTTTACAAGAAAATGAGTTGGATGAAACTCAATTAGGACATTGTTATCTGTGGTAAATCTATGAACAGACAAGAGGTTTCTAGTGATTTTAGGGACATGAAGTATATTGTTCAGGAAAAGTTTCCGATCAAGAACAAAAAAGGAGGAATGACCAGTGTGAGCAATAGACAAACCTTTACCATTCGCTACTTGCACATGTTCCTTCCCATTGTACCGTTCTTTGATGGAGATTTTGTCAAGATCGGCAGTAATATGATCCGTTGCACCTGTATCAGCATACCAATTTGCATCCAGATTGTAAGACGGTGTTGTTGCTAATGCAGCTGAGTGATGATCCTCTGACTGATAAGAGTGATCAAACCGATGATAGCATTTGATAGCACTGTGCCCTATTTTGCCACACACTTGACAAACAGGACGATTTCCAGATGAGAAACCCCTTGCATTCTAATTATATTGCTGGTTATACTGCTGTCGGCCATAGCCGCCACGCCCCTACCTCTGGAGGATCCTCTAGGAGAGCCACCACGATTGTTGCGACCCCCTTTGTTGCGCACAACACTATTTGCTTCAAAGATTTGCAGAATACTGTTATTTTGTTCTTTGCACAATTCAAAACTCAACATATGAGCATATAGATCAGAAAGAGAGATTTGATCAGCTTTGGTACTGATGGAAGTTACCAGAGCATCATAATCTTCTCCCAAACATGCTAATATGTATGAGGCAGTTTCTTCATCTCCAAGCGGTTGTCCTATAGCTGATAGCATATCCGCCAAGTTCTTCATCTTAGTGAAGTAATCAGCCTTTGACAAATCTTGCTTCTTTGTGGTGGATAGTCGCATCCGGATTTGTATCTTCCTTGCCCTGGAACTGGATGCGAACATATGCTCTAAGGCATTCCATACTTCAGCAGAACTGGTTAGAAAAAGCACTTGAGACAAAGCTTCTTCTGATAATGAAGATAAAAGAACACTCAATACCATCTGATCCTGTTGTAGCCACTGGAAGTAAGCAGGATTCAATACCTGCACTGTTTCTGATCCGGTTGTTTCAGAAATCATCTGAGCAGGGCAAGTGATCTCACCAGTTACATAACCGAGAAGTTGTTGGCCTCGCAAATATGGAAGGAGTTGCGCCTTCCACAACAGGTAATTATTCCTGTTTAACTTGACATTAATAAGATGACCAAATGACGGACCTGGAGTTGGGAGTAATCCTCCCATGGCGAAGACCACTGCTGCTGCTCCAGATCTGTTCTCGTCGCTGGTCATGGAGGGCGAGGTACTCATGATGTTTGTGGTGCCAGAAGCTCTGGTACCATGAAGAAATATAAGAGGAAGAAGATTGAATTGAGTCGCCACACTCCAATCGTGTTCGGCTACTGCATTTATATATTGCCCGATGATGTATAGTAACAGAAGTTTGTTTTGAGAATATTACAATGAGAGGATAACAGAATATAACGGAGGAGGTTACAGATTACATGAATACATATCTACAACGTATTTATCTAACACTTTTACGGTGAGATAATTCCATTCCTCTCATCAGAAACTCACGGCTGAGCTTAGTTCTCGCGTGCAGATATGTCACCAATAGGGGTGAAAATGGGTCGGATATCTTACTTTCAATCTGGAACTGAATCTGGTCGAGATCGGATTCGGAACCGGATTTTAGTATCCGATCGAATCTGGGACCGGATCCGGATACTTGAATCCGGATTCGGGATTATATCCGGAGCATCCAATATCCGGTAAATACGGGACAGGATCTACATATTCGGATATCCAGATTTTTCCTATTCGGATATCGGATTGGATATTCAGATTTTTTTCTATTCGGATATCAGCAAGACTCAGCCCATTTTCATCATATTTTTTCTATGTCAGCCCATTTATATTAACAATTAGTTGGTTCTATTGATACTCAAGTAGCATATTCTTTCTATGACGGCTATTGAGTTTGATTGATATATAACTTGTAACTATAGTCATGTACTCATATGGTTTTAATTCAATATATATATTACTCTATATATACATGGATTATCCATATATCTTTATTCGTTTCCGATCCGAATCCGTTATATATCCATCTTGTATCTGTATCTCGAATAACCCGAATCAATATCCGTATCCGACTAACCCGTATCCGTCTGTATTCAATCTGTTTCTACCTCTAGTCAAAAAAGCAAGCAAGGAAGCTTCAGGAGGTGCACGGACACGGAGTCAGGGAGGCAGACAGTGGTCATGGCGGGTCAGGTGGACGATGAAGTCTTGAAGGTGGGGGGTCAAGGTCCACGCGTCAGCAACACGGTGGTAGCGAGTGAGAGAGAAGACGTATTTAATACGCCAATAGCTTGGGAAGGCCGAAAAATTAAGTGGTTCGGCTGGGGATGGCACCTGGAATGGAGCTGGGCCTAAATTGCTAACGAACGTGCCAAAACTACTGTTATTGTATAAGAAAGGTTTCGTAATTTCAACTTATTTTTAAATTTATTTTATGAAATCACATTTGAGTTCAAAAATTATCAAACATTGTTCAACAATTTCGTAAAATTATGAACTTCTATTTATTCTCCAAAATTCATTTTTGGCTACTGCAAATTACGAAAAACCTTTATTGAATGCAGAAATTTTTTTAAATACCTCAAAATCTCAGTAATGATGATTATTAAATTTCTTGTATTGGTTTTGATATTTTTGGAAGTTACACCTAGGCAAATTCATAACAGTACGATGAAAGTCCATACAACATAAATTATGTGGTTCAATAATGAAAGCAGAAGTTTCTCGGGCCACAGATTCTATCCATCTTTGGCTTATCACGGCCTTTGAAACCCATCCTTTTCTAACTCGCACATATTATTTGTAACTAGTTATGTGCCCGTGCATTGAAACGAAAACTCAATTTGCGATAAAAAATTTATTTGCAAACAGCATTAACTTTAGTTATGTTTCAATAGCAGGAATGGCTTATTCCTCCGAAGAGATTTGAGAGGGAGAGTTGAGCACGCCGGATCAAGTCGGGGGCGGTGGTGCGGGGTTAAAGTGGTTTGAGATGAAGATATCATGGTTGGAGCGGTTTAGGGCTACGTGAGAAGACAAGAGGAAGGGGTGAGGCTGTCGGGTTAAATCCCCTTCAATCTTAGTCGTTTATGTCAGATCCAATGGATCAGGTACTCTAGGGGAGAACGGACCACCGCCACCAACTCCTAATTAGTAGTAGTAGATTATAAGTCCTAAGAAAATATAGCATTTGATAGTAATTTTATGATGAATATAACTAATGTTATTTTCAAGTGACAAATCCAAATATAAAAAAAACCATCAAAGTACTCTTACCCCAGTGGGACAAGCCAGACAGACCTATAGCAACTTGCTCGGATTTTCACCCTCATTTTTGCAAAAGAGGGTTAAGCCACAATTGTAATATTTGGACATTCATACATTTAGGGGCCGAACTGAGAGAAGTGTCAGGTGTGGAAATTTTTTTATTTAATATTTATTTTTAATCTTTTTTTCAAAACAAGGCGTTAGGGTTTAGAATTTGTAAAAATAGGCGCCGGTCGTCCGTATATGGGGCGATTGCCCCATATACGGGCGATATGTCCCTCTGCTAACGACCCAGTTAACCGAAGTAACGGCAGGGCAAAAATCGCCCAATATAGGGGCGATAGCAAATTTTTTTTGTAATATTAATTTTAATTTTTTTCCCCCAAGAATAATCCATTGGAAAAAAATAAAGAAAATAGCCATAGAGCACTAATCTTTAAATACTTCATACCTGTTAGACTCAACTCTTGTAATATTTTATATGTAAGTGACTCGAAGAAAAGTCGTAGTTTTCGCAGGAAGTCAAAAGCGAGCTTTATCTCATCAGTCACACACACGCTACCGCCGCGCCCGACTATATCCGATGTGCGCCGCGCACTGATCTCACGCGCATGGTATATTAGTGCTATTAAAATATCGAGAACTACCGTTAAATGTCGTCGATACTAACCAACAAGCGATCAGGGGTAGCTGCATTACTAGGAAGGTCCTATTAGAACAAAATAAATTTTAAAATTTTGTATTAATATATAAGGATTTAGATTATGCTACGAAAAGTAATATGTTCCATGCAAATTTAAATTGTATAAATCAATTTGACTTACATACTATTTAGTGTATTATGAAGAAAGTATACAAACCATGGCTCGAAAAATCCCGAAATAAATATCACTTGTTCGTAGGTTGTTAGGTGTCCCATTTTTTCAAAAACATTTAGGAATAAGCTCAGTTGAATAAACCAAATGACTATAAGTAGCCTCACTTGCATGAAACGCTTAAGCTTTTTCGGCAACCCGTGAAATATCATGTTTAAATGTAATTTTTAGGGAGAACGGGTTAGATTTGCTCTTTGATATGGGCACTACCATATGGTGCAAAAATATTTTATTTGCACCTTGGTTTGCATATTAATTCTACCAGTGCAATAACCCTAAGTATTATGGTCAAGTCGACAATGAAACGCTTAAGCCTTTTCGGTAGCCCGTGAAATATCATGTTTAAGTGTAATTTTTAGGGAGAATGAGCCAGATTTGCTCTTTGATATACGCACTACCATATAATGGGAAAATATTTTATTTACACCTTGCTTTGCATATTAATTCTACCAGTGCAATAACCCTAAGTATTATGGTCGAGGCAATAATGAAACGCTTAAGCCTTTTCGGCAGTCCGTAAAATATCATGTTTAAATGTAATTTGTATGGAGAACGGGCCATATTTTCTCTTTGATATATGCACTACCATATGGTGGGAAAATATTTTATTTACACCTTGCTTTGAATACAAATTGTATTAGTGCAATAACTCTAAGTATTGCAAAACGAGGGTGAGAGGGACATTAGAGAGCAGTCGATTCACAAATTGGAAGTTACTGCGGAAAATAAGGTAGGCTACTCTCTTTATTATGGCTTAAAACTAGGTAGGCTACTCTCTTTATTATGGCTTAAAACTGAAAGGAGTACTACGAACAAGGAAAATAAAAGTTAAAACTAGACGTCTCTAAGTGCTTCGAGGCCACTTCCCATTCGCCCATGCCTCCGGTGGGGCTTCTCTGGCACGACGCGCCCTCTCTCATTTCCTCTCTCTCTCGGCCTCCTTCTCCTCTGCTTCCTCTCTACGTGCCTCCTCGCGTGCGGCATCACGTTACTCTTGAAGCTGCCACGTGAACTCCTCCTGCCGGTTGGCTTGATCAAGGAGCCTTTGGTCTTCGCGGTTGATCTCCATATCAAACCACTACTCAAATTCACACAGTGGCGGAGGTGACTGTATGAAACATAAATTAGCAAAGTTTCATGTACAAATATTACGTAACACGTAAGATTGTTACCATCTGGCGATCATTCAGGCTCTTTTCCGGCGGGTCGAAGGCGTAGTTGCGGCACTTCCAATACCTCCTCTTCTAAGTTAGAATTTCCCAAGAGCGGATAAGCCTGTAAGGATCTTCGCACATACACATCGGTGCTACAGCTCCACGAGGTAGGAACAGCTCCTGGTATGCTAAATTGCGCGGGCATGCACTTCCTTCTTCCTTTGCTTTCCCCTTTCCCTTTCCACCTGCACGCCTCGGCATTTTCGATTGATCCTCTAATTATTTTTTTCTCCCTCTCCTTCCCTTCTTTCTTCTTTTCTTTTATCCTCTTTTGCTGTTGCCTTTGCGAGACCGCGAGCGAGAACGAATGTTATAAACGGTAGATATCGCCAAGGTATAGAGCGATCGCCCATATTAGGACAATCGCCCCAATTAGAGGCGATCGCCCCTGTGTAGGCCTATCCAGCCGTTACAGCCGGTGGTGTGTTATCACGTCGTGTGAAAAAGTCAAAACGATGACAGCACAATTAATAAAACATACATGGATTTCCACAATTTAAAGTGATAAGGCACTCATGTTACTAACTCAGACAGTTATACAATATGGTGTTGAACGTAAAGGCATTACAAAAATACATCTGTACAATAAGTCAATCACGGCCACGCTTCCTGATCTGGCCCGTGGGGTACGTGAGTGGCGACGGCGGACGAACGTCCCTCCTAGGCCGGCCCTGCGACGCAGGGGTAGAGTGGTGTGGCGGCGACCCGGGCGTGTCCTGGGGTGGTGCTCCCGAGAGCTGAGAGGGGGCGAGGTAGTCGGTCGGCAGGTACTCCTCCAGGTCGAACTCGACGTCCGCAGGGTCGTTGAAACCACCCTGAGGTCCTGTTGGGGTGCGAGACGAAGAGGGAGCCTCCTCAGCCCACTATCCCCACTGCTACTGCGTGTGAGCGTAATGAGGAACCACCGGGGTAGGGCGAGATGACGTAGGAGCCTCCTCAGCCCACTGTCCCCACTGCTGCTGCGTGGGAGTGTAACGAGGCACCGGTGGGGTAGGGCGAGGTGCTGGGCCACGAGGACGTGGTGTGCTGCGTCCGTCGACGTCTCCGCGCCCTCGGCAGGTGATCAGGCCAGCCAACCGCCCCGCCCTATCGACGTCCGCTCGTAAGATGCCTCGATCTCAGTGGTGCTCAGCTGTATGCCCGCCCGAACGTGCGCCAGCATGTACGTAGCCTACACGTCCACATCCCCTACGAGATGTGCCAGCATGTAACGCCGGGTTGGTATTAAGTAATTTACATGAAAAAGACGTGCCCATGTAGCTTCGATTGTGACACTTACCGCGGAGCTGTCCCTTTGGGACATCTGTGAAGGGTACGTGTCCATCACCGATGCCTGCCGTGTGATATACGGTGCTGGTGTGTACCCCATCCTGAGGCCAGTCCGCGGAGCGAACCACTCCATGTACTCATCGTACATGTCATGGTCGTACGGTCGAGTCTCGGTGACCCTCTTGTCGAGTGCGGCGTCCCACTGCACTGCCCATGGCTGAATGTGGTGCATGAACTGGTGCCCGCTGCAGCACCCATCCGGGTCATCTTGCAATGCAAAAACAGGAAATACATACCACATTCATTATGCAGAGATGCGAAGTACTCAGCTCAGGAGACTTAACTGTGAGCGCCACGTGCGACAACGTGACGAGGCGGCAAGGGAAACGACTGGAGCAGGTCGAACTGCCGCAGCACTCGGTGCGACGAGTACTCCTCGACACACAGGTCAAAGAAGAGAACCTTACGGGTGAGCCAGAATGGCTCATCTCGCGTGCAAAAGCACGGAGACCCCGTAAGGTGCTCGGGCGTGGATGTCATACGCGCTGTATGGCGTCCAACGCACGTCCTCGTCGTGGAGGTGGTCGAACTCCCGAACGAACTCGAGGTAGGACCTCCTCACCTGTCGGTGCACGTACATCCGCTGCGAGGAAATAAAAAATGCAGGGATGTTATGGAAGTGCGTAAGTGGGGAAAAAGATAAGAGAGAGCATACCTGTCGTCGGACCCAGTAGTTTTGGCCTGTTCGTTAGCAATTTAGGCCAGTCCGTAAAGGTCCTGGGGGTATGGCCCGGTGTCAACAGCAGGCCTACCAACGGAGAAGCGCTCCCAGGACCACAACTGGAGTAGTAGGACACAACCCGACATCGTCGCGTCCTGGTCTGCCCGAGAGACGGCGTCGCACAGACCTCTGTATGTCGCCGCAAGCACAACAGAGGCCCACGACCACTGCACCATCTGCTCACAATGAGGAAGTTAGACATGTCATGCACAGAGGAGATTTCAACGGAGTGTCTTACCTCATCCTCCGGGGTGCCGACGATGTGCTGGGCGTACTCGATCAGGTGCTGGTCCACCGTGTTCCCGTGGGAGGACGGGAACATGACTCAACCGAACAACACCAGGAGGTATGCCTCCAGATGGCGGGCTATGTCCTCCTCCTCGGCGTGCGGGTGGAGCAGCTCAGCCTGCAGCATTTTGCACAGACATTATCAACTACTTAGCACTTCTCTATTAACTTGCAACGAAAGAGGTACTAACCGTGAACTGAAGCAGCCATTCCTTCGTCGGTCCGTGATGCTCACCCTGCCTGAGGGGCTGGTAGGGGGCTGTCCGGGGTTGCCGCTGCACCTCGGCGAACCGCGCGGACAACTCTGTGTGCCACGTGACGGAGGCATCGTGCGGCACAACTGCGGCACCCGCACAGGGGAGTCCTAGGAGGTAGGACACGTCTTACAGTTTCGGAGCCATCTCTCCGCAGGGAAGGAGGAACGTGTGCGTCTCCGGTCTCCACCGGTCCACGAGTGCGGCCAGCAGTGACCGGTCATACCCGAACCGTGGGACCTGCCTGCCCTCTAACGGGGCAGTGACCTGCTCCACCATCCTACAGAGAGGAAGTAAGCCAGCCGCTCGCAACCTGCATGTAGTGTATTACGTCGTTAGAATTGCATTCACAGGTAAGTACATGTATATAAAAGAGTGCAAGCGTTCGTAGCTTACCGTGGAACCCAGCGTGGGTCAATGCGAAGCAGCTCGTTGGGCACCCGAGGCCGGAGTGTCCCTAGCTGTCGGTTCTCCTCTGCGGAGTACCTAGACCGGTGGGTCGCATCCACGATCGTGTCTAGCAGCTCAGGGCAAGGTCACGTCATCGTCGCCTGTTACAAAGCAAATACAACAAATTTGTCAGTAATTAAATGTGCACACAAAATGAAATGCAAAATAACGAACTGTACCATATTTAACTAACAATATAATGAAAGTCCAGAGAGCTTAAAGAATCTCATGTTATGAACATGCTAAACATGACGATATGTTCGATGAAGCACACAACGTCGAAAATTACATTATCTGCATAGCAATTAACTGGTACATCGAAAATTACATGATGCGATCAACAACTAACCGGTACATCAAAAATTACATGATTGGAACAACAGTTCACTGGTACATCAAAAATTACATGATGCAAACAACAACCAACTGGTATATCGAAAGCTACATGATTAGAACAACAGTTTACTGGTACATTGAAAATTACATGATGCGAACAACAACTAACTGGTACATCAAAAATTACATGATTGGAACAACAGTTCACTGGTACATCGTACAATAAATGATGGGAACAACATCGGAAATTACATTATCCGCAACTGCGACGCGCTTCGGACTCGTCCATATCGTTCCGAATACGTCGTGTCCTTCGACGCCCAACCTTCTGCTTCAACATTCGGATGTCTAATACCCATCAATGGTCCGAAGGGGGTGCTGTTGTGAATGATCCATCCACTCGGTATTCGTACACCTCGTGATGCCACGTGTTGAGAACACTTTGCTTATAGTAGTAGGGGGAGATGTACGGACGACATGATTGATGCGTCTCAGCGGCTGCGGTAATGACGTGCGAGCACGGCAAGTGCAGCAGGCGTAGTTTCTGGCAGGAGCACTCGCAGTTAGTTGCTCGGAGTATGCACAGATGGGAAGTCCTCTCCCGGTGAGCACCTTTGCGACCTCGGTCACCGCAGTGCACGTGGTATCTCTGTTCCACGCCACTCTCTGGTGTCACCCGATGTGTCTGCATCTTTCTTGTTTTCTTAGATATGTACGTAGATACAACTGTTGAGTACGATAGTGATTGTCCGACATACATGCTGTGGAGTTCTTGTATCGCTCAATGAAATATCGTTGTGTCCCTAGTAAGACACCTTCAACTATACCCACCAATGAAAGGCATCTGGTGCCTTTCATTACCCAGTTGTAAATCTCCGCCAGGTTCGTTGTCATGATTCCATAACGCGAACTGCCCTCGTCATGCAGAAGGGACCATTTCTCCAAAGGCTCGTGTCGTATCCAGTCGGTGAAACTCTTTATGCTGCTCCCCGGCCTACGCCAAATGTTTAGGACATCTGTCGGGGGCGCACACAAGGCTGTGGGGTCCTCTCCTTGCTCATGGTAGACCATCGGGTTTCTTGATGAACTAGCGGTATCTTTTGGATTTATTGATTGCTTCTTCGTTAGTTCATCCAACGTCCTCCAAAGCGTGTCTAACTTCCTCCGTTGGTTCTTTTTGCATAGCCGCTTGAACATGTTCATAAGCTCCTTGTTCCTAAACTGACGGAAAAAATTGGCACCCATGTGCCTCATGCACCACCTGCTCTTCAAGTCTGCTACTTTGCTGCTCCCACGATGAAGGACCCTTGTTGCATATCCACGATCGCCCTTAACAGCCCTGCATGTCGGTTATGGATGACACAAACATTAGGCATGTCCAGAACAACTGCCATCTTCACTCTTTCAAGGAACTAGTACCAGCTCTCCGTGTTTTCCCCCTCCACGAAGGCCAATACAACCGGTAGAACCTGGTCGTTGGCGTCCACCGCGATCGCAGTTAGAATCTAGCCCTTGTACTTCCCTGTGAGGAATATGCCGTCCATGCAAATGACCGGGCGACAGTGCCGGAACGCATTTATGCATGCGTCGAGGGTGAAGAAGGCACGCTGCAAGACCCACTTACCCGCGCACACACCACCCGCAGGAAACTCCGCAAGGTCGATGGATGTACCGGGATTCCTACGTGCTATTGCCCTGAGCAAGTGGGGAATATTCTCGTACGAAGCCTCATACGTCCTGGACCGCATTTGCAGAGCTGTCATTTTCGCTCTCCATGCCTTTCCGTAGCTAATCTTGTACTGAAACCTCTCCTCCACGGCTGTGATAATAGATCGAGGCTGGAGGTGCGGATTGTCCACGATCTGACCATAAAACACATTTGCCACCCACGTGGACGACAGATTACAGTGTCCCTGTTCCGCTTCCTCCAGTTCGTAGTTATGCTCCATCACTACGGAACATTTCCAATAGTCCCTTCACTTCCCCTTGTATGCATGCACCCGCCATGAGCACGAATCAACTACGCACTTCACATCGTACTCCTTTTTGCTAGACTTCACCACCCTGAATTGCCGCCGAAGAGACATTGCCCAGTACTTCACCGCATCCATCACAGCCTCCTTGTCTTTATATATGGCCCCCTGTGCGACCTCATTCTCATGATACTCCCATGCATCAATGTTCCCTTCATTCATTGTTAGGTCTTCGAAATTGTAATTGGTCCACGCACCAGGGATAGACACCTCAGGAGCATTGTCCTCCTCGTCGGAGTGTTCACCATCAGGGACTTCCTCGTCCGCACGGTCCTCCTCCATCAGGTGAACTATGTCCTCCACCTCCTCCCCCTCGTCGGCCACCCCTCGTGCCTCCACCACTGTCTCCTTAGCCCCCCCGATCCCCTCGCCACCGTCAGTCTCGTGCTCCTCCTCTCCGGGCTCCTCGCCACCTTCATCTTCACGTCCTTCCATATTTGACGTCCCCTCCCCCGTAATATCCACCCCGACATCACGAACTTGCGACACCGATGGAGCTACCGGGTAGCACTGTACCAACAACATGAGCGGCCAACCCCGCTCTACGGCAAAACCAACATAGCTCCTCCATGTTGATGTCGCGTTAATAGGAATCAACTCTCCATAAAAACAGTCTTGCGCATGGCTTACTACTGCTCTGACCCACAACTGAACAGTCTGGGCATCCAAATTGAACATCCGAGACATCCACTCCAACAAAACCCTGTATATCCTATCGCTCGGTCTGGATATACCCCGTACGACTCTTGAAAATGATGACAAATCCACCCCATCCGCCCCGTGCTATCTCTCCATCTCCATAAAATATTTGAAAATACAATTTCTCCGATATACTGCAACGTCAGACAGAAATATATTACTCTAAAATACAATAGACAAAATGTATATTGATCGTACTAAAAAATTCGACTACAATAAGTCATTCGACTAGCCTACCATACAGCCTAATATTAAATTTCTACTACATTACATTTGTATATATTGCCTAATACATTATTTACATAATAAAATTACTAATACACAACCCTACTAAATTAAATTTTTAAATATTGCCTAATATTTCTACTGTATTAAATTTATAGATACTAAATACTACATTAAATTTGCATATACAGAAATACTACATTAAGTTTCTAAATACTAGATACTACATACTACATCAAATTTCTAAATATTAACTGCTATATTACATTTGTAAACACTATACAATCCTAAAATTTCTAAACACTACACAATCCTAAAATTTCTAAATAATACAACAAATTCCTAAATATTAAATGCTACATTAAATTTCTAAATACTACACAACCTATAAAAAATTCCTACAATTATCTCTACAAAAAATTTCTAAAGCTAACTCTACAAAAAAAATCCGACATTTACCTAGATTTTTCGGCTTTCCCTTCTCTTCTTTTCTTCTCTTCTGTTCTTCTTTTCTTTTCTACTTTTCTTCTCTTCTTCTCTTCTCCCTTTCTTCCTTTCTTCTCTTCTCTTCTTCTCCCCCTCTCTTTCTTTGCGCTTGGCTCGCCCAAATGAGGCTCTGGCTGCGCTTAAAAAGCCACCCATCACCCCTACATGGGGCGATCGCCCGTGTAGAGGGCGATAGGTGGTTTTGCCTGTTACTCTAGTTAATTGGCCGTTAGCCGAGGGACATATCGCCCGTATATGGGGTGATCGCCCCATATACGGGCGACCGGCGTCTATTTTTGCAAATTCTAAACCCTAACGCCTAGTTTTGAAAAAAATATTAAAAAAATATTAAAGAAAAAAAATTCATCAGGTGTGAACCAGCACCCTCAAAATTTCTGAAAGTCCGACTACCTTATATTGGTCCTATTAAAACTCAAAAGCCCAGGTGCCCAGTTCCAACTAGATACAGAGTATCTCATTCCTATCACCGAGCATTTCCGATTCCCGATTTGCAAACCCTAGCAGTGGGCGCTGGGCACACTCGCAGGCGGTGTGGGCTGTGGGCATCAGGCAGCGCGCTGGCGCGTGCTGGGGGAGAGGCGCAGGCATGCAGGCAACATGGGCCAGGGGTGAGGCACAGGCGTGGAATTTTTTTTAAAAATAATATATTTTTAATCAAAATTTACAGAAAAAATATGCAAAAAAAATAACAGAAATACCCACCTATCACCCTGTCGCAATTCCAAACTACGACAAAGAGCCTGTCGCATTTTGGAATTGCGACATAGAGCCTGTCGTGACTGTTGAGCTCCAAATTGCGATAGAGAGGCTTATAACGTGCGCCCGAGGCCCTCGGCCTCATTCTCACCGACGCAAAAACAAAAACCACGCCGGAGAGAAAAAAGAGAGGAAGAGGAGGGGGAAGAGAGGAGGAGAAGGAGAAAGAGGAGGAGAAGAGGAAGAGAAGGAGGAAGAGGAGGGGGAAGAGAGGAGGAGAAGGAGGAAGATCCGAGTTTCGTCGAGATTCGAGGTAATCTCTTGTGGCGTTGTTTTAATTTATAATTTAGTGATCAAATTAAATAGATTATTAAGTATATATTTACAATTTAGTGATCAGATGCAATTTAGTGATTAGAAGACGATTTAGACGTAGAACTCGCGATGATTTATTTAAATTTAGACGTGTAGACTCACAACTGGGAGGACACAATTTCAGTGTGGCAGCGTACCACATCCGTAGCGAAAATCCGAAATCTAGGGTTTTTGGCCTTAGTCAATCTGAAACCCAGTTCTGTCGCTCCGGGGCTAGTTCGCGCGCGGAGAAAATCCGCTATCGAACAGAGAAGGCGTATTTTAGGTTTTTTCATGAATTTTCAGAACCGACAAGATTGAAATGATGATAACTTTTGAACCATAGCCCCGAATTTAGTGAAACCAATTTCTAAATTCGTGTAAAATCCTGTAGATTAAGAATATGAAAAAATGATTTGAAGATGAGTACTGTATAATTTTTGGAATTCAAAGAAACACGTAGATATTAATAATGCCTTTCGAATAAAATGGCTTCAAATAAAGTTGAGGTGAAATAAGATAAATTTTTACGAAACCCCTGGTTTGCAAGCAGTTCAAATATGTAGAAATATTGATGTGTAACTTTGTTGTGTGTCATGTTCGAGTAGAATGAAGTATTAATGCGAAAAAGGGTAAATAGGTGAAACTTGCTTAAAATTGAATTTGATAGAGATAAAGTTTAATTTGAAGGTACATATGCTAGTATAAGCTCATTTATGTGAAAATGTTAAGGAAAAGATATAGTTCATGTTTCTGTAATAGAGTAAAATAGTACATAGCCCTAACATGTTCCTCTTTTCACCACGTGTGGACACCTAATATTTGTAGAATGGGCGTTCGGAGTAGGAAGAAATTGTTCAATAGAAAAATTTAAGGTTCGCACTAGAAAAAATGTAGTGCAGATTGTTCGTACTAGAGTTTATTTAAATTGACGATAGTGATCGAGTCATACATACCTTTAATTATTTAGTTGTATGGAGTTACAATAGATATGTTTTGACAGGTATGGACGAACGAGTAGAATTTAAAATACACTACGGAGAAGGGGTTCCGCAGATGGGTGCAGAAGGGGTGGAACTTAGTCATTTTCCAAGTGTCATGGCCGGCCTGTCACGTGCTAGTGAGCGTTTGTGGGGCACGGTTAACAGATGGTTGTACCACATGATCTCGTTGGATAGTAAATTGCATGACCTGAAGCTGCACGGCGTATGGTCTCGGAGAAAGGATTGCACGTACTGGGAGTTAGTAGAACTGAAGGGTCCGAAGTCCTGGAGCTCGTACGTAAGATTGTCAACTGAAAATGGTTGGCCATTAGTGTTGTTGGCGCAAACATTTGAGAAAAGCAATGCTGGCCATACGACGCAGGAGGATGTTGGTGATGAATCGGAGGAAGTTGGGAGAGCGGTGAACCGAGAACGCCAAAGAGGCGGGACATCACCGAGTCATGAGGGTATGGGAGGTGAGGAAGTTCATGTTCCAATGCAAGATGTTCAGGTACCTTCGGGTGTGGCAGACGAGGGAGAAGTAACGACGAAGATGATGAAGAGCATTTCCCTGCGGAGTGGGATGCATGTCAGTTCGATAGATTGGTGGTCAACGAGGGTGAACACTTCGCCTGACACTCAGATCGGAATGAAGTGACGCAAGGTACTATTTACAAGAATAAGTCTGAGGTTCGAGCGGTGGATAAGATGGGCGTGTCGCCGTAGAACCTTCAAGGTTGCGAAGTCAGACCAGCGGGTGTATGATGTGAGGTGCCAGATGGAGGGTTGCCCATGGCGTGTGCATGCGTACCAGCCTAAGTGGGATACTATTTGAAAGTGTTTTGTAGTTGTCCCACACACATGCGTGCTGACAGAATCTGCCCAGTCGCATAGAAACATATCTTCAGCTTTTATTGCAAATGCAATGTATGGGGAGATTGTGGGCAATCTGGATTTGCAGCCACGTGCCATCATACTTGCAATAGAGCAGAGGTTTCAGTACACCATAAGCTATGCGAAAGCATGGAGAGCGAAGCAGAAGGCATTGGAAACTAGATTTGGTACGTACGAAGACTCGTATCAGAACCTACCAGGTATGCTCGAGGTGATCAAGGAAAGAAATCATGGAACTTATATTGATATTTGTGAGCAGCCCTCGCAGCGCTTCCCAGGAAAGATGGTACTTAAGCGGGCATTCTTTGCTTTCGGTGCATGTGTCAACGCGTTTAGACATTGCCGTCCATTGTTATGTGTGGATGGGACATTCTTGACTGGAAAGTATAAAGGCCAGATATTGACTGCCATTGGAGTAGATGGCAACAATCAGGTTCTTTCAGTAGCACTCGCATTCGTGGAGGGTGAGAACACGGACAGCTGGCTTTGGTTTCTAAGGAACGTGAAAGTCGGCGTCGTGGATCAGCGGCCTGGTGTGTGTGTGTTATACACGATCGGCATCCCGGACTGTTGAAAGCGGTCGTGCAGTTGCAGAACGGTGCAGAAGAAAGAAATGCATGGCCTGATCTGCGGAGTAGGTGGTGCAAGCGGCACATGGGCGCTAACTTCTACAAGCAATTCAAGAATAAGGAGCTTACGAAGATTTTTAAGAGGTTGTGCGACCAAACCCAACAAAGAAAATTTGATGCACTGTGGAAGAAGTTAGACGAGCTGACATCAAGGCATACAACGGAGGCAGCAAAGAGGCCAATGCTCGGCACAGAGGAGGCCCCAGAGGCACTGGAAATGTTACCCACGGACCCTCTGCATTTGGTCTGGAGGAATGGAAGATCCAAAAAATGCTTCTCCGAATGGATAGAGCATGAACCTAGAGAAAAATGGGCATTGCTTTATGACACCGATGGTGCCCGGTATGGTGTTATGACGACAAACTTGGCTGAGGTTTACAATTGGGTCATACGAGGCCTGAGACCCCTTCCTCTTGTTGCTATAGTGGAGGGTGTTCTTCATGGTATTGCGAAGTATTTTATGGATCGCCATGCTAGAGCATCAGTCCATATGAGTAACCCTGATGTCAAATACTCAGAGGTCATCTGTACGTACATGGAGGAGAAAGGCAAAAAGGGGGAGATACATAGAGCATTGAAGATGGGCACGAGGGAGCTTCGTTTCGAGGTTCTGTGTAAAGAAAAAGCTAGTCGTGGGACGAACCGGCGCAAAGTTGCTCATGAATGCATTATACTTCGGCAAACTTGTGTCTGCAGCTGCAACAAGCCTCGTCTCTTACATAAGCCATGCTCACATGTAATGGCTTCCTCCTCAACAATCCGTATGGATCCAGGTATATTCTTATCACAATTCTTCAGTCGAGAGGCGGTGACGGCAACTTGGAGCGGTGAAATTTACGGCTTTCGAGTGGTGGGTCTGTTCACGGAGCATCGGAGATGGGAGGATACACGGTGGGTTCCTGATCTCAGCAGGCTCAAGGGCGTAGGACGACGACAAACAAGACGTATAAGGAACGACAAGGACGCTGCAGAAAGCTGGCGTCGTGTGAAGAAATGTTCAGTTTGTAAGGAGACAGGGCACTCTTTCAAGAATTGCCCGACAGTTCTGAGGCCGTGACATGGTTGTATGGATTTTGCATGTGAAATTGAACTAGTTTTCTCGTATGTCAATGTGATATGTCAAATTAGTATGTGTAATACATGTAAGGATGTATGATGTGTAATGCACGTATGGACATGTATGGAGTAGAAAGTTGTTCGCATTTGTGGATTTTAGTTGGTTCGAATTTATATGTGTGATACATGTATGGATTTCAATGTTGTTCGCATTTGTGGATTGTAATGTATAATAATAGAATTTTATTGAAATTATATCGTTGAACCCTTTATTGTGTTGAAATTCTATTTCTAATTATTGCATTGTATTTCTAATGATTGCATTCCATTTCTAATTATTGCGTTCGAATTGTGCATTTGATTTCGTACTAACGTTGTTTTACTCAATTGCAGGTATGGCGAACATCAGGAAGTACGAGTTGCTGGACCCAGTGGTTGACGCGACTCATCGGAGTTGGTTGGCCACCTTGACACCTGCAGACGGGAAGCCACCTTTGGAGCTGAGTGCCCTTCACTTGCGAACCCTGATGAGAGCGTGGCGGGTCGACCCGCGATGGGTTCCCAGGTTCGTACACTTCTCCTGTACTTCCCTTACTATAGACTGTACGTGCGAACTAATAGTTGGTGCAATGTTTTCCTGCAGGCTGAGAGCGGTAGGGTTACTGCCGCTAGCACGGATGGTGGAGGTGACTGCCGCCGATGCGCAGGATAGGCGTGGTGCCTCCCGGAGGTTCCCGTATGACAGGAGCCTGCTCATCGCTCTGGTAGATCGCTGGCGACCTGAGACGCACAAGTTTCACCTCCCATGCGGTGAGATGGCGCCGACACTAGAGGACGTGAGCTACCCCCTGGGATTACCTTGCACGGGGGACGCGGTAGTGCATGACGATGTCCACCCGGAGTGGCGGACGGAGCTCCTAGCCCGGTTCGCGGACGTACTACCCGTTGACCGTGGCTACGCACCTTTCGCTTCTGCGCACGGTCCGACGCAGAAGTGGCTGATACAGTTCCATGTAAGTGATATTGACTTTATCTACATTTTATTTTCATATGTCTTACAGTTCTGGAACTGATCATTACTTTGTGCAGCCCGAGAGGATGGTAGACGGAGCCGGGGAGTACGTAGTTAGTCGCCACTTCGAGGCGTACCTGCTATGGCTCTTCGGCTGGGTCTTGTTCTCCTCCTCCCACGGAGACACCGTCGACAAGCACATGATCCAGTACGCCAGGTCGATCACAGACGCCGACATCGAGGACATCCCGCAGCTAGCGTGGGGACCGGCTGTCCTGGCTGCCATGTACCAGGGACTTTGTGACGGTTGTCGTCGCGTGGGGGACTGGTCGATCCTCGCGGGTCGTCCTCTACTCCTGTAGCTCTGGTCTTTCGAGAGGTTCCAGATCGATCGGCCGCACATGGATCTGGGACCCTACGGACCGGTCTTGTATGGCGCCGCCGGGGATGACGTCGACCGTCCTACCATGGGGACGTTGTAGTGTCGCCGACGGGTTAATAAAATGACTTTTACCTACATTTCTGTAAAAATTCCAAAAATTTTCGTCTAACTTCGGACTATTCGTTTTCTTTCCAGCCGACTTTCACGCCTGTCACGTCGCACGCTTCGTACCCCGAGTACGTAGCGATGTTCGACCAGCTCATGGACGACAGCGTGATCTGGCGTCCTTACCTCCCGGAGCTGGTCCAAGCAAGAGCTACTAGCGGCCTCTCCCTGCAGTGCACCCGTGACGTCGCCTTCTGGTTGACACGGCGCCACCTCATGTTCGATGTCTACGTGGAGACGTACGCAGTGCACCGTGTCATGAGGCAGTTCGACCTGCGCCAGGTCGTCCCTGTCCCCACCGGTGAGGTCGTACCACCTGCCGTGCACACGTGAGTGCTCTTCCCTGTTAATTCGAATTTTATTTTTTTATGCTGTTTTTACTATTATTTTTGCGTTATTTTTGCTACTAACATCAGTGCTAATTTTGTCATGCAGGATGACATGGAAGGGTTTCGTTGGGACCGCGAGCTGGGCGACACATATGTTGCCTCATGCTCAGCAGTGGGCGCACGCGTTGGCGGACATTCACGAGGAGGCTGCCCCGTACGACCCCAGCACGTATGACGAGTACATCCGGTGGTTCAGTACGCGTACACGCGTACGCGTTGTGCGTGTCATCGAGTCACCTCCGAGGCACGTTGCCTCCACGGCGGACACCTACCCCACGCAGCCGGACTCGGCATTTCACCACGCCGTAAGTACTTCTTTCACATGGCATATATTGTGTCGTTACTGCAATTTTACGAACTAACTAGTCTTTCAATGCTGAGCGACCTTGGCCGGGAGATCGTGGAGGATGCGAACGGGGTACTGGCATGACTAGGCTAGATGGATAGGCTCGAGGTCACGGTAGACTTTGTGAGAGGGTTCGTGCAGCGTGTACACGACAGAGCCGCTCGCATCGTCCAGATCACGTCCTACAGGAGGCCTCGAGACATCGACGTCCTCCCGGTTCACGGACGTCTGACGGGCGACACAGCGTGCCCGCATCGCACCGAACAAAGACGCACGCAGACGGCCCCTTCTCCAGACGTGCCAGGGGGATCTAGCTGGCAACGTTCCACGCCTTACGTCCCCATGACTGCAGGTACACCACGTGGTCTACTTTTATCTATTATGTTCTTCACATTATGTGATGTACTAACATGAAAAAAATTTCGACAATGGTCAATCCAGCCCCTGACCTGAGTGCGAGCACCTCTGCTGGCTTCTCTCCCCTCGACAACACCTACTTGGACTACTTAGTAGATCCCTACCAGTAGTCCACGGGTATCGTCCTTGGTGCCTCTCAGCTCGACGACGTGCCCAGGCCGACTCAGCCTTCACAGGACGCTTACGCTACTCCGACAGCACCAGTACGGCCTGCTAGGAGTACTCGTGGGCAAGTTCCTGACCACCTGACGTATCCGTCCGGGCATGTACAACGCCGTAGGAGGCCTGGGACGACACGAGGAGTCGCACCTCGCAGAGGGCCCAGCTAGCTTTTTTCTTTCATATATTTTGTACTAAACACAAAATGATGCTTTATTTCCTCATATTACGTCAAATTCAGCTATGGAATTTTGTTTTCATAAGTTATGTTTTATTACAGTATGATCACTAAAGCTTTTCATGGATTCCGTAAAATAACAGGTTTACATGACAAATTATAGAGTAATAGCCCTGAAACACCCTTCGACATATGTACGACCTTGCAATAGCTTTTCACGCGCGATTAGACAACTCACGGGCGCAATGCTTTCAACCTTTTCAGGCCGATTTGACCACACGCTGACAGACCTCTACTGTTTCTCACACAGGCTTTGTCACACATGTAGGCACAGTTCAAAGTGACCACTCACTGTTTACTTTTGTTAGTGCTGACAGGTCGTGTGGCTTTTCTCAGAGGGTGACAAGTCGTGCAGCCTTTCGCAGAAGGTGACAGGTGGTGCAGCTTTGATGATGGGTGACACGTCGTGCAACTTTTCACAGAGGATGCCAGGACGTCAAACTGGACAAGTGTTGTAGTCGTGTGGAGTAACCCCTCACCACCACTATAAAACCGGCTGAGAGGTAGACATCCAACACCGCCAAACCATCAATAAACGTCAGCTGAATCTACATAAATTAGGGCACGATGTCGTTCTACCGTCGCCTCTTCAAAGAAGCGTAACTTATCCCGGCGAAATACCGGATGCCGAGCGCGACGCCTTGATTCTGCCGGAGTTGCCCCGACCCAAATACGACTGCAACTTTTCGGCGAAGATGATGCAATCTACCCACGGAGAGACGACCGCCCGGGCTCACTACTGTTGTGCCCGTCCCTATCGGGTAAACCTACTGATGTCCATACAATACAGGGGAACTGTACATTTCATGCATCGTTCTATCTTTTCTCGGCACAACGACCGGTGTTGCTTCTTCCAATGGATCGACGGCCCGGAACGACGTGACTACGAATTTGTCTACAACTTCAATGACGCCGACCTCGCTTCGCCTGAGAACTTCTACTGGTGGGAGAGGCCGCCAGGATACGTCCCCGTTCTAGAGCGACCAGAGTTCAGGGTCGGTGGGCAAGGGGCCAACCAATCGGTGAGTTTCATGTGACGAACTCATATTTCACTCACAAAGTAGTAATTCTAAACCAGTTCATCGCATACAGGAGTTCAAAAAGAAAATTGCGAACTTGCTCGAGTCAAAGGAGAAACCTCCTCAGGGGCCACCCGAAAGCGCCGACTTTTGCGAACACGGCCTTCATGCAATGGTTGATACCTGCCACGATGAACTAGCGGACCGGAGATTCTACCGGTGCCCCTTGGCCGAGAATGAATGGTGCGGCTACTTCAACTAGGTGGACCCGGAGACGTACCACCCACATCTCAAACTTCCCATATGGGATAACTGGGGGGAGCAACCCTCCCCGTGGTGCTACTACCGCCCAAAAAAGCCAGACCCCAAGTACGTCTACGGTGTTATTCAACGACCAAAGCGGCCATACTGCATTGATTGCAGGGTATGCTTCCGGTTGTATAAGGATAAGCCCAACACACACCTCCTGCACCATATAGTGGAGTGCGAACTGAAACAGAGCAGGCGTCCTGCACCAACGCACTAGAAGTGAAAGAGGGTACCTCCTCTCAAAGAGCAAGGGACAAGGGGAAGCATCCGGCCGAGGTCCGCACCACGCAACAAATCCTTGACGCGTTAAGCAGAGCTTCCGGGAACCCGGGTGGTATTAACATAGGGGATGTCGGGAATCGGGATGACATGCCCATATGGGAGGGCAGCAATCCAGATAAAAAAGACCAAAAAGTCCTATCTTATACATCCGAGACGTACAGCATAGGCCACCCAATCGGCGATAGCTGGGAGCACTGCGGAACCCTATGGAGTTCTTTCATAGTAGGGATTGAGTGGTGTTCGGGAATAAATCGGAAAATTTACACTGGTGATGTAATATGCAGAAAATGTGGGACATCATTCCCGCTCTACCCAGATAGGCGGAACGATCACTTGTTCCACCATGACAAACGGTGCTTTCGTTAGTTAGTTCATCAAGCAATTTCATCACTACTGTAATGCCCTTGTAATATAATATAATCTATCGCTTATTTTATCATCTGAACTTTCGGTGTATGTGTCCTTATATATGTTTAACAAATAATTTAAGTGCTTCGTGGGAACTATTCGTAACATGAGTGGTTGTCGACTGTAATACTTAGGGTTATTGCACTAGTGCAAATTAGATGCAAAGCGAGATGTAAATTAAATATTTTTCCAGAATATTGTAGTGCACATATGAAAGATCAAATGCGGTCAATTGTTCATAAAAATTCTATTTAGAAATGATTTTTAACTGGCCTACGAAAGGGCTAAAAAATATGACATGAGTTTTTGTCGACTATAATACTTAGGGTTATTGCACTAGTGCAAATTACATGCAAAGCAAGGTGTAAATTACATATTTTTCTAGAATATCGTTGTGCACATAATAAAGATCAAATGTGGTCCATTGTTCATAAAAATTCCATTTAGAAATGATTTTTAACGGGCCTGCGAAAGGGCTAAAAAACATTACATGAGTTGTTGTCCACTATAATACTTAGGGTTATTGCACTAGTGCGAATTAGATGCAAAGTGAGATGTAAATTACATATTTTTCCATACCTTAATATCCTAAAATACCTTAAAATGTATACTCCAGGTTCGAAAATTATTTTGTGTGTTTCCTTCTTTTTCTTAGAGTTTTCCGCATAAAGGAAATTGCCTTATCCATTTTCTACTGTGTTGCCCTTCAATTTTGAAAATTACTTAAAATTTCTCTACAGGCTCAAAATTATTTTACCTCCATCCTGTCCCTCTGTCCACATCGCTGTTGTTTCACCCGTCACCTCCTGTCGTCCAACCAACGGGCGACAGAGGTATATTTTTGAAATTTTTCGTATTCCACGTATATTAATGCAATTACAATAAAACATCTATTATTTCCAAAAATATATATATATTTTTAACTTGAGTAAAAATATGTATTACTGGACGAAATAAATCAGCATTTTTCTATGAATCGTTGTCTCCGTTCAAAAAATGCCGAACAACGATATCCGTTTTTTTCGATATAATTTTCGCAAATACTACATGACTTATCACTAACAGATATGAACTTTTTTTAAGTTATTACATTCTAGTTTGAATTGCAACACTGTGAAATGTATGAATAAATTATTTATGAATTTATTCCTGTCACAATTTGGAATTGCGACAGAGAGCTCAACGGTGCCAACAGGCTCTCTGTCGCAGTTTGGAATTGAAACAGGCTTTCTGTCGCAATTTGGAATTGCGACAGAGAGCCTGTCGCAATTCCAAACGGCGATAGGTGGGTATTTCTGTTATTTTTTTCCCGGCATATTTTTCTGTAAATTTTGATTATAAATATATTATTTAAAGAAAAATTCAACAGGCGTGTGTGGTTGCAGGCAGCGCAGTTTCGTAGGTGCGCGGCGCAACAGGCAGTAGGCAGGGCGACAATGAGGCGGTAGGTTGATACGCACTGCTCTCTGCTTCCTGTGTGCTTGTACTTCCGCAATTCCTCTGTTGGCTATTATTAGTGGACAAGTGAGTGAAGATTAGTGAAGACGACGTACCTGTACTTCCTCGGTTTCTCTTGAATGTTAATGAACACGATATAATTAAGTGTTTTTAAGCCATGAAAACATCGTAAAGTACAATTATAATTTTCATTACATATTTTGTAATCTTCTATTCTTGTAAGACCTTATTCCAACTATATGTATTGTATTTTTGGTAAATTTTGAACATATGTGGTGGATTTATGCTATGAAATTGTATATATCTATTGTCTAGTATTAAATGTGTACACCCATTAGAAATTTTCTAGTTCGAAACCAACGTGGCTGAAACTCATCACTACTAATGTGGTGTCAATTCACATGTTCTCTTACGAAATTTGGTCTAGAGAATTAAATTATTATTTGTCAGAGACCAAAAATTTGACCATACGTTTATAAGGTGAAAAGATTTTTTTTAAGACCAGATTGAGAAAGAAATGCATAAGGTACTAAGCCTAGCAATAATTGCAGTATAACCCAATTGTGAGAAATGAGGATAAAAACTGAAGCTAGTTGCTATACATAAGAGGAATGAACAATAACTTTCTTCTTCTTCTTATTGTTGGCAAGGAAAGAACAACACCTGCATCGGGTGAAAACAGCATAGTCATAGTCTTTCTTTCTTGCTCCAAGGGTTGGAATGGTGCTTCTGCAGTGAAGATTTTGCATGGAAAACCCGCATGGCCAACAACGAGGAAGATGAAGCGCCAGATCTCCGCTAGATAGAGGTGGAGCCACTACCGCGCGCACAAAAGAAAATCACACATAGTTAAAAATAGTCAATATATACAGTTTTGGATACGTCTACAAAAAAGAGTTAGTGATGACTAGTGATCATCACAGACGGTTTAGAAACCGTCTGTAATAGTTACACATCTCGGACAGTCATCTATAAAGAAAATGTCATTGATAGTTACACATCACGGAAGGTTAATAATAAGAAACCGTATGGTAATAATAAATATTATATGGCTCCAATTATGAATCGTCTGTAATAAGCACAAATAACAGACTATTAGTAGTTACAAACAGTTATATGTATTTTTTATACATAATTTCAGTTTTATGGCTAGTCTCAAGAATCATACTAACCATGCCCTCTGTACAGATACACAATTCACATTTAAGACAAAAACATACAACACGCATTCAAACAAATGTAAGATATACAGTTAAAACATTTATATGAGACACAATTCACAGTTGAGATAAATACATGCAACACACATTCAAACAGGTATAAGACATACACAATTCACAGTTGAAAATTCAGAGTTGAGATATATACACACAGACATAGCATACATACAAACATAATAAATGACTTAAAATTCACAACCACTAGACTACTCCTAGTCTTTGGTCTCACAACAACCAAATTTTTACTATTAGTATTGTACTCCTACCATATTTTCACTTTTAACCGAAGCAATAAAGTTCTAGGCTGATGGCAGTATCTAAGAGGTGATGGAGGGTGACGGTGCGATGCGGAGAGAGGGCGGCGAGGCAGTACAGAGAGGAAGAGGATGGTGATAGTGTTGTGCTGAGGGTGATGGTGCATGTGATAAGTGTGACAATAACGCAGAAAGGGCGGCAACGATATGAAGAGGAAATTCTAGATTTGGATAGAGAGGTACTAAATGTGAGCATCTGAATCGATCATGTGGGAAGTTAAATAGACATATTTTTCTGCTTATCATTATAGATGGTTAGAATATGTCAACCGTCTGATATTTGATCATCACAGACGTTTGTGCTGAACAAACTATCTGTGGTAGTGAATATTACAGACAATTATTTAGGTAATAAATGTTTGTGATTTGCAATATCTTTTTTACATAATATTTTTCTATTTTACAACACAATACAGTTAACAAACACATGTTACTGACAGGCAGTACAACACATTTCACATTAACGAAACACATGGTACCAACAGACGGTACACCATATTTCACAATAACAAAAGTACTCACACACCTTGCCTCCTTCCAAAACATAGCGACATATGGCTATGACATAATAGCACTGAAGTTGGTATGGTCTTTAGACTCTTAAAAAAATCTCCATATTTAAACCTTTCATGACAACCATACATATCCTTCACAAGAGAAAGATCCTTCATGGAGACAAAAAAACTGGTCATCATAATGCATAGAGGTTGAATGGGTTCTTGTCGGAACACGCAAAAAGGATATGGGCCCCAGCTGTGTTTACCTGTACCAGTCCCTGGATCAATAGCTAGTACACACAGATCATAACAGTATGGACCATAACCATGCGATAAACAAAAATTGAATTCAGAGTACTGACTGACATGACCCATTATTACAAAAGTTGGACCCGTGGGTCATATAGCAGCGGAAACATTAAACTGGCAAATAAACTTGACGAAGCGAAGTCCAAAACACCACAGGCAAAGACTGGAGAAAACGCGATCCTAGACATCTGGATAGTCCTCTTCAAATCCTTCATCACAGATGTCAAACGGTGGGATGCAAGCTCTTGGATAGCTATCTCTGATCTCCTGATCTGCTTTATGGAATAAGCAGCCCCGCAATGAAAAGCGGGGGTGAGTATGCAACATACTCAACAAGTCCGGAAAGAAATACAGTATGTAGTTTAATTCAAGGGAGGGAATTGGTTAATTTGCCAAAAGCCAATTTTTAAGATTTTAACCCAGAATTTTGAAGAGCAGTTTTCAAAACTATTTCCTTTTAAGAAATAAGAGCTTTAAACTTTTCAGGACACAGCTCCAACCGTGGGAAAAACAAAACGTAAACCAACTCACGGTATTTGCCATGGTTTTATTTTAAGAATATTTTTCCACAGCACCAACCGTGGTTTTCCTTTGAAATGTTTTTCTCGTGGCTCCAACCACGGACTTTTATCAAATCAAAACATTCGCGGCTCCAATCGTCTTCATTTTATAAAAAACTGATTTTGAAACGAAATAGGGGAAATCTACTATGTGACAACGCCCTTTGTCTACCCTTGACCGTGGGTACGGCTATTCGAATAGTTTGTGTACCCTGCAGAGTTTGCATGCTTTACCCGCGAGAGATATTTCACTATATTTGGTCATACACTTCCTTTGGTATATAACCCTAAGTGAAAATCACAAGGCCATTTCCCTAGCTACATCTTCACTAAGTCACGCCCGCTGAGGTTTCACCGCCAAATGCATACAACCATAATGGAAGCCCCCTCTTGCGCCTGTAGGACTCCTGTGGCTCCAACCACGCCTACTCCACCGTCCGGCATGCCTTAATTAAGTTTTCACTAGTTACTCGGCCAGGCCCGTCCCATACTGGAACCCGCGGCCGCACTGCTATACATTGTTTGACAATCACAAGGGACCGGTCCTTAGGGTGACTAAGGTGGTACATACTCAAACCCGAGTCTCGTGCATTCTGCACCCGCCATGCAACCTTCCACCCTATTAAATTTTTAAAATACCAAATCTTTTCTTTTATTTTACCAAACTGGTAGCACCAACTGCCCTTTTTAAATAATATTTTCACTCAATCATTTAGAATTCCAAGTAACAAGCCATCAATTAAACAAACAAATAGTATTTAGCATAACTAAGCACTACTATTATACTAAACAAGGTGTCAAGCCTTTTATAATATAATTAATCATTCTAGGACGGCCAAAGAACAGATGGATTAATATGTAGCAAACATACATATTAACAAGGTATTTAACTACAATCTATCATAATATAATTTTTTTTAATCAACATAGCATGCAAGTTTGTAAATCTACAAAGCATTTCAAAACATGGATCAACATGCTTCAAGGAGACTTGACTTCGTCGACGAAGTGCGCTGCGCTGTTCTGGAGGTCTTCTCCTCCGTCGGCGACGACGACCGCTTCTTTGACTACACGCAAAACGGTGCACGAAGTGAAAAAAATAAAATAAGTAAAAACTAAAAATTATAATAAAAATACTGGCAGGTAGAGGATGAATTTAGATAAATTTATCAATTTGAATCACTCTATTCGGATTACGACGGAGGAGAAACAATTGTTTGAATTCAAAATTTGACCTTTCGCCGGGCTTAGAGAAGAAATGATTGCTGACAGAGCTCTGTTATGAATTTTCAAAATCTGATTTAACACAACGTAGAGGACACCAATAGGAAGCTCCAGTAAACATTTGAGGACAAATGGAGGTCGGGAACAGCCGGGAGAGCTCACCGAAAGTTCGCCGGAGTTCAGAAAGAATGGCTTGCACAGGGAGATCTGGTGGATGGATTGGAACAACTCGAAGCTGAGGATATGAGGAATGAGAAGAGGAACTTGGGGGTCAATTTATAGGACAATCGGACTAGCGGATTGTCGGGAAACGCTCACCGGAGTTATCGCCGAAACAGTAACCGAGATCGCCGGAATTTGAAGAGCTGAAACAGCTGAATAAATGCGGGTCGTGTTGCTTCGGGTACTGTAGCGATGGGTCTACTGTAGCTTGCGGGCGGGAAGAGAAACGGGTCGGATGAACAGTAACCGAAATTATTAATTCCTAAAATAATTAATTTTCCACTGAAAATTCGGATTAAATTCGGAAAAATAGCAATTAAATCATAATGAATTTGGGAATTTTTACAGACAATCGTTTCAGAAACTAAAGCACTAATAAATATTTTTGGATAATATTAGATTGTTATTTTTCTTACAGCAATTAATATAGTGCTGAAAATTAAATAGTTTTGGGGAAAATAGAAAAATGGTTCTAAAAATTCTGGGAAAAATCTCAAAAATACTTTAGAATATTTGTAACCTAATAAAATTAGTTTCAGAATTTTTAGAGAATTTTGGAATTGCATTTGAATTTTGGATTTCAGGATGAAATGGAATTTTCGGACACGAATGGAATAAATTCCCTTTTTGGATGGAAAGGAATGCCAGGTTAACTAAAATTCCAAAGAAAACCCAAATCCTTGAATTAATTAATTTAAATTATTTTTTAACAAAAGAACCAAGAATGGGATGTTACAAACCTACCCACCTTAAACGGAATCTCGACCCCGATATTCGATAGAGCTAGGAAACATATTTGGGAATTCTGCTCGTAGGTCCTCTTCACGCTCCCGAGTAGCCTCCCTCTCGGTATGGTTGCTCCACTGCACCTTACAGAATTTGATACTTCTGCTGCGAGTTTTGCGAATCGCCTCATCCAAAATCAGATTGGATATTCCTTATAAGAAAGATCCTGCAGTAAATCTAATCGTTCTAAGGACATGTGTTCCTCTCGTACTCAAGACATTTTCTTAGTGAGACACATGAATACATTATGCACGTCAGTTAGTTGTGATGGTAATTCCAATTGATATGCCACCTCGCCTCTTCTGGCCAAAACTTTGAACGGTCCGATATATCTAGGTGCAAGCTTTCCGCTAACCCGAAATCATTTGATTCCTTTCATTGGTGAAACTTTCAAATACACGAAGTCGCCTCAAAGAAATTTCGTGTCCCGACGTCGGTTATCGCCGTAGCTTTTCTCGGCTTTGAGCAGCTTTTAATTTTTGTTGGATCCATCTCACTTGTTCTTCCGCCTCCTTGAGTACATCTGGTCCAAACACTTTTCCTTCTCCAGTTTCCTTCCAATAAAGTGGTTTTCGACACTTGCGTCCATATAATGCCTCGAAAGGTGACATCTGAATACTTGATTGATATCCATTGTTGTATGAAAACTCTGCATAAGGCAAACTCTTATCCCAACTTGTCTTGTTTGTCAAAGCGCAGGATCTGAGCATATCCTCTAAAACCTGATTTACCCTTTCGGTCTGGCCGTCTGTTTGTGGATGATATGCTGTGTTGAAATTAAGATTCGTACCCAATAAACTATGCAACTTTCCGACACAATTTTCTTGGGTACTCCATGCAAACACACTACCTTTGTCATGTACAACTCTGCCAATTTGTCCCCAGTGTAGGTGGTTTTAACAGGAATGAAATGAGCAAATTTAGTCAGACGATCAACTATAACCCAGATTGAGTCCTTGGTAATCCAGTGATGAAATCCATTCCAACCTCTTCCCATTTCCATTCGGGAATTTTTAACGGTTGTAGTAATCCTGCATGTCTCTGATGCTCAGCTTTCACCCGTTGGCAGATATCGCACAAAGCAACAAACTCTGCAATTTCTCTCTTCATACTGGTCAACCAGTACGATTCTTTCAAATCTAAATACATTTTGGTACTTCCCGGATGAATGGAGTAGGCAGTCTCGTGGGCTTCCTTTAAGATCATTTCCTTGATTTCTTTCTTATTGGGTACAAAAATTCTTTTCCCAAACCATAGAGTACCTTTTTCATCTATTGAAAATCCTGGAGCTTTTCCTTTCTTCATCCTCTCAATAATTTCCAAAACTTCTGCATCCTCTTTCTAAGCTTCCCAAATTTGGTCCTCCAAGGTAGGTCGTAGTTCCATCATATTGATGTATCCTTGCTCCACCATCTCCAGATTCATTTTCTTGACTTCTTCGTACAAAGCTAGCTGGCTTTCCTTAACTAATACATTATTACAATAATTCTTCCTACTCAGAGCATCGGCCACTACATTTGCTTTCCCAGGGTGATAATGGATTCCAACATCATAATCCTTTATCAGCTCCAACCATCTTCTTTGCCTCATTTAAATCTGGTTGAGTGAATATATACTTTAAGCTCTTATGATCAGTGTATATCTCAGTTCGATTCCCAATGAGGTAATGCCTCCAAATTTTGAGGGCATGAACTACGGCTGCTAACTCCAAATCATGAGTAGGGTAATTTTCCTCGTGAGGGCGTAACTGCCTAGATGCATAGGCCACCACTTTACCTTCTTGCATCAACACACAACCTAAACCTTGCTTCGAAGCATCACAATAAACCACAAAGTCCTTTTGTATATCTAGTAACGTCAATACTAGAGCAGAGGTTAGTTTCTTCTTGAGCGCTTGGAAACTATCTTCGCACGACAGGGTCCATTCAAACTTCTTTTCTTTCTTTAATAGTTGTGTAAGTGGTTTCGCGATTTTGGAAAAATCTTCTATGAATCTTCTATAATATCCAGCCATAACAAGAAACTTCTAATTTGAGTTACTGATTTGGGTTGCTTCCAATCAAGTACATCCTTTACTTTACTCGGGTCAACAGCAACTCCTCTAGCTAAAATGACATGGCCCAAGAAAGATACTTCTTTTATCCAAAACTCGCATTTGCTGAACTTGGAATAAAGCTTATGTTCCCTGAGTTTTTCCAAAACCAAACGCAAATGCTTCACATGTTCTCCTTCATCTTTGGAGTATACCAGAATATCATCGATGAAAATAACTACGAATTTGTCTAAAAACTCCATGAACACCTTGTTCATTAAATGCATAAAATAGGCTGGTGCATTGGTCAATCCGAAGGACATCACGATGAACTCGTAAAGTTCATACCGAGTGGTGAAGGTAGTCTTAGGAATATCCTCCTTCTTGATTTTAATCTAATGGTACCCTGATCTTAATTCTATTTTTGGGAAAACACAAGCTCCCTTGAGTTGGTCAAATAGATCATCGATCCTTGGCAATGGGTACTTGTTTTTTATTGTCACCTCATTCAAAGATCTATAATCTATACACATTCTTAGAGTATTATCCTTTTTTTTCACAAAAATAACTGGAGCTCCCCAAGGTGATGAACTAGGGCGAATGAAGCCTTTCTTTTGTAGTTACTCAACTTGCTTCTTTAATTCCACTAATAGGTTAGCAGACAACCGATAGGGTCTTTGGTGGATTGGGGTTGTGCCAGGAACAAATTAATAACAAACTCTATATCTCGATCTGGTGGCATGCCTGGCAAGTCATCAGGAAAGACATCCGGGTATTCTTTTGCTATTGGTACTGATTCCAATGTTATTTCCTTTAACTGATTCAACAAACTGGTCGGTCTTGAGGCAAGGTCAGATAAGAAGCATACTCGGGCTCCATCTTTATTGACAAGAGATATGGTATGGTTGGCACAATTAATTTGTCCTTCATGTTTGGTTAACCAGTCCATACCAAGTATCACATCTATTCCCTGGGAATCTAATAAGATAAGGTTTGCTAGAAACTTCACCCCATTAATTTCTATTTCTAGCTTGGGACATACCTTTTTAGTCCTTATTTCTTTTCCCGGGGATTTTACTATCATAGGGTTCTTTAGGTTCATTGTATCCCAATGGTTCCTTTCCACAAATCCCTTGGATATGAATGAATGAGATGCACCGGAATCAAACAAAATTGTAGCAGGTACAGAGTTTACGAGAAACGTACCCATCACTACATTCTGAGCTTCTTGTGCTTCTTTAGCAGAGATATGGTTCACATGGTTTCTTCCAGCTCGATTTGGGGTTCTGGGAGTCTGAGGGTTACCACGACCTTGACTTGGTGCACGGACTGAACCTGACCCCAGGTTGAATGGAACTGGAGCTATGTTTAAGCGCCTTTGAGGACACTTGGTTGCATAATATCCCATTTGATGACAATTGTAGCACTGCACATCTGCTGTATTGTTAGTTTTTGCTGGCTGAGTAACTGGGTTTTGACGGGGTGTCTGCTGTATCGGACGAGGTACAGACATCATAGCCCTTTGCACTTGCTGAATCGGCGGCTTGTTAGCTTGAAACTGTCCAAACCTTGGCCTAGACCCACTGGCTACCTATTGATCTTGAATTGCTAGCTTTCTCTTACGATTCTCATTTCGCTGACGCTGTATGTCCTCTTGGGCTAGAGCTTTGTTCACTAGTTGTTGGAAAGTGGCATAATCATTGGTAGCCAATAAAGCCTTGAGCTCCGGGTCCATCCCTTCCATGAATTTCCAAATCTTGTCGGCCTCATTGGCCACTTCAGTTGGAGCATATCGAGCCAATTGGTTGAACTTATGCAAATAGTCAGTCATGGTCATTAAACAGATTTCAAACGAAGGATGAGGTAAGGACCAGACGCTAAGACAGAAAAGATAGAAGCAAAAGAACTTAAAATTTTATAAATATATTTTTATAAAAATATTAATCCTTAAGGCTTTGCCCTTCTAACTAGATCACGTTCTACAGTCTTGGCTCTGATACCATTTCTGTCGGAACCCGCAAAAAGGATACGGGCCCCAGCTGTGATTACCTGTACCAGTCCCTGGATCAATAGCTTGTACACATAGATCATAACAGTATGGACCATAACCATGCGATAAACAAAAATTGAATTCAGAGTACTGGCTGACATGGCCTATTATTACAAAAGTTGGACCCGTGGGTCATATAGCAGCGGAAACATTAAACTAGCAAATAAACTTGACGAAGCGAAGTCCAAAACACCACAGGCAAAGACTGGAGAAAACGCGATCCTAGACGTCTGGATAGTCCTCTTCAAATCCATCATCACAGATGTCGAACGGTGGGATGCAAGCTCTTGGATAGCTATCTCTGATCTCCTGATCTGCTTTATGGAATAAGCAGCCCCGCAATGAAAAGCGGGGGTGAGTATGCAACATACTCAACAAGTCCGGAAGAAATGCAAGATGTAGTTTAATTCAAGGGAGGGAATTGGTTAATTTGCCAAAAGCCAATTTTTAAGATTTTATCCCAGAATTTTGAAGAGCATTTTTCAAAGCTATTTTCTTTTAAGAAATAAGAGCTTCAAACTTTTCAGGACACGGCTCCAACCGTGGGAAAAACAAAACATAAACCAACTCACGGTATTTGCCATGGTTTTATTTTAAGAATATTTTTCCACAGCACCTACCGTGGTTTTCCTTTGAAATGTTTTTCTCGTGGCTCCAACCACGGACTTTTATCAAATCAAAACATTCGCGGCTCCAATCATCTTCATTTTATAAAAAACTGATTTTGAAACCAAATAGGGGAAATCTACCATGTGACAACACCCTTTGTCTACCCTTGACCGTGGGTACGGCTATTCGAATAGTTTGTGTACCCTGCAGAGTTTGCACGCTTTACCCGCGAGAGATATTTCACTATATTTGATCATACACTTCCTTTGGTATATAACCCTAAGTGAAAATCACAAGGCCATTTCTCTAGCTACATCTTCACTAATTCACGCCCGCTGAGGTTTCACCGCCAAATGCATACAACCATAATGGAAGCCCCCTCTTGCGCCTGTAGGACTCCTGTGGCTCCAACCACGCCTACTCCACCGTCTGGCATGCCTTAATTAAGTTTTCACTAGTTACTCGGCCAGGCCCGTCCCATACTGGAACCCGCAGCCGCACTGTTATACATTGTTTGACAATCACAAGGGACCGGTCCTTAGGGTGACTAGGGTGGTACATACTCAAACCCGAGTCTCGTGCATTCTTCACCCGCCATGCAACCTTCCACCCTATTCAATTTTTAAAATACCAAATCTTTTCTTTTATTTTACCAAACTGGCAGCACCAACTGCCCTTTTTAAATAATATTTTCACTCAATCATTTAGAATTCCAAGTAACAAGCCATCAATTAAACATACAAATAGTATTTAGCATAACTAAGCACTACTATTATACTAAACAAGGTGTCAAGCCTTTTATAATATAATTAATCATTCTAGAGCGGCCAAAGAACAGATGGATTAATATGTAGCAAACATACATATTAACAAGGTATTTAACTACAATCTATCATAATATAATTTTTTTTAATCAACATAGCATGCATGTTTGTAAATCTACAAAGCATTTCAAAACATGGATCAACATGCTTCAAGGAGACTTGCCTTCGTCGACGAAGTGCGCTGCACTGTTCTGGAGGTCTTCTCCTCCGTCGGCGACGACGACCGCTTCTTTGACTACGCGCAAAACGGTGCACGAAATGAATAAAATAAAATAAGTAAAAACTAAAAATTATAATAAAAATACTGGAAGGTAGAGGATGAATTTAGATAAATTCATCAATTTGAATCACTCTATTCGGATTACGACGGAGGAGAAACAATTGTTTGAATTCAAAATTTGACCTTTCGCCGGGCTTAGAGAAGAAATGATTGCTGACAGAGCTCTGTTATGAATTTTCAAAATCTGATTTCACACGACGTAGAGGACACCGATAGGAAGCTCCAGTAAACATTTGAGGACAAATGGAGGTCGGGAGCAGCCGGGAGAGCTCACCGAAAGTTCGCCGGAGTTCAGAAAGAATGGCTTGCACAGGGAGATCTATTGGATGGATTGGAACAACTCGAAGCTGAGGATATGAGGAATGAGAAGAGGAACTTGGGGGTCAATTTATAGGACAATCGGACCAGCGGATCGTCAGGAAACGCTCACCGGAGTTATCGCCGGAACAGTAACCGAGATCGCCGGATTTTGAAGAGCTGAAACAGCTGAATAAATGCGGGTCGGATTGCTTTGGGTACTGTATCGATGGGTCTACTGTAGCTTGCGGGTGGGAAGAGAAACGGATCGGATGAACAGTAACCGAAATTATTAATTCCGAAAATAATTAAATTTCCACTGAAAATTCGGATTAAATTCGGAAAAATAGCAATTAAATCATAATAAATTTGGGAATTTTTATAGACAACCGTTTCAGAAACTAAAGCACTAATAAATATTTTTTGATAATGTTATATTGTTATTTTTCTTACAGCAATTAATATAGTGCTGAAAATTAAATAATTTTGGGGAAAATAGAAAAATGATTCTAAAAATTTTGGGAAAAATCTCAAAAATACTTTAGAATATTTTTAACCTAATAAAATTAGTTTCAGAATTTTTAGAGAATTTTGGAATTGCATTTGAATTTTGGATTTCAGGATAAAATGGAATTTTCGGACGCGAATGGAATAAATTCCCTTTTTGGATGGAAAGGAATGCCAGGTTAACTGAAATTCCAAAGAAAATCCAAATTCTTGAATTAATTAATTTAAATTATTTTTTTACAAATGAACTAAGAATGGGATGTTACAGTTCTTCATGTGTCTTTGCATGTATAACGTGAGGCTAAGAACATCCTATCAAAGTTCCCACCATCTACGGTTAGTAAAAAGATATTATCCATATGACTATACTGAATATCCATCATTTTAGCGATGCACCTCGATATTCAGTGGCGGAGCCAGGCCTCGGGCCACCCGGGCCTGGGCCCGAGGCCTGGCCCAAAAATTCAATGCAAATATCAGGTTTAGACCTTTGGGCCAGCCCAGGCTGGCCCGAGGCTTGGGCCTGGGTTGGCTCCGCCCGTGTCGATATTATAACTACAAATTCATTGGATGACGATTCTGCCTTCTGCTATATATATTTCAAAAATAGTCAGTACTAACAAGGTTTGATATGTGGCTACACGAATGAACTTAAAAAATCTACATAATTTAACCTATTACATAGAGGTGCGAATGAACCAGAGCAAGAGATAACAAGGAAATGACGAAGAAGATTCAAAAGAAGATGAAGAAGGCAATGGATGCGATTACCAAACGACAATAGATCTATGCACCGTTTGAGAACAAGATGAAGAGGCAAGGGGGAGAAGAAGAGTATATAAAGTTCTCGCAGCGACCGGCGTGATTCCCAATTTCTAACTGCTGAAGTTATTATAGGTGGTTTCCATATAAAACCGTATGTGAGAAGTTTAATTTTACAGACAGTTTGTTTTCACAACCATTTGTGATAAATTGACACATCATAGGGTATGGACAATTCGTGATTATCACAGATGGTTGCTTAAAACTAATCAAGCGTTTATGATAGTTTTAGCGTAATTTTGCCTAGGCATTCACGGATGGATTTTCACGTAAGCATCAAAACCGTGTGAGACTTGTCCTCAAAGATAAGCCTTTATGTGGCAGTGAACTAACTCCAGATTTAACTGCTTATTGCGGTTTCAGTGGACCTTGCCATGAATAATGGTGCTCTTCCCGGCAAGGTGTGGGCTTTGATCTCAGTTACATCGATACGCGTACATCCAATTTTATTTGAGCAAAGTAAAATTTCTACATCAGCCAGCTTGTGGGCATCCAGCTCCTCCAAAGTAGAAATGCAGGCCCTCACCTGAAGCATTAACACGACCTATTTGATAGCACTTTGGGTCTGATGTTTGTACTACACAATCTATATCCTTTTATAATACACCTAAGCATTCTTTTCTACGTCCACCTCAAATAATGCACCCCACTAGAGATAGCTCAACCTTCATGCACCCAGCGAAACGTCCCCAGAAACTTGCCTCCATCAAAATTAACCTCTCAGATCTTTCCTCAGCTTTACTCACCCACATCCGATGGCCATTGTTTATTGTGTCTAACTCATCCCTATGACCCACAACAGATCTCCCTTCACCTTCAGCATCATCTCAAGGAAAAGGAAATAAATATCCTAGAATTAAGGAAAAGGAAACAAACGTTCTAGAAAAGGAAAAGACCATATATTATGTGCTGAGAAAAGAAAACCGAAAGACAGGGCAACTATACTAGTCATTCAAGTTAGGAACTACAAGTTTGCTCCTCTCATTGATGATTGTAACTTGGGCGCAGTAAGCTGCTTTTCCTTCTCCTTCGTCAGGCCATTTGCCACTACCCATCGGAGGACATGGCTCGCCATGGGCAGCTCCCACTACACCAATCCAGCCAATTTTGTTTGCAGCACGGGCCATGTATGTGAAAAGTTCCTTTGGCCAATACCCTACTCAAGGTTCAAAATTTTGGCGAATTTCGGCGAAATTTTGCCGAAATTTCGGATTTCGGACTACCCCGAAATCTCAAGTACCGGCCGGAAAAAAAAATTAAAAGATTTTGAAATTACTACAATAAAATCCGAATTTCGTGTTTTTGGCCGGTTTTGAAAGTTTTAGGGACGGATTTGACCGGATTTTGTCCAATAACCCTTAGGAAAGTCATATCCTATAAAAATTTGTTGAAAAACCTAATTTTTTAAACATTTTAAAATTTTGACAGAAACACTGTCAGATTTGTATAAAATTGTAAAAGCTTGATAATAATTTGAAAATTTTATGGTACTATCCGTCGTATTTTAGGATCATACATGAAAATTTTCAAAATAATTTAACTTCCTTTGTTATCTTTAAAAAATCAAAAACTGAATGAACATAATTGAGACAGTTATATTGTCAGAATTTTATAAATTTTCTTGTGTGTGATTATGATCTAAATTTTTTTTGAGAGATTAATAATTGACTCAGTACCATTATATAAATTTTTAAAAAAAAATCAACTTTTTTTGTTTGGTCAATCAAATCTATGTAAGCATTGAACTTCGTTTGTTATATTATATTTCAAAAATCAAAAAGAAAAGAACATAAATGGTACTGTGCCTTGTAAGAATTTTATAAATTCACTGGAGTGTGACCATGAATCAAAATTTTTATGGGATATTAAGAACTTCCTTATCACCATTCTTTATATTTTTCAAAAAAAATTACGATTTACATAATTTTTCATTTTGTTCAAGTTTGTCGGTAAGCCTTTTAACATGGCAGTAGTACTGTTCGAAGTTTTAAAAATTCATACAGTTTGATCATCATCTCAAAATTTTATGAGATCATTATAGATACATAATAACCATGCACAAAAAATTTCAACAGTTTCTAACTTCATTTGTACCATTTTCCATTCGGATCAAACTTGTCGGTCAGTGTTCTATCAAGACAGCGCCACTCTCCGAATTTTTAAAAATTCCTCACATGTGATAATCAGCTGAAATTTTTATGAGAACATTAGTTATGGATCATAACCATGCACAACAAATTTCAACAGTTTATAACTTGATTTGTACCATTTTCCATTCCAATCAAACTTGTCGGTCAGTGTTTTATCAGGACAGTATCACTCTCCGAATTTTTTAAAATTCCTCAGATGTGATAATCAGCTGAATTTCTTGTGAGAACATCAGCATTGTGTCAGGAACCTTCAAAAACGATTTCAAATTTTTCGATAATGTTTAGACCACTTTTCAGCCAGTGCAAAAAACCCGAAATTTCGGATTTTTTCGCGGAATTTCGGTTTTTTTTTCCAGATTGGACCGGATTTGAATTTTCAAATTCAAATTTCGTCTAAAATAATTCCGAAATTTTGAAATTTTGCCAAAATTTTGTGATCCAGCCCGGGACGAAATTCATTCCGAAACCGAAATTTGAAACCTTGACCCTACTACATAGTTCTCAGCACCAAAAATCAGCCACCAATTTCCAACGTCAGTATCCAAAATGATTCAGAAAAGAGATCCTGGCATAAATACTTATGCCCTGTTTGGATGAGTGATAATTCCTTAAGAGGTTTTAAGATTTAGTTCAAATTTGAACTAGATTCTAAAATATTATAATGAAATACCGCTAATCCAAACACCCCTTGGTATGAAAAAATTGTTGCAGGGATGTGTACCTGAAAAACGGCAACTGCAATTACATATTGAGTTTCATTGATGGTTGAAATAGGGTTTAATATCGCTCCAGGAGCTACCTTTGAGTTAACCTGAACAAAGCCTTTACACAGGAGGTTTGTACAACCATGGACGCCGTCGCTCTGCTTCATGCAAGTGAGGGTATATTAAGGCCTGTTTAGGGGAGCTGTGTTTCAGCTTTGCTTTAGTTTTGGGCTAAAAGCTCCCCCAAACAGCATGGCTGCAAAGCAGCTGCAAAGCTAAGCCACAGCAGAAGCACCCTCAAAAGCTGCAGCTGCTGAGGAGGAGCTTTTCAGCTGTGGCTTCGCTTGAACTCCTCCTAACTCGCTCGCTCTGCCTTCCCAACCTTTGCCACCCCGCCTCACCGCCTCCACGTCACCTCCCCACTCGAATGTTGATGTATTTCACTATGTTGCTACCTTCCATTTTGGTTAGCCCTCAAAAGCTACAGCTGCAGCAGGCAGTTTGGCAAACAGCATAACAAGAAAAGCCACACCGCCACCATACAAATGCTTTACTACATTAACAAACCAAAAGCAGCTTTTCAAATGATCACAACCCCAAACAGGCCCTTAATACTCTAAAAGAACATGTGACTTGGTACAAGTCAGGAATTGTGCTGTGTGCACGCTTAATTACCCATGCAATCTCAAAATGAGCATGCTTGTCACCATAAAGATGTGGGTCTACCTGGGCATTAATTACGAACTCAGGATGTTATATTGGAAAGAAACTTAGATATAAATTGTAAGCGAAATAACGACTAGTCTTCACAAGGAAGTAAGAACTTACAAACCACCCTACATATATTGTACTTATATTTGGGAGTTTTCCATTTTGTATTTGCACAACAGCTCCACTGTATCTCGGCGGATTCCCCGTTCCGACATCTGGTTCGTAAACTGCAATCATTGCTAGAGAACCACGGACGTTAGCAGGTTTTATTGCAACCATTGCAGTCTAGATAGAAAATAAATTTATTTGTCAAATGCGCACTACTGATTAGAAAGAAATAAAGTGGAGAATATAGTGTAGTACTAGGTTTTATATATATTCTTGACAGGAAATGTACTTTATAATCTATTTAAATAGAGATTTGATATGCCTTACATGAAGAGTGCTACTGTATTCGTTCTCCTTGTATCCTCTGAACCTACAGAAAGATCTAGAAACAATTGTTCCGGATGGGCACGCAATATCACTTGTCTTAGCTTCTTGGTAAGCAAATTCGGACTTGGGATCGCCATTCAAACTATTTGGAAAGGAGGACGGCCTCATCAACATTCCAAACAAAGATGGTAATGAACGGAATTCAATAAATAGATTCTTAAACAAACGTTAGTGGACATACCTGAACAATATGATTCTTCAGCAAAGGATGCTGAAGGGACGGTTGCAAGTTGACACTGACGCATTCGAAGCCGTGCCCATGTTCGCTCTAAAGAAAATTTGAATTTGCTTTAAGCAGCATGCTAGCTTCCTGCACCAAAGACGGTCCTAAATTGACACATAACATACCTTAGTCAGCTTGGCGACTGACATGGTACTAATTTCTTCCACAATCGAACCTCCTTTGCATATGAGAAACTGAAGTGCAAGAAATGCTATGGTAACCCATATATTGTATGCCATAGCTATTGGCTTTTGGCCAAACCCATGTAACAGATTTTGTTTCACTTAATAGCCTTTTCAGTTCTTACTCTAATTATTATTTAAATTATAAAGTAGTCAGGCACTTATTCATATATGTATTTAATGTCTACTAACGGCATTTAGATTCCTAGATATGCATCCGATGCAAATGAAATTAATGCAATCAATAAATTCTTTGTACACATATGCACTACAAATTTTTAATGTACATACCCCAAAGCACCTACCCGCATTCATCACAAAGTTTTGACGAGGTGGTACACGTGACAATATAAAAATAGTATCAACATAGATGAAGCCCTATTTGACATGGCTCTAACTCCCAACTTCATGCTTGGAGCGGGTGGAGCCTTGTCAAATTCACCCGCTCCAGAAAATTTGTGCAGCAAGCGGCAGGGATCGGAGCAGATCGTAGTACAAAAACTTAGAGCGGGCAGATATTTGCTCCCCAGTTGGAGCTGACAATAAGGAATTATTTTTTTAATAATATTTTTTAATGAAAAATTACAGAAATAATATACCGAATTAAAAAATTACAAATATACACCTCTGTCGCTATTTCAATTAGCGATAGAGACTCCGTCTCTATTTAAAATAGAGACAGATAGCTACGACCGTTAGCGACAACTCTCTATAACCATTAGCGACAGAGGTGTATATTTATAATTTTTTAATTCGGTATATTATTTCTGTAATTTTTCATTAAAAAATATTATTTCAAAAAAGAATTCTGACAATAAGAGTCAACTAGACCAGAAAGGACTCTGTACCCCAGCCACTATGCCATCACCCAATGAAAATGACGAATTCACCAAGCGTAACTTGAACTTATAGTGCATTCTCATCTTCGCTGAGTGCAACCTTGATATATTTTCACATTCCGGCGAGGCGTTTTTCTGGAAAGAAACTTCTGGCACTCACCCTGACGGCAACAACTATACCTGACAGCTATCCGTCAATAATTTTTCCGTTATGGTTGGCCGTCAGGCAAAATATGATATCCCTGACAGAGTGTGTTCCATTAGGGGATATCGCAAATCTTGTAGTGACCACCGAATTAACCCATCACACCTAACTTGTTGACTCTCATGTGCCCCTTTTATGAAGTCTCAAAACTTCCTTATTGCATTTGAGCATATTTCCCAAAACAACAGGGGTGGAGTGTGTATGAAGTATGAACTAGGGGAGAGGTATTTCAGCGAGCTCATGAACACATATTTTGATACAACCAATCGTCGGAAGGTATGATGGTCTAGTGAAGACTAAAGTGTTGTGAAATTTTGATAAATTTTGGAGTTGGAAGTGGGCCGGCCCATTTTGCATTGTGGGCTTCGCAACGGCGCCGGTTTTTCTGGCGATTCGAATGGCTTCTGGTGATGCCGTGCGGGTGAGGATGGGGCCGTGCGTCGTGGTCCTCATCTCTCCCGAGTAGGGATGAAAATGGCACAGAAACTTTCCGGCCGTTCCGAAGAAAAATTGAAACGGAAACAGAAGAGTCAGTTCCGACGAAAACGGAACGGAAATTCCGTATAACCCTATTCGGAAATTCCGAAAAGATTGAAGCCCAACCCGGCCCAAACAGAAGCAGCAAGCACCAAATCCTAGCGCTCTCAGTCTTGACTCTCAGACCTCCGGACTCTCCCTCCCGATTCTGACCTCCCGAGTCGACGCCTTGGCGAAGTCGCCCCCCACTCCAGGCTGCAGCGGCGCCGCCCTCGACCGGAGTCCCTCCGCCACGCCACCCCCCGATCGTCCCCCCACTGCGTCGTTCGCTACCCGCAGGCCGCAGTAGCTCCGCCCCCACCACATCGCCCCCGACCAGCGGCTCCCACCACGCCGCCACCCACTCGTCCTCCAGTGCACCCACCGCGTTGTCCCCTACACGCAGGCCACAGCAGCTCCGCCCCCACCACGCCACCCCCGACCGGCAGATCCCACCGCGCCGTCCCCTACACGCAGGCCACAGCAGCTCTGCCCCCACCGTGCCACCCTCGACTGGAAGATCCCACCGCGCCGCCACCCCCCTCGTCCTTTAGTCTCCCCTCCGATCATAATTGTAGTTCATTTTGGCATTTATGACTGTCTGTTTATTGGAAACTTGTTATACAAACTTAGCTTATTTCTTAACCAACTTGTGCTTATTACCTAGGCTAGACCCTCTGCCATTTAACATATTTGAACAAAAGTGACGGAGCTGGTTCAATGCCTCAATATTTTCACTCATTTACTGATTGTTATGGCTAACCTATCTCTACACAACCACTCCACCAAATCTAGCTTCAAAGCACTTATTTATCTATGATTTGTCAGGTCCTGTTTCCCATGAGAGATCAAACACCCAAAGAGAAACCTCAAAAGAGAGACAGAAATGAAGGTTTGAAATATTTACTTACCTTCCTATAACCATGAGTTATTATTCTTATAACTGTTGCTGAAATGTCCTTTCCAGTAAGGAAGCAAAGGTCTGGATCTGGTTTTCTTGTGCCCCTTAAACTTTCAGATGATTTAGTAAAATTCATCGGCACTGGTGAGACTATGTTATCATGATCTGATGTTGTGAAGAGGATGTGGGACTATATAAAAGAGAATAACTTTTAGGTAAATATTCCTTCCATGGATATCAATTTGAAATGCTGAGTGCTTTAGCTACTAATTGATAGAATGGCATCTGTAGTTGTGCATGCAGGAAAATTTGTTGCATGTCTTAAGGCTTATTTCCATGTCTGAATGTGCATATGATCTGATCTACTATGTTTGTATTGTACATTTGTACCCATGTGTTGTGTAGTTATAATTGTCTTGTGGTTTTTATTTGGAGTTACAATCATCTGGATCATTTACGAGTACTATATTGATTCTCCTGTATTCTTATTCACATGGCAATGCTTACGGTTTACAAGCTACCTCGGCCGACGTCCAAGTCTACCTGACAATCTAAGATATATACCATTTATGGTTAACTGCAATGTTATCCTACTCCTACAGTCTCAGGCCCATTAACACAACCTATGAAATAATGTACAAAATCTGATAACTGCAATGTATGGTTGGTCTATACTACAGAAATGTTGCCCTTCTTATATCTGCCATACGCTTTTACTTGTCTTTTCAAATGGCCAAATCATTAGGGTGTTGTAGTACTATCACTATTTCACAGTAAATAGTTGTCAGAATTAACCTGCCTCAAGAAAATACACTTTCAATCAATAGCTTTTCTAGCCAAATCATTATTATGTTTATGTAGTTTATACATATTTTCATCACCTCATTCAATCAATTACAAAAGCCCTAGAATACACATTTTTATTGGTGAATTATTTTGAGAAAATGAAGGCATTGATTAAGATGGACCATTGGCCTCAAATTTTCCATAAAGAAAACTCAGGCATCTAGAACATGTTCATTAGGTCGATGTGTTCGTAGACAAGGACCAAACATCATTCAAAGTTGATACGTTTGGATATATCATATACTATGTTCTTGTGCAATTTTTCGCTTTCGTTTTCGTATCCGCTCCGTTCCGTTCCACATTCGTTTCCGTCACTTTCCGTTTCCGTATCCGTTTCCGGGGTTTCCGATTTCGTTTCCATTACCGGTAAAAAATGTGGAAACGAAAACAGAACGATCATTTACCGATCATTTACGTTCCATTCTCATCCCTACTCCCGAGTTTGGAGTGACGGCGTCGGTCTTCCAGGCGACCGTTGAGGAGGCAGGGTCACAGGCGACCTCTGTGGCCGAGGCTCCTCCTTCCCCTATTTCAATGGCGCCAGTGCTTCCTCTCCAAATATAGAAAAATCAAGATTTCTCTTGCTCTTCATCCTTTATTTATCCTCCTGTTTTTGTGACCGGCCGATTGAACATCTTGCGCAGGAGAGCTTGACCGGTGAGGTTTGTGCCTAGGATTGGTGGTTCTGGTGATTGGTTCGGTCCTGTACTTGCCAAGAAGCCGGGCTGGCTAGTGAGTTCCACTGGTGTGGTCTTGCGCTAGTCTTGTTCTTGCATCTGGCAAGGATTTGAGTGCGGCCGAACTTCTATTCCTGGTGTGTGCCTGAATCCTGGAGGTGAACTTGTGGGGTAATTTTGTGCGGCTGTTTTTAGGCTTGATTCGGTACTCGGTTTGTCACGCGTGCGGAAGGGGCTTTGTATCTCCGTGGTCCAGGGCGGCTACACACGGCACAAGCGACAGCAATAGAATTTCTAGGACAGCGACAAATTGTCGTGCCTTGCCCTCTCTTCTGAATAGCTTTGAGTGCTGTTCCTTTGTGAGTATACACCTAGATTACTCTCTCAATCTTCTACTGCTTGTGGGAATTGCTAAATGATGATAATGGGTGGATTAATGATATTGATAATTAACTTTGTGAATAAGGCCTTGAATCAGTAGACTTGCATGCTAGAAAGTTTTAATTCGTTCACTGTTTTGTTAAATCTGATCATTGTTCAATACCAGCTATTGTTTATCATTAGCTTACAGTCTGTGTTACTTCACTTACTTGCTGGTTCAGTTAGCTTCTGATCTGATCTTTACCTGCTGGTATAATTAAGACTTAGCATGTTGGTTCGGTTAGTCTGCTAGTTACTGAACTGAATATAAATTGTTGATTCGGTTGTTATGTTATCTAGCTGCTGATCTGAATACATCTTTCTGGTTCAGTTAATAAGATAGCTTTTGACTAATTTGAACATAATCTGATCTTGAGACGTTATAACAGTGAACTTAATTATAAATTCTTTATTGTGCATGTTAAGGTAGTAAGGGTTCAAGGCCTTATTCGCTTAACTAATTGTTTAGCCCATCTGTGATTGTGGTTGAAGATTTAAATATTCAATCGAGCCCTATTTCTGAGAGTAATATAAAACAAATTCTCATCAATTTGTTGTATAAGACATGTGTGGAATATAAGAACCCGGGGTACCCTCATGACAAGCCCAAAGAGGGAAGCCCATAAGATATTCCCCGCAGGCCTGCTGCCGTATACAAAAGTACATATCCTAAAGGAAGTTGAACTTATGTTTAGATATGATGGATACAGTTGTATTCCGAGTTGTAAATAGGGTAGATAAAGATGTAAACTCTATCCTGTAACCGACTAGAATCTTGTAACCGATCGGAATCTCTTAACCGATCGGGACTTTGTAAACCGCCCCCTCCCTGTTATATAAGGGTGAGGACAGGCAGCAACATAGGCATCCAATCATCCAAGCACAAGGCGTCATCTTTTGCCCAGAGCATATAGCGCTTTGAGCACTTCCGATCCAAGAGATCCACATAATCCCAGCACACAGGATTAGGGTATTACCTCCATCGCTGAGGGCCTGAACCTGTATAAATCCCTGTCTAGTGTGACCTTCGAGTTTGAGATCCAGCGCCTACCCCATAAATTCATTGACGACTACAAAAGTCGACAACATGATTCACTATATGAATGACATAAATTTTATAATATGTTTTATCTTGTTGATTATGTCATTATTGCTATCTTTGGATTATGTAATTTTCATCATATTGTTATTTGGAATTAGCAATATATCTTGCTCTTATTATGGCATTTTATTCAACAATCCAGAAATTCTATTGTTGTATCAATGGCTTAAGTGTCCTAAGACACGATAAAGTCATAAGTATTTGGTGGGGCTGGCTTTTAACGCTGGCAGGCTAGGGTGAAGCTCTAGCTGATTGAGCTTAGATTATTCTGGGCCATCAGCGAAGAGATGCCCGCCCCTCCGAGGGAAGATGTTACCCGCAAGGCCGAGATATCTCGCTTAACAGCGAAGAGGGCCAGTTGGGAGAAGGCCAACACTTCTGCATTGGCCCGCATCTTAGCCATCCTGTCTAATAGACTTTTCAACGTGTATGTGAATTTCACGAAGACACACAAGATTTGGATAGAGCTCAATGAGAAATATGCCGAGAGCGACAATAGAAATAAGTCCTTTAGCACGGCAAAATACTTGAATTACCAAATGGTTGAAGGCAGATCTATCATGGAACAAATTCATGAGCTGCAGCTCTGACTTAGGTCAGTACGAGTGTATTCTTCTAGAGGATTTTCAGGTGAATGTTATCCTAGCTAAATTGACTTCTTCTTGGCATGACTTTGTCACAGCCCGTCAACACTTAAAGAAGCGGCTGACAGTTGGAGAACTAGTCACCGCTATTAATGTCGAGGAAAAGTCCAAAAATAGCTATGGAGAGATGAAGGCTCCCGCTCAGGATAATCTTGTTGAGCATAAGAACCAAGGCAAGAATATGAAAAAATTCAAGAAGTCAGCTCCTGTGAACAATGTCAAGACTAAAATCATGAAAAAGAAGATGGAGGTTGTCTGCTTTGTTTGTGGCGAGCTTGGCCATAAAGTCAATCGGTGCTGCAACCGAAGGGGAAAGGGGCTGACGCCTAAACAACAAAAGGCGGCTAAGGCCCAAGTGCATGTGGCTATTGTAGAGACTAGAGATCTCGGTGCAGGCACTTCCACTAATGGGTATGTACCTTTGGCCTTTATGGAAGATTCATCATTTGATTGGTGGATTGATACAGGTGCTACTAGACACATGCACTGATTAGACATATTTCTCCTCTTTTTAGGGTGCAGCAGGTGGAACCGTTCTAATGAGGAATGATGCAGCAACAACAATACGTGGGATAGGACAGGTATGCCTGAAGCTAACTTTAGGCAAGACACTTGTTCTTAAGTATGTGCTGTACATACCTGCCATGGCTCACAATCTGTTAAGCGGGACAATGATGTGCTGGCAAGGAATAAAAAGATTCTTTGAATTCAATAAGGTCGTGTTGACCAAATTTGGTTTGTTCTTAGGAAAAGGCTATGATTGCGGAGGCATGTTCCACATTTCTACTCTTGATAATAATGTAAACATTTTCCAGTCTTCATATTATGATAATAACAATGATTTATGGCATTCTTGTATTTTTCATGTTAATAATGAAGCTTTTGTGCGATTGAGCAAGATGGAGCTTATTCCTAAATACAATTATGAGAAAAAAATCATAGTTGTGAGGTGTGTGTACAAGCTAAACAACCTCGAAAAACGTTGCATACGGTTGAGGGTAGGACCACATTACCACTTGAGCTAATCCATTCTGATATTTGTGAAATGAATGGTATAATAACTAAAGGTGGCAAAAGATACTTCTTCGCTCTCATAGATGATGAAACTAGATTTTGTTACATCTATTTACTCAAAACCAAAGATGAAGCACTAGAATATTTTTAGATCTATAAGACTGAAGTTGAAAATCAACTAGAAAAGACAATAAAGAAGTTAAGGTAAGAACGAAGAGGGGAATATATTCCAAAAGAATTTTCTCAATACTGTGAAGAAAGTGGTATAATACATGAGTTTACACCACCATACTCGTCTCAATCTAATGGAGTGGTTGTAGGATCAAGGATAACCGACTAGAGGGGGGGTGAATAGGCGGTTTCTAAATTTTTTTGATTCTAATTTGCAATTAATTAAAATTCTGAGCAATATAAGCAATAATTTCAAATTCTAAATTATAATTTCTAGAGATTACTAAAATACGTTAGCAATACAAGTAGCGCAATAAATAATTCTAATCACAAGTAATTTACTCAATTTTTCTAGCAATGTAATTTAGCACAATAATAACAAAAGCAAATCACAAGCAAAAGAGAGGCGAGAATTTTATCCCGTGGTCTCGGAGACTTGCCGGTCTCCTCTACTCCACGTTGAGGTGACTTGAACACTTTCAAGCCGGCTCCACCCGCTTGAGCCTTCCTCGATCACTCGTGGTAGCTCTTCAGCGCTCCGGTTAGGCGAGCTCCTTGCCTTCACAAACGATCGGGCCTTCTCACAAGCTTCTTTGAGAAGATCACCGATGCCACACGCCTCCAAGCCGTCTAGGAGGTAGCAACCTCCAAGAGTAAAAGGTGATGACGCTTGCTCGAGGTCGAATTGAGTGCTAAAGGCTCAACACTAAATGCACCACTTAATTTTGTTTCCAACTCTCACCAAATGAGAAATTAATGGTCACAATTGAGTTGGAGACTTTCTAAAGCTCAAGGATGATCAATGAAGTCAAGAGATACCTTAGAATGCAGGTGGAGGGGTATTTATAACCCTCACCAACCAATTATAGCCGTTGCTCAAAAGTTGGTAAAAAAACTCCTGAAGGGACAGTCATACCGCCCTTGGGCCGGTATGACCGCCCCTCAGAAGCAACGGTCACTACAGTGCATTTAATGCGTTGTCAATGATCGTTGTCTACATGGTCGGTATGACCGGAGAGGGCCTAGTCATATCGCTCACCGGTATGACCGGAGGGTCTCCGGTCATACCGCTCTCCTTCGATAAAAAAATGTTCTCTCTGGAAAAATAGACAGGCCTGGGCCCGGTCATACCGGCCCACTCCACCCAAAGCAAGGAATTTCATTCCTTTTCTTCACAAGAGATAATTCTTTTTATGCAAACCTTATGATCATCTAAATGCACAAGTATTGAGCCTCTAACCCTTTTTCCGACATCGATCAAGCGACAATAACCCCTCTTAATAGTACGGCGCTATTCTAGCAATTCGATCTTGTCCTTCAAACACCGAGATCGGTTAAAAAGACTATAAAAGTCCTTAGGTTATACCTTAGCTTTCTTGTCTCGGACGATTGCCTTTTGTTATTTCACCACTTTCATGCTTCCTTGTTCGTTGAATACGGACCGACCTATTCTCAATTAAACTTAAATTGAAAATGTTAATCCTTTAATCGCTATTGTCATTAATTGCTAAAACCAAAACAAATTAGGGGCCTAGATGCTTTCAATCACCCCTTTTTGGTAATTGATGACAATCCTTAAGTAAGAATTGAATTTGAATTTTGAGTGTGCAACTTAGAAAAATAAGTTGTATACTCAATGAATTTTATTTTAACAATATTTTGCCTTTTTGAAGATGAAAAGTTTGTTAGGCACAAATATTGTTAGAAACATCAACATTTAATTTGAAAGCTCCCCCTAACAATGTGCATATGAATGAAGAGATGTATTTTGCACATTTAGGATTTTTCACAAAATTTTGACGGAGTTTCCCTTTTAAATATTGAATCCGAGGATAACCAAGTATAATTAATGAATATGAGAAAACGAACATGAGTAACATGAAACCATAATTATTAAGCATCCAAGAAAGTCATAAACATCTATAAGCAATATAGGATAATAGTTCAACCATAACCAATCAATAACTAAGAGAAAGTAACGAGGTTCATTAGTTTATAATATAAGAAATATAAATAGTAATAACTTAAGCTAAATCCTCCAAGATCCAAGTGACGTTATCACTTCTCCCCCTTTGTCATTAAGAACCAAAAAGGGAATCTCCAATTGCAAGCTCAAGACGAAGGAGGCGGCGGAGGTGGCAGAGTGCGATAAGCTCCAAACCGGTGAAAAGAGGCAGGAGCCTGCTGAGAGCAAAACTCCTCAAACGAAGTGCGAAGCTCGGTGATGGAAGAATCAATAGAATCCATCCTCCCTCTGACCTCCTCAATAGCCTGGCGAGACTGAGCCTGATAATCATCAATATGAGCAAAGTTGTTCATCATATCTGTTCTAAGACTCGCAAAGCTGCTCATCATAGCATTGTGCAATGTGTTAAAGTTCTCATTTGCAACTCCCGAGAAAAGTTGTGGTGCCGGCTGCTCCTTCTCTCCAACAACCTGGTGAGGTGGCTGCTGCTGGGAGGACTATCCTTGCTGGGCTTGAGGGCCAGCCTCTCGTGGCTTATAGGGTTTATGGGCACTCCCACACCCACCACGGTATCCAGTCACCCTTTTAATAATCATCATGATATAGGGGGCAAAATAGATCCATTTGCCACGATCTCCAGCTGATGAATGCATCTCTCGAAGAATAAAGTCCACCACATCAAATCTTTCCTTCTTCATGACTTTACTCATTATATTCCATGCATAGCCTCTAATCTCATCGAAATTACCGCTCTTTGGATGAACAGTAACTCGCACAATCCTATTTATAAGGCTAGATGTGGGAAGTAGATGAGTCATCTTACCCGGCCTCTTGATTCGAGCAGAAGGATCATAGAAGCTATATTGCTCTTGGAGAGGGAGAGAAGGGGTACTGTGAATTTTGGGCTGACTGCTATTGAAGGTGCCCCAAGCTTGCTCAATCTCTTCCTTAGAAGCAGTATACACTGCATCATCAGTCATCCATGTGATCTCATCAAATACCTCTGAAATATGCAAGGTGGCATAGAACTGACGGATCATGTCATCATTGTAGTCACAACTCATGCTGACAAAGTGACCAATATCTGCTCCATGAAAGAGTTCAGGCACCCCAACAAATAGAGGAATATTTCTTATGTGCTCCCAACTAACCCATTCATGATCTGCAAAATCTTTATTGAGATAGATTTCATGATATACCTTCTGTTGAAAGCGGGTTCTAAACTTATCTAGCGTAACACTGTGAGGAAGCATATATTAGTTTGCCAGACGAAGTGAGAAGTATTTTTCGCTTTTAAACTTCCTTAAATCCATGGTGGGCTGGAAATCATCAAAGTTTTCTTCCTCTTCTGACTCCTCATTTTCAGAATTATTTCCTTCATCAAAGTCTACATCCATGCTGTCATCATCCTCACTTGATTCAGAAACGACCTTCTTTCCTTTTCCTCCATGAGAACTCCCACAAAGTTCTTCTTGGATCTTCCTATCCCTAACAGCAAGAGTTTGAGAATCCTTGCTGTCGCTGTCATGAGCCCGAGGAACTCCCCTTCCTCGTGTGGACTTGCGAATTACTCCGCCGCCGCGAGGAGGCGCATTCTTTGTCCTCGGCATGATGACTAAGATTGTAAGGAATAGATATATTGAGAACAAGGATTAATAGCCCTAGAGATGGATTATAATGCTATTTGTGGCAAAATAAGCATAATCTGAGATTTTTGGTTCAGCAGGCCCAATCATACCGCTCAAGGACCAGTAGCACCGAACATGGGCGGTGCTACCGCCTGAAGGTTGGTATGACCGGCAACACGGGCCCTTGTTTCCCAAATTTGCGAAATCTTGAGTTTTTGAGTAGATCGAGCCCTTGAATGGCACAAATAGATGTCAAAGATCAATGAGATACTCATTTCTCCCAAATATTTCAATTTATTTCATCAGATTTTGCCACATTATGCATTAAACCCTAAAATACGGAATAGGAACCCTAGGGCATGAACAAAATGAGGGATTTCAAAACAGAAAGAGGGAAGGAGTACCTTGGATCAGGAGACCAGGATGAGACCAAGAAATTTGACCAAAAGATCCGAATTGAGAAGTTTCTTCTTGAGAGATTTTGGGAAAGAAAAGGAGTTCTTGAGAGGAGAGAGAGAAATAGGAGGAGAAGACTTAGCGGAGTACGGGCTGGTCAGGAAGAGAAAAAAGGAGGGGTCGGTTGCACCGAGAAATGTGCGAAAACTACCCAAACTCCAAAAGTCTGGTATGACCGCACAGGGCTAGTCATACCGCTCGCTGGTGCTACCGCCTCATGTGCAGTCACACCGGCCCTAACAGGCTGCAAAAGTCTCTTAAGATGATTCAAAATGAGTTGTAGTTGCTCATTTATTCATATTTATGATGAATAGTTTATTTGAGCACTTCAACTCAATAAAACAATTAAGAGAGCGAAATTTTCACAAGTTTTATTAAAATAGGCCTCTTTTTGCGAAATGAAAAATCTTTGAAAATAAACAAACTCTCATGAGACAAGCTTTGCATTTTTGGACCTATATGACACAAATCTAGCTCCAAGGCAAATACTCACAATGTGCATTTTAATAGATCAATATAGATCAAGTTTTGATTTTGGAAGAATTTGAAAAACATGACTTGGTTTGAAACATTTGTAATACTTTTCAATATAGTGATCATTATAGAATAGATTGAATTGAAGGTGAGATTTATGAATAGATTTTGAGATAAAATATTTTAGAAAATAGCATCTCTTAATGAACAAAATAATTTTCAAATATGTTGACTTAGGTGTTATTTAGGAAAACTCCTTTTAATTATATTTGCACTAGTTTTATATTTTCACATTTATAGGGATGTGGTATATATGAAAGGATATAACACTCCCCCTTAATGCGTTATCCATCAAGAAATCCAATCAATCGATAAGATCAAATGAAAGCCAAACATTTTTGCACACAATCAAGCAACATTTGAGATATCTATGACATTTAATTCATTCCTCAATTTACAAAACCTTGCTTCATCTAAGGGTTTGGTGAGAATATCTGCTAATTGATCTTTGGTTCTAATGTCACTAATCACAATGTCACCTTTGCTAACATGATCTCTTGGAAATGGTGGTGGATATCAATATGTTTGGTTCTTGAATGTTAGACTGGGTTGTTGGCTATTTTAATGGCACTTTCATTATCGCACAAAAGAGGCACATTTTTGAAATTAATACCATAATCCATTAAGGTTTGCCTCATCCACAACAATTGTGCACAACAACTACCGACGGATATATATTCGGCTTCGGCGGTGGATAAAGCTACGGAATTTTGTTTCTTGGAAAACCAAGAAACAAGGGATCTACCTAGAAATTGGCAACTCCCGGAGGTGCTCTTTCTATCCACTTTGCAACCCGCATAATCCGAGTCCGAATATCCAATTAAATCAAATTTAGCACCTTTAGGATACCATAACCCTATGTTTGAGGATTGCTTTAAATATCTTAGAATTTTCTTGACGGCTACTAAATGACACTCTTTAGGAGAAGCTTGAAAACGAGCACACATGCAAACACTAAATATGATATCAGGCCTAGATGCGGTAAGATAAAGTAAACTACCAATTATAGAATGATAAAGCTTTAAATCTATTGTTTTACCTCCCTCATTTAGATCGTGATGCCCGTTGGATGCCATTGGAGTCTTGATAGGCTTTGAGTCTTCCATGCCATACCTCTTGAGCAAATCTTTCACATACTTGGTTTGACTCACAAAAGTTCCATTTTTGAGTTGCTTGATTTGAAGTCCAAGGAAGAAGCTCAATTCTCCAATCATTGACATTTCAAATTCCCTAGACATCATATCATCAAATTCTTTGCAAAAGTTTTCGTTAGTAGAACCAAATATGATATCATCAACATAAATTTGACATACAAAGAAATCTCTATCAATTATTTTTGTAAAGAGTGTTGTATCAACCTTCTCAATTTTGAAACCTTTTGATAGGAGAAAATCTCTAAGCCGCTCATACCATGCTCTAGGAGCTTGTTTGAGACCGTATAGCGCCTTAGAGAGTTTGTACATATGATTTGGATATTTAGAGTTTTCAAAATTGGGTGGTTGTTCTACAAATACCAATTCGGATATTTGTCCATTTAAGAATGCACTCTTTACATCCATTTGAAACAATTTGATATCAAAGCAAGATGCAAAGGCAAGTAAGATTCTAATAGCTTCCAATCTAGCTACGGGTGCAAAAGTTTCACCAAAATATAGTCCTTCGATTTGTGAGAAACCTTGCGCTACTAATCTTGCCTTATTTCTTACCACAATACCATTTTTATCTTGCTTGTTTCGAAATACCCATTTAGTGCCAATAACGTTGTGATCCTTGGGTCTTTCGACTAGTGTCTATACATCATTTCGAGCGAAGTTGTTGACCTCTTCATGCATTGAGTTCATCCAATCCGGGTCATCTAAAACTTCATCTATATGAGTTGGTTCAAAAGAAGACACAAAAGAGTAATGTTCACAAAAAGAAGCAACACGAGATCGAGTTTGAACACCCTTACTAACGTGACCCAATATTTGATCTATTGGATGATCCTTGCAGAGTCCATGATGAATTCTTTGAGGTAGATGTTGAGTTTGTTGATCACTCTCCTTCTCATCCACATCTATGGGTTGAACTTGACTTAGCGTTGCGGAAGTAGAGGGTTCAACTTGAGTGGATGAAGGTTGATCATCTTTATCCTCCTTTGGTTTGATGTCTCCAAGCGTCATGTTCTTCATTGCTTCTCTTAGTCCTTCATCACCTACATCATCCAAATTTTCTTGCTCTTCTTGGGAGCCATTGGTTTCATCAAATTCAACCAAGTTTCTTCAACAAAACCTTTATTTTTGTTAAACACGCGATATGCTTTACTATTTGAGGATACCCAAGCAAGAAACCTTCATCACAACGACTTTGGAATTTTGAAAGTTGAACACCCTTTTTCAAGATATAGCATTTGCAACCAAAAACTTGAAAATAGGAAATGTTTGGTCTTCTTCCAATGAGTAGCTCATAGGAGGTCTTTTTCAAAAGACAATGCAAATAAAGTCTGTTTGTTGCATGGCAAGCGGTATTAATGGCTTCCGCCCAAAAACTATCGGAAGTGCCATACTCATAGAGCATAGTTCTTGCCATTTCGATTAGTGTTCGATTTTTCCGTTCTACAACTCCATTTTGCTCCAGAGTGTAGGTGGCGGACAGCTCATGCTTTATTCCAAGTTCATCATAATAATCTTCAATTCTTGTGTTTTTGAACTCGGAACCATTGTCACTACGAATTTTCTTTATTTTGAAATCAAATTCATTTTGAGCCCTTTTTGCAAAACTTTTGAAAATACCAGAGGTTTCGGATTTATCATCTAGAAAGAAAACCCAAGTATACCTTGAAAAATCATCAACAATGACTAAACAATAAGAATTACCTTCGATGCTCTTATAGGTTGTCAGCCCAAACAAATCCATATGTAAGAGCTCTAATGGTCTAGATGTGTACATGATACTCTTTGAAGGATGAAAACTAGCCACTTGCTTCCCGGCTTGACAAGCACTACAAAGTCTATTTTTCTCAAATTTCAAATCCTTCAAGCCCACAACTAAATCATTTTTAAAAAGCTTTTTGAGTTGGATCATCCCAATATGAGCTAGTCTTCTATGCCATAGCCATCCTAAGGATGTTTTTGCAATAAAAAATGTTTGAAGACATGACTCATTTGAGGTGAAATCAACTAAATACAAATTTCCAAATCTAAAACCTTTGAACACTAACGAATTATCATTTTTTTAGAGATCACTACTCCATTCTTAGAAAACATGCAAGTGAGGCCAAGATCACAAATTTGTGCTATGGATAGCAAATTGAAATTCAAGGTTTCAACTAGTGAGACATTTGAAATAGAAAGGTCATTTGAGATAGCGATTTTACCCAATCCTAATACCTTTCCTTTACTATTGTCTCCAAAAGTGATCTTGTCATTTTGCCCATTTCCTACTTCAAAGGTAGTGAACATCTTCCAGTCACCGGTCATGTGTTGAGTGCATCCACTATCCAACACCCAATGCCGTCCGCCGGTCTTGTAATTCACCTACAAAAAAATCAAGCCTTTTTAGGTACCCAAATTTGTTTGGATCCTTGGAGGTTAGTAACCAAGGCTTTGGGCACCCAAATGGTATTCTTTCTAGGGCCAAGTATAGGAGTGCCAACAAATTTAGCAATAATTTTACCAAAGCTATCTTTCTTAAACACATAGCATGAATCATAAACATTATTCTTGGGTGCCTTGCCTAAGGGATAATCATTGACTAAGTGTCCTACATCATGACATTTATAACAAAGCTTTCCATTTGATTTATCAAACCGAGGAGCTTTGTTACTTATTTTCTTGCCCTTCTTAAGAATGTACCCAAGACCTTCTTTATTGTAAGAACATCTTTGACTATTTAAAATTTTGTTAAGAGTGTCCTTACCCTTAAAGTATCTATCTAAACTTTTGCTAAGTTTATTCACTTATTCTTTAAGTTCATTATTTTCTACCATTAAATTTGCATGGTAAGAATTTAAGCTAGCACATGAAGTTGAAGGCATATTAAGCAAATCATCAAAAGAAGTTGATATGCTAGTTTTTGATATACAACATGAATCAATTTCTACGTTAGGCATATCATTCATAATATTGCAACTAATGCCAACATCATTTTGAGGCTTTGAGTGTCTCTCGACAAGAAGAGTCTTATAAGCTTCCTTTAGCTCCTCATAAGAACCTCTGAGAGAAAGATATTCTTTTCTCAAATCTTTGCGTTTAGACTTTTCTTTACCAAGATACTCATTTAAGTCCTCAAGCATGTCCATGAGCTCATCATAAGAGGGTTCATCATTATCATTTGTTTTTACCTTAAAATCTCCTTTTGCCATGAGACACAAAGGAGTGACGAATGATGAGGAAGCCTCTTTGATAGCGATGTCGGCGAGACCCTTCTTCTTTGAAGGTGTATCATCTTCAGACGAGTCGGAGTCCGAATATTCTTCTTCGGAATTCCACTCTTCAATGTGAGCCTCGCCTTTTCCATCCTTATTAAGCTTCTTGAAGAGCTTCTTCTTCCCATGAAAGAACTTCTTCTTAGGCGATTTGTTCTTGTCGTCCTTCTTCTTGGGACAATGAGAAGCAACGTGTCCCTTTTCATCACACTCATAGCACCGGATATTTGCATATCGATTGGTGTTTGAGTATTGTCCCTTCTTGAATTTTTGAGGAGCGTTTGTACTTGACGCCTCTTTATGAATCTCCTCATTCTTCTTACAAGGAGGGCCATTTCCTCCTCGGTGTCTTCATCATCATCGAAGTCATCAAATGCCTCATCGCTTGACTCCGCTTTCTCCTTGAAGGCGATATTCTTCTTCTTCAAAGAGCTTTGCTCCAAGAGCTCTTCCTTGTCCTTGTAGAGCTCATTGGTTATGAGGTTTCCAAGAAGTCCTGTTGGCGTCATCCTTGGTAACTCCGGTGAGTTGAGAAACAATGTCACCAATGTCTCATATTTGTCCGAAAGAGCCCTAAGCATCTTACGAACAACATCGAGATCGGTTAGTGATGCTCCAAGCCCCTTGAGCTCATTTACTATATTGTTTAACCGTGAATACATTCCATTTATGTTTTCATGGGGCAACATAATAAAACTCTCAAATTTGATCCGAAGCATATGCAATTTGGCTTCTTTGACCGAGGATGTCCCCTCATGAATTTTCGAGAGGGTTGTCCAAATCTCATGAGCGGTTTCAAGGTTGCTCACTCGATTGAACTCATCCGCGTTCAAAGCACCAAAGAGAGTGTTCATAGCTTGAGCATTGAGATGAGTGTTTCGCTCTTCTTGTTCCATTGTGAGTGTGGGATTAACTCCCAGAGTGAAACCCTCAACTACAATTCTCCATATGCTTGGTCTCATGGACTTTAAATAAACGGTCATGCGAATTTTCCAATAAGCATAATTTGTGCCATCGAAAAATGGCGCCTTGCCTATTGACACCCCATCACTAGCCATCCTTACTCTCTAGGCGGTAAAGCCCCAAAAGAGAGTCCTTGCTCTCATACCACTTGTAGGATGAAGGATAACCGACCAGAGGGGGGTGAATAGGCGGTTTCTAAATTTTTTCGATTCTAATTTGCAATTAATTAAAATTCTTAGCTATAGAAGCAATAATTGCAAATTCTAAATTATAATTTCTAGAGATTACTAAAATACTTTAGCAATACAAGTAGAGCAATAAATAATTCTAATCACAATTAATTTACTCAATTTTGCTAGCAATGTAATTTAGCACAATAAAAACAAAAGCAAATCACAAGAAAAAGAGAGGCGAGAATTTTATCCCGTGGTCTCGGAGACTTGCCGGTCTCCTCTACTCCACATTAAGGTGACTTGAACACTTTCAAGTCGGCTCCACCCGCTTGAGCCTTCCTCGATCACTCGTGGTAGCTCTTCACCTCTCCGGTTAGGCGAGCTCCTTGCCTTCAAAACGATCGGGCCTTCTCACAAGCTTCTTTGAGAAGATCACCGATGCCACATGCCTCCAAGCCGTCTAGGAGGCGGCAACCTCCAAGAGTAAAAGGTGATGACGCTTGCTCGAGGTCGAATTGAGTGCTAAAGGCTCAACACTAAATGCACCACTCAATTTTGTTTCCAACTCTCACCAAATGAGAAATTAATGCCCACAATTGAGTTGGAGACTTTCTAAAGCTCAATGATGATCAATGAAGTCAAGAGATACCTTAGAATGCAGGTGGGGGGTATTTATAACCCTCACCAACCAATTATAGCCGTTGATCAAAAGTTGGTAAAAGCCTCCTGAGGGGCCGGTCATACCGCTCTTGGGCCGATATGACCGCCCCTCAGAAGCAACGGTCGCTACAGTGCATTTAATGCGTGTTAGTGACCGTTGTCTACATGGTCAGTATGACTAGAGAGGGCCCGGTCATACCGCTCACCAGAGGGCCTCCAGTCATACCGCCCTCCTTCGGTCAAAAAGTATTCTCTCTGGATAAAATAGATCTGCCTGGGCCCGGTCATACCGACAGCCGGTATGACCGGAGGGGGCCCGGTCATATCGGCCCACTCCACCCAAAGCAAGGAATTTCATTCCTTTTCTTCACAAGAGATAATTCTTTTTATGCAAACCTTATGATCATCTAAATGCACAAGTATTGAGCCTCTAACCCTTTTTTCGACATCGATCAAGCGACAATAACCCCTCTTAATAGTACGGCGCTATTCTAGCAATCCGATCTTGTCCTTCAAACACCGAGATCGGTTAAAAAGACTATAAAAGTCCTTAGATTATATCTTAGCTTTCTTGTCTCGGACGATTGCCTTTTGTTATTTCACCACTTTCATGCTTCCTTGTTCGTCGAACACGGACCGACCTATTCTCAATTAAACTTAAATTGAAAATATTAATCCTTTAATCTCCATTGTCATTAATTGCCAAAACCAAAACAAATTAGGGGCCTAGATGCTTTCAGTGGTTGAACGAAAGAACCGAACTATTTGTGACTTAGAAAATGCTTTGTTACAAAGTTCAGGTATGGCCAACTCATGGTGGGGTGAGGCTATTCTCATAGTTAATTTTGTCCTAAATAGGGTTGCGCCTCGCAATCGTGAGGCTACACCTTATGAAGGATGGAAGGGGAGAAAACCTAACTTGTCTTTTCTTGGGTCTTGGGGATGTTTGGTCAAGGTACGTGTACCTCTACTAAAGAAAAGTAAGCTCGGTCCAAAGACAGTGGATTGTTTATTGGATATGCTCATCAGAGCACACTTACAGATTTCTAGTGATCAAGTCCGAGGTGCCAGACATTGCAGTAAATACTGTAATGGAGTCCTGTGACGCGACATTCTTTGAGAATATTTTTCCTATGAGAGCAAAAGGAGATAGCTCTTCTAATTGTTCTTATGAACACTCTACTCCTTCTAGTGTGCATGACACAACTCCAAAATTGGAGTTAAGGAGTATGAGGCAAATGATTGAAGAGTCCTTAGGCGATGACTATGTCACCTATGTTGTGGATGATGAACCATGAAGTCTTTCAGAGGTATATGCATCGCCAGATGTAGAGTACTGGAATGAGGCAGTTCAAAGTGAGATGGATTCTATCATCTCCAATGGGACGTGGGAGATAGCAGATCTTCCAGCAAGATGCAAGTCAATGGGTTGCAAATGGATCTTTAAAAGAAAGAGCAAGCCCGATGGTACAATTGAAAAGTATATGGCCCGTTTGGTGGCTAAGGGTTTCACGCAAAAAGAGGGTGAAGATTACTTTAACACTTACTCTCCTGTGGCTAGATTACCCATAATCTGAGTGCTCTTGGCACTAGCAGCTTCTTATAATCTCCTAGTATATCAAATAGATGTAAAGACCTCTTTCTTAAATGGAGAGCTGGATGAGGAGATTTATATGCAGCAACCAGATGGATTTGTGGTAAAAGGACAGGAAAATAGAGTGTCGTTTGATTAAATCCTTATATGGTCTAAAACAAGCTCCCAATCAATGGCATGAGAAATTTGATAGTACAATGACTTCTATTGGATTTTGTGGAAACAAAGTTGACAAGTGTGTGTACTATGGATTTAAAGGGAGTGAAGGTGTTATTCTATGTTTATTCGTGGATGACATATTACTATTTGGAACCAATTTGGATGTAATTAATCAAACAAAGTTGTTCCCCTCCCAAAATTTTGATATAAAAGATCTGGGTGAAGCTGATGTAATTTTGAACATCAAGCTTATAAAGGGTGAGAATGGGATTACACTGTCTCAATCCCATTATTTGGACAAAGTCTTTAGTCGTTTTGGCTTTGTAGACTGCAAGCCAGTTGCCACACCCAACGATCCAAATATTAAAATTAAAAAGAACCTAGGTCAAGGTAAAGACCAACTCAGGTATTCACAAATTATAGGTTCCCTAATGTACTTATCTAGTGCAACGAGGCCAGACATCTCATATGCTGTATGCTGGTTGAGTCATTATACGTTCAGTCCAGGAGATGATCATTGAATAGCACTAGAGAGAGTTATCAAATATTTAAAGGGGATAATTAATTTAGGAATACACTATTATGGTCATCCTATAGTCCTAGAAGGATTCAGGGATTCCAATTGGATAAGTAACTCGAATGACATGAAGGCTACGAGTGGCTATGTTTTCACTCTAACAGGTGGTGCTATGTCATGGATATCTTCCAAACAGACTATTCTTACACTATCTACCATGGAGGCTGAGTTAGTAGCACTTAACTCAGCAGATGTAGAGACAGAATGGACTAGAGAGCTTCTTTCTGACCTACCAATGCTGGAAAAATCTATTCTAGCCATTCTTACCTATTGCGATAACCAAACCGTTCTGGTGAAGGTGAAGAGTCGGAAAGATAATATGAAATCGTTAAGACACATAAAGAGGCGATTGAAATTGCTTAGGTATGCAAGAGAGATGGGTGTCATTGCTGTAGAATACATCCAGTCCGAAAGAAATTTGGCCGGTCCTTTCACTAAAGGAATGGCGCGGAAGGCCATCCTTGCAGCATCTGTGGGAATGCGGCTCATACCCATTTGAGTGGATCACATTGATAGTAACCTATCCTAGAAGAGCGGAGATCCCGTGAACTAGGCTTTAGGAAAACAAATTGTATGGTCTAGAGAACACATCTAAGGGTCCCATTTGCTGCAGTGCTCTTGTGTATGGCAGGTTGAACTATAAGCTCTTAATGAGTTCAATGCTGTGTGGCAATAGGAGTTGTTCTACAGGACTCCTTGGAGAACTTACCTAGATGAGTATAATCATGAGGTCACGATTAATGGAAGTTATGGGTATACTTCTAGAAGATATCTCATTAATTACGATACTAGGACATGACCGGAAAATCCTGACCTGAGAATTAAAATAAAAGCTACCTCATACAGGGTGTTGCTTGTGTGAAGTCTCTCACACCAAAGAGGATCAAGGTGTTCTCCTTCGTCTGTGCAGAGACTCTATGAGTTCAAACCCGAAACGTACTCACTGTCAAACATGTATATTAAACAACATTATTTCTCCAAGTTTCAAAGTTTTGGTGGGGATTGTTGTGAAATTTCGATAAATTTTGGAGTTGGAAGTGGGCCGGCCCGTTTTGCATTGTGGGCTTCTTCGGATGGCCCGTTAGGGCTCATAAAAGAAAGAGAATTTTTTTTTCTTTAATATTTTTTTTATTCTTTTTTTCAAAACTATGCGTCCGAAAAAAAAATTACGAAAATCGCCCCATACACGGGCGATTAGCCGTGCGCCATCACCTGCCGTGGGCTCCGTCAGAGTGGGCCCCCCTGTTGCCCGAGACAGGGGAGACAGGGGGTTGCAGCGATTTTTTTTTAGTATTTTTTGTAATTGCTATATGCCTTTTTAATATGAACCCCATAACTTTTGCTAGGAGTGTCCAAATGAAATGAAACTTGTTTCTAAATTTAAATTTTGGAATGAGGAATTAGATTGTAAAATAAAAATTTATGTGTTGTTTGCAGAAAAATAATTTTATTTGAGTTCGAATGCTAAGCTCTAACTATGGATTGTGAAGGAATTACATTGTGTGTTGATCCATAAATCATGAAATAAATAGAATAAGTTACTACAACCTTATGCACTTCATTTTTGCAAAAATATCTAAATATGATTGCATTTTGATTCAAAGATGGCTAGTTTAAACCCTTTATAACATTCATTGTTCAAGCAGTTAGAATAATGTCTAAAGGACCTCAAAACTCGACAGAACTAGTTTTGTTGCATTCTTGGGCTTGCATAGGTTACAATCATGTAAAAATATTTAGATGTCATCAGAGATCGCACTATTTTATTGTTGTCCTAACATGCAATCGGTAAAACATCAAAATGGCCGTATCTTTCGCAAACGAGGTTCAAACTCGATGAAATGAAATCTGATGAACTTAAAATGCTATAACCTATCTTGATGGACAAAAATAACATCATTTGGGACAACTGGAGCAGTAGGACATATATGAGCCCTTCGGACAGTGAGCATACACTTGAAGGTTAGGCCGCACTCTTTATTACGACTTAAAACTGAAAGGAGTACCACGAACAAAGAAAACCAAAGTTAACACCAGACGTCTACTGAGTGCTTCGAGGCCACTTCCCATTCGCTCCGGCGGGGCTTCTCTGGCACGCCGCGCCCTCTCTCGTTTCCTCTCTCTCTCGGCCTCCTTCTCCTCCGCTTCCTTCCTACATGCCTCCTCGCGTGCGACATCGCGTTGTTCTTGAAGCCGCCACGTGAACTCGTCCTGCCGGTTGGCTTGATCAAGAAGCCGTTGGTCCTCGGGGTTGATCTCCGTATCAAACCACTGCTCAAATTCACACAGTGGCGGAGGTGTCTGCATGAAACGTAAATTAGCAAAGTTTCATTCACAAATATTATGTAACCCGTACGATTGTTACCATGCAGCGATCCTTCAGGCTCTTCTCCGGCGGATCGAAGGCGTAGTTGCGGCACTTCCAATACCTCCTGTTCCAAGTTGAAATTTCCCAAGAGCGGACAAGCCTGCAAAGATCTCCGCACATACACATGGGTGCTACAGCTCCACGAGGTAGGAAGAGATCTTGGTACGCTAAATTGCGCGGGCATGCACTTGCTTCTTCCTTTGCCTTCCCCTTTCCCTTTGCACTTGCACGCCTCGGCATTTTCGATTGATCCTGAATTTTTTTCCTCACCCCTCTATTCTTTCTTCCTGTATTCTTTGCGAGACCGCTTGTGAGAACGAATGTTATAAAGGCCAGATATCGCCCGGGTATGGAGCGATCGCCTCATATTAGGCGACGCCTTACTAGAGGCGATAGGTGCACCGAGACGTTAGTGTGTTGTCACGTCGTGTGGCATAGGCAAGCAATGCATACATGAATTTGAACAATTTAAAGTGATAAGGCTGTCATGTTACTAACTCGGAGAGTTATACAATATGCTGCTGAACGTAAAGCCATTACAAAAATACATCCGTACAACAAGTCAATCACGGCCACGCTTCCTGATCTGGCCCGTGGGGTAGGTGAGTGGCGACAGCGGACGGACGTCCCTCCTAGGCCGGCCCTGCGGCGCAGGCGTAGAGTAGTGTGGCGGCGACGAGGGCGTGTCCTATGGCGGCACTCCCGAGAGCTGAGAGGGGTCGAGGTAGTCGGTCGAAAGGTACTCCTCCAGGTCGAACTCGTCGTCCACAGGGTCGTCGAAACCACCCAGGGGTCCTGCTGGGGCGCAAGACGACGAGGGAGCCTCCGCAGCCCACTGTCCCCACTGCTGCTGCGTGGGAGCGTAGCGAGGAACCGCCGGGGTAGGACGAGACGCGGAGGGAGCCTCCTCAGCCCACTGTCCCCACTGCAGCTGAGTGGAGTGTGACGAGGCACCGGCGGGGTAGGGCGAGGTCTTGGGGCGCAGGGACGTGGTGTGCTGCGTCCGTCGACGTCTCCGCGCCCCCGGCAGGTGGCCAAGCGAGCCAACCGCCTCATCCTATCGAGGACCCGAGCCCATGCTGTCTCGAACTCGGCGGTGGTCTCCTGTATGCCCTCCCGTAGGCGCGTCAACGTGGACACAGCCTCCACCTCAATCTCCCCCATGAGCTGAGTCTGCATGTAACGTCAGATTGTTATTACGTAATTTATATGAAAAAGACGTGCCCATGTAGCTTCGGTTGCGACACTTACCTAGGCGTTGTCCCTCTGGGACATCTGTGAAGGGTACGTGTCCGCTACCGATGCCTGCCGTGCGACGTACGGTGCTGGTGTGTACCCCACCCTGAGGTGAGTGCGCGGGGCGAACCACTCCATGTACTGATCGTACATGTCATGGTCGTACGGCCGGGTCTCGGTGACCCTCTCGTCGAGTGCGGCATCCCACTGCACGGCCCATGGCTGCATACGGTGCGCGAACTAAGTGCCCATTGCAGCACCCATCCGGGTCATCCTGCAATGCAAAAACAGTAAGTACACACCACATTAATTTCGCAAAGATGCAGAGTAGTAGGATCAGGGCAAGTACCTGTGAGCGCCACGTGCGACAACATGACGTGGCGGCAAGGAAAGGATCGAACAGCCGAATCGCCGCAAAGACTCGGTGCGGGAGTACTCCTCGACACACAGGTCAAAGACGAGAACCTTAGGGGTGAGCCAGAAGGCCTCATCTCGCGTGCAAAGCACGGAGACCCCGTCAGGTGTTCGGGCGTGGACGTCATACGCGGTGTATGGCGTCCACCGCACGTCCTCATCGTGGAGGCGGTCGAACTCCCGAACGAACTCCAGGTAGGACCTCCTCATCTGTCGGTGCGCGTACCTCCGCTGCGAGGAAATAAGAAATGGCGAAGGTTATTCAAGTGCGTTAGTGGGGAAAAAGATACGAGGGAGCATACCGCTGCCGGACCCGAGAGTGGCCCATGGTGGGCCAGTCCACCGGGTCGTCTCCGTAAAGGCCCTCGGGGTACGGTGTTGTGTCAACAACAAGCCTGCCGATGGAGAAGCGCTCCCAGGACCACAACTGGAGGAGTAAGACGCAACCCGACATCGTCGCGTCGTGCTCCGCCCGAGAGACAGCGTCGCACAGACCTCGGTATGTCGCCGCTAGCATAGCTGAGGCCCACGACCACTGCATCATCTGTTTACAAGGGTGGAGTTAGACGTGCTCCGCTGAGACGAGATTTGAACTGAGTGTGTTACCTCATCCAACGGGGTGTCGGCGATGTGCTGGGCGTACTCGATCAGGTGACGGTCCACCGTGTTCCCGTGGGAGGACGGGAACATAACCCAACCGAACAACAACAAGAGGTATGCCTCCAAGTGGCGGGCCACGTCCGCCTCCTCCGCGTGCGGGTGGAGAAGCTGAGCCTGCAGCATTCACAACAAACATTATCAGCAACTTAGTGCTTCTCTTTTAATTCTCAAAGAAAGAGGTACTCACCGTGAATCCCAAGCGCGACCACGCCGTCGGTCCGTGGCGCCACCTCCCCGAGGGGCCGGTAGGGGCTGCCGGGTGTGCCGCACCACGCGAAACGCGCGGACAACTCGGCGTGCCATGTGACGGAGGCGTCGTGCGGCGACGATCGCCGGACCCGCATGGGAGGCCTAAGAGGTACGACACGCCCCGCAATGCCGGAGCCATCTCTCCGCACGGAAGGTGGAACGTGTGCGTCTCCGGTCTCCACCGGTCCACGAGTGCGGCCAGCAGGGACTGGTCGTACCCGAACCGCGGGACCTCCTTGCCCGCTAACGGGGCAGTCACCTCCTCCACCATCCTACAAAGAGGAAGTAAGCCAACCGCTCGCAATCTGCATGTAGTGCATTGCGTCGTTAGAATTGCATTCACAGGTAAGTACATGTACGTAAAAAAGTGCAAACGTTAGCAGCTTACCGTGGAACCCAGCATGGGTCGATGCGAAGTAGCTCGTTGGGCACCCGAGGTCGGAGTGTCCCTAGCTCTCGGTTCTCCTCTGCGGAGTACCTAGACCGGTGGGTCGCATCGACGGTCACGTCCAGCAGCTCAGGGCAAGGTCGCGCCATCGTGGCCTGTTACAAAGCAAATACAACAAATTTGTCAGTAATTACATGTGCACACAAAATGAAATGCGAAATAACGAATTGTACCATACTCATCAAACAATACAACCGAAGTGCAGAGAGCCAAAAAAAATCTCATATTACAAACATACGAAAGACAAAGACATGTTCGACGAGGCACACAACGTCGAGAATTACATTATCCTCGTAGCTATTAACTGGTACATCGGAGAATTACATGATGCGAAAAACAACTTACTAGTACATTGAAAATTACATCGATCATTACAACTTACATCACAACTTACGGTCCATTGAAAATACAAGATGGGAACAACATGGAAAATTACATTATCCGTGGTTGTGACGCGCCTCGACTCGTCCATATCGTTCGAATCGCCTTGTCCTTCGACGCCCGACCTTCACTTCAACATTCGGATGTCCGCACCCATCGATGGTCCGGAGGGGGCTGTTGTGAACGATCCATCCACTCGGTACCGTACACCTCGTGATGCCACGTGTTAAGAACGCTCGCTTGTAGTAGTACGGGAGATGAACGGACGACGAGATTGATGCGTCTCGGCGGTGCGACAATGACGCGAGCACGGCAAGTGCAAGCAGCGTGGTTTCGGCAGAGCACTCGCACTCACCGCTCGGAGTATGCACAGATGGGAAGTCCTCTCCGGTGGCACCCTGCGACCTCGGCCACCGCAGCGCACGTGGTATCTCCGCTCCATGCCACTCTCGGTGTAACCCGATGTGTCTGCGCTTTTTCGTTTTCTTGGACATGTAGGTAGACACAACAGTTGAGTACGACAGTCGATTATCCGACATACATGCTGTGGAGGTCTTGTATCGCTCAATGAAATATCTCTGTGTCCCTAATAAGACACCTTCAACTATACCCACCAGTGGAAGGCATCTGATGCCTTTCATTACCCAGTTGTAAATCTCCGCCAGGTTCGTTGTAATGATCCCATAACGCGAGCCGCCCTCGTCATCTGAAGGACCATTTCTCCAAAGGCTCATGTCGTATCCAATCGGTGAAACTCTTTATCTTTGGTACCGCCTCGCCGAGGTTTGGGGGTCTGCTTCAGCCGCACACAAGGTCGTGGGGTCCTCTCCTGCTCATGGTACACCATCGGGTTCCTTGATGAACTAGCGGTACCTCTGGGATCCATTGATTGCTTCTTCGTTAGTTCGCCCAACGCCTTCCAAAGCGCGTCGAACTTCCTCTGTTGGTTCTGTTTGCACAGCGCTTGAACATGTTCATAAGCTCCTTGTTCCCGAATCGACAGAAAAATTGGCACCCATGTGCCTCATGCACCACCTGCTCCTCGTGTCCGCCACTTTGTCGCTGCTCCCACGACGGCAGACCCTTGTTGCATATCCACGATCGCTCTTAACACCCGCATGTCGGTCATGTATGACACAAACATCGCTCTGCCGAGAACAACCGCCACTTCACTCTTTCAAGGAACCAGCACCAACTCTCCGTGTTTTCCCCTCCACGAATGCCAATGCAACCGTAGAACTCGGTTGTTGGCATCCACCACGATCGCAGCTTAGAATCGCCCTTGTACTTCCCGTGAGGAACGTGCCGCTTATGCAAAGGATCGGCGATAGTGCCGAACGCATTTATGCATGCGCCAGGCGAAGAATGCACGCCGCAATACCCACTTACCGTGCACACACCACCCGCAGAAACTCCGCAAGGTCGATGGATGTACCGGGGTTCCTATGTGCGATTGCCCGAGCAAGTGGGAATATTCTCGTCTGAAGCCTCGACGTCCCAACCGTATTTCCAGAGCTGTCCTTTTTGCTCTCTATGCCTTTGCGTAGCTAATCTTGTATTGAAACCTCTCCTCCACGGCTGTGATAATAGATCGAGGCTGCAGATGGGGATTGTCCACAATCTGACCATAAAACACATTTGCCACCCAAGTGGACGACAGATTGTGGTGTCCTCGCCCGCTTCTTCCACCGCAGCTTATGCTCAATCACTATGGAGCATTTCCAGAGTCCTTCCACTTCCCGGTATGCATGCACCGCCATGGGCACGAATCAACTCGCACTTCACGTCGTAGTCCTTCTTCTTGGACTTCACAACCCCGAATTGCCGCCGAGAGACATTGCCCAAGATTTCACCGCATCCATCACATCCTCCTTGTCTTTATATATGGCCCTCCGTCACCTCGTTCTCACGATACTCCCATGCATCAATGTTCCTTCATTCATTGTTAGGTCTTGAAAATGTAATTGGTCCACGCACGAGGATAGGCACCTCGTGGCGTTGTCCTCCTCGTCGGAGTGCTCACCATCAGGGACTTCCTCATCCGCACGGTCCTCCTCTTCCATCAGGTCAACAATGTCCTCACCTCCTCCCCCTCGTCGGCCACCCCTCGCGCCTCCACCGCTGTCTCCTCTGCCCCCTCACCCCTTCGCCACCGCCAGCCTCGTGCTCCTCGTCTCGGGCTCCTCGCCGCCTTGCTCTTCGCATCCTTCTACATTTTACGTCCCTCCCGTAATGTCCACCCGACATCACGAACTTGCGACACCGATGGAGCTACCGGTAGCATCAGATTAACAACATGAGCGCCAACCCCGCTCTACAAGCAAAACCAACATAACTCCTCCATGTTGACGCCGAGTTAATAGGAATCAATTCTCCGTAAAACGGTCTTGCGCTCGGCTCACTCTGCTCGACCCATAATCAACACTCTGGGCATCCAAACCGAACATCCGAGACATCCACTCCAACAAACCCTCAGATGTCCTATCGCTCGGTCTACATATGCCCTGTCGACTCTTGAAAATGATGATAGATCCACCCCATCCGCCCCTGTGCTATCTCCCCATCTCCATAAAATATTTGGAAATACAATTTCTCCGACATGCCGCAACGTCCGACTAAAAATATTACTCTAAAATACAATCTACAAAACGTACATTGATCGAACTACAAAATACGACTATGAATAAGTGATTCGACTAGCCTACTATACGGCCTAATATTCAATTTCTACTACATTACATTTGTATATATTGCCTAATACATTATTTACATAAGAAAATTAGTAATACACGACCCTACTAAATTAAATTCATACCACATTACATTTGTATATATATTGCCTAATACATTATTTGCATAACAAAATTACTAATACACAACCCTACTAAATTAAATTCCGAAATATTGTCTAATATTTCTGCTGTATTAAATTTCTACGTACTGAATACTACATTAAATTTGCACATACTGACATACTACATTAAATTTCTGAATATTAACTGCTATATTAAATTTCTAAACAATACATAATCCTAAAATTTCTAAATACTACAACAAATTCCTAAATATTAAATGCTATATTAAATTTTAAATAATGCATAACCTAACAAAAATTCCTACATTTACCTCTACAAAAATTGCTAAACTAACTCTACAATAAAATTAAAAATTTACCTAAATTTCTGGCCCTTCTCTTCTTCTTCTCTTCCTCTTCTCCTTTCTTCTCCTCTCTTTTCTCTGCTCGGCTCACCTCTCTCTCTTCTTTTCTCTCTACGGCCGAGCGGCGTTGAGGCGTTTTATACGGCCCTGTCGCCTCAGATGGGCGATCGCCCATCTGAGGCGATAGGGGCCCACACGCTACACGTTAATGCACTAGCCACATCGGCAACGGAGGCGTAGCTATCGCTCGTGTATGGGCGATCGCCCATACACGGGCGACCGGAGGTTATTTTTGTAATTTTTTAATTCGGACGCATAGTTTAAAAAAAAGAATAAAAATAAATATTAAAGAAAAAAAATTCAAAAGAAAGAGGCAGATGAGATGAGGACTCTCTACCGTCTTGTTGCAGCGGCGCCGGTTTTTCTTGCGATTCGAATGGCTTCTGGTGATGCCGTGCGGGTGAGGATGGGGCCCGTGCGTCGTGGTCCTCATCTCTCCCGAGTTTGGAGCGACGGCGTCGGTCTTCCAGGCGGCCGTTGAGGCAGGGTAACAGGCTACCTCTGCGGCCGAGGCTCCTCTTTCCCCTATTTTGAGCATCTTGCGCAGGAGAGCTTGACCGGTGCGGTTTGTGCCTAGGATTGATGGTTCTGGTGCTTGGCTCGGTCCTGTACTTGCCAAGAAGCCAGGCTGGCTAGTGAGTTCCACTGGTGTGGTCTTGCGCTAGTCTTGTTCTTGCATCTGGCAAGGATTTGAGTACGGCCGAACTTCTGTTCCTGGTGTGTGACTGAATCCTGGAGGTGAACTTGTGGAGTAATTTTGTGCAGCTGTTTTTGAGGCTTGATTCCGCACTCGGTTTGTCAAGCATGCGGAAGGGGCTTTGTATCTCCGTGATCCAGCACGGCACAAGCGGCGGCAATAGGATTTCCGGGACAGCGACATATTGTCGTGCCTTGTCCAGTTGTCCTCTCTTCTGAACAACTTTGAGTGCTGTTCCTTTGTGAGTATACGTCCAGATTGCTCTCTCAATCTTCTGCTGCTTGTGGGAATTGCTCAGTGATGATAATGGGTAGATTAATGATTTTGACAATTAACTTTGTGAATAAGGTCTTGAATCAGTAGACTTGCATGCTGGAAAGTTTTGATTCGTTCACTGTTTTGTTAAATCTGATATTGTTCAATACCAGCTATTGTTTATCATTAGCTTACAGTCTGTGTTACTTCACTTACTTGCTGGTTCAGTTATCTTCTGATCTGATCTTTACCTGCTGGTATAATCTGGACTTAGCATGTTGGTTCGGTTAGTCTGCTAGTTACTGAACTGAATACAAATTGTTGATTCGGTTGTTATGTTATCTAGCTGCTGATCTGAATACAACTTTTTGGTTCAGTTAATAAGATAGCTTTTGACTGATCTGAACATAATCTGCTCTTGAGACGTTATAACAGTGAACTTAATTATCAATTCTTTATTGTGTCTTATTCGCTTAATTAATTGTTTAGCCCATTTGTGATTGAGGTTGATGATTTAAATCTTCAATCGAGCTCTATTTCTGAGAGCAATATAAAACAAATTTTCATCAATTTGTTGTATAAGACATGATTCACTGTATGAATGACATAAATTTTATAATATGCTTTGTCTTGTTGATTATGTCTTTATTGCTATCTTTAGATTATGTAATTTTCATCATATTGTTATTTGAAATTAGCAATATATTCCTGCTCTTATTATCGCATTTTATTCAACTTAAAGCCGTACCAGTGTTTTGGATTTCATTATATCCATGTTGGTGGAACATAATTTTCATACCATAGTTGACTTTCAGAAGCCCAAACATAAAAAACCTAACAAGTTCTGTAAGTTATCTCTTCATATTTGCGATCAAGAAAATTTTCATATCATTGATGTTGCCTTATTCTTCTGTCAGATCGCTTACCATGTTCAGAAAACATTATGCAAATCCTTTGGATGGATATCAAACTTTTGCGTGTGTCGGATCTGAGTACTGCCTTGCATTAGTAACACAATCGAATCGGCATACCTGTTCACCGTGAGTACATGAATCTATGAGAAACACATGTGAGTTCCCAATAGAAATTGGTGAACTGCAGTATTTATAAACACTGGATCTAACAAATACCTGGATAAGAGAACTGACAACAACTATTATTTGACACTGACAATTGGTCCTTATGTGTGTCTACACTCACACCAAATTGCCTGAATAAATTGGAAGCATTGGTAGTGGAGGAGGTAAAATGTGTCTATCTTGATCTACTCAATAAACAATTCGAAGCATAGACTGGGATCCTTCGTTGTCCATGTTAGGCCAATGCACTCTGTTTAGCCCAGATCTCGGAGGTAACCCCCAAAGAACGTCTTTTCACTCCATAAGTTAGGCAAATGCGTCATTGTCTATGTTCATCTCTGTGCAACTGAAGATGATTTACTTGGACACTATCCGGTGACGATAGATAGGACAAAGGTGATACTTAAGTGAATTCACTGTCATGGTGGTGCATGTGTGACAATGGCTAATATGTAGAATTTAGAGGGTTAGTGTGTATCCTATGAAATCAGAAAATTCTTGATATCAATAACCAAAACTAGAATTCAGAAGCCTTAGATGTCGATCTCAAGATATAAGTGAATTTCAAAGATATACGCGCAAAGATAATGGAACTTAATGCAATCAATGGAATGAGCTAAACAAGAATAATTTCAGTACCAAAACTCATATTGCATAAGTTATAGAGAGACTGTCGGGACCCGAAAATGCAAATCCGGATCCTCTGTGTATGTCGTACTAGTTCGAGATCACATTAGTACACACAGTGGCAACATAGATGAATGCCACAATCATATACAGCGGAAACATAATAAAGGATTTTATTTATTTAATATAAGATAGTTGATTAACCTTATGATCGACTTTACATTATTCTATCACGTGGCTCTAACTATAATAAGTAAAACTATAGCGGAATGAAAACGTAGTAAATAACCCATCAATATGCCATTGGCAACTGACAAGGTTTGCACCTTACAAATTCGCCTCTTTTTGGTACTCCAAATCAGGTGTAAACTCCTTTTCAACTATTGATTTTGTTGTGGCAAGGGTGAATACATAAAGCACTCAACAAGTTGTGCATAGAATGTAATTCTATTATATTTATATGTAAGGCTTTTTCCAAATGAATGACTAACATGGTTATTTTGCAGTAAAACAAATAACAATAAATAGTAACTTTTAGATATTTCCCAATAGTAAACTGGCACACAGCCCTAAACATCTTCAAAAATTTCCAATGGCATACAACCTCCCTTCCAAATTTTTATTTTATAAAATCTAACCATTGACTAAAATTCTGAGCATTGTCCATAACTGGGGACACGGCTATCTAAATAGATTTGCATTATATAGAGGTTATACACTTTACCTACAAGATATGATCAATCTTGTACTGTCATGCAATATCACGTATCTATCAACGTCTGGCTAAGAAGATTATAACAAAACCCTTCAAAAACTCTATTCGAACATAAACCCTCCCGATAAGCTTGATTGCCATTCCTCACCTCACACAGTAGAGAAATAGAAGTGACTAATTGTTGGACTAAGAACAATCTTTGTGTCAAGATGTGAGGCCAATTCACACACACATCCTCCCCTAACCGCACACATAGTTTGGTCTTCCATTTAAGGCATTATATGTTAAAACTCGATAACTTTCTAAGTTAGGTCTGACCATAACAGACATGTAGTTGTATGATTAGCCCAGTTCAATAGCTTGTAAGATTAAGTCTTTAATTAACCGAGGCAAGACTTCCAATCACTCATAGAAGCCACCTCACATTCACTCACATATCAATTGAACACCACAAAGGCTCACCACGGCTCATAGCCAATTGCCCTAGTCTAAATTATGTACCACCCTAGTTGATTATTGTGCAACACATATCATCAACAACTCAACATTATTGTGTGACAACACATACACATCTTTTTATAAACATGTCCCATATTCCGTTAGTCAAATTTAATTTGAGATTTCAAAATGATATCAATAACTTGTTGCATGGCCAAGCATATTATTCATGATCTAATCAACCCATGTTGGCATTTAGTAGCAACCAACTATTAATGATCCATACTACGGTGACAAATAACAAGGTACATATAACCAATTGGGTTGAATAGTTAATCTCGCAAACTAATTGAAAATAGTTTTGTGCATAAAATATCATGCAGTAATTTAAAATAATATAGCATTTGTAAAACTGGATTCAACATGATTAAAACACAACTTACCTTAGAATAGGTCTTGGTCTTGGTCTTGATCTGGAGCTTGGTCTTGAGTCAATGCTTCACCCTCGAACGATCCAGGCACTTCGACGTCTACGTGAATCGAGAGAAAAACAACAAATAAATACAAAATAGAGAGCAAACAAACTCCAAAAATTATACAAAATTCACTAATAAATAGATCTCAATTTTACAATTTTAGAAACTTGAATCGCCTCGATTGGAGCTCTTATAAAGAAGAAGATGCTCTCAAAAGATTCAAATAAAAGAGAAAATCTAGAAACAGAAAAATCTGAATTTTTGAGTTATTTTCTATTGAAAAATCGATTATTGTGTCATGCTAACGCTAGCAATTAATTTTCCTGTATAAAATTAAATCAAAAAATTCCATTAAGAGGCTGAAATGTGGGCCCGGGTCCATGAGCTTGGTCCACGTACCAAATTGGTCCACCATGGACTCGGCTCACAACACAGACCGATCGACAGATGGGACCACTTGATGCTGATGTGGCCAACCGATGCAAGCGCACATGCAAGCGATGCCGGCCTACGGGGCAATTATGTGGCGTGCACAGGGTTCCAAATTTCTGTGAATTTCGCCGAAATTTCGGATTTCGGATCACTCCGAAATCTAAAGTACCGGCCGAATTTTTTTTTAAAAAAAATTGAAATTGCTATAGTAACCCGAAATTTCGGTTTTTTTTGGCGAAATTTTGCCAAATTTCGGTTTTTTTTTGGCGAAATTTTGCCAAATTTCGTCAAAATTTCGTGTTTTTTTTGCCGGTTTTGAAACTTTTAGGGCCGGATTTGACTGGATTTGGTCCAATAACCCTTAGGAAAGTAATCTCCTATGAAAATTTGTTGAAAATACGAATTTTTTAAACATTTTAAAATTTTGGCAGAAATACTGTCAGATTTTTATAAAATTGTACAAGCTTGATAATAAGGTAAACATTTTATGGTACTATCCTTAGTAGTTTAGGATCATACATAAAAAATTTCAAAATAATTTAACTTAATTTGTTATCTTTAAAAAATCAAAAACAGAATGAACATAATTGGGACAGTTATATTGTCAGAATGAACATAATTGGGACAGTTATATTGTCAGAATTTTATAAATTTTCTTGAGTGTGATTATGATCTAAAATTTTTTATGAGAGATTAATAATTGACTCAGTACCATTATATAAATTTTTCAAGAAATTTCAACTTTGTTTGTTTGGTCAATCAAATCTATGTAAGTATTGAACTTCGTTTGTTATATTATATTTCAAAAATAAAAAAGAAAAGAACATAAATGGTATTGTGCCTTGTAAGAATTTTATAAATTTACTGGAGTGTGATCATGAATCACAATTTTTATAGAATATTAAGAACTTCCTTATCACCATTCTGTAAAATTTTCCAAAATTTTAAACTTTTTTTTATTGCTAAAGTAAATCTATGTATTAATCATCAGACTTTTATCAGGACGTAGCACTGTCTGAATTTTTAAACATTATTTGAGAATGGTCATCTAAAATTTTTAAAGAAACATTAATGTTACATCAGGATCATTCACAAAAGTTTTCAAAAGTTTTTAACGTGGTTTACATAATTTTTCATTTTGTTCAAGTTTGCCGGTAAGCCTTTTAACAGGGCAATAGTACTGTTCGAATTTTTAAAAATTCATACAGTTTGATCATTATCTGAAAATTTTATGAGAGCATTATAGATACATCATAACCATGCAAAAAAATATTCAACAGTTTCTAAGTTGATTTGTACCATTTTCCATTCGGATCAAACTTGTCGGTCAGTGTTCTATCAGGACAGTATCACTCTCCGAATTTTTAAAAATTCGTCACATGTGATAATCAACTGAAAATTTTGTGAGAACATTAGTTATGGATCATAACCATGCACAAAAAATTTCAACACTTTATAACTTGATTTGTACCATTTTTCATTCGGATCAAAACTTGTCGGTCAGTGTTTTATCATGACAGTACCACTCTCCGAATTTTTAAAAATTCCTCAGATGTGATAATCAGCTGAATTTTTTTTGAGAACATCAGCAATATGTCAGGAACCTCCAAAAAAAATTCAAAATTTTTCGTTAACGTTTAGATCACTTTTCAGCTGGTGCAAAAAACCCGAAATTTCGGTGTTTTTTTCGCGAATTTCGGATTTTTTTTCTGAAATGGACTGGATTTGAATTTTAAATTCAAATTTCGTCCGAAATATTTTCGAAATTTCTCAGAAATTTCGCGATACGGCTAGGGACGAAATTTATTCCGAAACCGAATTTTCAAACCTTAGCGTGCACGTGGCATCCATGTCGGACCCAGAGCTCAGGTTCGGCCGGCGAACTCCACGACGGCAACTCACCGGACTTTAAGAAGACGACCATGACAACGATGTTTTGGCGGCACTTTGGCAACTTAATCTTGTGGATCTGGAGGAGTTCGATACGAGGAAATCGAATCTGATCTCTACTTCAATGGAAACAAAACGGCGACGGAGATCTCGGTGGAAAACCATAGCAGTGGAACCCAAGCACTCCGGTGAGCTTCCAAGGGCGAACAGTGACATCACAGGCTCTAGTGCTTAGGGCAACAGGTGCGATGCAAGCTGAGGAGCAAGATGCGGGGGTCCACGCGGCTTTAAAGGGCCTCACAAGGCATGTAGGGGGCGGACTGCACAGAGGGCGGCAGCGTCTCGAACGGGGACTCTGGTAGCGACTTAGATTTAGGGTTATGGTTTCGGGTGATGACGGTGTCGACTGGACTGGAAATTGGGATGTTACAAATGCTAGCTAATTGCATCAAAAAAATGTAAAAGCTTACAAAATTGCTTATTAATTAATACAATTATAAAATATGAAAATAATGAATATAAATTAGGGTTTAGCTCAATTTAACGCTATCTGCCACTATTATCTTTTCTTTTTCTTTCTTTTCTTGGCCTTTTGGCTGTTTGTTCCTCTTTTCGTTCTTTTGGGGACTTTTGGTCAAAATTAGGACGAACAAAGTTTTGGAATCCCTAAATTGATTTCATAAGATAGTACGATGATGATATGATAATTCAAGATTATACAATGTATCAATATGAATAGCTCTAAACAATATCAAATAGCTAGTCTTAATTGGGATCAAAGTATTCGCAAAGGATAAACTGGTTCCCGAAGATGTGTACTGATATTATTGGGATTTTATGGTTCATGAATGCTACTAGACTCAACCAACTCAAAGAGACAAGTTAGAACAAAAATTGATGCAAGAAACCTTAATTTGGCCAAAACAGTACAGCAAATTTGTCGCAACAATTAAAGTTTGCACATAATGGAATGAATTGAAAATGTTCTCAGCTTTAAAACAAGTACACAAACACACATTTGGAGTTCACATGTAGAAGTTATAGCCAAAATACGGAAGTGCACAGATTTGAACTAAATTCAACCGATCTGAATCCAAATCAAACTCGGTTTGAAAAGTCCAAATAATAAAGGACACCCAAAAACATTTTTGTATAGAACTCTCTAAGGATTCAAAAAAATACAAAAACATACCAATCGAAGTTCAGAAGTGAGACTCCAAGCATATATAAGTGAGTGAATCTCAACCCTTGATGAGATTTCTTGAGGGCTAAGAAGATCATCTAAGGGTGGAGGTTGCTCCTAGTGTACTATAAATAGAGGATTGGAGGGATGCCTCTATGCCAAGTCTTAGAGAAGGATTTTTGGTTTCCTTATGCTCCTTTGAGTTTTGCCCACTAAGAAATGGGACTTTGTAACCATTCCTCTCTAAGCAAGGCAAGATTCAAGTTCATCTGTGTTCTGAAATTTATTTTATTTTTTGCATTTTTGCATGGTTCTTTCAAGCAACTTGAGTTTTGCTTCCCCTTCTACTTATTGTAATTCTATTGGATCTAGAACATGTAAGAGGTTGAGAAACTCGTTTAGATTATGTCTCAACCTAGCAAGATCCATTAGAACTCATTCTTGCTCAAGTTATGCTTGCAATATTGTGTTCTTGAGTTGAAATCGTTGTTTTTGGTGCAGCTTGAAATATTTGCATAAGAGATTGAGACCTTAGGCTTATCCTTGAAATTCCTTTCGGAATTATAGTCCTAAGGTCATTTCCTAGTCATGGTTAAAGTTTCGTCAAGTTTGGTAGGATAGATCAAAAGTTATTGAGGTTCCTTCATGGTAAAAGTTTCTGAAATCTTTGTTTATGTGCAACCTGAATATTTAGCTAGATTTATCGTACATTTGAGCTTTGTTTTGAAATTCATTTTGAATTATGACCCTAAGGATCTTATCTTGCTATGTTTCAAATTTCATCAATTCGTGATGAGTAGATCAAAAGTTATTGAGATTTCTTTGCGGTCAAGTTTCTGAAACCTCTGTTTTTATGCGGCGTGGATGTTGAGCTAGACAGGTCTCTCATTTGGGCTTTATGTTGACATTCCTTTTGGAATCACTACCCTAAGGACTTTATCTTGCTATGATTCAAGTTTCAACAATTTTGGATGAGCAAATCTAAAGTTATTCCTGTTTCTTGACGACCAAGTTTGATATTTCTGCTCATTCGAGTTACTGAAATTCTTGTTTCATTCATTCTGTTTTTCGTGTTCTTGAACTAGTGTTTGCACCATAGCACTAGTTTTCTAGAAGAGATTTTTTAGAGGGAAATTTTATTTGGCTCCTATTCACCCTCTCTAATCATCGGTTTCGATCCTTCAATTGGTATCAGAGCCTAGTTCTGCTCTTTCTAGATCTTGACTAGTCTCTAGAGCTATGGCAATTGACAAGTGTGAGACCATGTGGAGGTCAATCTATGGATGTGTGATGTGTATTTGATATTTGTTAGGCTTGTGTTGATTTGTATGAGTTTGTTTTGGTTTGAAAAATTGAATTTGCAATTTTAGGTTGCTGTCAACCGTCCCAGTGAGCTTGAGTGATGTATTTAATTGGGAATTAATACTGTGCTAATTATATATTGCATATTTTGTTGAGCAATGCTATGTGATGTTTTACTTGTCTATGATAGTTGCAGGACTTCGAAGCTAAGTCATAGTGAGGCGGAGGAGATCGAGACTAAGCTAGGAGAGCTGAGGTCCAGACGGTAAAGGTGATGCCAGAAGATGACTAAGGTCGGAGAATTGTTGTAAGCCTGGATGATAAATGGATGGATGAGATGCTAACTTAAGCCACACTCAAGTGAAGTAGGATAGTTGGATCATGGGTTCACGGGTGGAGTAGTGGTTAAGTTAGTGTTAAATGGTTATGTGAGACCATGTGGAGGTCGCCCATGGATGTGTGATGAGTATTTAATATTTGTTAGGCTTGTGTCGATTTGTATTAGTTTGTTTCGGTTTGAAAAATTGAATTTGCAATTTTGAGTTGCTATTGGCCTTCCTAGTGAGTTTGAGTGATGCATTTAATTGGGAATTCATACTGCTATTAATTAAATGTTGTATATTATGTTTTGCAATACTATGTGATGTTTTGCTTATCTGTGATGGTTTCAGGACTTCGAAGCTAGATCATGGTGAAGTGGAAGAGAACGAGACTATAGGCTAGGAGAGCTAAGGTCTAGACAATCAAGATGATGCCAGAAGATGACTATGGCCAGGGAGTTGCTACAAGCTAGGATGACAAGTGGATGGATAAGATGCTAACTTTAGCCATACTCAAGCGAAGGAGGATCGTTGGATCAAGGGTTCACTAGTGTAGAGTGGCTAAGCTAGTGTTAATTGGCTAAAAACTGTTATGTTGTTAGGTTGAGGGTTAGCCTATGTATGAGTAAGGAAATGAATCTCAACCTTTGATGAGGTTTCTTGAGGGTCAAAAAGGTTATCTAAGGGTGGAGATTGCTCCAACTATATATAAATAAGGCAGTGAATCTTAACGCTTGATGAGGTTTCTTGAGGGCATATGCTATAAATAGAGAGGTGGAGGGATGCCTTTATGCCAAGTCTTAGAGAATGATTTTTGTTTCGTTATGCTCCTTTGAGATTTGCTAGCTTTGTAACCATTCCTCTCTAAAACAATGCAGGATTGAAGTTTATCTATGTTCTAAAATTTGTTTTATTTCTTGTATTTTTGCTTAGTTATTTCTTGCAACTTAAGCTTCGCTTCCCCTTCTACTTGACGTAGTTCCTTTGGATCTAGGACATGTAAGAGGTTAAGGAACTCATCTAAATCATATCCCAAACGAGCAAGATCCAATAAAACTCATTATTTCTCAAGTATGCTTGCAACACCGTGTTCTTGATTTGCAATCATTGTTTTAGGTTAGCTTGAACTATTTGTATGAAAGGTTGAGACCTTGGCTTATCCAAATTCCTTTTAGAATCGTAGTCCTGAGGTCATTTTCTAGCATTGGTTCAAGTTTCATCAAGTTTGGTTAGAAGATCAAAAGTTATTGAAGTTTCTTAATGGTCAAAGATTTAAAATCTTTGTTTTTGTGCGGTGTGAATGTTAAGCTAGATAGGTCACTCATTTTAGATTTATTTTGAAATTCCTTTTGGAATCATTACTCTGACCTTATCTTGCTATGTTCAAATGTCATCAACTTTTGATCAGTAGATCAAAAGTTATTAAGGTTTATTTGCGGCCATGTTTCAGAAAGCTTTGTTTTTGTGCAGCGTGGATGTTGAGTTAGATAAATATCTCTTTTGGTCTTTATTTTAAAATTCCTTTTGGAATCACGACCCTGAGGACCTTATCTTGCTATGATTCAAATTTCATCAATTTCGAATTAGTAAATCTAAGTTATTCACGTTTCTTGATGGCTAAGTTTAATATTTCTGCTTATCCGAGTTGCTGAAATTCCTGCTACATTCATTGTAACACCTCAATTTTGGCATTTTATAGATTTACTGTGCATATTATATTTTTGTGAATTTTTTGAAATTTATCTGAATTATTTGGAATTTATTTGAATTAAGCCTTTTGATAAAGTCTATTTAAAGATTTGAAAAGATTAAATAAAATTTTGTTGAAAATATTTTATTTGAGTCTCAAATGCCCTAATATATTTTCCAGAATTTTTCTGGAATTTTTGCTATTTATTTCGACTTATTTCGATTTCTAGAATTATTTTTATTAGAAAATATTTAGAAATTGTTTGAGTATTGGGCCAAATCCCAATGGGCTTGGTCCATTTTCTCGCAGCCGCACTAGCTTAAACTGTGCCGCTAGCCCGCCCCGCACAAACCCTAGCTACACTGCTTTAGAGCAGTTGGATGTTGATCGCGTGGTCGAGATCGCATCACATAGCCGAGCGCTGTCGGTAGTTCGTTCATCACCACTTGGATGACCAAGATCACACCGCATTGCTGTCGTCGTATCCGAGTCGGATTTTTTCGCATCGCAGATTCTCCATAATTTTCCACGCTGTACACGGAAGTCATGACCCCTATTTATTGCGCCATACCCCTTTAGAGATTCGCTAAGTTGCACTACACATTTTTTCCTAGCCTCTAACATCCTAAAATTTGGCCCAAATTATTTTATTGTAATTATTTGTGTATTTTATGAATTTTCTAGTTTTTGGAATTTATTTTGTAATTTTGAATTATACTTGAATATGGATATTATCTATTTCTGTGAAAAGTTTAAGTAAAATTTTGCCAAAATATTTTATTTGAGTTCCAAATCTCTCAAAGTATTTTCCAGAAATTTTCTAATATTTTTTGCTATTTTATTTGGCTTGTTTTAATTTATGAAATTATTTTCTTGAGAAAATCTTTGAAAAATAGTATCAATAGTGCATGAGTCGAAACCTCGGGCTGAGGCCATCGCCAGTTTGCCCACATCAAGATCTCCTAGATCGACCGTGTCTCCAAATCACTGCTGCTACACCATTTGGGTGTCATCTTCTTTAAGATCGGTGTGGCGCCACCGCCATAGCCATTGCCGGACTAGTTCAAGCATTGAAGCCGACGTGGCACCACGTCATCGCCACCTTGGTGCCATGTTGCTGCCTCGTTGGATGGACACCACTACGTGTCATTGCATGGCAGCCGAACTAGCAAGCACTGTTGGCAGCCACGTCAGCTCTGTGGGGCTCGCATGTTTGTGTCATTGTTTCCATGCATCGGGTTCACGGTGGTCTTGTGCTGCCTCATGGACCGAGTCCATGAATCACTGGGCTAGACCGTAGGGATTTTCCAAATTTATTTTATTTCAAAAAATCAAGATTGACATCAGCAATGACGTAATAAATAGAATTTCTAGTACAAAAATAATTGAAGAAATTAAGATTTTCCGATTTTCTGTTTTTTTATTATTTTTTAATCTTTCGACCTCATACGAGCTCCGATTGAGGTGATTTAAATCTCTAAAAATTTTTAAAATTGAGATCTATTTAATGCTTAATTTTATTTGATTTTTAGAGGTTGTTTACTCTCTATGTTACTGTTTATTTTGTGTTTTTCTTGATACGCTTAGAAGATGTTGAAGTGCTCGGTGTGTCCGAGAAAGAATCGCTGACTCAAGACCAAGGTTCAGAGTAAGAATAGGGGCTTTTCTAAGGCAAGAATCGCTAACTCAAGACCTAGCTGATTAATTTACAATATCTTAGCTTTGGTACTACCAGTGATGGTGTGAGGCCCTGATTGTGGTAATCAGCCCTTTCATGGAATAACTCACATGGCATAAGAGGAGGTACTGATTGTGGTAATCAGTCCCTTCAGTGTTAACACCTTAATGGGTAGTACTGGGTTAAGACAGATCATTGTAAATGCTTTGCCATGATTTCTCTGTTGACACAACAAAAGAAGTGTGCTAATGGCTAGGCAAAAGGAGATAATCATGTCGTGTGGGTAAAGTGCATAACCTCTGGAGAGAGTAAAATCTATTCGGATAACCATGTTCGCGGTATTGAGCAACATTCGGGAATTACAGTCAAGGGTTAGACTTTGTAAAATGAAAACTTGGATGGGAAGGCATGATGCCATTGGAAAATTGGAATATGACTTCGGGCTGGATGCCATGTTTACTTGAGAAATGTTGAAAGTTATTATTTATTATTATTTGTTTTACTGTCCTTTCAATCTACTTATTGTATTCATTTATAAATGCTGCTTTACTACAATATAACCAGGTTAGCCATTCCTTTGGAATAAGCTTTGCATATAGTTATGTTAGAATTACATTTTGAGCAAAACTGTTGAGTGCTTTAAGTACTCACCCTTGCCAATAACAAACCACCAGTTGAGGAGTCCACACTAGCTTTAAAGGAGGAGTATCAGGAGGAGTCAAATATTTAGGGTGCGAGCCTTATCAGTTGCCTGTGGTATACTGAGGGGTTTATCTTTATTTTCATTCCGCTGCAGTTTAAATTTTTATTTATAGTTTAGCCTTGCGAGGCATAGTAATGTAAGTTCGACTATAAGGTCAATCAATAGGTTAATATTTAATATATGTCAGGACCTGAATATGTAAATTCGGACCCTCTTTGTGTTCCGCACTAGTCCAAGATCACGCTAGTGCACACAGGTTCAACATAGATGAATATCATAATCATAAATAGCGATATAATAAAGACTTCATCAAATTAAATTGAAAGATCGAAAAAGGCGACTAGAGGGGGGTGAATAGGAGCCAAATAAAATTTTCTTTCATAAACTCTCCCCCTAGAATTCAAACCACCAAAAGACCAGAAAGAAACTACACTGGTCGGGTATCTCTGGTCGGATGAACAGTACCCCCGACCTACAGAGGTCGGATGGACAGTACTCGGGAAGAATAGTGTTCGGGTGAACAGTACCCCCGACCAGATGAACAGTACGCCCAGCCTACGTAGGTCGGATGAACAGTACCCCCGACTGTAGAGGTCGGATGAACAGTACTCGGGTGAACAGTAAAATCAGCACGATCTTAAAAACAGAAATCTATGTAACTTTTGATCGGCTGATCCAAAAATAGTGAAAATTTGTGTGCACCTCCCTAAGGATGTCTGGAACCTATTTCAATCATCAATCGAAGGAATTGATACCAAGGTTCCGTCCGTTTTCAGTTTAACAAATGCAACACCAAAAACAGAGTCACCAACACAGACTTCACCCCTAACTTGCTGGTGGGAGTTAATGGTCAGAATATCCTTAGATGACTCTCCACAAATCACAGCAAGTAAGTACACGAAGAAACAACCCTTCAAACAAATAGAAACACCATCTGAAAACTAGGCACAGAAATTGGTTTCTTGCAAAACTGAATAGAAGAGGTTGTAGATTGCCTAGATGATTGGGATATGATCTATAGAAGATTCATCCAGCAATCTTTCATCCTTGGCAACAAGAACCGTAAGCCAATCAAGACTAAAGAACTGCAAGTCACACGTTTACGCACTTTAAGAACACACAGATTTACAACTTGCAACAAGAACGCAAGGATTGCCTAGATGATTGAAAGCACCGAATCCAGAGAAGAGTTCATCAATCATGAATTTCAACAAAGACTCAATAGCATGTAGAAGGAGATGAGGCAAATCCAAATTACGTAAAGTAAATTGCAAGTAAGTAAATGCGGAATTTAGATAACAAAATTTAAGTGCGTAATGTAAATACGTAAGGGAAATGAAACAAGTACATAAATGAAGAACATTTCATTTCTGGAAGGGAGGTTTACAAAGCCTCACAACAAAGTGGGCAAAACTCAAATGAGCAGCAAAAACCTCAGAACCTTCAAAGACGGGAGGTTGCCCCTACCCCTCTATTTATAGTGACCTGGGATCAATTCCCACCTTTGGATGTCCTGCTTCAATCCTAAGCCAACATCCAAGAGCCGGATTTGATCCTTACATCGCACTCTCAACAACTCTCAACTACTCACGTACACTTTCCTCACTGCTCAACCCCTACAGGAGATACCCTCTCCCCGCCTATGTATAGCGTGCTTGGACCACCTACCACCCTTGGATGAGCCTCTAAACCCTAGAGCACTCCATCAAGGGCTGAGATTTTACCCACTCACACAGCTATGCATGGGCTCATCCAAACCCAACAACACAACGGGTTTTGCACGCTTCAACTCACACTAACTTGACCCGCTACTCTATCTTCCCGACCGCGATCCAACGGTCCTCCTTGATCGAGCAGCCCAAGTTAGCATCTCATCCATTCCTTTGTCTTCTCGGCTTGCGGCTACTCCTGGCCTCACCATCTTTGGCGACACCTTGATCATCTGGACCTCAGCTCTCCCAGCCTAGTCCTGATCCTCTTCGCCTCACCATGACCTAGCTCCAAAGTCTTGCAACCATCATAGACAAGGAAACCACATCACATAGCAATGTCCAACAACACATATCCATCTCAACAGACAGATATACACTGCGCTGACCAGCAAAACCCCGACCACACGTGGTCTGACCATTGGTCTCCATCCCGACCACTCGAGGTCTGTTCACTGGTCTCCGACTCAATCACTCGGAGTCTCAACCACTCGGAGTCGGACGACTGGTCTCCAACCAGCCAAAGCCCCGACCACTCAGGTCGGACGACCCGACCACTCGGGGTCGGACGACTGGTCTCCAACCAGCCAAAGCTCCGACCACTCAGGTCGGACGACCCGACCACTCGGGGTCGGACGACTGGTCTCCAACCAGTAACTCAAATTGCTCTAGCTCGAAAAACAATCCAAATCAAACTCAAACTTGAGCACACCTTGCTCAAATAAAGTCAAATACTCATCACAAACATGGATGGACCTCCACATGGTCCTTCAATCACCCCCTTGATAAGTATATTGACAAACCACACAAAAGGCATAAATTTGAGTTTGAATGAGAGAAGAAGAAAGCAATTTGATTGCAAAGCCAAACTTGGTCCAGAGAGAAAGATATAAAATTATGACCAAGTTGGCAGAAAGAATTTAGAGCAAGACCATGAAAAGAGCAAGTTTTCAACAAAAGCTCTAAAAACCAATCATAAGTGTCAAATGTGATTATGATCCATAAGAGATAGCAAAGATTTACAAAAATCATAAGAACCAACAAGCTTTCACATTTCTATCTCCTCCTTTTCTACATTTTAAATGATGCCTTTTTCTACATTTTCTCCCCCTTTTGGCAATATAGGCATCAAAATAGAATTTTCTCCCTCTTTTATGTATGCATGAAATGCAACCTAAGGGAGCTTTGAAGATTATCCAAATGATCATAATGACAAGATATGACACCAAGCTTATTAATCCCAGATTATGACCAAACTAAGACATGTCCAAGTGCAAATAACAAATTTTGCTCATAAGCGAAGTTTTGAAAATGTATCATTTTTAGCAAGATTTGACAAGTGCAAAACTTAGCAAAGTTTTAAAACTAGAAGCAAAACCACTCAGGGATCAAATGGAAAACCTAGAGTTCAACCTACTCAACAATTTGGGGAATTTTGAAGTGCATATTAGGTCCTTCGAGCCCATTTTTCAATTTATACAAATTTTCTTTAAGACTTCGAAAAACATAGCGGGGTGCAAATGTTTGACATAATTTGCATTCTTTGCCCACTTATGTGTTTGATATTTGCAATTTTTTTTGATTGACTCAAGCCATTTTCGATCATCTCAAGAGTAACTCTTAAGAGAATGATCTTGGTCATACACAATATATTCCAAGTTCATCCCAAATGCAATGGGAGGCAGTCTCGAGAATAAAAAGTGCTGAAATCAATTCTGCACAAAAGTGTCAATTTTTTTTTAAATTTTCAATTTAGCACATATAAGCAATTCTGAAGGACTCAAATATGGATCAAGCAAATTTCACCCAAGTTGCTATAGGGACTCTAGAGAATTCCAAAATTTCACAATTCATGGTAAAAGCTCTTAGAGAAGAAACTTAGTAAGTAAAAGCAACATGTTTCATCAAGTTTTCATTTAAAGCTTTTAAGTTTTTCAGATTTCAATGAACATTAGTTTGATAAAAGAACTTGGACATATCTAAGCTAGTGATTTTCTTCGAAAGATTTAGCATGATAGACAAAGCTCATAGAACGGAAAATGCAGTCTAAATGCAATGCATGAACAGATTCCCAAACTCCCCCTCAACAATTGAATCAATTTTAAGCTCAAATCTGGTTAATGTTGAGTTATTATCAAGTTTAGGCATAAAGAAAAACCGAATGAACTCAATAACAACCAGAAAAAAACAGAATGAGGAGAAGAAGTCGAGAAACTGCAAAATTGGATGGCTATTGAGCATAGATAAGATAGAAGAGACTCACTACGGCTCTGGCTCGCTCTTATCTTCCCCAGAGACTGACATAGGAAAGCTGACTCTATATCCCAACTAAGGAGTGCACACAGACCCTGTCTACCTAGGAGGCCACAAAACCTGCTAGACTTATAAGACTGTGAGGGAACTCAACCTAGAGAGAAGAGAGAACAGCTAATCACGCATGATAGCAACCTAAAGCACAAGATAAGAGGTCCATGCGAGGCATGCCAGAAGTCTAAGTGAGTGAACTCAACTCAAGAAAACAAGCCCAAAGTCACCCAGAAGAAGAAAGAAAAAGCTGGAAGAAAATATATAGTACATAATATACAAATCAGCTCCCCCTCAAGAAAGGCCGTAAGGGCTCACGACTCCAAGCTCACTCCTCAAGGCAACAAACCTGGAGCTATCCAAAGGCTTGGTGAAGATATCGGCTAACTGGAGGTCACTCTCTACAAACTGAAGTGCGATATCTCCCTTCTCCACATGGTCTCTAAGGAAGTGATATCTAATATCAATGTGCTTGGTCCGGGAATGTTGCACTGGGTTTTTAGCAATGCAAATAGCTAAAGTGTTGTCACAGAAAAGTGGCACACTCTCTATTTCTAACCCATAGTCCCGTAAGGTCGATCTCATCCAGAGTACAGCTACAAAGAATCGGTCGCAAAGAACATACTCGGCCTCGGTGGATCAGGCAACCCTGCATCGCTTCCTAGATGACCAAGAAACAAGAGAAGTGCCAATGAATTGGCAAGTGCGGAAGTGCTCTTCCTATCTAACCTCTGACCCACAAAGTCGGCATCGGAAAAGGCTCTAAGAGATAGACAAGAAGAAGAAGAGTACCAAATACCATAATCGGTGGTAGCACGAAAGTACTGAAGATGCGCTTGACCGCTTTGACGGTGAGAGGCGCGAGGAGAAGCTTGAATCGAGCGCACGCACACACAAATAAATGTATGTCCGGCCTCGACGCAGTGAGGTACAAGAGGAGCCGATCATGCTCAAACTCTTTTGATCAAGAGGCTCACCATCCTCATCGGGCTCGAGGACAGCAGCAGGCCATAGGAGTCATCACCGCTTCCCATCGACATGTCGAGCGTCTCAGAGGTCACGGGTATATTTGCCTTGATGCAAGAAAGTACCCTCCGAGTCCGCTTGATTTGGAAGCCAAGAAAGTAGCTCAACTCGCCCATCATACTCATCTCAAACTCAGACTCATCACATCGTAAAACCGAGAGACAAGAGAATGAGACGAGCCACCAAAATGATATCGCCCACATAAATGCGGACAAGAAGAAAATGAGACTCATGGTGTCGATGAATGAGTTTTGTCTACTATGCCCATTTTAAAGTCATGGCTGAGAAGATAAGACTTGAGCCTCTCATACCATGCTCTGGGGGGCTACTTGAGTCCATACAGAGCTTTGGAAAGCTTATATACATGACTCAGAAACTTGGGGTTCTCGAATCCTGCAGGTTGCTTGACATAAACCTCTTCCTCAATATAGCCATTGAGGAATGCACTCTTGACATCCATTTGATAAAGCTTGAAGCCTTTGGATGCAGACAATGCAAGCAGGATTCGGATAGCCTATAGCCTAGCTACAGGAGCAAAGGTCTCCTCAAAGTCAATACCCTCAACCTGAGAAAAGCCTTGTGCAACTAGTCTAGCCTTGTTTCTAATTACAACCCCATCCTCACTTTGCTTGTTTTTGAACACCCACTTGGCCCCAATGACATTATGACCAGATGGGGGCTTGACAAGCTGCCATACCTTGTTCCTCTCAAAGTTCTCAAGTTCCTCATGCATAGCATTAATCCACGACTCATCGGATAACGCATGAGAAACATCCTTCGGCTCAAAGGAGGCAACGAAGGCAGAGTGGAGGCAGAAGGAGGACAGACCCATTCTTGAGCGTGTGACACGCTCGAACAAATCGCCAATCATCTGATCAGAAGGATGACGTCTCTGAATATGACGGGGAGGACCAGCAACAGAAGTGGCCTCTACCTCTTGATCAGAAGAGGTAGGAACAGAGCCACTCGCTGAAGGAGAGTCAGAAAGCAAGGGCTGGTCTCCCGAGGTGCGTAAATGGAAACAGAGGCACCTCGGTGAAGAGGGACTGGATCCGGTGGAACACCATCATCTCCATCATCCTTATCTTCTTCAAAGATGGTCTCGGAGGGATAAGAAGAGCTCAAACATCGTGTCTAGCTCCTGGGCTAGCCTCATCAAAGGTCACATCACAGGTCTCTATGATCCTATGTGCATCAACACTCCAGACCCTATAGCTACGAGAAGAAGACGAGTAACCTAGAAAGATACCATCAGAAGAGCGAGACTCAAACTTATCTAGGTTACCAGACTTCAAGATAAAACACTTGCAACCGAAAACGCGAAAATGAGACATATTGGGCTTTCGCCCATATCTCAACTCATAAGAAGTGCGATGCAAATGTGCTCTCAAAAACACGCGATTAGAAATATGGCAAGCAGTAGCTATAGCCTCAGCCCAAAACTTCCTAGGAGTACTGTACTCATCTAGCATCGTCCTAGCCATCTCAACCAGGGTCCTGTTCTTCCTTTCCACTATGCCATTCTCACGAGGGGCGAGGGAGAAGAGAACGATGCTCTAAACAGGACTCCACACAAAAACTCTCAAAGTAGGAATTCTTGAACTCCGTGCCATTATCACTGTGTATAGCTCAGAATGCACCGGGAGCTCAATAGACAACCTCATCGACCAAACCCTGAAGTGAAAAAAGTCTCATCCTTCGAGGCCATGAAGAATACCCAAGAGAATCTAGAAAAATCATCAACGATGACAAGAACATACCACTTCCTCTCCTGATTGCACTCTAGCCGGACCAACAAAGGTCCATATGTAAAAGCTGTCCGGTGCATCACCATCACTACGGTCCACCGGAGGATGAGAAGCGAGAACCATCTTGTCATGTCGGCAAGGAGAGCAAACTAAGTCTTTGACCATCTTGAGTTTGGGCAAACCCGAATGAGATCGTGGTGCTAACTCGAGTCAAATGATCAAAACCAATGTGACCAAGTCTCCTATGCCGAAGGAGAGATCATGGGACTCGAAGCAATCAAACATCGAAGAGAGTCTCCGGAAGAAGCGAGAAAAATCAGCACGAAAGACTCTCCCAAATCTAGAAATCCCAAGAACTAACCCTCCCGATGAATCAAGGATTCTCTGGGCATTACTCTTGAAGCTTACCTCGAAAGAGTCATCAATAAGTCGAGAAGCAGAGAGCGGATTGTATTGCGACTACTTACTAAGGCAACATCTTTAAAAATGAAATTTTGGTTAATGCAGATGGTACCTTTAGCAATGACTCTACCTGAAGAAGTATCCCCGAAAGTGATCAACTCATCAACGGGGGCTCGGACTAGGAAGAGAACCATCGAGAATCTCCGGTCATATGACGAGAACAACCGAGTCGACAATCCAAACATCTCCCTTCCCCATCCGATTTAACCCGATCAAGACACAAGAGAGAGAGATGACTCAAGATCTTGGGATAGAGTGAAGACTTGGGAACCCAATATCTTGAACCACACGACGCCTCAGTACCGATCCACGAGAAGAAGATCGGACTCGAGTGTCTCTCGACGCTTAACCCTACCAAGATCAGAGCAACTCTAGTAGATGATTTAGGAGTGGCGGGTTGGCATGCCGTGGTGCAAAAGCCGAGCCACCCGGTGAGGCTTCCTAAATCTCCTACCGAAAAACTCCTCACGCCGTTGATATCTACCTCGATAGGAAAAGCGAGGAATATCAAAAGGACGGCGGAAAAGACCGACTACGAACAGCTCCAAGACTAAAACTCAAGAACCAAAGATGAAAACCGAGTCCCGAGCGCGCCCAAAAGCAGGCGACTCTCTAACTGTCTAGAAGCGGTGTGTGTCTTAGGAGCACTCAAAGTCCGGGATGACCACAATACCCTAAGAGCAACAACACACTCACGCCGAGTGATCTTGGCGCGCTGAAGTAGAAATCTACTAGGTGACCATCCTTCTACGGAAGGTGCATGTGTACTTCGCCTTGCTAGAGGCATAAGCAGCAGGAGTAACACTCTTCTCGTCAAGTCCTATGGACAACCCCAGTGAGACCTAAACACGGTGGTGCTCACTGGAGCTACCACAATCTCACCACTCTTGGAGCCGCGCACAATGGTGGGAGGATGCGCCGGCGTGCTCCAAGGATCAAATCCTAGACCTTGATTGAATCTACTAATTTTGGATTGGTCTAGAATAAGATTGAGCTTCTTCTTGCCTCCAACAAACTTCTCGAGAGTGCTCATAAGATACTGGCACTCTCGAAAGAAAGAAGCACAAGAAGAACAGGGGGAAGAAGAAGAAGAAGAACCAGAAAGATAAGCTCTCTCAGCACGTGCATTTTTCTCCCTCAGCACGGCCGCCTCAATCTTGAGGGCCTCACAAGAAACGCAAGACACATTTCTAATTCTATGGGCTTGGTCTTCTAATTTCTTCCTAAGCTCGACATGGATTTTATCCAAGTCCCCCACAATCTCAGTACATCGCAAGCAATATTTTTGTGACTTAACTAGTAAGTCCTTAGCAAGTTCAGCACACTTGACATTCAGGGTTTCATTGTCAAGTTTTGATTGCTTATAGCCCTCACATGAGCTGACTGGGTCCTTAGAAGCATGTGATTCAAGTTCATTGTTTCTAGCAGAAAGCTTCCTAAGGTGTTCGCTCATGGCATCAATTTCGGCAAGCAATTTAGGGCAATTAGCACATGATGGAGTGGAGTGAGCATGAAGAAAACTAGCATCTACAGAATGAGTATCAACAGATTCATTGCTAGCATTCTTCAACCTAAGACTATCTAGTTCAGACAACACACTATCATGCATAGTCCTTAGGTTCTCTACCTCCACAAGCAAAGCATCACACAAAGTACAGTCATCAGTGACTCGGGAGGGAGAAGATCTAAGTGAAGCTAACTCCCGAGTCAAGGTACCTACTTCCTTTTCTAACTCAGAACACCTCGACCTAGCCTTAGCATGAAACTTGCCTAATTTACTGAGGCGACATTTAATTCGTCGTAGGTGGGTACCTCGTCCGAGTCATTTAGACAAATGGAGTCGCTTACTTCAATGGCGCCTGCCATGAAGCACATGCCGGAGAAGTCATCGTTGCCCTTCACCTTCTCTTGCGGATCGTCCTCGCTTGCATCACTCCAGTTCTCCGTGTCAGAGAGCTCGATGTCGTCCAGTGCGGCGAGGACCCGGTGAAAGAGCTTCTTGTTCTTGGCAAAGTTGCGGTACTTCTTCTTCGTCGGCTCACGAGCTGGGGCCTTCTTTTTGCGGTTTTTGTCGGTGTAGTCGTTCTTGCCCGAACCGCCTTGTTCGTTTTTGCCCTTCTCCAGCTTGGGACAGTTTGCTCGAATGTGGTTGGGGCCACCACACTCGAAACAGGTGATCATCCCACCTCTCTTCCTCTCTCTCACTCTCTTGTATGCATATGAAAACTTTCGAGCAAGAAGAGCAAGCTCATTTTCTAGAAATTTTTCCAGTTGGTCATCGCTTAGCTCGCAAAGGGCGGAGAGAGAGAAACCAACAGAAGAATCAGAAAGAGAGGATCCAATGGGATCGGTGACCAAAGCCATCGACTGAGACTTCGTCTTCCGCGAGACGACATCGATCTCATGAGTCTTGAGGCAAGAATAAAGCCCGTCAAGAGTCAAGGTCGACAGGTCGGTGGAGTCCTTGATGGTAGTCACTTTCATTTCCCAAACACGAAGATCAAGTGCGGTCAAGAAATGTCGAGCATTATCCGAGTCAGGGTATATGCAACCGACTGCTCGGAGGTCGCTCAAAATCTTCGTAAACCGACCAAAGCACTCGTCAAGACTCTCACCAGCATGCTGTTCAAACTTGTTGAACTCACGCTTGAATTGGTCCTGTCGAGCCGTCTTGATTTGGGTAGTGCCCTCATGGTAAGCATCGAGGGTCACCCAAATCTCATGAGCAGAACGAAGGTGAGAAATCCTATCATACTCACTGCGGCTAAGACCTTGTATGAGGATGTTCCTTGCTTTAGCGTTTGCCTCAACGTCGACCATATTTTCTACCGGACGTTTTCATCGCCAGAACCTCATACGGAGTTTCACCTTCGCCATATCGGAAGCCTGCGCGAGTGATGTATGACTCCATCCGCGATTTCCAAAACGGAAAATCAACTCCAAAGAAAATGGGAGGCTTGGTGGAATACTTGTCCATCGTCATGGCTCTTGAGACCGGTCAAGATCTAGAAAGAGCGAACCGCTCGATACCAATTGAAAGATCGAAAAAGCGACTAGAAGGGGTGAATAGGAGCCAAATAAAATTTTCTTTATAAACTCTCCCTAAAATTCAAACCACCAAAAGACTAGAAAGAAACCGCACTTGGTCGGGTATCTGCAGTCGGATGAGCGATACTTCCAGACCTCTGAGGTCGGATGAGCGATACTCGGGAAGAATAGTGTTGGGTGAGCAAGACCACGACCGGATGAGCGATAAAGACGCCCGACCCACGTGGGTCGGATGAGCAGTGCTCCATTGCGCAGATGTCGGGTGAATAATTTTTCGGGTGAGCAATAAAATCAAGACGATCTTAAAAGCGAAATCTATGTAACTTTTGATCGGCTGATCCAAAAATAGTGAAAATTTGTGTGCACCTCTTAAGGATGTCAGGAACCTATTTCAATCATCAATCGAAGGAATTGATACCAAGGTTCCGTCCGTTTTCAGTTTAACAAATGCAACACCAAAAACAGAGTCACGAACACAGACTTCACCCCTAACTTGCTGGTGGGAGTTAATGGTCAGAATATCCTTAGATGACTCTCCACAAATCACAGCAAGTAAGTACACGAAGAAACAACCCTTCAAACAAATAGAAACACCATCTGAAAACTAGGCACAGAAATTGGTTTCTTGCAAAACTGAATAGAAGAGGTTGTAGATTGCCTAGATGATTGGGATATGATCTATAGAAGATTCATCCAAAGAATCTTTCATCCTTGGCAACAAGAACGAAGCCAATCAAGACTAAAGAACGCAAGTCACACGTTTACGCACTTTAAGAACACAGTTTACAACTTGCAACAAGAACGCAAGGATTGCCTAGATGATTGAAAGCACCGAATCCAGAGAAGAGTTCATCAATCATGAATTTCAACAAAGACTCAATAGCATGTAGAAGGAGATGAGGCAAATCCAAATTACGTAAAGTAAATTGCAAGTAAGTAAATGCGGAATTTAGATAACAAAATTTAAGTGCGTAATGTAAATACGTAAGGGAAATGAAACAAGTACATAAATGAAGAACATTTCATTTCTGGAAGGGAGGTTTACAAAGCCTCACAACAAAGTGGGCAAAACTCAAATGAGCAGCAAAAACCTCAGAACCTTCAAAGACGGGAGGTTGCCCCTACCCCTCTATTTATAGTGACCTGGGATCAATTCCCACCTTTGGATGTCCTGCTTCAATCCTAAGCCAACATCCAAGAGCCAGGATTTGATCCTTACACTGTCACTCTCAACAACTCTCAACTACTCACGTACACTTTCCTCACTGCTCAACCCCTCTGGGGAGATACCCCTCTCCCTGCCTATGTATAGCAGGCTTGGACCACCTACCACCCTTGGATGAGCCTCTAAACCCTAGAGCACTCCATCAAGGGCTGAGATTTTACCCACTCACACAGCTATGCATGGGCTCATCCGAAACCCAACAACACAACGGGTTTTGCACGCTTTTCAACTCACACTAACTTGACCCGCTACTCTATCTTCCTAACCGCGATCCAACGGTCCTCCTTGATCAGAGCAGCTCCAAGTTAGCATCTCATCCATTCCTTTGTCTTCTCGGCTTGCAGCTACTCCTTGGCCTCAGTCATCTTTGGCGACACCTTGATCATCTGGACCTCAGCTCTCCCAGCCTAGTCCTGATCCCCTTCGCCTCACCATGACCTAGCTCCAAAGTCCTGCAACCATCATAGACAAGGAAACCACATCACATAGCAATGTCCAACAACACATATCCATCTCAATAGACAGATATACACTCGCCGACCAAAGAAAACCCGACCACACGTGGTCCGACCATCGGTCTCCATCCCGACCACTCGAGGTCTGCATTCCGGTCTCCGACTCAATCACTCGAGTCTCAACCACTCGAGTCGGACGACCCAACCACTCGGGTCGGACGACCGGTCTCCAACCAGCCAAAGCCCGACCACTCAGTCGGACGACCCGGCGTCTCGGTCTGGACGACCGGTCTCCAACCACCAAAGCCCGACCACTCGGGTCGGACGACCCGACCACTGGGGTCGGACGACTGGTCTCCAACCAGTAACTCAAACTGCTCTAGCTTGAAAAACAATCCAAATCAAACTCAAACTTGAGCACACCTTGCTCAAATAAAGTCAAATACTCATCACAAACATGGATGGACCTCCACATGGTCCTTCATAAATATAACTGTTAGACGACCTTATGATTCACCTTACATGAATACGCCTTGCAGGGCTAAGACTGAAAAGTAAATAAACTGCAGCAGAAATAAACTTATTCGTGGAAAACCCTTCAATTTGCCACAGACAACTGACAAGGTTCGCACCCTAGTTATTCGCCTATTCCTGGTACTCTTCCTCAAAAGCAGGCGTGACTTCTTCTCCAACTGATGATGTTTTACTACAAGGGGTGAGTACATAAAGTACTCAAAAAGTTGTGTATAGAATGCAAATCTAATATACTATATGCATGACTTATTACAATGGATTGGCTAACATAGTTTATTTGCATAAAACAGCATAAAGGAATAGCATGAGTAGATTGAAAGATGGTAAAACAAATAATAACAATAGTAAATTCCTCGTTTGTTTTTCAATAACCAACTCATAACCTTAATACATCATCCAACCTCCATACCCACATTTGTTTTAATAAAACCAACCCTTGACTGTAATCACCAAGCAATTCTCAATACCGCGAGCATGGCTATTCGAATAGATTTTACGCTCTACAGAGGTTATACATTTCCCACAAGGTACAATCATAACAAAGCCTTTCCAATGCCTGTCTAAACCCAGTACTACCCGCTAAGGTTTCAACACTGGTGGGACTGGTTACCACATCCAGGGGCCCCCTCTTGCGCTATGTGAGCCTACCCGTGCGAGGACTGGTTACCACAAGCAAAGCTTAGACATAACAAATTAATCAACTAGGTCTGTGCCATACCAGACTTGTGGTTGTATGAATGACTCAGTTCAAATTATTGCAAGGTTAAGTTCTTAATTGACTAAGGCAAAACTAACTAAAAACCATTATAACCATGAACCAACAAATATCGTAAAAAGCAATGCGACCACCCAAATGCCACATTGGCCAACCACAAAAACTTGCCACTTGCCTTAGTCTAAATTATTTTACCACCCCAATTGTTTTACCAAGCACCACGTGCCATGAACAACAACAACAACATTATGTGACAACACCCGACACACAAGTTAATAAACATATTCCATAATCATTAAGCAAGATTAATCGTTTTCACATAAAATAATGACTCGTTACATGGCTAAGCACACTACATGCGTTCTAACTACCCATATTGGCAATTATAACTACCAATTAATATGAAACCACTCTAGGATGACAAATGAAATATGACATATGACATGGCAAGGTAGATGTAATACAAAGTGGACAATTAACTATTCCCAACATAATTGAAACAAGTGATAATTGAATTAACATGCAATAATTTAAACCAAAATAATATTTTAAAGCATGGTTTCAACATGATCAAAGCACAACTCACCTTCAAAAAGCTCAGGATCTTGCTCTGGACCTTGTTCGTGTGCTGGCTCCTCGACCATAAACTCACCGGGCAACTCGACGTCTACGCGAAACAAGAGAGAAAGCAATAAATGCCAAAAACAGAGAGCGAGATCAACTCCAAAAATTAAATGAAATCTACCATTAAATAGAGCATGATTTTACAAATTTTTAGAAACTAGATGTCATGCTGACGTCATCAAAGAAATTATTTTCGGTTGAAATATTATGACGTCATGCTATCGTCACGGGACATGTGGCAGCATTGCATCGCGACACGTGTGCGGCGCATGGGCTGGGTTCACAGCTAGGCTCGGGTCTACTGTGGACTCAGCGCACTGTGCTCGTGCGCCGGCTGACGCAAGCCATGGCGTCAGCGGTGAAACGCGATGAAACCTTGACACAACGCGCAGCGCCACGCGACTGGCGCAACGCTTGGCATAATCTCGCTCGCCCAAACCAAAATAAACGGTTGAGATCTGCTAGATCAACTTGACCCAGATCTACTGCGGAGACGACACGCGGCGGAATCCTGACCGTTGATATTTGATCGGTCAGCGGCGGCTGCAGGCGGAACCCGAAGCGATGGTGCTACGTGGCTGCCACGATGGGCGACACGCGACACGATCCGAGACGCATGCTACGGATCCGACGGCTAAGACGCAGCGGTGTGAGGGTTATTACGGTGCTGACACATGGCACACTCTCACCCATCCGATCTAGATCGGACGACACAGCTCACACGCGAGGTGAAGGCCACGCGGCTCAATCTGATCCGCACCCGCTTGATCGGATGGCCATCGGAATTTGCGATGACAGCGATGGCACGGTGGTGCGGGAAGGCGAGCTTCTCACCGGAGATGGAAACGAAGACAACGGCCGCGACGCTAGAGGGCTTACCCGTTGACGTTTCCAGATGGGATCGACGCCGCTCTACGAGGGCAGTCCATCGGTGGCCTTGGCGACGGCGGAAGCAGACCGACGATGATGCTCCAAGAGAAAAACGACGGTGGCTTCCTCTGGAACAACGGTGAGCTCGTGTGGGCAAATGAAGGCGTCTCGGCGAGCGGGCTTGAGTCAACGATGCAGTGCGAGATGAGGAATCCAATGGCAGCGACAGCCCTTTAAATAGGGCCTTCTGTGTAGTGCCCGGAGATCCAAACGGATTCGGCGGTGGCGGCGGAGATACGATCTGGATTTGGCAAGCCAACGTGGGGCGATCACGACCATCCAAGCGGACGTGATCCGTTGACCCCAAAGTGATCGCGACGCAGTGAGCTAACGCGCGTTAGATCCAGATCCAACGGTTGGAACGCGAGGCGGCTAGGGTTTCAAAGTGAGGCAGGCTGCGTAGGCCAACGGCTCGGAAAAGATGGGCTGGATCGGTTGGGCTGTGGCTCAAAACTATTCACGCATTTTTAAACTTTCTTCGAATAAAATAAATGCCAGAAAGTAGAATAAGCCAAATAAAATAGCAAATATATCAGAAAAAATCCAGGAAAATTCTAGAAAATGTTTTAAGACATTTGGAACTCAAATAAAATATTTTCAGCAAAAGATTGTTAATGCTTTTTAAATAACTAATAAATGATGACAAGAGGTTTAATTACATAAATGCAAAATTGAATTAAATTAAATCAAGAAAATTCTTGAATACATAAAATGCATATTAAATTAGGAAATGCAAAAAATTGGGGTGTTACAATATTTTATATTTGTCCTCCAATCAGCGACATTGACGCACATCACTGTTTTCTCAATCGGCTCACATACCTCATATCGGCCAAAAACTTTATAGCCTGATGCTTGCTGAGCTAACAAGTTGGCCCTGTCAATTATTTCTCGAGGAATATGACTAATAGTGAATCCCGTAAAGGAGCTGATTACAGCAAGACATTTCTCTAAGTATTTAATCAAAACCTCATCATAGCAATTAGTCTCTCTTAACTTGCTGCACGACTAACAAAGAATCATCACAAGCCTCAACAGTGTTGAAGAACCATGTGGAGGTCCATCCATGCTTGTGATGAGTATTTGACTTTATTTGAGCAAGGTGTGCTCAAGTTTGAGTTTGATTTGGATTCATTTTCAAAATGAAGCAATTTGAGTTGTTTCTGTCAGGAGTGGCAGTACCGGTTGTATGGGCGCAGTAGTGATGAGTTGGATGGTTTATTGCATATCATTGTGGGCATTGCTATGAAAGGTTTTTCATTGTCTTTGATGGTTGCAGGGCGACGGTGCTAGGTCATGGTGAGGCGGAGGATGACCAGGACTAGGCGAGGAGCGTCGGAGGTCCAAACAGTTGGGAGATTGCCGAAAGATGATCGGAGACGGATTTCGGGCAAGCCAAGAAGACAAGGAAAGGAGATGATGCTAGCTAGATGCCGCGTGGATCAATGAGGGCCGTCGGATTGAGGTCTAGTTGATAGGTTAGCGGGTCTAGGTAGTATGCTTTGAAAACCGTGCAAGAAAACCCGGTATGTGTGTGGGTTTTGGGTTAGCCCTTGCATGGCTGTGAGTGTGGGTTAATCCTAGCCCTTAGATGAGTGCTCTAGGGTTGAGGGACTCATCCAAGGGTGGTAGGTGGCCCAAGAGTAGTATAAATAGGGGTGGAGGGGTAGCCTCCTCCCCTTGAAGGTTTTGAGGTTTTTGATGCTCCTTTGAGCTTTGCCCACATGAATGTGAGGTTTTGTAACCTCTCCTTCCAGAAATGAAATGTTTCCTCAAATCATTTCTTTTCTTTGTGCAATTACATTACGCATTTAAATTACGCAATTTACATTATGCACTTAAATTCCGCAATTAAATTCAGCACTTACATTCTTGCAATTTACATTTATGCAATTTGGATTTGCCTCCCCTCCTTCTAAATGCTGTTCTTCTAGGATGTATTAAGGGTGTTCATTTGATTTTACATCTTTCTTACACCCTTGGATAGACTAGAGATCAAGTTTTTTTTATCAATTTGCAAATCTGTCCAGAACTTGTTCTTCACGCAGCAGTCAGTATTTGATTTTTCTAAAAATATATAAAAATCATTTTTAAGTGATTATTATTGGAGAAGGTGCAGGACTCATATATACATCTGTATAAAATTTCTTGAGTCCACTAGTTGCACCGTTTGAGAGCTATGAAGTGAAAACCGAGCCTCAAACTTTCTGGTCGAAGTTCCTAACCTTCTGTATTGATTGATTTTTCATTCTTATTCTACAAAGATTTCTGGGGTGATTTTTGGTGGAGTGTTTCAAGACTCTACTGCTCACAGGGACAAAAATTTTAGAGCAACAGAAACTCACTAACCACCTGTTCCAACTGAGGACAATTTCTGAAAATCTGCTTTAACTTTTCTGAAAAGAGACTTTGGTATTTTAGCTTTATCTCTTTTAGAAAAGAAGTCTTTTGAATTGATTCCTCTTTTGTTTGGACACTTGACAACCAGGATTGTGATTAAAAAAACCCCTCATATGATTCATGGTTCTTATCCATGCAAGCTAGGGGTACATATAGTTGTCTAATTGTTCTGGGTTTTGGATGGTGTGCGAATATGAGAAGCACCAGTTTGAACGAAAATATTTGGGTGCTTTAGATTTTTATTGCAAGAGTGTTTGGAGTACTTTGAGTGGGGGAAATTTTATTTGGGATCATTCACCCCCTCTGATCGCCATTTCGATCTTTCAATTGGTATCAGAGCCGGTTTTGCTTTTCCATAGATCTTGACCGGTCTCAAGGTGCCATGGCGATGGACAAGTATTCCACCAAGCCTCCCATTTTTGCTGGAGTTGATTTTTCGTTTTGGAAATCGCAGATGGAGTCATACATCACTGCCTAGGGCTTCCTGATATGGCAGAAGGTGAAACTCCCGTATAAGGTTCCTACTGATGAAAACGTCACGGCCGGAAATATGGCTGACGTTGAGGCGAATGCTAAGGCAAGGAACATCCTCATACAGGGTCTTAGCCGTAGTAAGTATGATAGGATTTCTCACCTTCGTTCCGCTCACGATATTTGGGTGACCCTCGATGCTTACCATGAGGGCACTACTCAAATCAAGACCGTGAGGTAGGACCAATTCAAGCGTGAGTTCAACAAGTTTGAACAACATGCTGGTGAGAGTCTTGATGAGTGCTTCGGTCGTTTTACCAAGATCTTGAGCGATCTTCGAGCAGTTGGTTGTATATACCCTGACTCGGATAATGCTCGATATTTCTTGACCGCACTCGATTTGCGCGTTTGGGAGATGAAGGTGACCACCATCAAGGACACCACTAACCTGTCGACCTTGACTCTTGACGGACTTTATTCCCGCCTCAAAACTCATGAGATCGACGTCGTCTCGCGGAAGACGAAGTCTCAGTCAATGGCTTTGGTCACCGATCCCATTGGACCCTCTCTTTCTGATTCTTTTGTTGGTTTCTCTCTTTCCGCCCTTTGCGAGCTAAGCGATGACCAACTGGAAAAATTTCCAGAAAATGAGCTTGCTCTTCTTGCTCGCAAATTTTCATATGCATACAAGAGAGTGAGAGAGAGGAAGAGAGGTGGGATGATCACCTGTTTCGAGTGTGGTGGCCCCAACCACATTCGAGCAAACTGCCCCAAACTGGAGAAGGCTAAGAACGATGCCGGCGGTTCGGCAAAGAACGACTACATCAATAAGAACCGCAACAAGAAGCCTCCAGTTCGTGAGCCGATGCGTGAGAAGAAGTACCGCAACTTCTTCAAGAACAAGAAGCTCTTCCACCGCGTCCTCACCGCGCTTGACGACATCAACCTCTCCGACACAGAGACATGGAGCGACGAGGGTGAGGATGAACCGCAAGAGAAGAAGGGCGGCGACGACTTCTCCGGAATGTGCTTCATGGCCGACGCCAACAGCATCAGCGACTTCGAGCTCTACAGCGACTCGGACGAGGTACCCTCCTATGACCAGCTCAATGAAGCTTTCTGTAAATTAGGAAAATTTCATGTTAGAGCTAGAGCTAGGTGTACGGAGCTTGAGAAGGAAGTAGGTACCTTGACTCGGGAGTTAGCTTCTCTTAGATCTTCTTCCTGCCGAGTCACTGATGATTGCTCTTTGTGTGATGCTATTCTTGTGGAGTTGGAGAACTTAAGGACTATGCATGATAGTGTGTTGACTGAATTAGATAGTCTTAAGTTGAAGAATGTTAGCGATAGTTCTGTTAATGCTATTCCACTAGATGCTAGTTTTCTTTATGCTCACTCTACTCCTTCTTGTGCTAATTGCCCTAATTTGCTTGCCGAAATTGATGCCATAAGCGAACACCTTAAAAAGCTTTCTGCTAGAAATGATGAACTTGAATTGTATGCTTCTAAGGACCCAGTCAGCTCATGTGAGAGCTGTAGGCAACTAAAACATGACAATGATGCTTTGAATGTCAAGTGTGATCAACCTTCTAAGGACTTACTAGTTAAGTCAAAAACTGGTTGCCTGCTGTGTGTTGGGGTTAAGGATGATGTGGATCAAATCCATGTCGAGCTTAGGAAGAAGTTAAAAGACCAAACCCTTAGGATTAGAGATGCTTCTTGCGTTTCTTGTGAGGCCCTCAAGATTGAGGCAGCCGTATTAAGGGAACAAAAAGCACGTGCTGAGAGATCTTCTCTTTCTCTTCCTGGTTCTTCTTCTTCCTCTCCTTTCCCGTGTTCTTCTTGTGCTTCTTTCTTTCGAGATTGCCAGTATCTTATGAGCACTCTCGAGAAGTTTGTTGGAGGCAAGAAGAAGCTCAATCTTATTCTAGACCAATCCAAGATTAGTAGATTCAATCAAGGTCTAGGATTTGATCCCTTGGAGCACGCTCGGGCGCATCCTCCTACCATTGTGCGCGGCTCCAAGAGTGGTGAGATTGTGGTTGCTCCCAGAGTGAGCACCACCGTGTTTAGGTCTGCTGGGGTTGTCCATAGGACTTCTGACCAGAAGGGTGTTACTCCTGTTGCTTCTGTCTCTAGCAAGGCGAAGTACACATGCACCTTCTGTAAGAAGGATGGTCACCTAGTAGATTTCTGCTTCAGGCGCGCCAAGATCACTCGGCTTGAGCGTGTTGCTGCTCTTAGGGGTATTCAGGGTCATCCCCAGACTTTGAGTGCTCCTAAGGTACACACTGCTTCTAGACAGATTAAAGAGTCGCCTGTTTTTGGGCAGCGTCCAGGACTCGGTTTTCATGCTGGTTCTTCGAGTTTTAGTCTTGGAGCTGTTTGTAGTCAGTCTTTCCGCCGTCCTTTTGATATTCCTCATTTTTCCCAGCGAGGTAGATATCAGCGGCGTGAGGTGTTTTTTGGTAGGAGATTTAGGAAGCCTCACTGGGATGGTCTAGCTTTTGCACCACGGCGGGCTAACCCAGTTCCAGCTCCTAGATCATCTACTAGAGTTGCTACTGATCATGTTAAGGTTAAACGACAGAGAGACACTCGAGTCCAGTCTTCTTCTGTGGCTGGTACTCTGAGGCGTCGTGTGGTTCAGTATTGGGTTCCCAAGTCTTCACTCCATCCCAGTACTGAGTCATCTTTCTCTCTTATGTCTTGATCAGGTTGTCGGATGGAGAAGGGAGATGTTTGGATTGTCGACTCCGGTTGTTCTCGTCATATGACCGGAGATTCTCGATGGTTCTCTTCCCTAGTCCGAGCCCCGGGTGATGAGTTGATTACTTTCGGGGATGCTTCTTCAGGTAGAGTCATTGCTAAAGGTACCATCTGCATTAACCAAAATTTCATTCTTAAAAATGTTGCCTTAGTAAGTAAGCTGCAATACAATCTGCTCTCTGTTTCTCAGCTTATCGATGACTCTTTCGAGGTAAGCTTCAAGAGTAATGCCTGTAGAATCCTTGATTCATCAGGAGGGTTAGTTTGCGGGATTTCTAGATTTGGGAGAGTCTTTCGTGCTGATTTTTCTGCTTCTTCTGGAGAATCTCTTCGATGTTTGATTGCTTCTGAGTCCCGTGATCTCTCCTTCTGGCATAGGAGACTTGGTCACATTGATTTTGATCATTTGACCCGAGTTAGCAGCCACGATCTCATTCGAGGTTTGCCCAAACTCAAGATGGTCAAAGACTTAGTTTGCTCTCCTTGCCAACATGGCAAGATGTTTACTGCTTCTCATCCTCCAGTCACCGTAGTGATGACTGATGCACCAGGATAGTTTTTACATATGAACACTGTTGGTCCAGCTAGAGTGCAGTCAGTGGTGGGAAGTGGTATGTTCTTGTCATTGTTGATGATTTTTCGAGGTATTCTTGGGTGTTTTTCATGGCCTCGAAGGATGAGACTTTTTCTCACTTCAGGGGTTTAGTCAGTAGGTTATCTATGGAGCTCCCAAGTGCATTACGAGCTATACGCAGTGATAATGGCACGGAGTTCAAGAATTCCTACTTTGGATGGTGAGCCTGCTGATCAGAAGGAGTTCCAGAGCATGATTGGCTCTCTCCTATATCTCGCTGCTTCGAGGCCGGACATACATTTTGCTTTGTGTCTGTGCGCCCGATTTCAGGCTTCTCCTCGCGCCTCTCACCGCCAGGCGATCAAGCGCATCTTCAGGTACCTTCGTGCTACCACTGATTATGGTATTTGGTACTCTTCTTCTTCTTGTCTATCTTTTAGAGCCTTTTCCGATGCCGACTTTCTTTGGTCAGAGGATAGTTAGGAAGAACACTTGCACTTGCCAATTCATTGGCACTTCTCTTGTTTCTTGGTCATCTAGAAAGCATGCAGGGTTGCATACCAATTCTTTGAGGCCGAGTATGTTGTTTGCAGCCGATTCTTTGTAGCTGTGTTCTCTGGATGAGATCAACCTTGCGGGACTTTAGGTTAGAGATAGAGAGTGTGCGACTTTTCTGTGACAACACTTCAGCTATTTGCATTGCTAAAAACCCAGTGCAACATTCCTGGACCAAGCACATTGATATTAGATATCGCTTCCTTAGAGACCATGTGGAGAAGGGAGATATCGCGCTTCAGTTCATAGAGAGTGACCTTCAGTTAGCCGATATCTTCACCAAGCCTTTGGATAGCTCCAGATTTGTTGCCTTGAGGAGTGAGCTTGGAGTCGTGAGCCCTTACGGCCTTTCGTGAGGGGGAGCTGGTTTGTATATTATGTATTATATGTTTTCTTCCAGCTTTTCTTTTCTTTGTGTTTCTTTTGGGTGACTTTGGGCTTGTTTTCTTGAGTTGAGTTCACTCACTTAGACTTCTGGCATGCCTTGCATGGACCTCTTATCTTGTGCTTTAGGTTGCTATCATGCGTGATTAGCTGTTCTCTCTTCTCTCTAGGTTGAGTTCCCTCACAGTCTTATAAGTCTAGCAGGTATTGGGCCTCCTGGGTAGACAGGGTTTGTGTGCACTCCTTAGTTGGGATCTAGAGTCAGCTTCCCTATGTCAGTCACTGGGGAAGATAAGAGCGAGTCTAAGCCGTAGTGAGTCTCTTATATCTTTTCTATGCTCTATAGCCATCCAGCTTTGCAGTTTTTCGACTTCTTCTCCTCATTCTATTTTTTGGTTGTTATTGAGTTCATTCGGGTTTTCTTTATGCCTAATCTTGATAATAACTCAACTTTAAACAGATTTGAGCTTAAAATTGATTCATTTGTTGAGGGGGAGTTTGGGAATCTGTTCATGCATTGCATTTAGACTGCATTTTTTGTTTTATGAGCTTTGTCTATTATGCAATTGATTTCTTCTTCATGCTATACACCATGCTACATCATTTGAAGAAAATCAATAGCTTAGGTATGTCCAAGTTCATTTAACTTGCTAAGCTTAAAAATGAAATAAGCCTTAAATGAAAAACTTGATGAAACTGTTGGTTTTACTTGCTAGGTTTCTTCTCTAGAGGTTTGTGCCATAATTTGAGAAATTTTGGAGTTCTCTAGAGTCCCTATAGCAACTTGGGTGAAACTAGTTTGATCCATGCTAGAGTCCTTCAATTGCTCATGAATCATTGTGCTAAAAATGAAAATTAAACAAAATTGACTCTTCTTGTGCACATACGACTCAACACCTTGCATTCACAAGACTGCTTCCCATTGCACTTGGGATGAACTTGGAATACATCGTGTTTGACCTAGACCATCCTCTTAAGAGTTCATCTTGAGATGCTCGCATACGGCTTGAGTCAATTGGTTGTCAAAAGAAAATGCAAATAAATTAAAAACAAAGACATATGTGGGTAAAGAATGCAAATAATGTCAAACATTTGCACCCCTCTATGTCTTGTATGATGATAAATCAAAATTTGCATTAAGTGATAAATGAGCCCGAAGGACCATATATGCTCTTCTAGATTCCCCAAAGTGTTGAGTAGGTTGAACTCTAGGTTTTCCTTTTGATCCTTAGAGTGGCTATTCTTCTATTTTTGAAACTAAAGCTAAGTGTTGCACTTGTCAAATCTTGCTAAAAATGATATATTCAAAACTAAGCTCATATTTGCACTTGGACATATCTTAGTTTAGTCATCTTCTGAAATTGACAAGCTTGGTGTAATATCCTTCCATTTTGATCAATTGGATAATCTTCAAAGCTCTTTCGATTGCATTTCTTGCATACATAAAAAGAGGGAGAAAATTCCATTTTGATGCCTATATTGCCAAAAGGGGGAGAAAATGTAGAAAAGGCATCATTAAAAAAATGAGAGAGAGATAAAAATGTGAAAACTTGTTGGTTCTTATGATCTTTGTAAATCTTTGCTATTTTTTTATGGATCACAATCACATTTGGCACTTACGATTTGTTTTTAGAGCTTTTGTGAAAAACTTGCTCTTTTCATGGTCTTGCTCTAAATTCTTTCTACCAACTTGGTCATGATTTTACATCATTCTCTCTGGACCAAGTTTGGCTTTGCAATCAAATTGCTTTCTTCTTCTCTCATTCAAACTCAAATTTATGCCTTTTGTGTTGTTTGTCAATATACTCATCAAGGGGGAGATTGAAGGACCATGTGGAGGTCCATCCATGTTTGTGATGAGTATTTGACTTTATTTGAGCAAGGTGTGCTCAAGTTTGAGTTTGATTTGGATTGATTTTCAAAATGAAGCAATTTGAGTTGTCTCTGTCAGGAGTGGCAGTACCGGCTGTATGGGCGCGGTACTGATGAGTTGGATGGTTTATTGCATATCATTGTGGGCATTGCTATGAAAGGTTTTTCCTTATCTTTGATGGTTGCAGGGCGACGGTGCTAGGTCATGGTGAGGCGGAGGATGACTGGGACTAGGTGAGGAGCGTCGGAGGTCCAGACGGTTGGGAGATCGCCGGAAGATGATCGGAGACGGAGTTCGGGCAAGTCAAGAATACAAGGAAAGGAGATGATGCTAGCTAGATGCCGCGTGGATCAATGAGGGCCGTCGGATTGAGGTCTAGTTGATAGGTTAGCGGGTCTAGGTAGTATGTTTTGAAAACCGTGGAAGAAAACCCGGTATGTGTGTGGGTTTTGGGTTAGCCCTTGCATGGCTGTGAGTGTGGGTTAATCCTAGCCCTTAGATGAGTGCTTTAGGGTTGAGGGACTCATCCAAGGGTGGTAGGTGGCCCAAGAGTAGTATAAATAGGGGTGGAGGGGTAGCCTCCTCCCCTTGAAGGTTTTGAGGTTTTTGATGCTCCTTTGAGCTTTGCCCACATGAATATGAGGCTTTGTAATCTCTCCTTCCAGAAATGAAATGTTTTCTCAAATCATTTCTTTTCTTTGTGCATTTACATTACGCATTTAAATTACGCAATTTACATTATGCACTTAAATTCCGCAATTAAATTCAGCACTTACATTCTTGCAATTTACATTTATGCAATTTGGATTTGCCTCCCCTCCTTCTAAATGATGTTCTTCTAGGATGTATTAAGGGTGTTCATTTGGTTTTACACCTTTCTTACACCCTTGGATAGACTAGAGATCAAGTTTTTTTTATCAATTTGCAAATCTGTCCAGAACTTGTTCTTCACGCAGCAGTCAGTATTTGATTTTTCTAAAAATATATAAAAATTATTTTTAAGTGATTATTTTTGGAGAAGGTGCAGGACTCATATATACATCTGTATAAAATTTCTTGGGTCCACTAGTTGCAACGTTTGAGAGCTATGAAGTGAAAACCGAGCCTCAAACTTTCTGATCGAAGTTCCTGACCTTCTGTATTGCTTGATTTTTCATTCTTATTCTACAAAGATTTCTGACTTGAATTTTGGTGAAGTGTTTTATGACTCTACTGCTCACAGGGACAAAAATCCCCAAATATTTTAGAGCAACAGAAGCTCACCAACCACCTGTTCCAACTGAGGACAATTTCTGAAAATCTGCTTTAACTTTTCTGAAAAGAGACTTTGTTATTTTAGCTTTATCTCTTTTAGAAAAGAAATCTTTTGAATTGATTCCTCTTTTGTTTGGACACTTGACAACCAGGATTGTGATTAAAAAAACCCCTCATATGATTCATGGTTCTTATCCATACAAGCTAGGGGTACACATAGTTGTCTAATTGTTCTGGGTTTTGGAGGGTGTGCGAATATGAGAAGCACCAGTTTGAACGAAAATATTTGGGTGCTTTAGATTTTTATTCCAAGAGTGTTTGGAGTACTTTGAGTGGGGGAAATTTTATTTGGGATCATTCACCCCCTCTGATCGCCATTTCGATCTTTCAAGTGTCTACTTTGAAATTTTTGAGGAACTGTAAGCTTCTAAGCAACGCTTCATACTCTGCTTGATTATTTGAGCATTGGCAATTTAACCGAAATGCAAACTCAAACCTATGCTCTTTGGGTGGAAGAAGTACTATTCCGATACCATCTTCCTCTTGATATATCGATCCATCAAAATATAGTTGCCAAGGGGTTACAGATACCAAATTGATAGTAGTCTCATGACCTATTATGAAATTGGCTATCGCCTACCCTTTAACTGCCTTTCCTGATTCATATGTCAGGTCAAACACGATGAGCGCATGGGCTAGATCCATCAAAATATAGCTGTCAAGAGGCTACAGATACCAAATCGATAGTAGTCTCATGACCTGTTATGAAATCAGCTATCGCCTACCCTTTAACTGCCTTTCCCAATTCATATGTTAGGTCAAACACAATGAGCGCATAAGTCCATTTATCAAGTCGACCACGCAAGACTGGAGCTGACAGCATAAATTTTATAACATCAGTTTTACAGATAACCTTGCAAGCCGATGCTAAAATATAATACCTTAATTTTGTACAAGCAAAATATAAAGATAGTGGAGGACCCAAATGGCGATCAGAGGGGGGTGAATGATCCCAAATAAAATTTTCCCACTCAAAATGATCCAACCAAGCTCACAAACAATTCACTCAAAAGGAGCAAATGCAATGGAAGAAGTTTTCCTTCAAGTCCAGTATGACCGGATTGAATCTAGTAGCACCGGAATCCGGTATGACCGCACGAAGAGCGGTATGACCAGGCTCAAGAACAGCAGGAAGAACAGAGCCAAGAACAACACGAACTCAAAAGCTAATTTGAGGAATCTTTTGATCGGTTGGACAAAAACTCATGAAACTTAGTAGATGTGATCCTAAGGATGTCAGGAACTTATTCCAACGTTCAATCGCAAGGATTGATGTCAAAGTTCCGACCTTTTTCACTTTGAAGGAAGGACACACCAAGTTTGAGCAAAACTCGAGAACTTAATCTTGGACTTGCTCCTAGGGTTTTGATGATCAAGATGATCTTGGATAACTTCCCACACGTCACAGCAAGCAAGAACACAAGTCAAAAACCTCTCAAACACGATCTAGAAGAAAGATTCACTTAGGCATACAAAATCGGTTTCTTGCAAGAAGTAACACAAGATTTGCCTAAATGATTGGGATATGCTCTAAAGAAGAAGACTCACTCATCAATCATACATCCTCAGCACAAGATCCACAAGCATTTAGAAGGAGGGGAGGCAAATCCAAATGAACAAGAAGCAAATTGAAAGAAAGCAAATTGCAGAATTTAATTGCTGAATTTAAATGAGTAAAGTAAATTCGAGCATAAGAGAAAATGATTTGCATTCCTGGAAGGGAGATTTGCAAAGCCTCACAATAAAGCGAGAAAAAAGTTCAAAGGAGCCAAAACCTCTAAAATCTTTAAGAGGAGGAAGGCTACCCCTCCCCCTCTATCTATACTACGCTTGAGTCACCCTCCACCCTTGGATGTGTTCCTTCTACCCTAAGGATAACCATCAAAGGCTAGGAATGACTCCCACACACAGCCATACTAACTAGACCTGCTCTTCTATCACCTAGACCGCGATCTGACGGCCCTCCTTGATCCGAGTAGCTCCTAGCTAGTATCTCAACCATCCCTTGTCTGCTAGGTTCGCAGCGACTCTATCTCCGATCATCTTCTGGCGATCCTCGACCGTCTGGACCTCTGGTGCACTTCGCCTAGTCTAGATCATCCTCCGTCTCACCATGATCTAGCACCGTCGTCCTACAACCATCAAAAACAAGGAAAACCTATCACATAGCAAAGTCCAACAAAGATATGCAATCATCACCCAATTGCATCATTCAACAAGTCAGCACTACTGACCATTGTAACGACCTCATCGAATTGCCACCATCGAGTAATCCTCGCTCGAGTAGAAACTTGACCACCGTTTCGATCGCATCGAGTGATCGATCACATGTCCAACTCGATGCCAAGTCTATCGACCTTAACTTGATACCAAGTCTATCAACCTCAGCTCGATACCAAATCTATCGACCTCCGGTCCAACTCGATCGATCACGGCACCAAGTCGATAAAACGATATCGAGTAACAATTGGTTAAACTAAGGACTCGAGTTGACCTGACTGCAGGGCACTCGACCTAGCAATATTTCTATTCGATACTTTAGCTACTACTAATCTACTCGATTCATTCGACTACCACTCGGTAGGGCAATACTCAAAGCCAGTAGAGCCGCTCGAGAAAACAACAATTCAAATTGCTTCAATTTGAAAATCCAATTCAAATCAAAACCAAACCAGAGCATACCAAGTTCAAATTTAGTCAAATACTCATCACAAAACATGGGTAGACTTCTACATGATCTTTCAATCTCCCCCTTGATGAGTATATTGATAAACAACACAAAAGGCATAAATTTGAGTTGGAGAAGGAAGAAAGCAATTTGAATGTAGAGCCAAACTTGATCTAGAGAAAAAAAAGATTACGACCATGTTGACAAGGATGATTTCTAAAATTCCAAGAAAAGCTCAAATACTCTTTATGATCCAAAAGAAATAACAAGATTGCACCATGATCATAAGAATCAATCACATTTTTTTCTTTTTAAATGAAGTCTTTTCTACAATTTCTTCCCCTTTTGGCAGTATAGGCATCAAGATGGCAAATTCTCCCTCTTTACACATGTATGCATGAAATGCATCCTAAAAGAGTTTTGAAGATTATCCAAGTGACCATATGAACAAAATATGACACCAAGCTACTCAAGTTCAGAATATGCTAAATGACATGACCAAGTGCAACTATCAATTTTGCTAGCAAGTACAAGTAAGACTATGTTATTTCTGCATGATTTAACAAGTGCAACACTAAGCATAGTTTCTAAACTAGAAGCACAGCCATACCAAGGATCAAATGGAGAACCTAGAGTTCAACCTACTCAATACTTTGGGAAAGCTAGAAGTGCATACAAGGTCCTTCGAGCTCAATTATCTCTAATGCAAATTTTTGCTTTAAGACGTCAAATGACATAGTGGGGTGCAATTGTGTAACATTATTTGCATTCTTTATCCAATTATGTTTTTTTATTTGCATTTTTCAAGTGATTGACTCAAGCCATAACCGACCATCTCAAGAAGGACTCTTAAGAGGATGGTCTTGGTCATACACAATACATTCTAAGTTCATCCCAAATGCAATGAGATCTACCTAGCTCACCCAAGTTGCTATAGGGACTCTAGTAGAAATCCCAAATTTCACAAATAATGGCTATGCACCTAGAGAGGAAACATAGCAAGAAAAGCAATATGTTTCATCAAGTTTTCATTTAAAGCTTTAATTTTCAAATTTTAACAAGCTTAGCAAGATGATTCAAAATGAACTTGGACATATCTAAGCTCGCATATTTCTTCATAAAAGTAGCAGGGTGCATAGCATGAATAGAAGTTCATTTGCATAATAGACAAAGCTCATAAAATAGGAAATGAAGTCTATATGCAATGCATGAAGCAGATTCTCAAACTCCCCCTCAACAAGTGAATCAATTTTAAGCACAAATCTGGTTGAGTTGAGTTATTTGTAAAAATAAGTTCAAGAAATGTCCAAAAGAACTTAATCAAAACTAGAAACACAGAATGAAAAAAGTTGAGATACTGCAAACTGGGTGGCTATAGAGCATAGAAAAGTTAGTAGAGAACACTACGGCTCAGAAACACCCAGAAGGTGTAGAGGAAAAGAAAAGCTGGAAGAAAATATATATAATCATAGTATACAAACCAGCTCCCTCTCACAATAAGCCGTAGGGGCACACGACTCTAAGCTCACTCATTAGGGCCTCAAACATGGAGCTATACAAAGGCTTGGTAAAGATATCGGCTAACTGGTGGTTACTCTCTACAAACTGAAGCACGATATCACCCTTCTCCACATGGTCTCTAAGAAAGTGATATCTAATTTTTAATATGCTTGGTCCTTGAATGATGTACTGGGTTTTTGGTAATGCAAATAGCAGAAGTGTTTTCACAGAAAAGTGGCACACTCTCTATCTCTAACCCAAAGTCTCGCAAGGTCGATCTCACCCAAAGCACCGGATTACAGCAATTAGCTGCAGCGACATACTTGGCCTTAGCGGTGGATTGTGCAACTCCGAATTGCTTCCTAGATGACCAAGACACTGGAGAAGTGCCAATGAATTGGCAAGTGCCAGAAGTGCTCTTCCTATCTATCCTACAGCCAGCAAAGTCTGCATCATAAAAGGCTCTAAGGGACAGACAAGAAGAAGATGAGTATCAAATACCATAATCAATGGTAGCTCGAAGGTACCTGAAGATGCGCTTCACCGCTTGACAGTGAGAGGCATGAGGAGAAGCTTGAAATCGAGCGCACAGACACATAGCAAAGTGTATATCCGACCTCGAAGCAGTAAGGTACAAGAGGGAGCCGATCATGCTCCGGAACTCCTTCTGATCAATTGGTTCACCATCCTCATCAGGCTCGAGGATAGCAGTGGTGGCCATAAGAGTCATCGCCGGCTTCTCGTTAGACAGGTCGAAGCGCCTCAGGAGGTCTCTAATGTACTTGCCTTGATGTAAGAAAGTGCCCTCTCGAGTTTGCTTGATTTGGAAGCCGAGTAAGTAGTTCAACTCGCCCATCATGCTCATCTCAAACTCTGTGCTCATCACTTCTGAAAACTGAGACACAAAAGAATGCGAAGAGCCACCAAAGATTATATCGTCCATATAAATCTAGACGAGAAGAAAATAAGAATCTTGGTATCTGATAAACAGAATCTTGTCTACGATACTCATCTTAAAACCATGGCAGAGAAGATAGGACTTAAGCATCTCATACCAAGCTCTAGGTGCCTACCTAAGTCCATATAAAGCTTTGGAAAGCTTGAAGACATGGTTTGGGTATTTGGGGTTCTCGAATCCTGGAGGCTGCCTGACATACAACTCTTCCTCAATATATCCATTGAGGAATGCATTCTTGACATCCATTTGAAAAAGCTTGAAGCCCTTGGATGCCGAAAATGCAAGCAGGATTCTAATAGCCTCTAGTCTAGCTACAGGGGCATAGGCCTCCTCGAAGTCAAGACACTCGACCTGAGAAAAGCCTTGTGCAACTAACCTAGCTTTGTTTCTTATGACAACCACATCCTCACTCTGCTTGTTCTTGAACGCCCACTTGGTCCCAATGATATTATGACCAAATAAGGGCTCAACAAGCTGCCAAATCTTGTTTCTCTCGAAGTTCTCAAGTTCCTCATGCATAGCATTAATTCATGATTTATCGGATAATGCATGAGAAACATCCTTCGACTCAAAAGAGGCAACAAAGGCTGAGTGGAGGCACCTTAGGCGCAGAGGGGACTGGATCAGATGGAACACCATCATTTGCATCATCCTCATCCTCTACAAATATGGTCTCGGAAAGAGAAAAAGAGTCTGAAATGTCAGGTCTAGCTCTTGGGCTAGCCTCATCGAAGGTTACCTCACATGTTTCTATGATCCTATTCGCACCATAACTCTAGACCTTATAGCTACGAGAACAAATCGAATAACCTAGAAAAATACCATCAGAAGAATGAGACTCAAACTTATTGTCGGGACCCGAATTTGCAAATCCGAACCCTCTGTGTATACCGCACTAGTCCAGGATCACGCTAGTGCACACAGGCTCAACATAGATGCTATCATAGTCATTCACAGCGGAATATAGCATAACTTTAATAATTAATAGTAACTGTTGTCTTACATGATTATTGCCACACAGGGCTTATAAAAGAAATAGCAAATAAGCAGCAGCGGAAAAATAAATAAATAAGCGTAGCAGCTCCCCAGTTCACCGCAGGCAACTGATGAGGCTCGGACCCTAAGAATTCGCATCCATATAATCCTCCTCCACGAAGGGCGTAGATTCTTCCTCTTCTGAAGTTGTTGTTGTTGGGGTGAGTACATAAAGCACTCAACAAGTTGTGCACAGCAATGCAAGTCTAATATTCTATATGCTTGGCTTAATCCAAAGGAATGGCTAATATGGCTATTTTGTAGTAGAGCGGCTGTCGACTTTTGTAGTCGGCAATGAATTTATGGGGTAGGCGCTCGATCTCAAACTCGAAGGTCACACAAGACAAGGGGTTTATACAGGTTCAGGCTCTCACGGAGGAGATAATACCCTAATCCTGTGTGCTGGGATTATATGGATCTCTTGGATCCGGGGTTGCTCAAAGCACAATATGCTCTGGGCGATATGAGGTGTTCTATGCTCTATGGCTTGATTGCTCTATTCTTGTATGATCGGCCTTCTATATTGTTGCCCGCCCTCTCCCTTATATAGCGGGGGTGGGGCGGCTTACAGAGTCCTGATCGGTTAAGAGATTCCGATCGGTTACAAGATTCTAGTCAGTTACAGGATAGAGTTTACATCTTTATCTACCCTATTAACGACTCAGATTACAACTTATATCTATCATATCTAAATATAAGTTCAACTTCCTTTAGGATATGTCCCCTTGCGCACGGCAGCGGGACCTGACGCGGGGAGTATCTTCTGGGCCTCCCTCTTGGACCTGTCATGAGGGTACTCGGGTTCTTATATTCCACAGTAGCCCCTGAGTCCTTTGCGATCGAGTTGCCGCCTTCCTGGTTGCAGCCCAACTGAGTCATGCTTCACGCCGAGTGCTTCCAGTTCTTGATGCAGCTTCCCGACTAGTTTTCCTTTATAGCCAAGTGCCCTGTTGTAGGCAAAGAGATCGTGAAGGACTCAATAGAGCTCCACGCGTTAAACTTTCCGAGTGGTTCCTAGCCCCATTATTGGAATTCTGGCAGTCGGCTCATCTTGGGACATCTTGTATCCCAAATGATATCGAAGTCAAAACACTTTTCCGCTCAAGGCAAAATTGGCGCTACTCCCTTTAAATTCATTAAATCACTGAAGTTCTTGATGTAAATCGTTGAGCGTTGGCTCACACATCGCATCAAATTTAGTAGCCACGAAATCATGTATATGCGAACTTAGGCAATGTAAAAACAATTCACTCGGATGTGATGTCATTGGTGTATATATAATTTTAGAGTTTTACTCTTTTTCCTTATTGATTTTGAATTCATCAAGTGGTTTGACTCTTTTGTTTAAGCACTCTGCCCGACTAGTCTAGCCCCGAGCGTTGGGAGTCGGCTCATGGCTCTTTTTCGAGCACGTGTTTTGGGTGACTAAAGTTCGCCGTTCATGGGGTTGAGCTTCACAATTTGGAGTTATCGCTTTCGGATTCACTCGCAATCGTTATGCAAAAGAAGAAAAATACAACTCAAAAGCGATGTGCGCATCATGCGCTATTAGGTGTAGCCCCGACTTACTACTTAGTTGTGGGTCAACTAAGTAGCAAGTCAGGAAAGTCAACAATTTTATTTATAACGACATAATTGAGTAAGCGACTTAGCTTGCTTTATGCTCCATATGTTGTCGACGATCGTGCCATCTTTGCTCGGGCGCGGCGAAGGCTTGTAGATGAGTATGGCGGCGCTTCGAAGCGCGGCGTGGCTCGTGGCCGTCTTGAAGGTGGCGCTTCGAAGCGCGGCGTGGCTCATGGCGTCTGCGAAAGTGGCTTTTCGAAGCGCGGCGTGGCTCGTGGCCGTCTGAAGGTGGCGCTTCGAAGCGCGGCGTGGCTCTGGCCGTCTTGAACGTGGCGCTTCGAAGCGCGGCGTGGCTCGTGGCGTCTGGCCGGCGCTTCGAAGCGCGGCGTAGGCTCGTGGCCATGCCGAAGGTGGCGCTTCGAAGCGCGGCGTAAACTCTGGCCGTCGCGAAGGTGGTTCTCGAAGCGCAGCGTGGCTCTGGCCGTCGCGAAAGTAGCACTCGAAGCGCGGCGTAGGCTCGTGGCGTGCGAAGGTGGCGCTTCGAAGCGCGGCGTCGCTCATGGCCGTCTGAAAGTGGCGCTTCGAAGCGCGGCGTAGGCTCGTGGCCGTCTGAAAGGTGGCGCTTCGAGCGCGGCGTAAACTCGTGGCCGTCTGAAGGCGCTTCGAAGCGCGGCGTGGCTCGTGGCCGTCTGCGAAGTGGCGCTTCGAAGCGCGGCGTGGCTTGTGGCGTCTTGAAGAGGCGCTTCGGCGCGGCGTGGCTCGTGGCCATGCGAAGGTGGCACTCGAAGCGCGGCGTGGCTCGTGGCCGTCCGAAAGTGGCGCTCGAAGCGCGGCGTGGCTTGTGGCGTCGCGAAAGTGGCGCTTCAGCGCGGCGTAGTCTCGTGGCCGTCGCGAAGGTGGCGCTTCGAAGCGCGGCGTAGCTCTGGCCGTCGCGAAAGTGGCGCTCGAAGCGCGGCGTAGGCTCGTGGCGTCGCGAAAGGTGGCGCTTCGAAGCGCGAGCTTAGGCCCGTGGCCGTCGCGAAGAAGTGGCGCTTCGAAGCGCGGCGTGGGCCGTGGCGTGCCGATGGTGGCGCTTAGAGCGCGGCGTGGCTCGTGGCGTCTGCGCCAGCGCCGCGTGGGAGTGCGAGTCGCTTCTTCTCCCGGCTTTCACGATTTCTTGAGTTGCGGCGCCGTCACCATGGCCTTGATCGGGCCACGATCGGGGCGGCTGGGCTATCCGATGCAATCATCGGGTCGGTTTGTCGAAGCGTCTTGGAGGCGACTCGTTACGCATTGGCGTGTGGAAGGCGGCTTGATCTCCCAACCTGGATTGCAGGATGTCCTCGCGGACATTGCGACTGCGAGATCGAAGCGATCACACCTGCACCTCCTTACCCTTACAAAGACGATCTTCCCCCGCAGCTTCTTATTCTTCTTGTTGGCGTTGGAGATCGGTCTTCTGCTCTTCTATCGCGAAGATGCCACGAAGATTGCTGTAATTCCTTGCGACGCCGACTGATTTGTCGGCCAGTCAAAGTGACATACCTGAAATGAGTCGGCCTGATCTTTACCAGATTAGATCTGGTTCAAGTCTAGGCGGACAAGTTCTCCGCCCGCATCTGCGACGAAGTCCAGGCTCCCGAAGCGGAAAGCCTGGCCGGAGATGAAGGTGGTGGCGATTTTGCCGATCGCTGCCATCGAGTCTGTAGGAAAAGATTATAGCGCTCCCCTACCTATCGCGCCAACTGTCGACTTTTGTAGTCGGCAATGAATTTATGGGGTAGGCGCTCGATCTCAAACTCAAAGGTCACACAAGACAAGGGGTTTATACAGGTTCAGGCTCTCACGGAGGAGATAATACCTAATCAGGTCTTTGGGATTATATGGATCTCTTGGATCCGGGGTTGCTCAAAGCACAATTTGCTCTGGGCGATATGAGGTGTTCTATGCTCTATGGCTTGATTGCTCTATGCTTGTATGATCGGCCTTCTATATTGTTGCCCGCCCTCTCCCTTATATAGCGGGGGTGGGGCGGCTTACAGAGTCCTGATCGGTTAAGAGATTCCGATCAGTTACAAGATTCTAGTCGGTTACAGGATAGAGTTTACATCTTTATCTACCCTATTAACGACTCGGATTACAACTTATATCTATCATATCTAAATATAAGTTCAACTTCCTTTAGGATATGTGCCCTTGTGCACGGCAGCGGGGCCTGACGCGGGGAGAATCTTCTGGGCCTCCCTCTTGGACCTGTCATGAGGGTACCCGGGTTCTTATATTCCACAGCGGCATTTAACAAGAATCTGATAAATAGATTGAAAAGATAAAACAATACTTGATAATTAATAGATTCGACATTTATGAAGTAAACCAAATTTCCAATCCTAAATCAATTTCCACCTCCCATGGCACCTGCCATCCCAACAAGTTTTTGTTTAACAAAAGTCTAACCCTTAATCTGTAATTCTCGAGCATTGCCCAATCTAGTGAGCACGGCTATTCGAATAGATTGTACACTCTGCGGATGTTATGCACTTTACCCACACGATACAACCAAACACCACCAAGGCGAGTGATCATAACAAAGCCTTTACAATGCTACACCTAGACCCGGTATTGTTCGCTAAGGTTTCAACATTTGAAGGTTAAACCACCACAACAGGGCCCCCTCTTGCGCCATGTGAGTTAAGCCAGTAAACCGGGACTCCTTTGTTCACCACGATTACCAAAATCTAGGCTTCACAAATTATTCACTAAATTTGTCCCATTCCGACCATGTGGTTGCAAGAGAGACTCAGGTCAAAGGCTTGCAAGGTTAAGTCCTTAAAGTGATTAAGGCAAGACTTCCATATACCCCTGCCAATCCTGGCCCACCTTGGCACACTGCCCCTTGCCACTTGCCCCAATCTAAATCATTACCACCCCAGTTGATTACCAAGCACCACGTGCCCCCCCACATTTCAATCTAGTTGTGTGACCTCCTCGCCACAACAACTTGATAGCACTGTGTGACAACACATGACACACAAATTCTTAAACATTGTTCCATATTCCATTAGTCAAGATTAAGTAACAACATTCGGACACATGTGATGACGTGGCATGGCTAAGCAATCTACGATGGTCTAACTAGTCCCATGTTGATTATTAATATTAACCAACTATAATTCCACATCCTAGGGTGACAATTAGATCATGGCATAAAATTAACAAGGTGTGATTTAATTCAATTAGGCGCTAGGGTTTCGGTGAGATCGGATCGTCAGGTAAATCCAACGACCAAGCGAGGAGGCGGGAAGCGGATCGAGCGGGCGCCGCTTGGCTGAATACCACAAGCACAAGATCTTGGGCTTGGCCCGATCGCTTCACCGATTTTTCAAAAGCTTTTTGATTTAAAATAATTCCCGAAGTTAGATTAATTCATTTGAGGTAATTAAAATATCAGGAAAAATCCAAGAAAATTCTCTTAAATACTTCGAGACATTTTGAATCCAAATAAAATATTTTTGGCAAAACTTCATATTAGTTTTATCTATATATAATTAGTTTTCACCAAAGGTTCAATATACTTAATTAAAATAAATTCTATTAAATCCCAGAAAATCCAATAATTTCAGAAAATCATTAAAATGCACATAAGTGAAACTATAGGCCAAATTTTGGGATGTTACACTTATCCAGGTTACCAGACTTCAAGATGAAACACTTGCAACCAAACACACAAAAATGAGAAACACTGGGTTTTCGCCCATACCTTAACTCATAAGAAGTGCGGTGCAAATGCGCTCTCAAGAATTCTCGATTAGACACATGACAAGCAGTAGCTATAGCCTAAGCCCAAAACTTCCTAGAAGTACTGTACTCGTCTAGCATCGTCTTGGTCATTTCGACCAAGGTTCTGTTTTTTCTTTCCACTACGCCATTTAGCTGAGGGACGTATGGAGAAGAAAATTGATGCTCTAGACATAACTCCTCACAAAAGCTCTCAAAGTAGGAGTTCTTGAACTCTGTGCCATTGTCATTGCGTATAGCTCGTAAGGCACCTGGGAGCTCAATAGATAACCTACTGACCAAACCCCTGAAATGGGTAAAAGACTCATCTTTCGAGGTCATGAAAAACACCAAAGAATACCTTGAAAAATCATCGACAATGACAAGGACATACCACTTCCCACTTGCTGACTGCACTCGAGCTGAACCAATAGTATCCATATGTAAAAGCTATCCTGGTGCATTAGTCATCACAACAGTGACTAGAGGATGAGAAGCAGTAACCATCTTGCCATGTCGGCAAGGAGAACAAACTAAGTCTTTGACCATCTTGAGTTTAGGCAAACAACGAATGATATCATGATTGCTAACTCGAGTCAAATAGTCGAAGCCAATGTGATCTAATCTCCTATACCAGAAGGAGAAATCACGACTCCGAAGCAATCAAACAGCGAAGAGAGTCTCCAAATGAAGTAGAAAAATTAGCATGAAATACTCTCTCAAATCTAGAAATCCCGCAAACTAACTCTCCTGATGAATCAAGGATTCTACAGGCACTACTCTTGAAGCTTACCTCGAAAGAGTCATCGATAAGCTGAGAAACAGAAAGCAGATTGTATTGCAACTTACTCACTAAGGCAACAACCTTAAGAATAAATTGTCATTAATGCAGATGGTACCTTTGGCAATGACTTTACCTGAAGAAGCATCCCCAAAGGTAACTCATCACCGGGGGCCCGGACTAGAGAAGAGAACCATCTTGAGTCTCCGGTCATATGACGAGAACAACCGGAGTCAACAATTCAAACCTCTCCCTTCCCCATCCTACGGACCTGGTCAACACACAATAGAGATAGATGACTCAGTACTGCGATAAAGAGAAGATTTAGAAACCCAATACTGAACCACACGACGCCTTGAAGTACTAGCCACAGAAGAAAAAGACTAACCCTAGCATCTCTGTGACGCTCCATTCTCACAAGACCAAAAGTTACTCTAGCAGAAGACCTGAGAGCTAGAGCTGACTTGGCCCGCCGTCGTGGAAAAATCGGACTATTCCAGTGATGCTGTCCAAATCTCCTACTAGGAAACATCTCACGCCGCTGATATCTACCTCGATAAGAAACGTGAGGAATATCAAAAGGACGGTGGAAAGACTGACTACAAGCAGCTCCAGGATGAAAACTCGACTAAACAGCATGAAATCTGAGTCCTGAACGCTGCCCAAAAACAGGCATCATGCTATCCCGTCTCGCACTAGTGTGTGCCTTAGGAGCACTCAGAGTCTGAGGATGATCCTGAATACCCCTACAAGCAACAACACGCTCACTCCTTGTGATCTTGGTGCGCTTGAAAAAGAAATCTACCAAATGTCCATCCTTTTGACAAAATATGCATGTATACTTCACCTTACTAGAGGCAGAAGTAGCAGCAGGAGCAACCTTCTGATCAGAGATCTCATGGACAACCCCCGCAAATCTAAACATAATGGTACTCACCCTGGGAGCTACCACAATCTCACCACTCTTGAAGCCCCGCACAATGGTGGGAGGATACGCCCGAGCGTGCTCTAAATAGTCAAATACTAGACTTTGATTGAATTGGCTAATCTTGGATTGGTCTAGAATGAGATTGAGTTTCTTGCCTCCTACAAACTTCTCGAGAGTTCTCATGAGATACTCACACTCCCGAAAGAAAGAGACATATGAAGAATAGGGAACAAAAGAGGAAGAAGTACCAAGAGAAGAACTAACAGCACGTGCATTTTTCTCCTTCAGCACAGCTGCCTCAACTTTAAGGGCCTCACAGGAAATACATGGAGCATTTCTAATCCTAAGGGTCTGGGTCTCAAGCTTCTTCCTAAGTTCGACTTGGATTTTATCCAAGTGCCTCTCAATCTCAGTACATCGCAAGCAACATTCTTGTGACTTAACCAGTAAGTCCTTAGCAAATTTAGCATACTTGACATTTAAGGATTCATTATCAAATTTTAGTTACCTATAGCCCTCACATGAGCTGACTGAGTCCTTAGAAGCATGCAATTCAAGTTCATTGTTTCTAGTAGATAGCTTCCTAAGGTGAGTGCTCATGGCATCAATTTTAGCAAGCAATTTAGGGCAACTTTCACACGATACGCTAGTGTGAGCATGAAGAAAACTGGCATCTACAGAAATAGCGTCAATAGAACAAGTGCTAGCATTCTTCGACCTAAGATTCTCAAGCTCAGAAACCAAACTATCATGCATAGTTCTTAGGTTCTCAAGCTCCACTAGCAAAGCATCGTAAAGAGTACACTCATCAGAGACTCAGGAGAGAGAAGATATAAGAGAAGCTAACTTTTGAGTCAAGGTACCTACTTCCTTCTCTAACTCCATACACCTAACTCTAGCTCTAGCATGAAATTTTCCTAGCTTGCAGAAAGCTTCATTGAGCTGGTCAGAGGAGGGTACCTCGTCCAAGTTGTTGTAGAGCTCAGAGTCGCAAATACCGTTGGCGTCCGCCATGAAGCACATCCCGGTTAAGTCGTCGCCGCATTTGGTCTTCTTTTGCGGATCATCCTCGCCCTGATCGCTCCAGGTCTCCGTGTTGAAGAGGTTGATGTCGTCGAGTGTGGCGAGGACACGATGGAAGAGCTTCTTGTTCTTAGAGAAGTTACAGTACTTCTTCTCATGAGCCAAGTCACGAGCTGGAGGCTTCTTGTTGCGGTTCTTGTCGATGTAGTTGTTCTTTGCCGAATCGCCAGAGTTGATCTTGCACTTCTCCAGCTTGAGGCAGTTCACTCGAATGTGGTTGGGGCCACCACATTCGAAGTAGGTGATCATGCCATCTTTCTTCCTCTCCCTCGCCCTCTTATGCATGAGAGAATTTGCGAGCCAAAAGAGTAAGCTCATTTTTTAGAAATTTTTCCAGTTGGTCATCGTTTAGCTCGCAAAGCGTGGAGAGGGAAAAACCAGCAGAAGAATACGAAGTGGATCCAGTGGGATCGGTGACCAAGGCCATCGACTGAGATTTCGTCTTGCGAGAGACGACATCGATCTCATGAGTCTTGAGACAGGAATAAAGCCCTTCAAGAGTCAGAGTCGATTAGTCAGTAGTGTCCTTGATGGTGGTCACCTTCATCTCCCAAACTCGAAGATCGAGTGCGGTCAAGAAATGTCGAGCATTATCCGAGTCAGGGTATATGCAACCAACTGCTCGGAGGTCGCTCAAAATTTTAGTAAAATGACCAAAGCACTCGTCAAGACTCTCACTAGCGTGTTATTCAAATTTGTTGTAATCAGGCTTGAATTGGTCCTGTCTCACGGTTTTGATTTGGGTGGTGCCCTCATGGTAAGCATCGAGAGTCACCCAAATCAGATGAGCAGAATGAAGGTGAGAAATCCTATCGTACTCACTGCGGCTCAGACCCTATATGAGGATGTTCCTTGCCTTAGCGTTTGCCTCAACGTCAGCCATATTGCCGATCGTGCTGTTTTCATTGTCAGGAACCTCATACGGGAGTTTCACCTTTTGCTATATCAAGAAGCCTTGGGCAGTGATGTACGACTCCATCCGAGATTTCCAGAAAAGAAAATCAACTCCAGAAAAGATGGGAGGCTTGGTGGAATACTTGTCCATCACCATGGCTCTTGAGACCGATCAAGATCTATGGAAGAGCAAAACCGGCACTGATACCAATTGGAGGGCCGAAATGGCGATCAGAGGGGGTACATGATCCCAAATAAAATTTTCCACTCAAAATGATCCAACCAAGCTCACAGACAATTCAGTCAACAGGAGCAAATGAAATGGAAGAAGTTTTTCTGAAAGTCCGATGTGATCGGATTGAATCCGGTATGACCACACGAAGAGCGGTATGACTAGGCTCAAGAACAGCAGGAAGAACAGAGCCAAGAACAGCACGAACTCAAAAGCTAATTTGAGAAATCTTTTGATTGGCTGGACAAAAACTCGCGAAACTTGGTAGATGTGATCCTAAGGATGTCAGGAACTTATTCCAATCTTCAATCGCAAGAATTGATATCAAAGTTCAGACCTTTTTCACATTGAAGTAAGAACACACCAAGTTTGAGCGAAACTCGAGAACTTGATCTTGGACTTGCTCGTGGGGTTTTGATGATGAAAATGATCTTGGATAACTTCTCACACGTCACAGCAAGCAAGAACACAAGTCAAAAACCCCTCAAACACGATCTAGAAGAATGATTCACTTAAGCATACAAGATCGGTTTCTTGCAAGAAGGAAAACAAGATTTGCCTAGATGATTTAATTGTGTTGTCTTCTCGCTTGCCCTTGACCATCTTTTATAGTTATCGGCCGATCGTGTCCATCTCCAACACGCTGTAAACTATGATTCGTATCGGCCTCTACTCGGACAGTACTTTTCTTGTTTTTAGATAAATATTGGTCCCAATCTATATTCAAACTCCTCTTTCCATATCTGATATCGGCTACAATATTTCTTAATTTTTAGCCTGACAATTTTAGTCATACCTACCAAATCTTGATGCAAATAGTATCATATATGAATTAATCCTTTTTGTTTATGGGCGTCGTAAGCGATCTTAGGGGAAAGACAAATGTTTCCTCGTTACTTGAACAGAACATGGGCATGCTCTCTCTGATAATTTAGCATTTCATGGACAATGTTTGTTTCTTAGCACACGGGGACTCGGGAAGAGCCTTGGAGCCCTGATCTGAACATAATAACCAAATCGTACAAGAATGCTAATATCGTACAGACCGAAGCTGTTGGCTGGACATGTTTGGCACACATAAACATGCTATCTCATGTGACAAAAGGAGTGCTAGACCGCTAGCTCCAGTTTGTTCAGTGTAGATGTCTGATAATCATAGCAGGACAAACCGTCATCTCAGTGCTGCAACGCAATCAGTTTGTTTAACTCTTCTTTCTTTCCGAACGAAAACAGGGCGGCCTGCCTAACTGACACTACACAGATGTCAGGTCTGTTAGGAGAAGCATGGATGCTTTTGAGTTTAGAGGCACATGCCTATTGATTAAGGACAAACTGTTGAACCTGCTAAGTTCAATTAGTTCGATTGCACATGCTGTTCTAACTGCCTTTTCGTCGATATCCCTAAATTTCTTCATTTACATCAGCACTCAGTTTAGGCCCCTTGCGTAAGAGCACTTTGATAGTTCCCTGTAATGCATGATCTGCTGCTCAAAGAAGACATTTGCTGACTATCAAGAGAATAAACATTCAACACTAACCTGCCCTGCTTGACCTATTTTGAGGTGGTGACGCGAGAAATGCGTTGAAATTGCAACGCGCTTTGTGAGGCTAGAGCGAGATGATTTGATGTTTGTGCTGAAAGTGTGCCTGTCTGACGATTTTGGAACAAACTGATAAGTGAAACCACCTCCTTCATACTGCAACTCGATCGATTTTCGTTTTCCATCTCAATGGAAATCCATGCAAAAGCTGAAAAATCCATACAGAAAGAACTGCTTCCTCAGCATGTTTTTCGTTAGTTTGTGTGCACATTTACCGGATTTTTTTAAATAATAAATTTTTAAATAATTTTACAAAAATAATATATCAAAACAAAATTTATAAAAGTAAACCTCTATCGTCATTTCAAATGGCGACAAAAGCACCGTCATTATTTGAAATGGCGATAAACCTTCTATCGCCATTTGAAACGGCGATAGAAGCTCTGTCGCCATTTGAAATAGCGATAGAAGCTCCGTTGCTGTTTTAAACTTGGTTGCCAAGGCTTCTGTCTTTATTTGAATTGGCAACAGAAGCTTGTTGCCAATTCAAATGATGATAAAAGGTTTGTTGCTGTTTTAAATGGTAATAGAGGTGTATTTTTTGTAAAATTTTGTTTCGGCATATATTTTTGTAAAATTATTTAAAAATGTATTGCTTAACAAATTCCACATTTACGTTTTGTCTTCTTTCTTTATTTTGTCTAGTTCATCCTTTTACTGCATGTGTGTTCCTATATGTTCTAGGACATCTTGAAGGAACTTATATGGAAGATGTCCTCACGAGACCCTGTCTGAAACCGTCTAATTGTGAGATGCCCTATTCCTCATGTTTCATGCCTCCCATTAATTATACCCTATATATTGATCTCATCAGAGATCGTCAAAGATTTCGTTTTCGAGCTATCTTGTGGCCATAACAGTCGAATCAATATTTTTTTTCCTTTTTCTTTTGTAGCAAACTCAATGGAGTCAAGATTCCAAGAAAACAAACAAGCAGCCTGACATAAGCAATGCCACCTGGGCATGTTCAACCTTGGATGGCTCATAAGTCTCAACCTAATCTCATGACCCTTCTAGTGTATTTGTCTGCCCTCTTCATCAAGCTATTGTGACTCTTAGAGGTTTCCAAGCTGCAAACTATCTTGGTTGCTTCTTACAGTATTCTACCTAGTTCACACTCAGCAATATGCTGAAATCCCATGGGAAGTGTTCAACTTGTACTTGTGTAACCATCGTGGAAATACTGACAAATTACTCTGCATCTTCAGCCTAATATTGTATTCAGTTTCTTTTTCTGTAATGATTTAAGAAAAAGTATTAAATTTTGTGCTGCAGAATTTATACATGCACATGCATCGGCCGTTTTCTCAGTCCAGCTGTTAGTCAGGATGCATTTCTTTTCTAAATGGACAGACCGGCCAGGCAGCCAGAGCACATGTTGCAACCTGCAGATCTCAGGTTGAAACTCAGAAGTAGTTTGGTGCTTCGACAATTGAATAAAACAATTGCCTGACGATTAGGAGAAAACTGATGGGCATATTCCAGTTGATTTGGTCCATTAGCCTCCGAATGAAGCAGTTGATTTGGTCCTTTGGCCTCCTAATGAAGCAAGGTAGCTGGCACACAGCAGGATGTCAAAGAACATACAAAAGAAAAAGGTACAGCTCAGCCTGGAATTGTATTATTTTTTTTCACTGAATTGAGAATAGATTATACGAATTGTTTACAAGAACAGATAATACTACGATGGATCCAGGATTCATATGTGAATGAAAATTAGACATGGGTTTTGGCATTAGCATCCCTTGACCCTCTTCGTCTCTTGCATCCTCGCTTCCAACCATCGATCATGGCAAAATCCCCAAATCCTCATCGGTAAGATTGGATAGTATGATGCGTGTACACTTGTGCTTATCGGATGATGCAATGCGATTTCCAGGAAACTTGACAAATAGCATGCTCTTTTGTTCGTTGGTTATCAAAATTGAGTTGCCGCGCACGTCGGCGCAACCCTGTAATCGCAACAGATGCAGTGTATTCAGTAGAACGAGTTCCCTTCGTCTTCCTGCGTTGGCATGATTGGTGATTACATTCAATTTAGCTGCACAGCCTGACGGTGCACGCCACCGCCTGCGCCCAGTACTTGAGCCTCGCCTTCACCTCATCTGGTCTGTCGCCTGCAATAGCACATCCAAGAACACATGAGTTCAATTGTTCAATAGCCATATCCAAGAATAAAGTGAGCAGAACAAATCAGCAATTAGTTCAGCTCTTGTTACAATCAAAAACTGTCTCTTCTACAAGACTGAGACGAATCAAGAACTGATTATTGTATAAGATTGAGAAGATCTTCAACAGATTTGCTTCGCGTGTGTGTGTGTTTTTGGCTGAGAAGATTTGCTTCGTCACAACACAAATCAAGAACAGCTAAGTGACATCAAGCAGGGAGAAGAACACATGTCGAACATTCTGTGCTTACCAGGGCTGGAGATCTTCCAGTTGGCGATAGGTTGAGCCGGCGAGGCCGGCACTACTGCCGGCGATTCCTCCGCCGTTTCATCCTTGGGCGGCGACTGGTGCTCGTCCAGGAACCGCTGGCTCATGGAGTAGCAGAGCTCAAGAGCTGGCAGCGTGCCGCAGAGCTCGGGGATCTCGTGGTAGCTGAACCCGAACCCCAGATCCACGCACCCCTTGAGTTCTTCCAGGTCGTCGTCCGTCAGGCTCCTGGCCCGCCCCACGCCTCCCTCCCCGGCGCCGGCGCCGGCGCCGGTGCAGTCCGGGGACACCTCCTCCCCGGCGAGCACCACCGGCCGTGCCCTCCTCGGCCACGCCGCCTCCCACTGCCCTCCGCGCCACACGTTCTCCGCCTCAGCCGACACCTCTCCTGCGTCGTCCATGGCGGGGTGGTTGCTGTGCCGGCGGCCACGGTGCCGGCTGCGGCGAGGCGGCGGCGTCTGCGGCTGCAGGGAGGAGGAAGACGACAAGGACGACGAGGTGGCCGTCGTCGTCGAGACGGGCACGTCGAGGTCGGAGTCGGAGCTCCACATCATCACGCCGACGGTGGTGGTTGCCCTCTTGGCCTGCGGCTCGCACGCGGTGGCTCCGGGTCTGTCTTTTTGTCTCTTGCTTTGCTCGGTGGGAGAGAGATGTGGGGGTTACAACTTATAAATACGGACGCGCTGGCCTGGGTGAGGGGGATGGGTGGCTGTCATGTGGGGCCCACCTATATGGCAGTATCGTGGTATGAACGCGGTTTGCCATGGGGGATGCACAGGTGTGTCTGTGTAGCTGATGTGGCTGCGGCGGTGATTGGCTGATGTCTGGTCTAGTCACCCACCCCACCCAGCCCAAGCTGTAAAAATTTCGGGTGGTGCTAAATCCATGTTTCCGCAATGTTTTCCAGAAATTACAAGGGAGCCCTTGTAAAATGTCAAAGGTGAAACCGCCTCTTTTGTGAAATCGGAATTTCAAAGTAGGTAATTCAAAGGGAGGGGCAAAAGAGTAGGTAATTCAAATCGGAACAGCTTTTCTACGCCATGTGAGCCAGAAGCAGCCGATTGTGGGATTGGTATTTAGTCGTTTTCGTGGACGTTGAGGTTATGTTTAGAATGTTGGAATTTCGAAGTAATTTTATAAGATTTGTACTACTTTCTGTAAAATTTCTGAATTTCTTTTGTGAAATTGAAATTCTCGTGTTCGAAATTGAACCTGAGTAAGCATAATAGCTATGCTGGGGAGCTGAGAAAGCAAAAAGTGAGAACTTCCTAAGGCATGACAATTAAGCAGCTGTCCTAATTTTGCCCAAAGTCTGGTTCGAGGGCCTAGATTAGACTTTTTGTATCTTGAGGTACCAAATGTGTCGTTAATCTAAAGTTTTCCAACTGTATATTGTTATGTGTCCTATTTTTTTTGCCCAAAATCTGACATTGAGGAGCTAGATTAGACTTTTTGAATCTGGAGGAACCAAACGTGTCATTAATCTAAAGTTTTCCGATGGTATATTGTTATGTTTTGAATTTTTCTTAAATAATACACACAAAATAAAAAATTACAAAAATAATATGCCGAAAATAAAAATTACAGAAGTGTACCTCTATCGCCATTTGGAATGGAAAAGAGTTCTATCACCGGTGAAAACAGTGAATGTAATTTTGTCACCATTCTGGTTGGCGATAACAAGTTGGTCGCCATTTGAAATGGTGATATTTGCACCACATACAAGCCAGGTTATTTAGAATGGTGATTTTAATTTCTATTACCAATTTGAATGGCGACTGACGTTTTAGTTTGTCAATCGCCATTCAAATTGGTAACAGAAAGCGGGATAAGGCCTGCGCGATCGACCGAGGCCAGAACAGGCGAGGCCAAGAGTAGAACGAAGAAAAGAGAGAAGAGAAGAGAAGAAAGGAGAGGAGGAGGAGAGGAAGAGGGAGAAGGAGGGGAAGAGGAAGAGAGGAGGAGGGGAAAAGGAGTCTTCTTGAGATTTCGAGATTTGAATTTTAATCTCGTGTTTTATATTTTGGAAACTTATGTTAGAAAACCAAAGTAATTAGATGTATATGTATTCAGTTCTGTAAACTAGTAATAATTGTGTAGATATTTCTAGTCTAGTAATATTTTTGTAGATATAGGTAGATTAAAAATATTTATGTAGGTATATTTAGATCGTTAAGATTTCCGGTAAATATTTGTAGATTGGTATTATTGATAGAGATATGTTTAGAATAGTAATATTTGTGTATGTAGGTGTAGGTTAGTAATATTAGTCTAGACACATTGGTATTTTTGAATTTGTAGCGCTGTGATCGTGATTTAGGTTCAATCGGATATGCTGGATAGTATGAAGTTGAGAAGTAAAACTTACGGACATTTAAAGCAATTGTGTATTGAAGTTTAGAGCCAATTCATGTCATTCGTAGGCATATTTTTCCAATTAGTTTTGTAATTCTTTCAGTTCATTAAGTATTGGATGACATAATGCCGATACGTCGTGTGCACAATAACAATTGTGTACCAAATGGTCCATAGGTATGGATGGCCAAGTACATTTCAAAATATACTATGAAGAAGGAGTTCCACATATGGGGGGCTAAGGGGTGGAACTAGGTCATTTTTGAAGTGTGATACGAGGTTTGTCATGCGTAAAAGAGTGTCCTTGGGGCACTATTAGGAGATGGTTGTACAACATCTTCTCATTAGACCTTGATTTAAGTGATCTGAAGTTGCACGGTGTCGGATGTCGTTCACAGGAGTGCATGCACTGGAAGTTAGTGGAACCGAAGGGGCCGAAATCATGGAGCTCCTATGTAAGAGTGGCTAAAGAGAGAGGATAGCATCTAGTGTTGTTAGCACAAGCATTTTAGAGAGTTTCTTTGGGCCATGCGATGATAGAGGAGGCCGTTGATGCTGCTGCAAAAGAAGTTGGAGAGTCCAGCTATAGTCATATATCTTTATTGAGTCAAGATGTGGGTGAGGGGGACGAGACAGTGCAAGATGAAGAAGGTGATGTTCCCTTACCGAAGATGCAAGAACCCATGGGCACTGCAGACAAAGGAGAACATATAGTAGGGTTGGTGAAAAGAATAGAGGCAGAGGACCAGGAGTACGAGGCTTTATCTGGTGATAACATTTGTGTTGATGGTGAGGTTGGACACGATGAATATTATCCTAAGGAGTGGGAGGACTACCTGTTTAAGAATATAGTAGTGAATGAGGGTGAATGCGTCGAATGGGAGTACGATCGGGACGAGGTGCGGTGGGGGGCAATTTACAAAAGTAAGTGGGAGGTGCAGGAGGCTGTGAAGGTATGGGCATTGTCAATGCGGAGAATATTTAAGATTGTTAAGTCAGCACCACAGGGTTTATGACGTTAGATGCGAGATGGAGGGTTGCATATGGCGTGTTCATGTGTATCAGCCTAAGTAGGACACTGTTTGGAAGTGCTCAATAGTCGTTCCACATACATGTGTGATGACAAAGTCTATGCAATCATATAGAAACATCTCTTCAAGCTTTGTTGCAAATGTAATGTACGGTGAGATCATTTGCAACCTGTATCTGGAGCCTCATTCCATTATACTTGCAATAGAGCAGAGGTTCCAGTACACCATAAGCTATGCAAGGCCTGGAGGGCGAAATAGAAGGCACTCGAAGCTAGATTCGGTATGTATGAAGACTCATACCAGAACCTGCCAAGCATGCTTGAAGCCATTAAATGGAGGAATGCTGGGACAGTTGTGGATATTTTTTAGCAGCACTCGCATCACTTCACAAGGAAGATGGTTCTAAAGGAAGCATTTTTTGCATTCAGTGCTTGCATCAACGCATTCAGACATTGCTGGGCGTTGCTTTGCGTGGACAACACATTCCTGACTATGAAGTACAAGGGGCAAATTGTGACTGCCATCAGAGTAGATGCCAACAACCAGGTTCTTCCCATCATGCTGGCTTTTGTGGAGAGTGAGAATACAGATAGCTGGCTTTGGTTTCTGAGGAACGTGAAAGTCAGAATCGTCGACCAGGGACCTCGGGTTTGTGTAACACATGGTCGTTACCCTAGGTTGTTGAAAGCAATTCTGCAGTTGCAGCAAGGTGAAGACGAGCCATCTCTATGGACTGATTTGTGGAGGAGGTGGTGCAAGTGGCACATGGGGGTGAACTTTTACAAGCAATTCAGAAACAAGGCTCTAACAAAGCCCATTCAAGAGGTTGTGCAATCATAATCAATAGAGGAAGTTCGATGTTCTTGGGTAGAAGCTAGATGAACTGATGAGGAAGCATACAATAGAGGCTGCAAAGAACCCAAATCCTGGTGCGGAAGAGGCCCCTATAGCGCTTGATAACTTACCTATGGATCCTTCGTAATTAGATAGGAGGAATGGTATGGTCACGAAATGCTTCTCTGAATGGATTGAGAATGAGCCACAGGAGAAGTAGGCTTTGCTTTACAACACGGATGGTGCAACGTACGATGTGATGACGACTAATCTAGCATAGGTGTACAATTAGGTGATAAGTGGTCTCAACTCCTTCCTCTCGTTGCTATATTGGAGGGAGTTTTTCGTGGGATTACAAAGTACTTCATGGATTGTCATGCCAAGGCATTGGTCGCCATGAATAATATTTCCATGAAGTACTCAAATATGATCACTGCATACATGAAAGATAAAGCAAAAAAAGGGTGAGATGCATAGAGCGTTCAAGATGGGCACGATAGAGTTGCGCTTTGAGGTATTGTGTACGGACAAAGTCGATCATGGGACGAACCACGGTAGAGTTTTCCAGGAGTGCACCCTTGGACGGCGGAGTTATTCCTGCACATACAACAAGCCCCTTAACAACACAAACCTTGTGCACATAGAATGGCCTCATGTTCGACCATTCGTATGGATCCAGGCATATTCATGGATCAATGTTTCATGAAGGAGGCGGTGACTGCAACTTAGAGCGGAGAAATGTACAATATCGATGTGGTTGGTTCATTCACAGATCATCGAACCTGGGAGCATAGAAGGTGGGTTCCGGACATCAACATGCTTAAGTGAATAAGATGACACCAAACAAGATGTATCCGAAATGATATGGTCATTGCTAAATGTGGGCATCAAGTGAAGAAATGCTCCATTTGCAAGGAGACGGGGCACACTTTTAAGTATTGTCCAACACAGAACCAGAGCTGAAGTGTTTTATTGTTGTATGCTCCATTTGAAAGAATATTTATTGTGTTTCGGCCTTGTCGAAATTGTTGTCGTGTAAGTTGTACTTCATATGTCCTGTTTGTTTATGTCATCATTTCCTAATTGTAACATGTTTGGAAGCTCTGTAGTACTGATATGTGAAATATATGTCAACAATAATAATTATGTTTGCAATTTCGTATATTTGTATATTTATATGTTTGTATTTGTATGTTGTTTATATGTGTATGTTGTTTATATTTGTATGTTGTTTGCTAACTATTTTTTATTTACTTGGCAGGTATGGCAGGCGACGTTGCAGCTACAGCACAGGAGTATGAGCTGTTCAACCACATCATAGATGCGTCGCACCATAGTCGGTTAGCCACACAAGCCCCGATAGAGGGCCAGGAGCCTATGGAGCTTTCATCCCTGCGGTTGTGCACCTCCATGAGGGCATGGAGGATGGACCAGCGGTGGATTCTGAGGTTAGTGCAGTCATTTAAGTATTGCCGCTGGATTGCTACCACTAGCCAGGATGGTGGAGATGACATGCGCAGATGATGCTGATAGGCATGGTGCCTCCCGGAGGTTCCCCTATGACAGGAGTCTACTCACTGCTCTTATTGACCGGTGGAGGTCAGAGACGCACACCTTTTGTCTCCCTTGTGAGAAAATGACAACACTGGAGGACATCATGCGACACCACTTCGAGGTGTACCTGATGTGGTTCTTCAGCTGGCTCATGTTCTGCTCATCCCATGGGGACAACATCCCGCAGCTGGCTTGGGGACTGGCTATACTGTGCGCCGCATATAGGGCCCTTTGTGATGGTTGTCGACGCGTTGCCGATAACTCGATTCCCACGGGCTGCCTACTTCTTCTCCAGCTGCGGTCCTTCGAGCGCTTCGAGGTGGGAAGACTGCACCTCTATTTGGGACTTTACGGGGATGTCTTGTACGGGCCAGCGGGGGACGACGTCGACCGTCCAATGATGAAGACACTGTGATGTCACCGACGGGTTAGTATCTCACCTCTGTCATAAGTTACGATACAATTAAGCATGTTGTTTACTAGCCTAGGCTTTACTAGTACTTGTGCAACCCACTTTCACGCTAGTACTCACACACGTCGTACCCCGAGTATGTCACTGTCAGGACTTGAATATTCAAATCCGGACCCTCTGTGTATATCGCACTAGTCCAGGATCACGCTAGTGCACACAGGCTCAACATAGATGAATATCACAATCATACACAGCGGAAACATAATAAAAGACTTCATATATTAAATATAAATCTGTTGACTAACCTTATGGTCAACTTAAATGATTATGCCACGCAGGGCTAAACTAAGAATATTAAACTAAAACACTGCAGTGGAATAGAAAATATAGATAACCCTTTAGTATACCACATGCAACTGACAAGGCTCACACCCTAAACACTCGTCTCCTCCTAGTACTCCTCCTCCAAAGCTGGTGTAGACTCCTCAACTAGTGGTTTGTTGTTGGCAAGATTGAGTACTTAAAGCACTCAACAAGTTTAGCACAGAATGCAATTCTAACATAACTATATACAAGGCTTATTCCAATGAAATGGCTAACATGGTTATTTTGTAGTAAAACAGCATTTATAAATAAATACAATAAGTTGATTGAAAAGACAGCAAAACAAATAATAATAAGTAACTTGTAGGTATTTATCAAGTAAACATGGCATCTAGCCCTAAGTCAAGTTCCAAACTTTCCAATGACAACCTGCCTTCCCATCCAAGTTTTCAGTTTATAAAAAAACCTAACCCTTGACTGTAATCCCTAAACATTGCTCAATACTATGAGCACGGCTATCTGAATAGATTTTACACTCTGTGGAAGTTATGCGCTTTACCCACACGACATGATCGTCTTTTTGTGCAATCGATATTAGCACAATTCTTTTGGTGTGCCGTAGAGAGATCATGACAAAGCCTTTACATTGCTTTGTCTTAACCCAATATTACATGCTAATGTTTCAACACTGAAGGATTACACCGCCACAATAGGCCCCCCTCTTGCACCATATGAGTTGATCTGTACACCCAGGACTCACATCACCACTAGTAGTACCAAAACTAAAATATTGCAAATTAATTAGCTAGGTCTATCCCATTCCAGACTGAAAAACCGAGATGGCGATCAGAGGGGGGGTGAATGATCCCAAATTAAAATATATCCCCTAAGGAAGATCACAAATGCAGATTTTCATCCAAAGAAACCAAGCCAAAACCCTTATATATCAAATGGAAGCGAAAGGGTTAATTTTCACAAAAATCAGCATGAGGCCGGTGCTACCGCACTCTGGGGCCGGTACTACCGCGTTACTGTAGCTATAGTAAAATCAGGCATATGAACAGCGTTTTCAGCACGGGTTCAAAAGGAAAATTGATGAATCTTTTGATCCATTGATCTAAATTCAATGAAACTTGGTAGATAAGGTCCTCGGGATGTCAGGAACTTATTCCAACCTTCAATCCAAGGGATTGACGTCAAAGTTCTGACCTTTTTGCTCGGGAAGGAAGAACGCACCAAGTTTCAAGAAAAATCAAAAGAACTTCGATCAAGGCTTGCTCGTGGGGTTTTGATGATCAAGGTGATCTTGAATGACTTCCCACACGTCCCAGCAAGCAAGAGAACACAAAGAAACTCAAGGATACACAATCTAAAAGATCAAGCATTCAAGAACGCAAAAGATCAACTTCTTACAATAAGAACGCATGGATAGCCTAGATGATTGAAACATGATTTCAAGAAAGAATCAATCATAAACCTCAGCAAAAGATTCGTAAGCAATTAGAAGGAGGGGAGGCAAATCCAATTGCGTAAATGTAAATTTCAAGAAAGTAAATACGGAATTTAAATTGCGTAATTTAAATGTGTAATATAAATGCGTAAAGGAAATGAAACATGGACATAAATGAAGAACATTTCATTTCTGGAAGGAGAGGTTACAAAGCCTCACATTCATGTGGGCAAAGCTCAAAGGAGCATCAAAAACCTCAAAACCTTCAAGAGGGGAAGGCTACCCCTCCAACCCTATTTATAAAACTCTTGGGCCACCTACCACCCTTGGATGAGCCTCTAAACCCTAGAGCATCCATCAAGGGCTAGGATTAACCCACTCAACCAGCCATGCAAGGGTTCACCCAAAACCCACAACACATAATGGGTTTTCTTGCACGGTTCTCAAAGCATACTAACTAGACCCGCTATCCTATCAACTAGATCGCAATCCGATGGCCCTCATCGATTCGAACAGCATCTAGCTAGCATCACATCCATTCCTTGTCTTCATGGCTTGCACGGACTCCGTCTTCGATCATCTTCCGGCGATCCCCGACCGTCTGGACCTCCGACGCTCCTCGCCTAGTCCCGGCCATCCTTTGCCTCACCATGACCTAACACCGTCGTCCTGCAACCATCAAAAACAAGGAAACTCCTCACATTGCAATGCCCATAAATATGTGCAATAAATTCATCAGAGTCCACTCATTAAAATTCATTTTTAGTCGTTCTGGCCGGTGCTACCGCCCTGAGGCCGGTAGCACCATCCATGGTGGACCGGTGCTACCGCTCTCAGGCCGGTAGCACCGCACACCGCAAAACCAGAAAACACGCCTCTCTGGAATTTTCACACCGCTCCTTGGGCCGATGCTACCGCTCGCCCGGTAGCACCGCCCAGCAAAAACCCCAAAAAATGCCTTCTCTGGATTTTCCACACCGCACTCGGGTTCGGTGCTACCGCTCGCCCGGTAGCATCGGGATACCATGGCCGATAGCACTAGGAAAACAAAGAAGACCTCAAATTGCTTCCAATTGAAAATCCATTTCAAATCAAACTCAAACAAGAGCAACCCAAGCTCAAATTTAGTCAAATACTCATCACAAATCTGGGTAGACCTCCACATGGTCCTTCACAGATATGTGGTTGTATGTTTGACTCAGGTCAAATGCTTGCAATGTTAAGTCCTTAAGGTGACAAAGGCAAGATTTTCACATACCCTCTGCCCTTCTGGCCCACCTTGGCACACTGCCCCTTGCTACTTGCCCCGATCTAAATGATTACCACCCCAGTTGATTACCAATCACTAGTTGCCATCAACATGTCAACATCGTTGCGTGACCTCCCTGTCACTACAACTCAACATCATTGTGTGACAACACCTGATGCACCAATTCCATAAATATGTTCCATAATCCATTAGTCAAGATTAAATCAATATTCCAAAGTCATGAGTTACACGTGGCATGGCTAAGCATACTAAATATGGTCTAACCAACCCATGTTGATTTCCAATATTAATCAACTAGTAATGAACCATCCTAGGGTGATAATTAATCATGGCATACAAATGATAAGGTAGGGTATAATTCAATTGGTAGATTAACTAGATCCCAAACTATTTGAAAGCAATTGTACACATGAAATAACATGCAACAATTTAAATGAATATAGCAATTTTGTAAAACTGGGTTCAACATGATCAAAGCACAACATTCCTTAGAAAAGTTCTTGTTCTTGTTCTTGTTCTGGACCTTGATCTTGATTCAACAATTCCTCCTCGGACGCCCCAAGCACTTCAACGTCTATGCATAATGAGAGAAAATACCAAATAAATACCAAAATAGAAAGCAAATAAACTTTAAAAATCAAATAAAATTCACCATTAAATATATCTCAATTTTAATTATTTTAGAAATTTGAATTGCCACAATCGGAGCTTGCTTGTATGAGGAAGAACGGGCTCTCGAAAGATTTGATTAAATAAGAAAATCAAAAAAATATTAAATAATCAATTTCCTGAATTAAATCTATACTGTAAATCCTTTTATGACGTCAGCATCACTCAAACCAACCAGAAGCTGACACATGTCACGGGCGCATGGACATGGTCCACAAACTAGATTGTTTTACCGTGGACTCAGTCCACGATGCCTCGATTGAGCATGGTGCATGGCATGATCTGAACCGCACGCCTTAAATCAGACGGCCAGGATTGTACACGAGTTGATGACGACGATGCAAACACGCAGCAACCCCGGGCAACGTCCACACGACGCAATCGTAGCCATTCGTGCAGATCGGATGGCCACGAACAAGCGCGGGGGCAGCAATGGCGCGACGGCAGATTCTCAGCGGCGCTGGAGATGATGATGTGTGAGACAGCGTTCTGGTGCTCCCCGACGATGTTAACTGCTAAAACTGAAAGAGCCCTTCAGAATGAACTTGAGGATGGCCTCAGCTCCGACGGAACTTGACTAGTGACGAATATCTCGATGGAAGAAGCTTAGCAGTGAAACCTTGAACTCTGGTGAGCTCGTGCGGCAGCTTGAGTGTCTCTGACAATGTTGGCTTGGTCAAAAAGGATGGCGTAGCATGGGGATCCTCGGGAGAGGTCTAGGCACCTTATAAAGGCCTCGACGTCTGTGCTCTGCACGACAAAGGTTTTTGGGTTCGAAACGGTGGTGGAGTCCGAGTCACATCTGAGACGAAGACCACGAACATGCCACATGTCCGGATCCAACGACCCTCCTTGCTCACAACACAGCTTGATCCTGGCGGAACACGTCTTCGAATCTAGTGGACACAAATGCTTGATATCCGAAACGTCACAGTCAAACGCACGCATCCGATCTTGATCCAACGGTGGACGTGCGTTACGGTTTCCAACTGATATTGACCGCTCGATTGAAATCCAACGACGCCGATCAAGAGCTTCTAGAAATAGTCCTAGCAGAGGCTTCTGGGTCGGGCCCACGCGAGTTTCGGCCTGATACTGTTCAAACAGTTTTAAAAAGCTTTTCCCAATTAAAATAAATCCAAAAATAGTTTAAGCCAAAATAAATAGTAAACATACCAAACAAATTCTATAAAAATTCTAGAAAATATTTTGAGACATTTCGAACTCAAATAAAGTATTTTTGATAAAACTTTATTTAAACTTTGTCATTATTTAAATAATTTTCATAATAGGCCATATTAATTAATAATGAATAAATCCAAATAAATTCCAAAAATATCCAATAAATTCAAAAATTCCATTAAATCCAAATAATAAAAAATTGGGATGTTACAGTCACGATGTTCGGCCAACTAACGGGCAATCGTGTGATTTGGAGGCTGTATCTCGGAGAGTGTGTCACTACACGAGCACCTTCTACCCTATCCGTGCAGTGTACCCGTGACGCCGCCTTCTGGCTCGCCCATCGTCACCTAGTGTTCAATGTGTTCGTGGAGATGTACATCGTTCACCGAGTGATGTGCTAGTTTGGACTACACTAGTTTTCCTGATCCCCATGGGTGATGTCATACCACCAAATGTCCACTCGTGAGTTCTCCATTCCACGTTGTTCCAATTGGTTATATATTTCTTTTATGATCTAATGATGTCAACGTGTTACTTATTTTTGCAGGCACATAAGGAAGGGTCTCTCAGGGCGTGCAGGCTGGAACAACACATGCAGACTCACATTTAGTAGTGATCCCATGCGTTGGAGGATGTCCACCAGGAGGCCACCCCTTAGACCACGGCATGTACGACAACTAAATATGGTGGTACGGTACATGGACAAGCGTCAGAGTTGTCTATGTCAATAAATTTTTAAATACTCATGCTTTCTTCTAATGGAACATATTTATATTTCTATGCAGAGCGACCTTGCTAGGGAGGTTCATGCCAAGGTGGTTGCACTTAGGTCCAAACTTGGCTTCGGTCAAACGTTGGAGGTCACATTGGATGAGGTGCGAGGGATGGTGGATCGTGTGATCACGAAGTCTTGGTGCATCGTCGATCTGACGTCGTGCAAGAGGCCTAGGTAAGACGACGTCGTTCCACATGTCGGCCACTCATCGTCGGTACGTGGGTGACATACCCAGCAGACGTTAGCTTCGACACCACGTACAACACCTCCTCCCGACGTGCTGGGGAGCTCCAGCTGGCAGTGGCCCATGCTGTACACCTGTATATTCCCATGTAAACATTCCAGTTCTTATTTCCACTTAATGAATTGCTCATTATCTCCACATGTAGTTCTAATGCCGTCAAGTTATCCATATGCAGCGGATGTACCGCAGTACAACTATGACGTTATCAACTACGGCTATCTCGCCACCGACACCAATGATGAGGACATCATCCGCGACTTTATTGTTGACCCATCGACGAGTCGACAATGGTTCTTCGTAGCTGTCAGGTGCACCTAGACCTAGCCAGCCCAACCAGTTAGCCCAGGCACCGTATGCTACCTCGCCTCCATCGACACATCCCGTCAGGAGCACTCAAGGACTTGCATTAGACTAGCTGACGTATCCGTCCAGACATGTTTAGCATCGTGGGAGGCCTGGGACTGTATGAGGGGTCGCATCGTGCAAGAGCTGCGGCTAGTTTTTTCGCTTTGAGAACTTATGTACTGTTTGGACATGGTCTTTTGCTTTATTAATTTATGTACTCTTATATAAGTTACTCTTTACAAATGGTCTTTTCGTATTCAATTGTTCCTCGCATAAAAATTTGTTATATCGTATTACCACTCATACAGAGGTCTAGAACACTCCCTCAGTAGTCAAGACCACTTTCCATGTGGTCCTTAGAGGTTTAGACCACTCCAACAGAGGTCACGACCACTCAAGACCACTTTGGGTAGCCCAACACCTTTCAAACCAAATTGATCATGACAAAGCAAGCATTCACAACACGCAAACACCACCTTTCTCTAGGCGATTTGACACCATGCACGAACCACCTTTGTCAAGAGATGTCATAGCACGCACCCCCCTTTGTCAGTCTGATTTGACAACACGTAGGAACCACCTTTCTCCAGTGATGTCACATTGCACCCCCTTTATCAGTCTGATTTGACAACATGTAGGAACCACCTTTGTCAGGACGATGTCATAGCACGCACCACCCTTTGTCATTATGATTTCACAAAATGAAGCCTGAAGTTTTGTTAGGCCGAATTGACAAAAATTACTCCACTCTAGCCACATCAAACATGGCCTATAAATACCCAATACACCATGATGAAATTACTCCACTCCATTGCAATGATAGATAGAGGAGGCACCTCAAGCTATGGGAGGGATAGACAGGGAAGACGGGGTGAGACATGGTTTCGAGGCTACAGCCCTTCACTCAAGCCAATCAAATCTATGGTCTCCAATACTCCAATCCCTTAGCCCAGAACTTCCAATTTGAATAAGGGACTACTACACCCCCAAAAATCCAATCCACGACGGCCTCCCACTCCGCCCCCTGTAGTTGTTGACATGCAAGCACGACCTTGGCGCCGTTGTCCAGGTTTGCAATCAGTGCAATGCTAGCCTAGGACGTCATTTCTACTGATGCCCTCTATCATGGTAACTGCTACAACTCATACATACCATTCGACGTATGTCTCGCTATATCGCCCGCTAACACATACTCTTGCTTGCATACCACGGATTGCAAATTCACTGAATGGGTGGACCCACCGTATCCCATAGATGCCCAATGTTACATCCACACATTGCTGTATCGCCTCGACGAAATGCGAGAGGACCTCAGCACGGCGAAGAACGAGAACAAAGAGCTTCATAGGCAAAACTTGGAGCTCCAGACCCAAAATGATGACCTCCGCCACCAACGGATCAGGGAGAGATACAATGAGGAGGTCGTCCACCTCCGCAATGACTATCACACTTACTGCTACTACGCCATTGTGAGCTGCAGTTGTGCTTGCCACTACTGTGACCAATAGCCCCATCAATGCCATCCTGATGATCGACACTCCATGTGAGTCGTACGGTTACCCATTCAACCCTTAACCTCCTCTGCCCATAACGCGGAGTCCATCCTGCCCTTTTAAAATCCCAAAAGGTGCCCTTGTATCATACATTTGTCCATGTCCGTGGTTGGACTGTGCCACTATTTGTATCGTCGAAAGTACCAATGTGAACATGGGCACCGAAATAAACTATATGCGCCATGTAATCCCCACGTTTATTATGACATGGTATCTTTCCTTCGTTCCATTGTTTTCGAACATTAAACATGACATTATTTTACCACTTCCGATAACAACAACAATGGATGTGACAATACAGTCCAACCTACTTTACCACATAAAACATACAACACACTACCACATGCCACATCATACTGTCCTTACTAAATAACTGTGCAACCCTATATGAGCTTCTAGCTTTGTCAGGCCGATTAGAAAACACATAGCTTTCTTAGGTGGATTGGACAACACACATCCACCATCTTTTTTAGGTGGATTGGACAACATGCGGCTGCCACCTTTGTCTGTCCGATTAGACAACACGCTGCTACCAGCTTTGTTAGGCCGATTAAACAACACACGGGCAGCAGCATTGTCAGGCCCATTAGACAACACGCAACTACTAGTTACTGGTAACCACAACTTTCGAATTCACCTAGTACCCTACTTGCCTCCTTGTGCAAACTGAAGAACTCTGTCACCATTTTGATTAACAACCGAGATCCTATGTGGCATCCACATCATCAAGTCGCTATTTCAAATGGCGACAATACTCTGTCGCCATTCCTAAGAGCGACAGAGGTATACTTATGTAATTTTTCTTGTCGATATTTTTTTTATTTTTTTTCATGTATTATTTTAAAAAAAATTTATGTTTTTGTAGTGACCTGGTTTTGAGGGAGCATGATCACATAAAAATAATACTCCCTTCGGTCATAAATATATATCGTTTTGGACATTGACATCGTCTCTAAAACATAACTTTGACCACTAATTTCTTTTATAATGTATTTATAAAATCCAATAAAATTATAATATTATATATGAAAGTAATTTTTGAGACAAATCTTCACATATGACTTTCATGTATCAAATTTTTAACATTTATAAATATATTGATAGTCAAAGTTTGGAATGTTTGAATACACCTATGTCCAAAACGACATGTATTTGTGACTGAAGGGAGTATTATCTCAGAAGATTTGTTTCTAGGTTTATACATGATGAACTGATTTAGTTCGGCATGTTTGTAATGATTTTTTATTCCATTTTTATGAAATTTCTTGAAATACATATTTGGCATGTAATAGACATAGAAACTTCCTATTAATAAACAATGAACAGAATTAGTAAATTTTAAATGCATTTCATTTCATTTTTTTCAAGCACTCCATACAGAGTTCTAGAACATCCTAAACCAGCTGCTGGACAAGTTAGCTAGGTATGAAAGCAAGATGACTTCCAAGTTTTTTTTACAAAAAGATGACTTGTAAGGTAGCCCTAGCTAGGTGTTGGAAATAGGCGCAATATTTTTATTCCAGATTTTATATTGAGGCAAATATAATAAAAGGCTAGAAATGCATAAAACAGCAAGAAACACATTGTACTTCAGAATATACTCAAGAATTGTATTTTAATGGAGTCGATTGAACACACGAACAACTTACAATTGGGCTTGCTGAAGACAGGAAGAATCGCAGCGCAGACGCGGTCGTGGAAGTAGTCAAAGTTGAGGAAGAAGCAAAACAGTCGCGCTGATGTGCTGCCCAGAAACCTTATTGCCGCCCCGTGCAGGTGAACTCTATGGCAATGGCTCGGAGATACCGCTCACCCTCCTTCACGGTGCACGCCGAGGAGGAAGACCGGCGAGGTTCAATAGCTCAACACAACAGTAAAACAATTCAGAGAGGAGGAAGAATGGAGGAGGAATTCAGTGTCCCTATCCTGGACGTCTCCAGAAGTTTATATAGACGTGCATCAGTAACAGACCACATTATGTCAGTTAAACGCAGAAGTTACTAGTAACTGACTGCATAATGTCAATTAACTCACTAGCAGCTGACTGCATAATGTTAATTAACTCACTAGTAACTATTGTATAATGACACCGAATTAAAACAGATGTTTAAATCGCATTTAAACAGATTGAATGGAGAGATAATTGCAAGGTTCAACAAAACAAAAGGTGAATTCAAAGTGCCAGGAGACACACTACAACGCGGCGCAATCGCTCGTCGCAAGTCACAAGTCACGCGAATTTTCACATGAAAATATGTGTATGCACGTGCGTGCGTGTGTGTTTAGCCACTGTCCACCCTATGCCATTCTCATGCCAAGTGTAATTAATCAAGAGGTGGCAAGGACTCCACCTTTTAAGTTGCCTTTTCTCCACTTGGCTAGGCAATATGGTACTAAACCATGGATGCCTTGGAATTAAAGGAAATGGGCCACCCAATGGGTCAATTTCTAACAATCCCCCACCAATTCCAAAGCAAACAGCAGAAAAGATAACAAAGATCGCTATACTAAAGTGTTGTTAATATACCAGTCTTTTGGTGTAATTCCCGTACGGGTTGAACTTGCACCTAGATTAGCAAGGTTCATCCTCTCACAACTGATGAATGGACTATGCCTTGAATTCACAGCTTTTTGTGATCAGACTTCACTTGAAAATCACAACTGATACTAGGCTGCCAATAAACCACACCTAAATGGAGCATTATATGGTCATGCTCCCTTATCTGCTCATGAGCTTTCTAGAGAATGCCCAATCCTCGTGAACTGCGACCTCACAGTTGAGCCCAAGTAGGTTTATTCATTATATGTATCCTGTAGGCCAATACCTTTTTTTTAACCTTAAAATACATTAAGGCTTTAAGCCAACCTTCCGTACAGTCGAGAGTACTTTGTCTATTAGGACACGGGTACAATTTAATAATATGTACTCTCTTGTTACAACATCAACTTGTTTTCCCCATTACCTAATTCACGGGATCTCCAATCAGGAAGATATGGGTTACCGTTGTGGTGTAACTCAAATAGGCCTCATGCCCATGTCCATAGACGCAATGGAAATCGCCTTCCTTGCAAGTCCTTTTGTAAAAGGATCTGCCAGATTTTTCTCAGTACGAATATAATTCACAGAAATAACTCCGGAGTTTCTCAACTTTCTGACAGTTTTGAGCCTACGCTTCATATGTCTGGAGGACTTCATGTTATCCTTAGTACTCATAACCTTAGTCTACACTGTTTGGTTATCGCGGTACATTAGGATCGCTGTTCTTGGTTTCTCAACTAATGGCAAGTCCAATAGTAGCTCTCTAAGCCATTCAGCCTCAACAGTGGCTGTGTCTAGTGCTACAAGTTCAGCTTCCATGGTTGATCTCGTTAATATGGTCTGTTTGCAATACCTCCATGAAACTGCAGCATCAGTTAAGGTAAAAACATAACCACTTGTACCTTTGATATCATTCGCATCAGAGATCCAATTGGAATCACTATATCCTTCTAATACAGATGGATACCCAGTATAGTGAATTCCGTAAGATGTTGTGCCTCTCAAGTAGCGCAACACTCTTTCAAGTGTCTCCTAATGATCATCTCCTGGGTTAGATGTAAACCGGCTTAATTTACTCACAGCAAATGAGATATCAGGTCTTGTGGCATCAGCTAGATACATAATGAACCCAATAATTTGTGAATATCTCAATTGATCTTTCCCTAACCCTTGATTTTTCCGAAGCTTAACACTCAGATCATAAGGTGTTGGGGAAATTTTGCAATTCTCAAAGCCGAATTAACTCAATATTTTCTCAGTATAATGGGATTGGTGCAAAATGATCCCATTCTCATTCTTGATCAATTTAATATTCAGAATAACATCTGCCTCTCCCAAGTCTTTCATATCAAGGCATCGAGATAAGAAAGTTTTGACCTCGTCAATTACATCAGTGTTTGTCCCAAATATAAGTATATCATCAACAAACAAACACAAAATTACACCTTGACCCCCACCATAACGATAGTATACACACTTTTCTGTCTCATTAACAGCAAAACCAGCAGATGTCAAAGTTTTATCAAACTTTTCGTGTCACTGCTTAGGTGCTTGCTTTAAGCCATACAAGGATTTTAATAATTTGCACACTTTATTTTCCTGTCCAGTAATCACATAACCATCTAGTTGCTCCATATAGATTTCTTCCTCCAACTCTCCATTGAGGAAAGCTGTCTTTACATCCATTTGCTGGACGTGTAGACCATAGGAAGCAGCTAATGCAATGAGCACTCTAATGGTGGTTAATCTAGCAACAAGAGAATAAGTATCAAAATAATCCTCTCCTTTTTTCTGGGTATAACCCTTGGCCACAAGCCTTGCCTTGTACTTATCAACAGTACCATCAGGCCTCATTTTATTTTTGAAGATCCACTTGCATCCATCAGGTTTGCACCCACTAGGAAGATCAGTGATCTCCCAAGTCCCGTTAGCCACGATGGAATCCATCTCACTACAGACCTCCTCTTTCCAATACTCAGCATCAGGTAGTGCATAAGCCTCTGAAAGAGATTTTGGCACATCATCCACGAGGTATACAATAAAGTTGTTGCCAAAGGTTTTCTCAACCCTTAGGCCCTGTTTGTTTCGGCGTAGGCTTTTGGCTTTTGGCTTAAAGCTAGCTTTTTGGCTTAACGAGCTTTTAAACCGTTTGTTTTTAAGCCAAGACATGCTGTTTGGTATCCTGGCTTTTTGATGGGTTGGATGGTGTAGCCAGGGTTCACAAAACCGGCGAAAATTGCAGTTTTCGAGCGTACCACTACGGTCCGATATCCAAAACCGCTCGGTAAATCGTTTTAATTTAAATTTAAAAAAATTGAAAAAATTGAAAAAAATTTATACGTTGAAAACCGCTCGAAAACAGTTGAAAAACCGTGGTTTTCGCTCGAAAACCGTTTCTTAAAAACCGAGCGGTTTCTAGCGAAAAACTGAATGGTTTTCGATTTTTTTGAATTTTTTGAATTTTTTTTATTTCTTAACCCTTCGGTTTCTGACGGTTTTCGAGCGATTTTTCGAGTGGTTTTTGCGGTTTTCGAATTTCGAACGATTTTTTGAAATTCGGTTTTGTGAACCCTCGGTGTAGCTTATTGCTAGAAAGTTTGAAATACCCTTTAAGGTTGTAAGGACATTTCTTATGTACTGATTTATCTAATACAAATGTTTTATACTTTTTTCACCGAATGTCGTATTGAAAAACATAGATTAATCTTGAGATCAAACTTCATTCCGAGCATAATTATTTATCAACTTGATCCGGGTCGGTGGAGGAGAAAGGAGGCTGAGAACGGCGGAGGAGGGAGGAGGTCGAGGACAGCAGAGACCAGAGCGGCGAAGGGAGAAGGCATGTCGCACAGAGGAGCGAGAGAAGACGAGGAGAAATGAGGAGATGGGAGAAGGATTCTTGAGTTTATATATGATGGCATTTTGTGGGTAATTTTGGAGACTTCTAGTGGCAAAGGGTTATTTCATCGTAAAAAAGGCCAAAAAAGCACCTCTCACCTGGCTTTTGGCTTATAGTTATATGGAGGCTTTTGGCTTTTTTTAAGCCTAGTTTAAAAGTCAGTCGTTTGTTTTGGCTTTGGCTTTTCTGCTTTTAAGCCAGTGAAAAAGCCGAAACAAACAGGGCCTTAGTCTTTTGCTCCTACGAGGAGCCTCTGCGACTAAATTGTTATCCTCCTCAGAAATATCTTCTACTGGTAGTGTATCCCTTATTAGTTTAGAAACAATGGTAGGTTCAACATTATTATTATTATTATCAGTTTGAGTATTCTTAGTTTGTGAAGTACTACCTGCTGGTCTCATACGATAAATATCCTCCAAAAATGAAGCATCTTTGGACTCCAATATTGTGTTAGCAATAATCTTAGGAGTTTCTGATTTTACCACTAAAAATCTATAGGCCGTGCTGTTATGTGCATATCCTAGAAAAATACAATCAATTGTTTTAGGTCCAAGCTTTCTCTTTTTCTGCAATGGTATATTGACTTTTGCCTAACACCCCCAAGTTCGCAGAAAATTGACATAGGGCTTTCTCCCCTTCCATCCCTCATACGGAGTAGTCTCACGCTTTTTAGTGATTACTCTGTTTAGGATAAAAGTTGCTATTAATATAGCTTCCCCCACCACATTTTAGGCATCTTGGTCAGTAATGTCGCGACGAAAAAATTCGATCGCGGTTGCAATTTTCTCTCCCCACCCCTTTTTCTTTTCCCTTACCTCCTCCTTTCCCTTCCCCACCTGACTCCTCTCATTTCTTTTCCTCCCTTGTGGCGCATCCTCCTCCCCAATCAGCGCCTCTTCCTCCTCAGAGCAGCAAGACAGGCAAGTGGCAGCAGCAGCAGCGAGCTGCAGCTTCTCCTCCCCTCTTCTTCCTCATGAGCTAGGAGGTGAGTATTTGGTAGTTTTGGGAGGGCCCATGCTGTGCTAATGGAGGTATCTTGCTGGTATGGGGTTCTAGGGTTTGGGATTTTGAAGTTTTGGAGGAAAAGTGGTTCTAGGGTTTGGGGAAAAACTGCTGTTTTCGGGCTGAGTTTTGCCTGTCTGTTAGGTTTGCGTTTCGAGCTAGTTAAAAGCATTTCCTGAACTTTTGGCTATAGGAAAAGTTGTATATCGTCGAATCCCCTTTAATTTGAGTATAAGAACACTAAATTTCGTTCAGCCAATCAAAAGTTATAGTCATTTTAGTGATGGCTGTCCTGATTGTGCTCGTGTTGATAGCTGAAATGTTAAACTGCTGTTTAGAGCTAGATGCAAGCCGAATTTGAATTTTTCTTTGCCTAGAGAGAGTTAGGAAATTTCTTGTAGATTTAGAAATTGTATTAGTATCCTTAATTTGGAGTTAGGAATCAATAGTTTTGGCATGTTGAAGTTGCTGTCCAGAACTCAGATTTCTGCTGAAAGTTCAGAGTTGGTCTCAAGTTCAGAGGGAAGTTTGAGGACTTTACTTTCAGGTGTTGAGAAAATGGCTATGGGGTAACTATAGGTTATCCTCTTGTGATCATTTGGAGCCTAAGAATGCAAATTTTTACTTAGCCAATTAAAAGTTATGTTCATTTTAGTACCTGCTGTTCAGAACTGTTGTTAATGTATATAACCTCTGTCCATCTCTAATCTGGGAACTAGTAATGCATCTTCTGAATAAATGGCTATAATATAGTTGTAGATTATCCTCTTGTGATTAATTGTAAACTGAGTTCACTCAATTTGGTTCAACCATTAAAAAGTTATGCAAGTTTTACCTTTTGCTGTCCAAATTGTGACTAGTAGCAGATTCAATGTTGTTCTATGATTTAAGACAAGTTAGAGGCCGAGTTGGAATTTGCAATTGCCTAGAGATAGATGGAAAATTTTATGTAGATGCTTAAAATGTCTTCATTTGCTCAATTTAAAGTTATATAGCAGTAGTTATGCTGTGGTGAAGTGGGCTATCTAAACTAGTTTTGTATGAATTCAGAGTTTTGGGGCAAATTTGATTTAGGGAGTGAAAGTGATGTTTGTTGACTCTAGAACATGTGATTTTGAGTGCGCAATTGTATTTCTAGGTGGATAGCTTGGAGTGGCTTCTTCTTCCCGCCACTTCATTCCTCTCGGTAGAAGGCAAGTGTATCAACTAGAAGGATATTATAATATTGATTGGTTGCTTGTGCATATGAATATGATATGATGTGCTACCATGCATATTTCTTGAATTTGCTTGGACTAGTAAGAACTGTAATTCATGGATGGATGAATTGACTGATGTTTATGAAATTGGGCATGACTACGCAAGTGGTGAAAATGAATGAAGTTGCACATGTATTCATGTTAATTGCATACGTGCATTCATAATGGAAGAGGCGACCCATTCTGATGCGGGCCTCTGTGTTCACACGTAGTGAACACGAAAGTCCTACCTCGTGGTCCCATTTATCGAAGTGAATGGGAGCGAGACGATAGAGTAGGCACCTTCCACGGGATGGAAGGGACGAGGTGCACACCGACGGTGTGCACTCGGCGATCTGATGCGTGCAAAGAAAAGAGCATTCATGAGCATGCATGTCGCATTGCATCCTAACGATGATTTTGAGTTCAATAAAAATGTGTAGAGTTGGGATCGAGTCGTGGACTCATTCAAAGAGATTTAAAGAGGTACGTGTAATAAGTAAGTAATGAAGTGAAAAGAGGTAAATGTTGTTGATACTATTGTTTTATAAATTCATGGATTTGGATAAGAAGTATGCTCTTACTGTTAATTTAATTGTGTAAATTGGTTTGTGATGCACTTTGCTGAGTCTTGAACTCATACTTGTTTGTTTAATGTTTTTAGGTACCCTGAGAGCGACTTGTCGGGATGGGACTTAGCTGCACCTCCACTCACGCTCATGACATGTTAAAAGATTAGTTGGGTTAATCAGTTCACTCTGAAAATTAGTTGAATTCATTATGTAATCATGTTGTAGTTAAGTTTAATTGATGATTGATGATATTATGTTTAGTTGTGTGCTTAGTTGGTCATGATGGTTGATTGATTCCATGACATGTTGTAGAAGATATCAGAATGTTTTTTGTCTTTTGTCTGCTGAGTGGATGTCCATGTTTTAGGGAAGGTGCTGCCGAAATTTTTAGTGGATTTCGAAGTACTGTTAGAGTTGATCTCCTTATCTAGTTTTATTTCCTATTTTTTGGCGACACTCAGGGCACTGTGGGTGCCGGGGTGTTACAGTTGGTATCAGAGCGGGCTTTAGGTCCGTGGCATGTGAATTTAGCAAATTACTCTAGAGTAAACTAAAATTTTGCTGCATGAAATTAGAAATATGGCATAGGTTTCCACTCTTGTTAAAAAATTTGGCCTTAGGGCAACAACTTTAAAATCTGAAGTAGAGTGGTTAATTAATTTAAAACTTGACACACTCTGATGCATAGTAGGAAAAGGTATGGGTATCGTTGCTTTACGCTTAAATGTTGTATTTGAGCTTTGATGTTGAGTGTTACATTTGATAATGTATGTTGCTATGTTTATGAAAGGAATGAATTGAGTTGTTTTTGTTATTGAGATTAAGTGAGTTGTGCTGCCGAAGGGTTTCGGTCACCTTCTTCTGTTGTGGAGTGGCCATGGTGGTGGTTGTGGCTGGGTAAAGCCACAACCGAAAGTTTGGAGCCTCTCGTAGGTAAGAGTCATCGTCTTTTGCGACAAGGTTTAGAGAGTGGATGGAGTTTGTTGGTTCCTTTTAGCTTCATTGGTTGGAGTCCAATAGAAAGTTTGGTGGTGGATCCTTTAGGATTTCTTCTACTATTCATCGATCGGTTTGGTTGATTTATTTTGGTCTTTCTTGGTTGGAAACAAAAGAAAGGTGTTTGGTAACGAGTATTCACGATTGTTCTTTCGACGGTTTTTGGTTTTGCCTTCTTTTGGTTGAAGACAAAGAAGAAGAGTTTAGTGTGACGCCTCTTTTCGTTGCCATTCTTGCTTTGGCGCCGGTTTTGTTGGATTGCTTTACGGAGAAAGTTATCGATTTATTCTTGTGTTATTATTCTCAGAGTTTAAAAGAAATTATTGAAGTCTTGATGTAAAACTTAAGTCTTGTGGATTCTTGGTGTTAAGGTTTTATCGTAAAGGATTTGGTTGATCGTTTGGATTTCCCCTTGCATTTATCTTCCTTGTGGAAGTTGTAACTTTGAGATTTGATGAAGATCTTTTGCATGCCGAGTTTGGGTATTTGAGAGTTGCGCTCTCTTGCAATTTCTGTTTGGGTTTTTCTGGAAAGAAGAAACTGTTTATCGGTGTTCATTCATGCTTAAGAATTGTGTTTTCCTTAAAGGTTGGGTATGTGACCCACGATGATGTTTAAGACGTTAAGAGTATGATGAGTAGTTAGCGCTTCTAGTTGATGTGGGTTCTTGATTCATTAAAGTGGATTTGTTAGTTGTTTAAAGACAACCTAATTTATTGTGTGGTATAGATGATTAATCGAGACGGTATATGATCTAAAGTGAAAGTTGATTAGAATTATGAAAGGTGTTGTGAGTTATGGAATTAACAGGAATTCCGAGATTTGTGTTCCTGAAAAGCTAGTATTGATCACGATTGAGAAGGTCTAGAATCTTCTGAGCGACAAATTGGTATAGCAAGGTTATGGTGTAAAGACATGAGGGTTGTTGGTTTATGTTGCTTGGGTCAATTAAATGGTGGATTGACAAAGTGACTTGATCGATGTGTAATCAAAGTAGAGGGATATGGAATGAGTGTATGAAAGGTTAAATTTGTCCTTGACAAATGTCTGTCTGGGCTCCGTATTTATGAAAGATGCCTAGGGGAGATCGTATTGAGTGGTTAGAATTATTTATTGGTTGAATGAACTGAAGATATTAAATATGTAACTTAGGGATTGTGCGAAAGGGATGTGTTGATTTCACCGAGATAAGTGCTGATGACATGTGTTTTAAGCTTGGAATAAACAGGTTGTATGAAGAATGGTTTGCCTTGGTTAGTAGACCAAAAGAAGGTGTTGGCACGCGTCTTATGCTTAAGAGTGTTGGGCTTTTCGGGATTTGGTGAATATGAAATACTTAATGGCTAAGAGTGGGAATACGCGAAATGGTAGTATTAGTCGAACCTTCTCTTAAAGGTTCCTGGACTCAATTGAGTGTATAATTTTCTGGGAGTGCATGCCTTTTGGGGTTATGGCGCCCTAATTAGAGGGCAATAGAACTCCCCAATTCGTTTGCATTTTGTCAAGTTGCGGAATTGGTTTTGATGGTCGAAAATGACGATGAAAGAGTAATTGTGAAGTAATCTTTTGATGATTTTTGGGGTATTTTATTTCATTGATCTATGCCAATCTTTGGTTTTGGCTAAACTGGTTAGCTTATGTTATGAATAGGGGTTTTGCACTCAAGAGTATATGAAGGGATCGCGCTTTTTCGCGTGCAAACTGAACTATCTTTGGAATCAACATTTAAAGGTAGCAAATAGACATAATGGGTTGTGCTGGAACCTCTTGAGTTAAACACTTAATTTGTAACCCTTTTGTGGCTGAGTTGGATTCAATTGAAAAGTGTGTATGGGTTTGCTAGTGTTTCAAAGGATGAAACTTATGATCGTTTCATAAGTGATCAGTGGATATCTGATAGGTGTTTTGCTTTAGTAAAGGCTTGATGTTTGCTTTTGTGAAAATGAGTCGCCTCCATAAAGTTTTGCGCGGTGTTTCTTTTCCAATGGAGTTTTCCCTGAGGTAAAGCTTGGTGCCTTGGTTTTAATGTGTTGGTCTTGGATTGATTGGTTAAAGGGAATCGAGATTTCCTTTGCTCTCTAGCATGAAAAGCAAGATGGAATAATTTCTGGTATTTTGGCTATGCTATGTGAGAGAATTGAGTTTCCCCTTTCCCTTTGAGAGGTTTTGCTTCAGTGAAAGCAAGTTGGATTGTTTTGGTTATTGAAAACTTCTATCAAAGATTTGAGTGGAGTTTCTCTCTTTTAATTGAGTGCTTCTAGATGCGAATTGTATCGCATTGATTTGCGATTTGAGTTTTCCTTTGTGACTTGACTTAGGAAAGAAAAAGAGTGATCTCTGGATGTTGTCGAATTCTTTCCAAAGAGAATTGTAGAGCATTGGGTTCAAGTTGATGCAAGCGGTGCTTTTGATTCAAAATAATTGTACTTCTTTTGTATTCTAGCCTGGGTTGAGAATATAAATGTTCATGGTATATTGTTGAGTGTACTAAAGAACTTAGCTTCTGAGCTTTGGTTGGTTGAGTGAAAGATTGTGAGGGCGAGACCCTCGTAGGGAAAGAACCGATTGTTGTTTGGTAATGATCCTGGTCCTAGCATAGGCTAGGCGTTGACCATTAGCGGTTAAGAGTGGAGTATGATGGAGGTTGTTGATGTCTTGGTTCAATATTTGTAGAGAATATCATTAGTTGTAAAGAAGGTGATAGTGATTCGATATAAAGTGTTTGATTGTGAGCATGTAATTTAGTTAGTTGTCCCCGGTGTGAGATGTGCCTGGGAGAAGATGGAATAAAAACATATCGTGGTTTGTGATTGGGAAGGAAAATTATGTCACAAGTGGGCTAATTCCTTGAGAGCATTGGTTGATTTTGAGTCCCGTGAAAAGGTCGAACAATTGGAAAAGATGGGGTTTTGTGTAATTGATTTGTAGGGGTTCAAGTTTGGAACCCCAGTGACCGCTCAATTCTAATGGTTAAATGCTTGTTAAGGGGATGTGTCTCGCGATGATTGTGTCATCTTGAGTTTGATGAATCATGCTAGAGCGGTAGAAAGAGGAAGTTAGAGCTCTGTTGAGATTAGAAATTAATACCCTCTTTTGTTGAGAAGAATAATAGAGGAAAAGGTATAGTGTGTTTGATTGCTAAAGGAAAAACTATTCGAGTATGTCAGACTAATTCTTAAGATAGTGGTATGATATGTTGGATATGGAAATATGGCATATCAATTTTATGATTGAGACTTTTAGTGGGTGAGATTGAGGATTACGTTTGAGAAAAATTCTTATGAGATGTCTGCTTCGGAAAATAATTTGTAATCCAGCTTGCTATAGAATTTTGTCTCTTGCAAATTTTAGTAGAAATTTGAGTGAATGGGAATAGTGGGAAGTTGCACTTAGTTGAGCTAAGTCAAATCACTTTTGTTAATCGTTGGATTTGAGATTTTGGCTTATCGTTGCATCCGTTTGAACCCATGCGTGGGTGTTTTGAGTTTGCTAGAATGTTTTTGTCCCGGTGGACCTTGCTTTGTGTTTTATGTTCAGGAATTCGGGTCGAATTCCTTTAAGGAGAGAATGTAATGTCGCGGACGAAAAAAATTTCGATCGCGGTTGCAATTTTTCTCTCCCCACCCCCTTTTCTTTTCCCCTTACCTCCTCCTTTCCCTTCCCCCACCTGACTCCCTCTCATTTCTTTTCCTCCTTGTCATGCATCCTCCTCCCCAATCAGCGCCTCTTCCTCCCCTCGGAGCAGCAGCAGACAGCAGCAGCAGCAGCAGCAGCGAGCTGCAGCTTCTCCTCCCCCTCTTCTTCCTCATGAGCTAGGAGGTGAGTATTTGGTAGTTTTGGGAGGGCCCATGCTGTGCTAATGGAGGTATCTTGCTGGTATGGGGGTTCTAGGGTTTGGGATTTTGAAGTTTTGGAGGGAAAAGTGGTTCTAGGGTTTGGGGGGAAAAACTGCTGTTTTCGGGCTGAGTTTTGCCTGTCTGTTAGGTTTGCGTTTCGAGCTAGTTAAAAGCATTTCCTGAACTTTTGGCTATAGGAAAAGTTGTATATCGTCGAATCCCCTTTAATTTGAGTATAAGAACACTAAATTTCGTTCAGCAAATCAAAAGTTATAGTCATTTTAGTGATGGCTGTCCTGATTGTGCTCGTGTTGATAGCTGAAATGTTAAACTGCTGTTTAGAGCTAGATGCAAGCCGAATTTGAATTTTTCTTTGCCTAGAGAGAGTTAGGAAATTTCTTGTAGATTTAGAAATTGTATTAGTATCCTTAATTTGGAGTTAGGAATCAATAGTTTTGGCATGTTGAAGTTGCTGTCCAGAACTCAGATTTCTGCTGAAAGTTCAGAGTTGGTCTCAAGTTCAGAGGGAAGTTTGAGGACTTTACTTTCAGGTGTTGAGAAAATGGCTATGGGGTAACTATAGGTTATCCTCTTGTGATCATTTGGAGCCTAAGAATGCAAATTTTACTTAGCCAATTAAAAGTTATGTTCATTTTAGTACCTGCTGTTCAGAACTGTTGTTAATGTATATAACCTCTGTCCATCTCTAATCTGGGAACTAGTAATGCATCTTCTGAATAAATGGCTATAATATAGTTGTAGATTATCCTCTTGTGATTAATTGTAAACTGAGTTCACTCAATTTGGTTCAACCATTAAAAAGTTATGCAAGTTTTACCTTTTGCTGTCCAAATTGTGACTAGTAGCAGATTCAATGTTGTTCTATGATTTAGGACAAGTTAGAGGCCGAGTTGGAATTTGCAATTGCCTAGAGATAGATGGAAAATTTTATGTAGATGCTTAAAATGTCTTCATTTGCTCAATTTAAAGTTATATAGCAGTAGTTATGCTGTGGTGAAGTGGGCTATCTAAACTAGTTTTGTATGAATTCAGAGTTTTGGGGCAAATTTGATTTAGGGAGTGAAAGTGATGTTTGTTGACTCTAGAACATGTGATTTTGAGTGCGCAATTGTATTTCTAGGTGGATAGCTTCGGGAGTGGCTTCTTCTTCCCGCCACTTCATTCCTCTCGGTAGAAGGCAAGTGTATCAACTAGAAGGATATTATAATATTGATTGGTTGCTTGTGCATATGAATATGATATGATGTGCTACCATGCATATTTCTTGAATTTGCTTGGACTAGTAAGAACTGTAATTCATGGATGGATGAATTGACTGATGTTTATGAAATTGGGCATGACTACGCAAGTGGTGAAAATGAATGAAGTTGCACATGTATTCATGTTAATTGCATACGTGCATTCATAATGGAAGAGGCGACCCATTCTGATGCGGGCCTCTGTGTTCACACGTAGTGAACACGAAAGTCCTACCTCGTGGTCCCATTTATCGAAGTGAATGGGAGCGAGACAGTAAGAGTAGGCACCTTCCACGGGATGGAAGGGACTGAGGGTGCACACCGACGGGTGTGCACTCGCAAGATCTGCATGATGCAAAGAAAAGAGCATTCATGAGCATGCATGTCGCATTGCATCCTAACGATGATTTTGAGTTCAATAAAATGTGTAGAGTTGGGATCGAGTCGTGGACTCATTCAAAGAGATTTAAAGAGGTACGTGTAATAAGTAAGTAATGAAGTGAAAAGAGGTAAATGTTGTTGATACTATTGTTTTATAAATTCATGGATTTGGATAAGAAGTATGCTCTTCTTCGTTAATTTAATTGTGTAAATTGGTTTGTGATGCACTTTGTTTGAGTCTTGAACTCATACTTGTTTGTTTAATGTTTTAGGTACCACGAGAGCGACTTGTCGGGATGGGACTTAGCTGCACCTCCACTCACGCTCATGACATGTTAAAAGATTAGTTGGGTTAATCAGTTCACTCTGAAAATTAGTTGAATTCATTATGTAATCATGTTGTAGTTAAGTTTAATTGATGATTGATGATATTATGTTTAGTTGTGTGCTTAGTTGGTCATGATGGTTGATTGATTCCATGACATGTTGTAGAAGATATCAGAATGTTTTTTTGTCTTTTGTCTGCTGAGTGGATGTCCATGTTTTAGGGAAGGTCTTTGTACAAATTTTTAGTGGATTTCAAGCATTGTTAGAGTTGATCTCCTTATCTAGTTTTATTTCCTATTTTTGGCGACACTCGAGAGGCTTTCAGGGGTGCCGGGTGTTATTCTGATTGGTATCGAGCGGGCTTTAGGTCCGTGGCATGTAATTTAGCAAATTACTCTAGAGTAAACTAAAATTTTGCTGCATGAAATTAGAAATATGGCATAGGTTTCCACTCTTGTTAAAAAATTTGGCCTTAGGGCAACAACTTTAAAATCTGAAGTAGAGTGGTTAATTAATTTAAAACTTGACACACTCTGATGCATAGTAGGAAAAGGTATGGGTATCGTTGCTTTACGCTTAAATGTTGTATTTGAGCTTTGATGTTGAGTGTTACATTTGATAATGTATGTTGCTATGTTTATGAAAGGAATGAATTGAGTTGTTTTTGTTATTGAGATTAAGTGAGTTGTGCTGCCGAAGGGTTTCGGTCACCTTCTTCTGTTGTGGAGTGGCCATGGTGGTGGTTGTGGCTGGGTAAAGCCACAACCGAAAGTTTGGAGCCTCTCGTAGGTAAGAGTCATCGTCTTTTGCGACAAGGTTTAGAGAGTGGATGGAGTTTGTTGGTTCCTTTTAGCTTCATTGGTTGGAGTCCAATAGAAAGTTTGGTGGTGGATCCTTTAGGATTTCTTCTACTATTCTGTCGATCGGTTTGGTTGATTTATTTTGGTCTTTACTGGTTGGAAACAAAAGAAAGGTGTTTGGTAACGAGTATTCGCTGATTGTTCTTTCGACGGTTTTTGGTTTTGCCTTCTTTTGGTTGAAGACAAAGAAGAAGAGTTTAGTGTGACGCCTCTTTTCGTTGCCATTCTTGCTTTGACGCCCGGTTTTGTTGGATTGCTTTACGGAGAAAGTTATCGATTTATTCTTGTGTTATTATTCTCCGAGTTTAAAAGAAATTATTGAAGTCTTGATGTAAAACTTAAGTCTTGTGGATTCTTGGTGTTAAGGTTTTATCAGAAAGGATTTGGTTGATCGTTTGGATTTCCCCCTTGCATTTATCTTCCCTTGTGGAAGTTGTAACTTTGAGATTTGATGAAGATCTTTTGCATGCCAGAGTTTGGGTATTTGAGAGTTGCGCTCTCTTGCAATTTCTGTTTGGGTTTTTCTGGAAAGAAGAAACTGTTTATCGGTGTTCATTCATGCTTAAGAATTGTGTTTTCCTTAAAGGTTGGGTATGTGACCCACGATGATGTTTAAGACGTTAAGAGTATGATGAGTAGTTAGCGCTTCTAGTTGATGTGGGTTCTTGATTACATTAAAGTGGATTTGTTAGTTGTTTAAAGACAACCTAATTTATTGTGTGGTATAGATGATTAATCGAGACGGTATATGATCTAAAGTGAAAGTTGATTAGAATTATGAAAGGTGTTGTGAGTTATGGAATTAACAGGAATTCCGAGATTTGTGTTCCTGAAAAGCTAGTATTGATCACGATTGAGAAGGTCTAGAATCTTCGAGCGACAAATTGGTATAGCAAGGTTATGGTGTAAAGACATGAGGGTTGTTGGTTTATGTTGCTTGGGTCAATTAAATGGTGGATTGACAAAGTGACTTGATCGATGTGTAATCAAAGTAGAGGGATATGGAATGAGTGTATGAAAGGTTAAATTTGTCCTTGACAAATGTCCATCTGGCTCGTATTTATGAAAGATGCCTAGGGGAGATCGTATTGAGTGGTTAGAATTATTTATTGGTTGAATGAACTGAAGATATTAAATATGTAACTTAGGGATTGTGCGAAAGGGATGTGTTGATTTCACCGAGATAAGTGCTGATGACATGTGTTTTAAGCTTGGAATAAACAGGTTGTATGAAGAATGGTTTGCCTTGGTTAGTAGACCAAAAGAAGGTGTTGGCACGCGTCTTATGCTTAAGAGTGTTGGGCTTTTCGGGATTTGGTGAATATGAAATACTTAATGGCTAAGAGTGGGAATACGCGAAATGGTAGTATTCGAGTCGAACCTTCTCTTAAAGGTTCCTGGACTCAATTGAGTGTATAATTTTCTGGGAGTGCATGCCTTTTGGGGTTATGGCGCCCTAATTAGAGGGCAATAGAACTCCCCAATTCGTTTGCATTTTGTCAAGTTGCGGAATTGGTTTTGATGGTCGAAAATGACGATGAAAGAGTAATTGTGAAGTAATCTTTTGATGATTTTTGGGGTATTTTATTTCATTGATCTATGCCAATCTTTGGTTTTGGCTAAACTGGTTAGCTTATGTTATGAATAGGGGTTTTGCACTCAAGAGTATATGAAGGGATCGCGCTTTTTGCGTGCAAACCGAACTATCTTTGGAATCAACATTTAAAGGTAGCAAATAGACATAATGGGTTGTCTTTGGAACCTCTTGAGTTAAACACTTAATTTGTAACCCTTTTGTGGTGAGTTGGATTCAATTGAAAAGTGTGTATGGGTTTGCTAGTGTTTCAAAGGATGAAACTTATGATCGTTTCATAAGTGATCGGTGGATATCGATAGGTGTTTTGCTTTAGTAAAGGCTTGATGTTTGCTTTTGTGAAAATGAGTCGCCTCCATAAAGTTTTCTTGCGGTGTTTCTTTTCCAATGGAGTTTTCCGAGGTAAAGCTTGGTGCCTTGGTTTTAATGTGTTGGTCTTGGATTGATTGGTTAAAGGGAATCGAGATTTCCTTTGCTCTCTAGCATGAAAAGCAAGATGGAATAATTTCTGGTATTTTGGCTATGCTATGTGAGAGAATTGAGTTTCCTTTCCTTTGAGAGGTTTTGCTTGATGAAAGCAAGTTGGATTGTTTTGGTTATTGAAAACTTCTATCAAAGATTTGAGTGGAGTTTCTCTCTTTTAATTGAGTGCTTCTAGATGCGAATTGTATCGCATTGATTTGCGATTTGAGTTTTCCTTTGTGACTTGACTTAGGAAAGAAAAAGAGTGATCTCTGGATGTTGTCGAATTCTTTCCAAAGAGAATTGTAGAGCATTGGGTTCAAGTTGATGCAAGCGGTGCTTTTGATTCAAAATAATTGTACTTCTTTTGTATTCTAGCCTGGGTTGAGAATATAAATGTTCATGGTATATTGTTGAGTGTACTAAAGAACTTAGCTTCTGAGCTTTGGTTGGTTGAGTGAAAGATTGTGAGGGCGAGACCCTCGTAGGGAAAGAACCGATTGTTGTTTGGTAATGATCCTGGTCCTAGCATAGGCTAGGCGTTGACCATTAGCGGTTAAGAGTGGAGTATGATGGAGGTTGTTGATGTCTTGGTTCAATATTTGTAGAGAATATCATTAGTTGTAAAGAAGGTGATAGTGATTCGATATAAAGTGTTTGATTGTGAGCATGTAATTTAGTTAGTTGTCCCCGGTGTGAGATGTGCCTGGAGAAGATGGAATAAAACATATCGTGGTTTGTGATTGGGAAGGAAAATTATGTCACAAGTGGGCTAATTCCTTGAGAGCATTGGTTGATTTTGAGTCCCGGTGAAAAGGTCGAACAATTGGAAAAGATGGGGTTTTGTGTAATTGATTTGTAGGGGTTCAAGTTTGGAACCCCAATGACCGCTCAATTCTAATGGTTAAATGCTTGTTAAGGGGATGTGTCTCGCGATGATTGTGTCATCTTGAGTTTGATGAATCATGCTAGAGCGGTAGAAAGAGGAAGTTAGAGCTCTGTTGAGATTAGAAATTAATACCCTCTTTTGTTGAGAAGAATAATAGAGGAAAAGGTATAGTGTGTTTCAAAGGCTAAAGGAAAAACTATTCGAGTATGTCGACTAATTCTTAAGATAGTGGTATGATATGTTGGATATGGAAATATGGCATATCAATTTTATGATTGAGACTTTTAGTGGGTGAGATTGAGGATTACGTTTGAGAAAAATTCTTATGAGATGTCTGCTTCGGAAAATAATTTGTAATCCAGCTTGCTATAGAATTTTGTCTCTTGCAAATTTTAGTAGAAATTTGAGTGAATGGGAATAGTGGGAAGTTGCACTTAGTTGAGCTAAGTCAAATCACTTTTGTTAATCGTTGGATTTGAGATTTTGGCTTATCGTTGCATCCGTTTGAACCCATGCGTGGGTGTTTTGAGTTTGCTAGAATGTTTTTGTCCCGGGTGGACCTTGCTTTGTGTTTTATGTTCGGGAATTCGGGTCGAATTCCTTTAAGGGAGAGAATGTAATGTCGCGGACGAAAAAAATTCCGATCGCGGTTGCAATTTTTCTCTCCCCACCCCCTTTTTCTTTTCCCCTTACCTCCTCCTTTCCCCTTCCCCCACCTGACTCCCTCTCATTTCTTTTCCTCCCCTTGCTGGCGCATCCTCCCTCCCCAATCAGCGCCTCTTCCTCCCCTCAGGAGCAGCAGCACAGCGGCAGCAGCAGCAGCAGCGAGCTGCAGCTTCTCCTCCCCCTCTTCTTCCTCATGAGCTAGGAGGTGAGTATTTGGTAGTTTTGGGAGGGCCCATGCTGTGCTAATGGAGGTATCTTGCTGGTATGGGGGTTCTAGGGTTTGGGATTTTGAAGTTTTGGAGGGAAAAGTGGTTCTAGGGTTTGGGGGGAAAAACTGCTGTTTTCGGGCTGAGTTTTGCCTGTCTGTTAGGTTTGCGTTTCGAGCTAGTTAAAAGCATTTCCTGAACTTTTGGCTATAGGAAAAGTTGTATATCGTCGAATCCCCTTTAATTTGAGTATAAGAACACTAAATTTCGTTCAGCAAATCAAAAGTTATAGTCATTTTAGTGATGGCTGTCCTGATTGTGCTCGTGTTGATAGCTGAAATGTTAAACTGCTGTTTAGAGCTAGATGCAAGCCGAATTTGAATTTTTCTTTGCCTAGAGAGAGTTAGGAAATTTCTTGTAGATTTAGAAATTGTATTAGTATCCTTAATTTGGAGTTAGGAATCAATAGTTTTGGCATGTTGAAGTTGCTGTCCAGAACTCAGATTTCTGCTGAAAGTTCAGAGTTGGTCTCAAGTTCAGAGGGAAGTTTGAGGACTTTACTTTCAGGTGTTGAGAAAATGGCTATGGGGTAACTATAGGTTATCCTCTTGTGATCATTTGGAGCCTAAGAATGCAAATTTTTACTTAGCCAATTAAAAGTTATGTTCATTTTAGTACCTGCTGTTCAGAACTGTTGTTAATGTATATAACCTCTGTCCATCTCTAATCTGGGAACTAGTAATGCATCTTCTGAATAAATGGCTATAATATAGTTGTAGATTATCCTCTTGTGATTAATTGTAAACTGAGTTCACTCAATTTGGTTCAACCATTAAAAAGTTATGCAAGTTTTACCTTTTGCTGTCCAAATTGTGACTAGTAGCAGATTCAATGTTGTTCTATGATTTAGGACAAGTTAGAGGCCGAGTTGGAATTTGCAATTGCCTAGAGATAGATGGAAAATTTTATGTAGATGCTTAAAATGTCTTCATTTGCTCAATTTAAAGTTATATAGCAGTAGTTATGCTGTGGTGAAGTGGGCTATCTAAACTAGTTTTGTATGAATTCAGAGTTTTGGGGCAAATTTGATTTAGGGAGTGAAAGTGATGTTTGTTGACTCTAGAACATGTGATTTTGAGTGCGCAATTGTATTTCTAGGTGGATAGCTTGGGAGTGGCTTCTTCTTCCCGCCACTTCATTCCTCTCGGTAGAAGGCAAGTGTATCAACTAGAAGGATATTATAATATTGATTGGTTGCTTGTGCATATGAATATGATATGATGTGCTACCATGCATATTTCTTGAATTTGCTTGGACTAGTAAGAACTGTAATTCATGGATGGATGAATTGACTGATGTTTATGAAATTGGGCATGACTACGCAAGTGGTGAAAATGAATGAAGTTGCACATGTATTCATGTTAATTGCATACGTGCATTCATAATGGAAGAGGCGACCCATTCTGATGCGGGCCTCTGTGTTCACACGTAGTGAACACGAAAGTCCTACCTCGTGGTCCCATTTATCAAGTGAATGGGAGCGAGACGAAGAGTAGGCACCTTCCACGGGATGGAAGGGATGAGGGTGCACACCGACGGGTGTGCACTCGGCGAGCACGTGCGACGCAAAGAAAAGAGCATTCATGAGCATGCATGTCGCATTGCATCCTAACGATGATTTTGAGTTCAATAAAATGTGTAGAGTTGGGATCGAGTCGTGGACTCATCCAAAGAGATTTAAAGAGGTACGTGTAATAAGTAAGTAATGAAGTGAAAAGAGGTAAATGTTGTTGATACTATTGTTTTATAAATTCATGGATTTGGATAAGAAGTATGCTCTTCTTGTTAATTTAATTGTGTAAATTGGTTTGTGATGCACTTTCTTTGAGTCTTGAACTCATACTTGTTTGTTTAATGTTTTAGGTACCACGAGAGCGACTTGTCGGGATGGGACTTAGCCGCACCTCCACTCACGCTCATGACATGTTAAAAGATTAGTTGGGTTAATCAGTTCACTCAAAATTAGTTGAATTCATTATGTAATCATGTTGTAGTTAAGTTTAATTGATGATTGATGATATTATGTTTAGTTGTGTGCTTAGTTGGTCATGATGGTTGATTGATTCCATGACATGTTGTAGAAGATATCAGAATGTTTTTTGTCTTTTGTCTGCTGAGTGGATGTCCATGTTTTAGGGAAGGTGCTGCCGAAATTTTTCCTCTCAGCTACCCCATTTGATTGGGGAGAATATGGTGATGTAACTTCATGGATTATATCATGCTCAGAATAGAACTGGGAGAATTCATGAGAGATATACTCTACTCCATGATCAGACCTTAGTCTTTTAATTTTCTTTTCTAGTTGGTTCTCAACCTCGACCTTATAAATTTTGAAGTAGTTTAAAGCTTCATCCTTTGTTTTCAGCAAATACACATAACAATAACGTGTTGCATGATCTATAAAAGTTAGAAAATATATTTTGCCTCCTTTTGTCAACAATCCATTCATCTCACACAAGTCAGAATGGACAAGATATAGTAGTACTAAGTTCTTTTCATCCTCTAATCCCTTAAAGGGTTTTCTAGGCTGCTTTGCTTGCACACAAGAATAGCACTTTGATCCTTTGACAATATCACATTTTGGAATTAATTGTAATATGGACATTCGAGCAATGCTATCAAAACCAATATGGCAGAAATGAGAATGCCAAATATTGGCCTCACATTTATTCAAACCAGTTGCAATATTCGTATTTTAACAAGACTCTAGAGTACTAAGGCGGAACAAGCCTCCATTCTCATAGCCTTTACCAATAAAGTCCCCACACTTAGATATTACAACTTTATTTGACTCAAATACTAGCTTATAACCATCCCTGCATAGGAGAGAACCACTAACGAGGTTTTTTTATTGTTGGTACATGTTGCACATTCTTTAAGTGGACAATCTTCCCTAAAGTAAGCCTCAAATCCACCGTACCAACACCAAGAATAGAAGCATGCGACCCGTTCCCCATTAGGACGGAGGAAGCCCCGACTGCTTGATAAGAAGAAAACAAGGAAACATCATAACACACGTGAACATTAGCACCAGTATCAACCTACCAATCAGTGGATTGACATGCTGAAAAAACAACAGGAGAATTACCATACCCTCGTGAAGTCAAGGCCTCGCCTATGGTCATGTTGGCATTTTTCTTGCCCAGTTCATTGGTCCTATTTTTTCGATAGCGACAATCTTTTGCCATATGACCGTCCTTTCCGCACACGAAACATGTGATGTTCTTCATGTCCTTTTTCTCAATTTTTTTCTTTTTAAAGCTAGTTGTCTTGTTTGGTTTATGGCCTATGAAGTTCTTGCCACATGATTTCTTCTCGACGACATTGGCATTATTCTGATTAGTGGTGCTTGGTGCATCTTTTGCTCTTACCTCTTCTTCCACATCAAGGGCTGCAATGAGATCCTCAACAAAAATCTCTTCTCTCTTGTGCTTTAAGCTAGTGGCAAAATCCCGCCAAGTTGAGGGAAGTTTGGCAACAATGCCCGGAGCCACAAACTTAGGAGGCAATGCACAACCCAAGTGAGCAATCTCGCCAACTAGTAGCTGGAGGTCATGTGCTTGTGCAACAATCGACTTAGCATCATCCATGCTAAAATCGAAAAATTGCTCACACACGTACAACCAGCGACCAGCTTCAGGTTCAACATATTTTTGGTCAAGTGCATCCCATATCTCACTGACAGATGTGTAGTTCATATACACATTATAGAGCTGATCTGCTAAAATAGTCAGAAGGAAGCCTAGTGCAGTGTTGTTCGCACTATCAAACTGTAGGTTTTGGTCAACCATAAATGGATACTGTGGGTGGATTACCCACTACAGTCCCAATGACATGAGCCAAAACTTGGCCCTTGTCTGCCATCTATGGAAGTTTACACCAGAAAACCTCTCAAGTTTCATTGCATTCGAAGCACCAGCCATTGCTGAATCACAAAAATTTTCGCAATAAGGTTTCTGGATTGTTGGAAATAGGCGCAATATCTTTATTCCAGATTTTATATTGGGGCAAATATAACAAAAGACTAGAGATGCATAAAACAGCAGGCAACACATTGTACTTCAGAATATGCTCAAGAATTGTATTTTAATGGAGTCGATTGAATACACGAACAACTTACAATTGGGCTTGCTGAAGACAGGAAGCAGCGCGGTGCAGACACGGTCGTGGAAGTAGTCGAAGTTGAGGAAGAAGCAAAGCAGTCGCACTGATGTGCTGCCCAGAAACCTTATTGCCACCCCGTGCATGTGAACTCTGCGGCAATGGCTCGGAGATATCGCTCACCCTCCTTCACGGTGCACGCCGAGGAGGAAGGCCGGGGAGGTTCAACAGCTCAACACAACAGTACATCAATTCAGAGAGGAGGAAGAATAGAGGAGGAATTCAGTGTCCCTGTCCTGGACGTTTCCAGAAATTTATATAGACGCGCACCAGTAACTGACCACATTATATCAATTAAATGTGGCAGTTACTAGTAACTGACTGCATAATGACACCGAATTAAAACAGATGTTTAAATTACATTTAAACATATTGAATGGAGATATAATTGCAAGGTTCAGCAAAACAAAAGGTGAATTCAAAGTGCCAGGAGTCACAAGTCACGCGAAAATACACGAATGCGCGCGTTTGTGTGTTTAGCCGCTGTCCACCCTATGCCATTCTCATGCCAAGTGTAATTAATTAAGAGGTGGCAAGGACTCTACCTTTTAAGTTGCCTTTCCTCAAATTGGATAGACAATATGATACTAAACCATTCATGCTTTGAAATTAAAGGAAATGGGTCACCAATGGGCGATTTCTAACCCAAGGAATATATGCACTACTAGCCAAATCAATGACTTGTCCCACCTGGTCACAATCCCGCGTAGCATATATTCACAATGTGACCTGGAATTAGAATACTCCAATTAGTCATGATGTCGTGCCTTGCATGGGGACACTGTTGAGTTGGCAGGAACCCTATATTTGCTCCCTTTTCTGATGGTTTTGGCAACTGACAGACATATGCATTAGAGAAGTACAGTGCAACAGCATCATTCACACGAGGCGCCAGTTCTCACCAAAAACTAATCATCTTATAAACTATGATCTGCCTGGCCTCGTCGACTGTATGTATATCTGACCTGAACTTCAGCTTCTCCAATAACCTTTTGCCCCCCTTTAAGTCGGCAAATTTGGCCCAATGTGCACTGTAAAGTTTCAAGGCAAAATGGAGCCGAGAAAGGTTCGATGATACGTGATGCAAGTTGCTCAAAAGAGGACTGCACTAGCACAGCAAGAATTCAACTCAGGTTCGTGGAGGACCCTCTATAAAAAGTTTATGTTCATTAGTTTATTGATCCTGCTTTCCTGGGCACTTCGCGCATTCACTATTGCTGATGATGATGTTTAATTAACTCAATCATGCATGTTTATCCAAAGCAGCAGCACATGAGGATCCAAACTTCAAATTTTTTACGCTGACCTGCTGTTTAGTCCTCTTGGTTCCGGCCAGGGTTCACAAAATCGCGAAAAGTTGCCCGGTTTTCGACTTTATCGCGCCGGCTCGAAATTCAGAATCGTTCGATAAACCGATCTAATTTAAAAAATTGGAAAAAATTATTTGTTGAAAACCGCTCGAAAAACCGTTTTTCAGGAACATTCAATTGGTCAGTTGGTTTTTCACGAAAAAACGCAGTAACTATGAAAACCGAGTGGTTTTTCGTTGAAAATTGAACGGTTTTCGATTTTTTCAAAAAAAAAAATCAATTTTTTTTTATTTCTTAACCCTTCGGTTTCTGACTGTTTTCAAGCGGTTTTTCGAGCGATTTTTACGGTTCTCACAGTTTCCGTTTTTGCGGGTTTTCACGGTTTCGGTTTTTTGAACCTTGGTTCCAGCAGAACTTAGAACAAGGCAGAATGGAAATCTTCATATTTTCTTCATTGGGAATAAATAGGATGTTAACCCCAAAGATTTCTTTATTTGATAAAAACATAAGATTAAAATGGGTATCACATGAATTTGATTTGATCCGGAAGGAACATTCGGGTGAACCTTTCGCGTTAAGCTTAAATTAACTCGAAAACATCTTTTCGGTTGCAACTTGCAACAGGTTGCAATACCATAAATACCCATATAATGACAATATGGAAGAGCATGGACTTTGGACTAGCTGTAAGGTGTGTATAATAAGTTAGCGACCGTTGGGCCTACCGGAACTCAATAATTGAGGTTATACTAGCGTTCGATAACTGTAGGTCTACTTGCTAATAGAATATGATCCAGATTTGTTTGAGTTAGGTCCCTAGTTTTTTTCTTTTAGAATATAATCCTTATAAAAGGTTAGAATATATTTAGTTTTGTTTCCTAGATAAACTTGTTCTAGTTATGTTCTTCTCTAGTGAGTTCTTAGTCGGATTTTCTTTACCCATTATGGGTTTTTATCATAACGACACACCTGAACGACGACGAGAACGACACCTACTCAAGAGATCGACACACTACTACAGAACTAGGCATCACAACCGGCCTATTAGAAGCGGTTTGGTGCGAACCCGTTGTGATCTTCGCACCAGAAGCGGTTCGTTGGCAACGGTCCAGAGAGGGCTTCCAGAAGCGGTTGGAGACACGAACCGCTTCTGAAGGTTGCGTTCTAGAAGCGGTTCTTTTCTCAAACCGCTTCGATTTTCGTGCGGTTTGAGAAAAGAACCGCTTCTAGAACGCAACCTTCGGCGTTCGTGTCTCCAACCGCTCGAAGCCCTCCCGCAGCAGCGCATTTAAACCCTTCTTCCTCCATGCGCCAAACAGAGGTACGAATACAATCGAGCACAGAGAAGGCCGACCAAGCGCTGTTCTTGGGGAGGTGCTGTCCAAATTTTTAATTGGAGGTCATTAGCTCTAAATTAAGTGTTTCAAAGTTAGTAACATCATGTGAACATCCTTCTCACCTAGATATTGCTATTTTTTTCAATGGATGTGGAGAAATCTTGAACTTTTTAAGCATTATCGAAAATTTGTTTTCCATGCCTTGTTTTATTGTTGTATGAAGATGTAGATGGAGATCTAGTTCAAAATATGACATTACAAGGTAAAGGTGATTGGAAGCTTTAGATCTATGTGATTGTTAGCTTTAGAGTCTTAAATATCACAATATTGGGAGAGATCTAGGTACAACATTGCAAGGAAGTAATTATTGGTGTATGAAATAAAATAGAAAAACATGTAGAAGGATAAAAAATAATTACAAAGGTAGGAAGGGATACAAAATAATTAGAAAGGTAGGTCTTTAATTGGATGACGGTGTAGGTAGAGTTTTTTTTGTTGGGTTTAAATGTTACGAAATTTAAGTTAGGTTATAATTTTTCTAACGGAATTTGTTATAATTTTTAATGAAATTATAACTTGGTATAGATGAATCGGCAATGGATGTACAATGCGGACCGTCACTCGAGAGAGTTCATTGATGGCGTCAGGCTTTTCTCGATCGGCGTTGCATTCTTGCCTCGAGCGACTTCATATGTTGTCCGTGTGTAGATTGCAAGAACGAGAAGGAGCACTCCCAACGATGGCAAGTTATGAACCACTTGATCATGAGAGGTTTCATGCCAAACTATACTGTTGGAGCAACCATGGCGGTTGAGGTGATTAGCCAGAAGATGATGAAGAAGACGAGGAAGAGGAGGATGGATTCAACGAGATCCCTGACGACACGCAATCTTGTTCGTGGAAGAAACACTTGGTGACTTTGGTGATGATGAGCTAGACCAGATGTCTTTGCGTGACGGAGAGGGAGACTACGAGATGAAAGATAGTTCGAGAAGTTCCAGCGCATGTTAGAGGACCACGAACTCCTTTGTACCCAAACTGTAAGGGGGCCACAAAAAGCGCGTACCACACCGGAACTCATGCAATGGAAGGCTAGAAATGGTGTGTCGATAAGGATTCGATGAGGTGTTATCACTCGTAAAGAAGTTGCTTCCGAAGATAACACTCGCCTGATCTACATATGAAGCCAAGCAAGTCGTCATCCTTTGGGATTGGAAGTACGTAAGATACACGCATGTCCTAATGATTGTATCCTGTATCGTAATGAGTATGCCGATTTGGATGTTTGTCCAGCAGCAGAGAATCACGGTATAAGGTGAAGCGTGACGATCCAGGTGAAATAGATGGGGAGCGTAAGAAGAAGAGACCTCCAGCTAAAGTGTTGTGGTATTTCCCTGTGATCCCCCGATTGAAACGTATGTTTGCTAACAAAGCGCATGCCCAGATGATGTGTTGGCACAAAGAAGAGCGTAAGGACGACGGGATGCTTAGACACTCTGCAGATGGCTCACAGTGGAGGAAAGTCGACCGGATATACCCGGACTTCGCAGATGAGGTGAGAAACATAAGGTTTGGGTTGAGTACCGATGGGATGAATCATTTCGGAGAATTGAGCAAAGCCCATAGCACTGCCCGTTACACTATGTATCTATAACATTCCTCCATGGTCGTGCATGAAGCGAAAGTATATCATGATGCCGTTGTTGATCCAAGGCCCCAAGCAACCCGGAAATGACATCGATGTCTACACCGAAACCATTGGTTGAAGATCTTGTGACGCTAGGGACGATGGTGCAAGCGTATGGGATGAGTACAAAAGGGAGTATTTCACCCTACGTGCATTGTTATTTGTAACAATCAACGACTGGCCTGCTCTCGGTAACCTGTCCGGCCTAACTATCAAAGGATATAGAGCCTGCATCCAGTGCTTAGATGAAACGGACGGCACGTACCTGAAAAACTCTCGGAAGGTTGTGTACATGGGTCACCGTAGGTTTCTTCTTACGAGTCACCCGTTGCGGAAGGAAGGCAGGAAATTTAACGGGCAACCAGACCTTCGTGTAAGGCCTCAGCATCGTAGTGGGCCACGTGTGTTTGCTATGGTAAAGGATTTGAAAGTAGTATTTGGAAAGGGTCCTGGAAGCAAACATGTGCAGAATGAGGATGGTCATGCACCCATGTGGAAGAAGAAGTCAATATTTTGGGACTTGCCTTATTGGGAAGTTATGGAGGTTCGTCACTCACTTGACTTCATGCACATCACGAAGAATGTCTGCTTGAACCTGCTAGGCTACATAGATATGTACGGAAAATCGAAAGATACACTGCAAGCTCGGAAGGACCTTAAACTCTTGGAACTGAGGAACGACCTACATCGCGAAAATAGAGAGAAAGGACAACATTACCTACATCCTGCGAGCTACACTCTAAGCAAAGAAGAGAAAAAGCGTGATAGAGTTCCCGAACAGTGTGAAGGTCCTTCCTGATACTCCTCGAATGTAAAGAGACTCATAAACACGAAAGAGAATAAAATCGCATACATGAAATCCCATGACTGTCTTGTGTTAATGACACGCTTGCTCCCGGTGGTCGTGAGAGGCATACCGCCTGAGTGGGTACGAGGACAATCACAAAGCTGTGTTCTTTTTCAACGCGATTTCACGTAAGGTCATCGACCCGGATAAACTAAGTAAGTCGCAGGATGACGTGGTACAAAGTTTGGTTAGTCTTGAGATGATCTTTCCTCTTGCATTCTTTGATATTATGGTTCATCTCACTGCTCACCTTGTCAAAGAGATAGGTATCCTTAGATCCGTGTATCTACACAACATGTTCCCTTTCGAGAGGTACATGAGTGTGCTAAAGAAGTATGTTCAGAACCGCTCTCGTCCTAAGGATGCATTGCCGAGGTTATGGGACAGAGGAGGTGATTGAGTTTTGTGTGGATTACATTAATGATCTAAACCCGATCGGCCCCTATATCACGCCATGAGGGGAGACTACGGGGAAAAGGGACACTAGGAAGGAAAGCAATTGCATGCAATGATCTTCTTACATTTAAGCAAGCACATTTCACGGTTTTGAAACAATCAACTATAGTGGCCCCGTATGTCCTTGAGCACAAGAGTATTCTACGCCGCGATTTCCCGGGGAGGTCTGAGGATTGGATAACACTGAAGCACATGGATTCTTTCGGCGCTTGGTTACAAAAGTACATCATTTTGAAAGGGTCAAACAATGAACAGTTGCAACGCTTGGCTCGGGGACCATCTAGTGAAATCGTGACATTCAAGGGGTACGAGATAAATGGTTACACATTTTACACCAGATCGCAGGATAACAAGAGCACCAACCAAAATAGCGGTGTCCATATAGACGCCGAAGACAACAAATGCAAGGTGGATACATATTATGGTTTCATAGAAGAGATATGAGAGCTTGACTATGGACCTTTGAAGGTCCCTCTATTTAAGTGCCAATGGGTCAAACTGACTTCAAACGGTGTGAAGGTAGACAAATACGGTATGACAATCGTGGACCTCACGCAAGTCGGCTATAGGCGCGAACCGTTCGTCCTCGCGAACGATGTGAGACAGGTCTTCTACGTAATGGACATGTCAAGCAAACCTAAGAAGCATAAGGACAAGCAGAAAGATTGTAGTACTAAGCCAAAGCGACATGTGGTTCTACAAGGCAAACGAAGGATTGTTGGAGTTGAGGACGCCACGACGAGGAAGAGTATAGTCGATTCGACGAGATCCTCCTTTCATTGTGGATGTCGACATAAGCCTCTTCAATGACACAGACGTGGATACTCCTTTCATACGTCGCGATCATAATGAAGGAACACTTGTAAAGACAAAGTACATTACTACTTAAGATGTACCCCTCCGTATGAACTATGTATATGTAAGTCTTTACAAGATGAAGTGTTTATTTGGAATGAATGTAAAGTGCCAAAATTCGAATGAAACTAAAGTGATCAAAGCATTTTGTGAAAATTATGGAATGAAAGTAAAGTTCTAAAAGCTTTTAAAAATTCAAATGAAATCAAGTGCTAAAAGTTTTTCAAAAATATAGAATGAAACTAAATTGCTAAAAGCATTTTTAAAAATTCAAATGAAAATGAAGTGCTAAAAGTTTTTCCAAAAAATATAGAATGAAACTAAATTTCTAAAAGCATTTTTTAAAAATTATGAAATGAAACCAGAGTCAAAAGCACTCTTTAAAAATTATGAAATTAAATTGAATCGGTTTGAGAAAAGAACCGCTTCTGGAGCGCAACATTCAGAAACGGTTAGTAATAAGAACCGCTTCTAAAACGCAACATTCAGAAGCAGTTTTAGAAAAGAACCGCTTCTAGAGTGGACTATTCAGAAACGGTTAGTAACACCAACCGCTTGTAGAAGTCATCCCTCTACAAGCGGGTTGATCTAAATCCGCTTGTAGAGATATTCTACAAGCGGTTCGTTCTGAACCGCTTGTAGAAGTCATCCTCTACAAGCGGTTGGTTCTAAACCGCTTGTAGAGATTTGCTACAAGCGGTTGGTTATTAGAACCGCTTGTAGAAGTGCTCCTGTATAAATTTGAAACGCCCGCCTTTTCTCACACCCAAATTTTCTAAGTCCTGTCGACCCCCTGCGCACGCAGCTCTCCTCTCTCTCTCCCGCCGCCGTCGCCTCCATCCAGACCCCGCGTCGCCGTCCTCGTCGACGCCGTCGGCCTCCTCCGCCACCTCTCCGACTCCTACTCACCACCTCGCCGACGCCAGTCCACCCGCGTGCGCTAGCTGCCCTCGTCGCCGTCGTCACTCCACCCCGGCCGCCGAAGCCTTCTCTACCACCCCGCCGACGCCTACTCCGCCACCAAAGCGCCACCACACCGCCGTCTACCCAGGAGGACCGAGGTATTGAGTGCACGCGTCGTCCTCCCTCTCTAGTTCGACTGCCCACCACATGTTCGGTGAAATGCCCACAAGTGCTGTGCTTGCTTGAAATTTTAATTCTAAATTAAACCAAAATGTATATTTTTCACTTAGTATGGAATTACACAACAATGCATATTTTCTTTTTATTATTTTGTTGTTTTTTATTTAATTTTGAATTTCAGTTCTAGTTTAGGATTTGTATATTAATTTAACACGGTCAATGTTGCACATTTACTTTTGACACATAGTCCCTGTGTGTATGTTCTTGGTGTATTTCTTGTTCTTGTGTCCACGAGTTCATGTTTGATCCTTGGGCTAGTTCCAACACGCCGTAGTACTTAATGCTTGCTGTAGAAATTTATGTAATAATATGCTTGTGTTGTAATCTGTAATAAGGTTGTTTCAAAGTAATATGATATTTATGTCAACATTTTTGCGGAATTAGTAGAGATGGCACAACCAGGACGTGGTGACCCTACTTTCGATGAGGAAGAACAGTTCCTGTTGGACTCCATCGCGCTGGGTACCATCGAAGGTGATGGTAGCAGCTGCTGCCCGGGGCTAATGGTGGTTCCGGTGAGGCCGTTGAGGCTGCAGCTGATGAAGCCATTGACGCGGGAGCCGCTGAGTCCGATAACACTGGTTCTGGCCAGGATGAGGTACAGGCAGAAGAATATAATCCCTGTAGACATGTTAATTAATCGCAATTCATTAATATAATACACTCGACACGCTTGAACATATGTTTATGTATTTCAAGCCCGTGCATCGAGCAACCAATCCAAGCATCGGGGACCTAACAAGAAGCCGCCCACGAAGCATGTGTTTACCGATGTTAACAACGAAGGATGCGGTTGCCCTCTTTTAGCGATTGGGCGTACAACAACGCTTGCGGTTACCACGTGAGGGATCACATCCCAATTAGCATCGAAAATGGGCCAAGTTCCTCAAGCTACCAAGGACCCGCTCGCAAGATATTAAGGAAAATTTCACATTTCCTCAAGGGTCCAAGACAAGGCCAAGAAATTTACTTTGAAGAAGATGGCAACAATGTTTCAGGGCTTGAAGACGTCTCTCACCGCAAGTACGCGTGCGAGGGAGAAAGACCCGACTTCAACCAATTTCCTAAGTTGGCGGATCACCGGAAGCATTCGAGGAGTTCAAGTTGTCACCGAGGGCCGTGCCGCGAGTCAAGAACAAGGCCAATTCACGGATGAAGAAATACCACCACCATCTTGGCACCGTGGTTACATCAAGGCTGTACCAAAATGGGAGAAGCGGAAGAAGAATTAATGGCGAAGGGCGTCACACCGCTACCGCTCTGGGGAACAAAGTGCTGCGCAATTGGTTCATGGGTCATGGGGGGAGCCTTTCAGATGACGGCAGTTTGGTGATGGCACCAGGAGTACAAGAGGCTGGCCAAAGGATTGTACAAGCTGTTGAGCAGTCTCAGGCAGGTACATTGGTGCCAAACAGAGAGAATGACGAGCTAACACATGCCCTTGAAAACCCTGAGCACCCAGGACGGACACGAGGTATGGGCAAGCTGACGCCGTGGAAGTATGGTTTCGCTAAGGACGCACATACGTACAGAAGCTGGCATATAAGCAAATCAAGAGAATCACGTAAAGTGTACCAATTGGAACAAGAGCTTAGAGCAACCCAGGCTAGCATCGGCGACATAGTTGCGCAACAAGTACAAATTGCCCTCAGCAAGCTTCAAGGACTAGGTCCGAGCAATCAGCCGGACGCCGTGATCAGCCCCTCCGCGGCGAAGTAGGCTGCAAGCGTCCACCGGGCCCCGGGCGGACACCTTGCTATCCCGTTATCCTGTGGATGACATAAGGGTTCGCCGCCAGTGTGAGCTGCACGTTGATGCGCGTAACCTCTCCATCAAGGTGGCTTACGGCATGGCATATCCGGTGGAGCGGGCGGATGTTCCACTGCAACGAGATACCCCCGGGTTGCTCAAAGGTCGCGGTGGAGGAGGTGCTGAGTGGATTTGAAGAACTTCACCTCGATATTGCCGAGGCGACGACGTGACCAAGCTTGGACAGGCCCTCCACAATATCATCCTTTGGCGCAAGCGGTACATCATATTTCCACCGCTATGGACGCGTCATCTCCACCACGGCAACCCACGCCTCCTCCAACGTCACCGCCACGCAATGCCTCGCCGATAAAACAGAGCAGAAGCCCTACTCCACCACCAGCAGCTCCTGTGTCTCCACCCGCTCCACGCAGAAGCCCTACTCCACCACCAGCATCTCAAACAAAAAAGAACCCCCCTAGGAAAACCACGCCTCCACCATCTCCTCCGAGGAAGAAGCTCGATAACAGAATGAAGGCTCCCCCACCTGCTCCTAAGAAGGCGGAGTCCAGCTGATCGGCCAAGGTAAAGGAACCTCCAAAGAGGGCATATGATATGAATAAGGAGGAGAGTGACGCGGTCACTAAAGCAAAAGTGGTTGCACACTTCGCAAAAAAGAAGGTAGAGCCAAAGGTACCAACTGATCCAAAAGCGGCAGAACACTTCGCGACATGCCGTGCAAAGTCATTTGCTGTGCTGGCCCAACTATGAACGGACAATAATTAAGGCTACGCAGAAGAATAAACGTGGTCAGGCGGCGGCAAAGAAGAAGAAGAGAGACCAAGATCAGGAGAACCTCGAGAGGTTTATGAAGGAGGCAGGACTCAGTTCCACAGCTGCAGCTCTTGGATTAATAGATGATATCCCAATGGCAACAAAGGTCAGATGGCAATTTCAGTTGGGCCGGGAGCTGATTGACCCAAATGAGATAAAAGATCTGCCAACCAAGATGCGGCAATTTCACGAATGGTACATGACAAAGTCCGCACAGAAGAACGATGTTCCCTCCGTATCAAAGAAGATGATTTTTATCGCGGGACAACACCATATGGCTCGAATTTGACGACTTATACAATATTTACCATGCCGACTCCATCAACGTGTCTCTCATGAGCTCTTTGTGCTGTAAGTGTCAAGCTCATACCTTTACTGTGTGCTTCCTCTTACAATAAAATTGCAACTATTAAACTTATACCTTTCTATGTAGAATGGAGATACAACGATGTAGAAAAGAGAATATCTTCAACGTGGGCTTCATCGACCCGTAGATTGTTAACGAGTTCGTCTTTGGATACAACCGAAAGGATCTTGAAGATTACATTCTCGATGCATTCTTGGGACAGACTACAAACCGTACATATTTCGCCCTTCAACTTCGAGTGCGTATATATACAACCTCTCGTTCTTATATTTTCCAAGGCATTTATAATACTACTAGCTAGTTACATATATGTTGCAATACATGAATAGGTTTCATGGATCCTTCTTGTCATCAAGCTTGATAGCAGCGGATCATTGTTCAAGACTCAAAAGGACTCGGTGAAAAATATCAATTTATCATTGACACCTGAACAGTATATAGCACATATATATACGATAGTTTTCCTTATTATATATATTGAAATACCTTGCTAATTCCAACTCGATAATTACCATTCATACTAACGCATCACACAGGACATTCGCACGGTTTGAAAGAAGCAACAAGGAGATTTCGAGAACGAATTTGATGTACAATTAAGCACTCGATGCGTATTAAAGAATATTAATATGCCGTAACAGTTTTTCATCCCAATAATCGTGTTCTTTTCAAATTTCATCGCAGTTCTACAACAGACGGTGGAAACAACCTATGTGGCTATTATGTGTGCCACTATATGCAAAGTATTACCCACGGTGATGTGCCGACAACCAACGCCGATGTAGTGTGCACATGTCAATTTCTTAGTACTTACACTTTAATAATTACATGTCCGAGATTTATTTACCTCCCGCTTTGTCACCCAACATCGATGTGCAAGACGTGATCCCGCCGCACCGGTTGCGAGAATCCAAGAACAACTCATCGGCTTTATTGTCGATTTAGATTGTATCCACCAAAGGCGAGTTCCACACAAATGGTTGGAGAGATTGTCTGAAATAAGGACAGTGAATCGACATCAACGTCGACCAAGGGCACAAAGAGCGACGCACGCAAGAAATAAGCTCAAGATTCGCCCTTTTATTCTTTGAAACTTGTAAAAGTGGCTTATTATTTCATCAACTTGTTCATTTTTTAGTCTGTAATTATCTGAATGAATACTCATGACTAATATATATATATATATTTAAATGTGTCAAAAAAACTCATGAAGTTCTATTTATTTTAATTGTCAAAATCTATATCAAAAACCCCTCTGAAAACATATTCTATATTGAATATAATCAAAACGCTACGCTGTCAGACTCTTCACAAGCGCTTGGTAACTCCAACCGCTTGTGGAGAGAGCCTCTTCACAAGCGGTTCGTAACACCAACCGCTTTTGAAGAGAACCTCTCCACAAGCACCGCTTGTGGAAATATCGAACCACAAGCGGTTCGGGAAACCGCTTGTGATACCCGACGGGGTATCACTCCCGGTTGCTTACAAGCGTTTCTAAAACCGCTTCTGAAAGCGGTTTCGAACCGCTTGTGCATGCCCGATCCGCAGTAGTGACAGCAGGCCGAATTGGGTATAAGTCAATGCACTCTCATTTCCATTCGATGAACAACACTGCTATATGAAAAATATACCATTAGATTTGCCATTAGAAATACTTTCACAATATTATAATTTTATTAGCATATCTTGATGTAATTTTTTTTAAAAGTAACAATCAAAATAGCATCTTAAAAACCGTGAAAAGTCACAAACATACAAACATTCCTTGTTATTAAATGTGCCATTGACATGATATAGTCATCAAAACTATTGTGAACTAATTTGACATAGGGGATCCGCTAACTTGAAGTCAAAATGAAATTTAGGACCTAAATGTCGAAATTTTGGGTAAAATTTACATAAGTCCAGAAGCAGCACAGTTAGGTCACAACTTGCACTGTACTATGTCGTTCGAACTCTTATGATCCAATTTATTTCCTAATTACAACCGGTGAAATTAAATCGTTGATGGTTGAGGTTAACATGCTTCTACTGTTCCTCAAAAAAACATGCTTCTCCTATAAAAATAACTAGATTACTAGAAAGCTCTGTGAGTGACTCGTTACAGGGTTAATCAAACCGATTTAGGGTTGAAAATCAAAGTCCCAGTGGTACTGGTTTATTGCAAAATTCGATCGAAAATGGCCAAAAATCGAACAGATTGCAAAGCCAAACAAATCGGTCAAATGTAGCAAAAAAAATCGAAAATCACTCGAAATGGTTGAAAATCAACCGGTTTTTCTCGAATATCCAGCGGTTTTTAAGGAAAACGTGAAAATTGGTGACAGAATAAAAAATAGAGATAAAGGCAAGAAAAATTGTGGAAAAATTGTAAAAAGCCGATAAATCCCAAAAAAATGTGGAAACTTTGTAAAAAGCTGATAAAGTCCACACAAATTGTAAGAAGTTATAAAGTACATATTAGCAATAATATCACAACTACGAAAAAATATGAAAATTTTTGGCATGGATTTTGCTATATTTTAGACAATGTGAAGTTGTAAAGTATGCATTTAGCAATAATATATCAACAAATAACATTTCATTTCAATACTGTCGACGACTCAATCCAACAAGTCCACATTTCAATAACATTTATTTCAATACCATGGCATATGACATTTGAAATAAATATTCCTCACCAAAAATGAATGTTCACACTTTGGCATAGCTTCGTCATCTTTCCATTGTCGCATATATGAGGATGTTGGACCTAAATGAACGCTATGTTAGTAAAGAAAATCGAGTTGTAATGAAACGAAACATACAAATATTCTTAGCTAACATCAAAACAACAACAAATATACTTAGCTACCGTTTAACTTATTCCAAACTTAAACTCCACAATCTAACAATACAATAAGAACAAGCTATCATCGATCAGAGTGTAAACTAACATCAGACAACAACATATATGCTTAGATGTGAGAGGTCACAATGATAATAATACTAATTTTAGAGAAAATTAGGATAATTTTTTCCAAATTTTTTGAATTTGAATTTGATTTGGATCAATTTGCAGTTTGGTTTCATTCACCGATCTGGTTTGGTGAGGTTGTTTTTCGCGATTTTCGAGTCGATTTTCACGGTTCTTTTAACCCTGCTCGTTACGTATCTGGACACACAATTCTTAATTCGCTGGCAATGGAAGGGTTCAATCCCTGAGACACGAGCATTACAAACTGGCAGTGGAAGGGTATTTTGATAAGGAACCCATTATCCATTTCAAGCAGAGATGTCAAGCATTAAACCACCCATTTAAATTGAATTATTGCAATGGCCAGCATGAGATGACACTACTTAAAGCTGAAAGGATCTATGTCGGGACACGAATATACAAATTTGGACCCTCTGTGCATACTGCACTAGTCCAGGATCACGCTAGTGCACACAGACTCAACATAGATAAATATCATAATCATACACAGTGGATACATAATAAAAAGACTTAATATATATTGATTAATACTTGTTGAATGACCTTATGGTCGAACTTACATGAATATGCCTCGTAAGGCTGATTAACAAATTAAACTGCAGCGGAATAGAAAAAGTAGACAACCCCTCAGTATACCACAGGCAACTGACAAGGCTTACACCCTAAACATGCATCTCTTCTTGGTACTCCTTCTCCAAGCTGATGTAGACTCCTCAACTGGTGATGTTGTTGGCAAGGGTGAGTACATAAAGCACTCAACAAGTTGTGCACAGAATGCAAATCTAACATAGCTATATGCAAGGCTTATTCCAAAGGAATAGCTAACACGGCTATTTTGCAGTAAGCAATATTTATGAACAAGTATAATAAATAGATTGTAAAAACAGTAAAGCAAATAACAATAATAGATAGATTCAGCATTTCTCAAGTAAAGCAAATTTCCAATCCTAAGTCAAGTTTCCAACCTCCCATGGCAACTTGCCATCCATCCCAAGTTTTATTTTGTAAAAGTCTAACCCTTAACTGTAATCCCCGAGCATTACTCAATACCTCGAGCACGTCTATTCGAATAAATTCACACTCTGCAGAGGTTATGCACTTTACCCACATGACATGATATTCTCCTTGTGCCTGGCCATTAGCACACTTCCTTTGGTGTGCTGGCAAAGAAATCATGACAAAACCTTTACAATGCTCTGGATTAGCTCAGTACTACCCGCTAAGGTTTCAACACTGGTGGGTCTGAAAATCACATCCAGGGCCCCCCTCTTGCGCCATGTGAGTAGACCATAACTCGGGACTCACACCGCCATTGATAGTACCAAGCTAAGACATTGAAATTAATCAGCTAGGATGTCCCATACCAGACATGTGGTTGCATGATTGACTCAGGTCAAAGGTTTGCAAGGTTAAGTTCTTAAGATGATCGAGGCAAGACTTCCACATACCCTCCTTTCGACCCACCTTAGGCATACTCGCCTCTTGCCACTTGCCCAAATCTAAATGATTACCACCTTAGTTGATTGCTAAGCACCACGTGCCATCAACAATTCAATATCGTTGCGTGGCATAACTCACCATTACAACTCAATCTCATTGTGTGATCTCACATGACACACAAGTTCTTAACATTGTTCCATATTCCATTAGTCAACATTAACTATCGATGATTCAAGTACATGTGATGACGTGACATGGCTAAGCAACTATGACGTTCTAATCTACCCATGTTGATTCCAATACCAACCAACTATAGTGAACCAATCTAGTGTGACAATAGATTACGACATACAAATGACAAGGTAGGTATAGATCAAATTGGTAATAGCTAAGTCCCAATTTCATTGAAAATAATTGTACATGTGAAATAATATACAATAGGGTAAAAACAATATAGCGATTTTATAAACATGGGTTCAACATGATCAAAACACAACTTGCCTTAGAAAAGGCCTTATTCTTGCTCTGAACCTTGGTCTTGAGTTGACGGATCTTCCTCGGATGCATCGCACAATTCCACGACTGCACGAAACGAGAGAGAAAGCTAAATAAATACCAAAACAGAGAGAAAACAAACTCTAAAAATCAAATAAAATTTACCATTAAATATATCTCAATTTTACAAATTTTTAGAAATTCGAATCACCTCAATCGGAGCTCGTATGAGGGAGAACGGGATCGTGGAAGATTCAAAAATCATAAAAACCTGAAAATTAGAAAAATACCAAATTATTTTTATACTGAAAATCCAATTGAATGCGCAATGCTGACGTCAGCCCTAGCCCGAGTTGACCTGGACGCGACACATGTGCTCTGGTCCAATGGACCAAGTCCACGGACCAGATTCACAATCCAAGGTCGAGTTTGCGTGGATCTAGTCCACACTAGCTCCTGCAACTGACAGTGGCCCCCATATGCTGCTAGGCTGACACCGACGTCAAAGCCACGCAAGACGACACCTCAGCGAAGAAGTCGACATGGCGGCCACGTGTGAACACATGTCACAATCGGGACTCGGCCACGAGGGACAGTAGTGCACGCAGTCCTATGGTCGTTGACGGCGACAACAGAGGGCACCATCAGGTAGATCTCGATGCCACGCATACGACGACGCGCTCACCTAGGTCTTTGATGCTTCGGAACGGCGACAGCGACGGGTTGAACGATGACGGTTCTAGGGTTTGCGGCGAACAGCATGCTCCGAAGGTCCTCCAATGATCTGACGCGCGCACTGGATGACCCAAGCGATGGTGAACTCAATGCGACCCTCTACACGCTCCGAGCTCCACGGACGGCGATGATCTTGGCGAAAAACCTCGTTGGCGGCGCTCAACAACAACCACGAAATCCGGAGAACGAAAAGCTAATCCTTACAACTGAATGAGGGCTTTGCTTGCGTCGGTTTCTGCGTATCCGATGCTCCCATATTTATAGCATGAGGTGACCGGATTAAGCACGACGTGGCATAGAACCCATGGCGAACACGATGGCAGCGCTAGAGTCCGATCCGTTCACGCCTCGGAGAAGACGACGCGGAGCTGTCCGATTTCATTGATCGACAGTTGGCGCAAGATGATCCAGACCGCAACTTGGAATCCAACGGATTCCAACGAAAATCTAAACCGATACGATCTCGTCGCACATTAAGGATCCAACGGCTAGTACTTTATGTTTCTAGAACACGGGCCGAGCGGCAGACCGAATTGGGCACACAGTACTAGGCCACTCACGAAAACAGTGCGGATTTTGGCCCAACACTGTTTAACAATTAACACGAATTTTTCTTTTTAAAATAAATACAGAAATTAGTTTAATTAGATTTAGGCAATAAAATACTAGGAAAAATCTCAAAAATACTTTGGGGTATTTTGAACTCAAATAAAATATTTTTGTTATATTAACTTTGTATACATTTAATTAGTTTTTCTCAAAAGGGCCATTATACATAATTTCAAATAATTTCAAATAAATTCCAAAAAAATACAATAAATTCAAGAAAATCATAAAATACACAACTAACAATAAAATAATAATAAAGACAAATTTTAGGACGTTACAATCTACCACTTGGTATTGCTGCTACATATATTGGCTTCATCGAGAAATGTTCAGTACAAAATCGAGAAGTAAAGAAGAATGCGACTTGTCATTTTGAGAACCAAAACTCCACTTTTGATGACATGACTTGTCTATTGGGGAAAAACACGTACGGCAAAAAAAATTTAAATAGTGTAAATCAAATAGCTTATGGCATTACTTGGATTATTATCCGCACTTCACTTCAGAATTTTCTGGATGATGTTATTTCAACAATCAATTTAAAAGGTCAATAGAGTTGGTAGGTTGCGTTTCGATTACCCCACATGCCATATTTTTTGCCTTCTGGTGTATTTTGTTGTCATTGGTTTATATTCCAATTATGCCATTGATATCTTAACTAAAAGAAGCCAGTTGGATTAGAAAACAATGTAAAGCTGAGAAAACCGTACATGCCTAAACTGAGAAAACATGTGAGGGTTATCTAACACCCAATGATCCAATGCATAGATTGGTTAACATTTTAGCTTCTTTTGGGCTGGCTGACCTTGCAAATGCAGAATGGAGTCGTACAACAAATAATCAGTAATTTTCATAAAAAAATAAAGGTGAAATCAGTAACTTCATATACATCAATTTTGACAACCGTTTTCAAATTGGATCGTGCTTGCAGTTTTGTCATTTTCAAATTATGATGAAAAGACAGTAATGACCATGTCAACATCATGGTACCAAAACAATATTTTAAGCTAAATTAACAAATTGACTCTAGTAAAATGGACTGCATGTAAATTAAGAACTTATCAAATTTGTAGTAGTAAAAAAAACCTAGTGCAATTAAGGCATACTAAATTCCAGAGCTAGCGAGTCCATATCCACCCGGTCTGTCGTGGGTACTGTTCAACCCCTGTTCTTTAGTTGGATCAGACATACTTGAATCAAATCCATATCTCAAGAAAGGAAAATGGACAAAAGATTAACTAATTAAATGTATACAAAGTCAAGCATGCATCCTGGTGCCTTGACTAATGCACCAATGTCCATAATAAAAATGGAAACCTGTACAGGCAAAACAGAAAAGGCAAAAGCCTCATGAACAAGCCTCACCAGGCACCAGGATGCATGCTTGTTCCTCTTCTCAGTTCATATAGCATCAGTGAGCGCTGTAACAGAAAAAATAATCAGTAAACAAATCCAAAACAGAACCTTGACCTATACTAATAGATCATAACAACAAATCCAAAACCGACCCTTGGCCTACCCAAGATTTGCTCCACATGACGCTCATGGGATGGTTGATGTATGCATTTCGTCGAACATGTGTAAGGTGTATCCGGTTTCACACAAAAATGATTGAGGACAAAGATTGCATTTCAGAGAGAAATTAGGAATAATAAAGAAACAAATACATACAAGATAGATCAAGGTGCAGTAGTAGAAACTTGAGAGAAAAAAAAGGATAGCAAAAGTAATCATGAAATGCTAATGAGATAACGGTTTAAGAGAATTACCAGTATTTTCACAAAGACAAATTCCACACACTTAAAGGCTGTGCAGAAATAATTCATGAGATCTCTTCTCACTGTAACTGTGCATCATAGGAATAGTAGAATCAACTAAAAATCTTCTCACAATAGCCCGCTCATCTCCAGCATTTGAAGTTTATTTGGATCTAATATTATGTTATCATTCCAAGCAATGAAAGACCCTGAAGAGTTTGTAACGAATGCAGTTTATTCTAATGGTAAATTTGTAAAAAATGCAGTCTATATTAATATTTTAAATTTTAAAATCCACATCTATCCAAGTCTTAATTAAACATGTGTTTAGTCTGCCCATGCGTCAAACAATTATTTTTCTATGGCATGTTCTAACTGCAAAATACTAGGCCAAACCAGACCTTTCTAGCTTCCTTAATTCAGATACATGTTATTTTGTGCGCTACATGTCAGATATGAATACTTACATTAAACTTTTATTGCTAGACAGTCAAGTAATGCTCAAATTACTGAAAAACATGAAAAAAGTCAGCGAATATGTGTAAGATTCATCATTTAACCGACAATGCCCCGTCGTTGCCTGGAGACACTCATCCTTCACATCTCACCACCATGCCTCCAAATACTCGCACCGCCGCAGCTCTTGGCCTCCATTCACCACCACCCACAACGCCGTTGCTCGCCAAATCTATGGCGCCACCATCCACTTCCCCATGTCCACACGTCATTGTCATTCCACTTCCCCCCACCTCCAGTCCACACATCACCGTTGCTCTGACGGGTCTCCGGAGTTAACCCCCCTCCACGCGGTGGCTGCAGTGTGGGGAAGGGGGACGGCATGCGGGCCTTGATTGCGACATTCTTCTGCTGCTTGTAGAGCCTATCATTGAGGTCGTGCGCCACGGTGCCCGGGATGATGGAGAGCTCGTCAGTACTAGTGTCCATCCGTCATTACAGCTTCTTCTTCCAACTCGAGTCGGCGGTGAAATCCATGACCTTTTTAGGCTTCCATGCCATGGAGGGGGTAGGCAGGAGTTGGGGCCTCGAGCATTTGGCATGAATAAACAATGTGATATAACATGTGAAGTGACGTCCCTGATTGCAGACATGGAGAATTTACCAATCCAGTGCTCACTGGCCATTGCCACAGACACATGAAACAAAAACAAAACTAAGATTAATCTCGCAATGCAGCCTCGCTCAGATTCACCTCCGAACCGGGTCCCTCTGCCCCTGCTCGCCGGCGAAGGACCTCAACCAGAACTCCGCCGACAGCATCATGGCGATGCCGAGCACTTACGCCGCCACGCATTGCAGCCTCAACATCCCACACCAGCCGCCGCCGCTGCCACCCCCGTCCGGTGGATACTGCTGCTCCTCGGCATGCAGCCTACTTCCCTGTATGTCGCGAACTCAAGCATAGCGACAAGCAGCCGCCGAGTAGAGGTGGGCATCGTGCCAGGCCGGCCCGGTCCGGCACGGGCTCATTATGCTTCGTGCTTGAACTATATCGGGCCGTCACGGCCCGTCGTGCCCGCCATGCCGTGCCGGCTCGGCTCGTCTTTGGCGAGCCCAGGCACAGCCTATTTGCGCTTCGTGCCTGCTTCGTGCCGTGCCGGTTCATGTCTGACCCATTTGCACTATTGCAACGAGAGGAAAGGAGTCAGAGACGCATAGAATTGAGGCAGTGAATGCAAATATTATGAGAAAAAGAACTGAAATTTATTTATTCTTAAACAGTTACATAGAGCGAGGGGGATGTGCTCAACACGGACGAGAGAGGGGGCAATGGACGAGAAAGAGAGTGAGCGAGACAGATGAGAAAGATTGAGAGGGAGATTAAGAGAGACTCGAGAGAGAGAGCTGAGAGAGATTGAGAGCAGCTCTCTCTCCTGTTTTGTCCGTCTCTCTCAGGTGTCGATGATAGGGTGACATTCATGCTACTGAGTGCATCCATAACGGTTATGCTCTGTGAGTCAGTGATCTTCATGTTAGACTTCTTCCTCATACCCTGAGTCATCGGGCTCAATACAGCCCATTCTACAGTGTCATGTCGGGTCGTGCCGCTCATCGTGCCCGATTCTCGAGCCCGGCATGGCTCGTGCTACAGTGTCATGCCAACTCGGTACAGTCCACTTCGTGCAGGGTCGAACTTCGTACCAGACCATAACATCGTGCCTCGGACCGGCTCAAAAGCCCGAGTACCTCTAGCCGCACCCGCTGTTGAGAGGAAGGTAGCTCCATACGTCCTCTCTACCGGTCTTGAGGGACGTGGAGCATTTGGGTTACAGGCAAATTGAGGAGAATCCAAATGGGGACGTCGACACGCGATTGGATGCGGGTGGCGAGGCGAGGGATCGGGGGTTTCGTGGTTGGAGATTGGACTGGGTCCGAGCACTACCTCGAAAAGATAGGTGCTCTAATGAACCTCAGCCAGCTTCACTGTTATCTCCTCTTCCCACCACAAATCGCGCCCAAGAATCCTGTCGCTCTTGCTCTTCCACCCCGCCGATGCTCTCCTCTCCTCCTCCCCACTGACCCCGCCCCACACCGATGGCATCGGTCCCCTCCATCGTCGTCTCCTGCGGGGCCGCGGCCTCCCCGGCGGTCGTTGGCGTCGATGCTTGCAAGCTGCCGCCGAGCTCCGTCGGCTTTGACAAGGTGACCGGCTGACTAGCTGGGTTGACTCTTGTTCTCTCTTTAATTTGCTTTCGATTGAAGATGATGCTGTGATTGATCAGGTCTCTCGAAGTTCAATTCTTGGTAGCTTTGCATTCGTCCACGTTGTAATCTCTCATGAAGAAATTGATCTTTTCTTGCCATTAGACTTTGATATTCCTCTACTGTGCTAATCCAGGCAAGGGTGCAAGTAAAAGATTAGATGGCTCACTCGAATTCGGCGTGTTCTTACCATTTTCTTGCGGCAATTATGTCGATAGTGCATTTCAAACCAGAACTGTTTTTGTTTTTTTGCATCTGAGATTTAGTAGCATTTTTCTTAATTATGCATGCTATAGAATTTTAAGACAGCAAAATAATGCAGTCTTGTCTTCCTATACAATCCATTAGCGGTGTTGTTTCTTCAATCTAATGGAGACTTCAAATCTTGCAGAAGATGCAATATCTGGCTTTTCATAGAACACATTGTAGTCCTTCACGGTTGAGAGGTTGCGTGCACTTCTGCGACAGAGAGGCCTCTCGACCAAAGGAAAAAAAAGGCAATATATGCCATGCTTGAATCTTCTTCTTCTTCTGAATTAAAGTGTTTACAGAATTAAAATTCTTAATCTCTAGTATATCCATTTGAATTCTGTTGTTCGGCCTGTAGATTGTATTCAAAAGGACTTCATTGTCACAGAATATCCTCCACATTTGAACTTTGGATAATTCTGAATATGCTCCACAAACTTGTATTTTCTTAGGAATATTTTTGTTGAATTCAAAATTTGTGAAGTAGTATTCAGATGTTCCCGCAAACCTGTTGTATGCCATGCCAGTATATTATGTTTCACTAGAAGTTTCATAATGTTTTAGTAAAATTTGGCTTTACGGAGTAAAAGGAATTGGGGGGAGAAAGGCCTAATATCAGGGAATAAACTCATCTCCTAATAACGGAGCTAGTGATGCTGGTAGGTTTCTGTCTTTTACATTCAATGCCATCGCATTATGGGTTTTCTGGTATTTACACTGTTTTTTATGCCAACAAATATCGCATTAGTAAATGAGATATTATTGTAAATAAAGTGAGGGGTAGTGTTTATTCTTGTATTTATTAAAAAATCTAGGTTGTTGAATAGGAAAAGAAATACGCATTTGTTCATGTCTATTTTGCTCAATTTAGGATCATCATCTTTTCCCAAAAACTATACTAATATTATGATGACCCCAGGTACAAGTAAATGGCACAAGTAAATGAGGACAAATTATCAATTTTTCCTATTATGTTGGCCTTCCTTTCTCATGCAGGATAAACTGATCACCCTCTTAAGAGAGGCGCAGGGTTGATGCCAAACATATTTCTCATTTTTGTGGTTGATGTATTGCCTACTGGCAACATCCAATTTTGCTGAGAGCAGAATGAGTCTCGGGCTGTACTCGTTGGTTGGCTGTTAAGTTTTAGACATCAGGAGATATAGTGATGTACTTGGTTTTAGACTTGAGAGCTTATCTCTAATCAGAATCTGATGTTTTGTAGTGAATTTTCATTACTTTATGCTTGTCAGAATTTTTGGCTCCATCTTGAATTCCCTATTACTTGTGGTACAAAACGATGAAATTGATTAGAAATGAAGATATTAGAATATGGGGCTTCTTTGGAATGAAGGAATGAAAAAATGCGGAAATATGATGGGAATGTAAATGTAAAATAGAGGATTGGAAAACACAGGGAAACTACATGAATTGTTGTTTGGACGGGTTGTAGGAAAAACACACGAATCTTTACAAAGAGTTGAGTGGATTCTTTTTTCCTTCAAAATTCCTTTGAAACTAAAGGAATAAGAAGTCAATCCTATATTTTCCTACAATCCAAAGGAGTGAATTGTAAAGTTTCCTTTGGGATTTTGGATTCCTATATTTTTCCGCTAAAAATATTACAATCCAAAGAGGCTCTTAGCATAGAAAATTCACATATGCATATAACCTTTTGCTGTATTCTTTTACTCCATTTGTTGGCTTTAAATATTCGGAATGAGGCGGTATTAATAACAAGTATTTATTGAGTGCTTCGATCTGATTTGTTGCCTACTCCTGTGTGGCCAATAGATTACACATAGTTGTCGTTTTGGACATCGACACTGTCTCTAAAACATAGTTTTGACCACTAATTTCTATTATAATATATTTCTAAAACCCTATAAAATTATAATATTATCAAAGTACTTTTTGAGATAAATCTACACGCTTGATTTTCATATAACCAATTTAAATATTTAAAATGTCCTTGCAAAAAAAATATTTAAAAATATATTAATAGTCAAAGTTTTAAAATTTTGACTACATCTGGATCTAAAATGATAACTATTTGTGACTAGAGTGAGTATATAGGTTTGCAAATCGAGTCCTAAGCTTTCTGAAGTACTTTCGAGGAAGTTTAAAGTATTTAAAATGGTCAGGTGAGGATTAGATTTTTTTTTTGAGTGTTGCTCTCAGAACCTAGAAGGATTGTCCATATGGAGCACTAATTTTCAAGTGAGTGTTGTTCTATGTCCTAGGAAGACTACCCATGCAAGAATAGACTAGGTACGCACGCAATTGCATATCAGAGATTTTAAAGCCTCCATGTCAGTGGCAAGAACCTTGTGAATCTGATGCAAATGCAACACACCATCAGAATGGAGGTTATTTTTACATGCTTGTCTTATTACACAGAAAAAATAGAAGGAAATATTATGAGTAAGGGTAGTCTAGTCTTTTTGCACACAATTATCTCATTATTATATTCAGAGCTAACCTCGTAGCCAAACACTTTCTTTGACAGCTTTAGATTCTTAGTGGAGTGGATCTAAGTGAGAAGCTGGATCTAGAGCTGCGAAATTCGGAGCTAGAGACATGCCAAAAAGGACCTTAGCGACCAAATTAATTAGATTTGTAAGTAATTAGTAGTGCAGAGTAACACTAATTGTATAGATACATGACTTAGCGATCAGATTAATTAGAATTGTAAAAAATTAAGTATGTAGAGTAGCAATAGTTGTGTACATTATCAATAGTTATGTAAATATGTAGGTACTGATGAGGGCATGGCCACCATGGCCCCGACGAAGCGTGAGCCGCCAATCGAGCTTGGTTCTCTCCACTTGTGCACCCTGATGAGGGCATGGCGGATCGACACGTGATAAATTCCATGGTGAGTGCACTCATTTTATAGTTGCGTTAGGATGTGGCGCACATATCACACGAGCATACTAGCAATGTCTTCGTATAGGTTGAGAGTAGCAGGGCTACTTCCTTTAGCACAGATGGTGGAGGTAGCCGACGCCGATGCGCACGACAGGCATGGTGCCTCTAGGAGGTTTCTGTATGACAGGTGCTTACTGACAGCTCTCGTCAATCATTGACGACAGGAGATACACATGTTTAACCTCCCGTGTGGGCAAATGGCACTGACACTTGAGGATGTTAGCTACATGCTGGGCCTTTCGAGGGGTTTCACGGTCAGTAGGTTCGATGGAGTGCTACCCGAGGGGATAGCTTACGCACTGTTCTCTAGTGTCCACAGTCCGATGCAGAAGTGGCTCACATAGTTCTACGTTAGTGTAAATTTATTTGTCCATTTCCATTTCGTTTTGTGTTTCCGTTATCGAACTGACCATTATGTTTTGCAGCCAGAGAGGATGGCGGACAGAGCGAGGGACTACGTCGTGTGTCGTCACTTGGAGGTATATCTGCTTTGGTTCTTCGGCTAGGTCATGTTCTGCTCGTCCCATAGGGATAGTATGGACAAACACACGATCTAATACGAGAGGATGATAGTAGATGCGGACTTGGAGGAGATCCCATAGCTAGCTTTGGGCCCGGCTGTACTGGTGTGCACGTACCATGCCATTTGACATAGGTGTCGTCGCATGGCAGACGGCTCTACTCTCGTCGGATGCCCTCTACTTCTTCAGCTCTGGTCATTCAGTGCTTTCAGATCAGACGCCACATATCGAGTTGGCACCTTACGGGTCAGTCATCTACGGCCCCTTTCAGGATGATGTCGACCATTCTACCATGGGGACGTTGTGGTGTCACCGTCAGGTTAGTACTTTCACCTTTATCGTAAATTGTATAATAGTTTGCCATCTTCCATACTAACTTTTGCCTGCTTAACTTTTTTTGTAGCTGACTTACACCCTAGTTACATCACACACATCATACCCTGAGTACGTCGCGTTGTTTGACCAGTTGATGGATGATCGTGTCATTTGGAGGCCATACATCCTAGAGGTTGTCGCTGTGCGAGCACCTCAGGGCCTCTCCATGCAGTGCACCCGTGACGCCGCCTTCTGATTCACTTGTCCTCACCTGGTGTACAACATATTCGTCAAGGCCTACACCGTACATCGTTTGATGCGATAATTTAGTCTCTAGTAGGTATTTTTGGTCCCCATTGGTACCATCGTCCCACGACCATACACACGTGAGTTCTCCTTTACTTCACTTTCAATTGCAACACATGTTGTATGTCCTTACTAATGTGGCCATATGTTTCTGCAAGCACAGACAAAAGGGTTTCGTTGGACAAGGAGGCTGGGCAGCACACATGCTGCCTCACGCGTAGCAGTGAGCGCATGCGTTGGCGGATGTACACTAGGAAGATGCCCCTTACGACCACGTGACGTACGACGACAATATCTGGTGGTACAGCCCACACACATGCTTTCAAGTAGTGCATGTCATCGATGATCCTCCAAGGCACGTCCCCTCTATGGTGGACACCTACCCCACGTAGTCGGACTCTACTTTTCATCTCTCGGTTAATACTTCTATTCACAGTCATATAATATATCGTTCGTACAATTCTTACAGCTAACAACCTTTCAATACATGCGCAAAGAGACCTTGCTAGGGAGGCTTACGAGGAGGCCGCCTCACTTAGTGACCGAGTTGGCATGGGGGACAGGATGGAGGTGAGTGAGCATGGACTATCATAGAGGGGTGTTGCAGCATCTTAAGGAGAAGACGCTACGCATCGTCCACCTTATGTCCTGTAGGAGGCCTAGGGAGGACGACATGCTACAGGTCCATGCCCGTTCCTCCGCTGTACGTGGTCGACATATGCCGCGTACCGCAGCAGGGACATCACACTTGCAGAGGGCCCCTCCTCCCGATGTGTCGAGGGCCTCAAGTTGGCAGCGTTCGGCACCGTATGCCCACATATTTCCATGTACACCTTTGTGGTATCACGTCATCTGTTACATTCGGTACATTCTATTGTGCACTAATATAAAAAGTTCTTTAGCAGGGGGCGATGCACCACAGGACGACACCATTATAAGATCGAGGATGCAGACTAGAGGGGGGGTGAATAGGCGGCTTTAAAATTTTTTCTACGATTAAAATCTCGCCTAAGTACCCTTATGTCAAAACCTAAATGATAATAGATGCGAAAGCAATAAACTAGGGTTTTGACAAATTAAAGCCTAAATCAACTAGGCTCACTAAGTGCACTAACTAATTATGTCTCTAACAAAAATTGCGATCCTAATGACAAGTAAGCAATTTAATTCTAGAAATACAAATTGCAAAAATGTAAATAGAGTATTGCAAGCATACACAAGGAGACACGATACTTTTTATCGTGGTGTTCGAAGACTTGCCGGTCTCCCCTAATCCATGTTGAGGCAAGCCCAAACCGCTTTGTACTGACTCCATGAATTGAGCACCCGCCTCGATTCCACTAGTGGTAGCTCTTTCCCCCTCCGGGTAGGTGAGCTCCGACCTTCACAACTTTGCCGAGTCTTCTCACAATCTCCTTGAGAAGGTCACTACGCACGACGCCTCCACACACCGTCTAGGTGTCGGCAAACACCAAGAGTAACAAGTCAAGCTCCCTAGCTTGATCCACACCAAGTGCAACACATGCACAAGGATGTTCAATCCTTCTCTAGAAGCAACAATGCAACTAGAGGATTCTCTCCTTGCTTACAAAGTGCAACACATGCACAATGTAGAGGAGAGGCTCACATTAGCTCAAGAGAAAGCAAATCAACACCAAAGGTATTCTACACAAGAAACTCAAAATCAAATTCATCTCAAATCACTCAAATATAGCTCTATGAGCTCTTGAGGTTTTGCTCTCACAAGAATGCCTCAAATGGGTGCTAGAGCAGCAGCAAAACCCTTCTAGCTCGGCCCCTTTTATAGCCCCTCAAGAAAACTAGCCATTGGGAGCAAAATGCCCAAAAATCAGTAAAACTCGGTGCTACCGCCCATCTAGGACCGGTAGCACCGGCCCTAGGGCTAACGGATAGTTCTAGGCTTTAAATACACCAAAACTAGCCGTTGCTATAGTACCCCCGGTGCTACCGCCCATCTAGGACCGATAGCACTAGCCATTTCAACCAAAAAACACTTTTATAGAGTTTTTACACCGCCTCTAGGCTGGTAGTACCGCACCGGGCGGTGCTACAGCCTATCTAGGGCCGGTGCTACCACTATTTCAACCACTAAAACACTCATAACTTTTTACTCCGAACTCCGATTTAGGTGATCTTGGACTCTATGTGAAGCTTATCACGAGGTCTACAAAATCCACCATTTCTCAAGATTTAAGCAACCATAGATTTTTTTAAATATCACAAAACATAAAGTCCAATGTAGTCACTCAAGTCCAAAATCTAATTTTCTCGAAATCCCTCACATAGAATTGATCAAGAGCGTGACTACAAGCTAGCAAGAGTCAATAAGATCAAATCTTATGCCTTTTGATAATCAAATCATGATCAAAATAATTTGCAAAACACATTTGCAAATAAACCGAGAAGCTATGAATCAATCCTCTAGCTATGTAAGGATCAACACATGATCCCGACACTTTGCAAAACATATTTGCAATGCTCTAGGAACGAAACCCACAACCTCTAGCTTATTTGCAAAACATATTTGCAAATAACAAATCAACATTTTGCAAAAACACATTTTGCAAACACAAGGCATAAACTTTACTCAGCCTTGTGATGATCAATACATGATCAAATCACAAGCTAAAATACCGATGCATGAACTCTCACCTTTTGCAACACATGCAAATCCATAGCTTCATGTAAAAACCAAATCGATTAAGATTCAATAAAAAGCAAGCATGAGCTCCCTTATTTGCAACACATGCAAATACTTAGCTAATGCAAAATCCAAACAAGAGAGTGAGCTAGAGTGAACTGGATTTAGTTCATCAACACATGATGAAGCTCAAGCTATAAGACTCGACCCCTCTTAATAGTACGGCAACCTATACTGGCAACCCGGTCTCCCATCCAAACACCGAGACTAATAAAAGACTAGGAACACATCCTTAGCCCTAGATAGTTTTACCTTTGTCTCGCAACCATTTGGAGCTTTCATGATGACCGATCATCTTCTATTCAAGTATGGATCTTCATCTTGTTCATCAATACATGATGAACTCCCCTTGTCCATCAACACATGATGAACTCCCCTTGTCTTAGCTTCGGGATCTTCTTTTGATGCTCATCAACACATGATGACGTACTTATCCTGTTTATCCATCTCAACCTTGGACTTAACCTATTTTAAACTCATTGAAAGTGTTAGTCCAAAACACAAGGTTGTCTCAATCATCATTGTACTCCATTAATACATAATGGATGCTCCCAAGATCCTTTGATCTTTTCTTTTGATGATTGACCACAACTCAAAGACAATTGATTGAAAGATTAATTGTGTCTTGAGTATACTAATGCAACAAATGCTTCATATACTCAAGAACTTTCGATTGCCCTAGCATCAACAAAGTGAACCATCAACACATGATTAGTTCTTTGTCGATTGAATGACAATCGAACACAATTTAAATTGAATTTAAATTGACACAAGTATATATTAACTACACAAGTTTCATATACTCAATTCGATGGAATCTAAAAGTAATGATCCAAATTATATGGAGTGGTGGAAAGGGATCAATACTTTTAAAACCATTAATTATAGAATAAACTCTATTAAATGTATCCATATAAATAATTGAACTCGAATCAATATGCACATATTCAATTTTTGAGATTGCTTTGGAGTTGATCCTATATTGCCATGAGTATACTACAACTACACAAGTTAAATATACTCAAGGGATTATTTCAAAATAATGATCCTTGATATAGAAAGATGAATTAGATCAATACTATTGAAACATCAAGATAAAGTATGAACTCCCCCTAAATGTGTGCATTCACGTATATATGGAATTGAAAACATTACGCACATCTTGAGGTCTAAATAATGGTAGAGTTCATCCTTTAACTTGAATCCAAAATATGCATTAAGATATCATAAAGTGAACACGAGTGCGTACCTTGCGTTTTCCATTTTTCAATGAGATGAGACTAATCAAAGATATACTCAATAAAAGAATTAGTCTCATATTTAGATTTATCAATATGATCATGAAAATTATATCCAAGGAATGCAACAAGATATGATAATATGAACTCAAATGCATACCTTTGATATTTTCACCTTTTTCATCCAAAAGAGACTAAAAAGAGTTGAACTCAACAAAAGAGTTAGTCCCATAAAAAGATTTATCATTAATTAACAATTGAGACTAATCAATATTATGATTATCAAAATGGTTAGTCTCAATACTCGATTTGTCATTAACACCAAAAACAAATTAATGGAGCTTGAACTTTCAATGACCCACTCCGCGTCACCCGTACTATGCCAACGACCTAGTAGACGATTGGCTAGCCGACATCCCCCATCAGTCGCTGGCAATCGTACTTGGTTCTTTGCAGCTCCCTGACGCACCCAAACAGAGCCAGCCATCGTAGGCTGGCTTTGGTACAATGCCAACACTGGTACATCCTGCTAGGAGCACTCAGGGAGTGCCACTAGACAAGCTAACATGCCCATCCGGGCATGTGCAGTACCGTCGTAGGCCTAGAGTCACATGGGATGTTGTACCGCGGAAGAACCGCGGCTAGTATTTGTTTTTTCTTTTATACTATACTTTTGTGTGACGAGTACATTCGCACGCTCATGACTTTTGTTTCTTTGTTATTACTGTACCTTTTCTTTATTACTGTTTGTTTGTCATTTCTTTTTAGCATATTATCGATGTCGTCAATTTTTTTCATTTTTCATTTCTCAATTGCTCCACTGCGCCGAAGCGATATCACACTACTACAATTTCACCGTCAATCAACAAAACCGATAGCAATTTTTTCTATGTTTTTTCAAACGTTGGCGATGTCCTTCTCTTTTGCGTATTACATGGACAAGAAAACCGCGATATCTATATATCTTAAGAAATCCTACTTCCTGTCAATATTTTGTGAAAAGTACTATTTCAAAAAAATAGACATTCTCTCTCTATTTTAAATGGGACAACAATAAAATTTATATAAATAACATGCCGGCAATTCTCAAAACAAATAATTTGCAGCAAAAAATTTGAAAAAAATACCTGTCGCTATTTCAAATGGCGACAGGCCTCTGTCACCAAATGAAATGGTGACAGGTATGTATTTATGTGATTTTTGGTTTCGGCATATTATTTATGCAAATGTTTTTTTAAAAAATAATATTTGAAAAAAAAATTGTGAGGGAGATGGGGGAAAGAACCGGCGAATAAATGAATACTTGTTGCAATGCCCATAATGAATGGTGTCTTTGTCATATTGCCATGGCATTCGAGAATTAATGCACATCCTTGCATTGGCACCACATCACAATCCATAAAATTAGTATAGACACCAATAATAAAATGCACTCAGACTATAGCGGTAACCTTCAATTTTCCATATGAGTTGAACCATTGGATGTAGTACGGCTATGGGTGTGATCCTGTGGTTAAACCAAGTTTCTTAACCATCTCAAAACTTGCAATGTTGTTGTAGGTTCCACCATCAATTATGACCTTGCATGGGTGTGTAAGACCATGTGGAGGTCAATCCATAGATGTGTGATGAGTATTTGATATTTATTAGGCTTGTGTCGATTTGTATGTTTGTTTTGGGTGTGAAAAACTGAATTTGCAATTTTGGGCTGTTGTCGATGATTAAATGTTGCATATTATGTTGGGCAATGCTATATGATGTGTTTCCATGTCTGAGATAGTTGTAGGACTTCAAAGCTAGGTCATGTTGAGGCGGAGGAGACCGTGACTAGACTAGGAGAGCTAATGTCCAGATGGTTAAGGTGACGTCGGAAGATGACTAAGGCCGGAGAGTTGCTGTAAGCGAGGATGTTGTAACATCCCAAAATTTGGGTTTTTAAAAATCTTTTGTTTAATTCATCTTTCCAAAAATCCCCATTGATTTGACTAATATAAACTTCAATTAAAATAAATTTAGTTTTATTTGAGTTCATTATGCTTCAAGGAATTTTCTGTAATTTTTTGAGATTTTTTGGAGTTCGTTTGCTATTCATTTGGATTTATTTGAAATTAATTTAAATTAAGCCTTTTGTTAAATTTAATTAAATTCAGAAAAATTTTAAATAAAGTTTGGTTCAAAATATTTTATTTGAGCTCCAAATGTCTTAAAATATTTTTTTAGAATTTTTTTAGAATTTTTCTGGTATTTTTATTGCTCTAAACGAATTATTTTAATTTCTGGAATTATTTTAATTCAGAAATTGGATTGAATCCACGTGGCAGCTCCAGAACTGGCCAGGTCTCCGCCTAACCTCAGCCTTTCGATCTCCATCCGACGCACCACAATGTGCCACGTCATCCCTTTACTGTTCATTGCGCGCCAGGTGTTCGATCCGATCCGTTTTCAATCGAAATCCGGTTTTTCTTCGTGTTTCCTTGCATGGCACGACTCCCTAGCCTATATAAGTACCCTAAGACCCCTCCCACGCACCCCTAATCCCCAGAGCTCCTCCCAAACCCGAAAAATCGCAGCCGTCGTCTTCCCGTGCTTCGCCTTCGTCGGCCGATCTTGGCATCACGTTCTCCATCGTTCTGGTGAGTTTTTCTGAAATCCACTCACGTCATCTCGTGCCTTATGGTCCAATCTACCTCTCCACAAAATTTGGTGCAGTTTCATCCACAAAATCAAAAGTTACGGCCGTTCCAATCTCGAATCTTGTCATCACCCGTTCTCCTTTGTTTTTGCGAATTTGACTGTGAAAATTTTACTGTAGACTCATCTTGATGTCCTCTATTTGGTGCTCACCCTAACTCAAGGTTTGGTCTGCGGGATTGCTGCAGAAAATTCATTCTTCCCCGATCAGACTGCGTACGTACAGCTGAAAACTTCCTCACGCGTTCCCTGTTGATCCAGAAGGTAAAACTCCAAACCTTTTACGTCATATTGTGCCTTAGGGTCCCAGATAGCTCTCTGAAAATTTTGGTTAGGTTTCATCCATTATTTTAATAGTTATGACCGTTTGATCTATTAGCTTTAGCAGCCGTTCATCGGTAGTTTGTGATTTGTCCATTGGGTTGCCGCCAAATCCGCTTATACAGTTGAGCTCGTATCGCCGCGTTCTAAGTGGTGCTCACTTCCCCTTTGCTGTTCCATCCACCAAAAATTTTTATATTCGTTAGCCACCGCCTTTCGTCAGTGCCGCGCGCCGTCTTTTGTCGTCAACCATCTTAGTTCGCCTTGGTCGTGTCGTCATGTCTAGTAGGCCATCATTCTCTGGTTTGCCCATCTTTAGAGTTCATTTGGTCTTCGGTTGCCATCAATGCCATATTCTAGAATCTACCCGTCGTCTTCGATCTAGTCCCTTTCATTATTGGATCTTGTTTCGGTTAGCCACCCTTGGTAATCTTTTATCGCAGAGCCAACCCTACCTATCCTATCCCTATGCCAAGTGGATCTACCCGCGATTTATTCCACTCAAACCCTAACTTAACCTTGTGTCCAATCTGTCGTTGACGACGCATCATGTCATGTAAACCTCGCAACTCGCAGATCAATCCTGAGCCATATCATAACCTTGCATACCATATCATTGTACCGACAATCGACATCTTATCTTTGCATGAGTGTCCTGTCATTGCTTCGCTATCTTCGCATGTGTGCATGCTCGCAAAAGCCCTAGTGCAATATCATCATCCTACCTATCGCCTTATTGTAATCTAACCCCATCACCTATGAGTTTAGCCTTGTCTTCATTTCCTCGCTGCCTTGTCATCGTCAAGTCTCTTGATCGACGTATGACTTATCTCAGATCGAATCACATGAATGTCAACCCCGCTTGTCCATGTCATATTCTTGAAAATCTAATCTGCCATTGACCTAGGAGTCATTCGGGGACTTGGTCGATAGACCATTGGCCATATGTCATATCCTTGTGCTATATCTAATCTATTAGTCTATCTTTCTTTTGTTTGATTGTGTATCTGTTTGGTCAACAAAAGTCAGCATTGAGCATCAGTTTAGTTCATTGCGAACTAACGTATCTTTATGGACCCGGTTTATAGATCGAGAGCCCATATGTCATTGTCTATCCAATCAAGATAATAACTTCAGAAAAAATATTCTTTGGAATATTATTCTTTCTTTCTCAGTTATCAGTCTTTTCCTTTTCGGTGTATTCCGAAAGCTCGTTCTCTTTTGCCTAATCTCTGATCTAATCCATTCAAGTTCCTAAATTCATCTAAGCCTTTGTGATCTAATACTATCTGTTCTCAATTTGGATTTTATTTGATTTATCTTTTGAGTTGGTTTGTATTTGCTTCTTCTTTAATCGTTAGACGCATCGTCCGGAAGTTGTTCTAAGGAGCTGAAGATTAAGAAGGTAAAGATTGAAGATCAAGAATCAAAGATAAAGAGTAAAGAACAGTAAAAATCGCAAGGGCCAGGCAAGTTGTGCTTTGATCATGTTGAACCCATGTTTATAAAATTGCTATATTTGTTTTACCCTATTGCATATTATTTCAAGTATACAATTGTTTCAAATTAAATTGGGACTTAGCTATTATACCAATTTGATCTATACCCTACCTTGCCATTGTATGCCATGATCTAATTGTCACCCTAGGATGGTTAATTAATAGTTGGTTAATATTGATAATCAATATGGGTTGGTTAGACCGCCGTAGATTGCTTAGCCATGCCATGTCATCACATGTGTTGAATCATCACTGATTAATTTTGACTAATGGAATATGGAACAATGTTATGAACTTGTGTGTCATGTGTGGTCACACAATGAGATTGCGTTGTGGTGACGAGTGGATGTCACGCAACGAGGTTGACTTGTTGATAGCATGTGGTGCTTGGTAATCAACTGGGGTGGTAATGATTTAGATTAGGGCAAGTGGCGAGGAGCAGTGTGCCAAGGTGGGCCAGATTTGGCAGAGGGTATATGGAAGTCTTGCCCTAGTCACCCTAAGGACTTAACCTTGCAAGCCTTTGACCTGAGTCTTACTTGCAACCACACGTCTGGAATGGGACAGCCTAGCCAACTAATTTGTGATGTCTAGATTTCGGTACTTCCGTGGTGTATAGTGAGTTCCGGGTGTACGGGTAGACTCACATGGCGCAAGAGGGGGGCCCGGAGTGTGGTAACCAGTCCCTTCCGTGTTGAAATTTCAGCGAGCAGTACATGGTCTAGACAGAGCATTGTAAAGGCTTTGTCATGATTACCCTGCCGGCACACCAAAGGAAGTGTGCTAATAGCTTGGCAACAAGGAACGATCATGTCTTGTGAGTAAAGTGCATAACCTCTGCAGAGTATAAAATCTATTCGAATAGCCGTACTCGCGGTATTGAGCAATGCTCTGGAATTACAAGGGTTAAACTTTTGTTAAACAAAACTTGTTGGGATGGCGGGATGCCATAGAAAGTGGAAATTGATTTAGGATTGGAAACTTGGTTTACTTGTGAAATGTTGAATCTATCTATTATTATTATTTGTTTTACTGTAATTTCAATCTATTTACTGTATTCTTTTATAAATACCGCTTTACTGCAAAATAGCCGTGATAGCCATACCTTTGTACTAAGCCATGCCTATAGAATACTAGACTTGCATTCAAGCTCAACTCTCTAACTCAACTTCAGTATCAGAACACTTCAGATACTATGAGCATTGCATGATCAGGACTACTGCCAACACTTCAAACACATGTGGATCCAAAAGAAAGAAATATGCATGTCATGCCCTGTAACTAACAATCTTGAACAAAAACCACAGAATTAAAATAATGACGAATGACATGTGATAGGTGAAACACTTAAGTTTTCTCATTTTTTCTCATTTTTGGCCAATAGAAGACTATTAAGTTTTGGCTCCTTAATCACTACTTCAACATATGCATGATGGCCAAATTGTCACCACAGTATGTATTTCTTTGAGCATCAATTAGCTGAACACTAGGATAATGCAAATTTTGAGAGACACCAATACTACAATGCGAAACTCCATGTAACCCATGTTGTGGTATTGCTGGATGAAAATAACCCAGTAATTGTTGACCTCCACTTCCAGACTGTACACCCGAATGCATCTGCTGAGATACTTGAACAGCCATATTAAGCCCATTTTCCAATTGTCCCAAAACCCCGAGGAGTTCTCAGTTGAGGATATGATGATGTTATGATGGTCGGAGTAAACACAGGTGGCATACTGCTTCCCATCAATTGAGATCCTACTACTCCAGGAACTTCAATAGAAGGCATCAAAGTTCCATACTAGTTCGATTCCACAGGAGAGTTAAGATTGCTTCCATCCAAGGTGACTGTTGGACTTGCCTGTTCCAAGGGACTGGTACCCAGACGGGATCTCCCCAGAAGCAATCCTTTAATTTCTACTATATCGGATTTCATGCTCTCCAAATCAGCCAGCCGCACTTGAATCTTTTCAATTTCTTCCTGGAAGTCCATCTTCTTCACCCGTGCGACTTGGATCTAGTCAGTCACGATCAGATCTACCCAAAAGATTGGGGGATTTTACGGTAATACCAACCCCATTCCCAAAAATCCAAGAACTCGTATCACCACGCCGAGGAAGAAACCTGTAGCTTTGATAAATTCTCTGCTCTTCAGAACTCAACGACAACATAGCCATGCCGCCGATCTGTTCTTCAGATAATCACCAACGTTGTGAAGCTTCGTGATGCGTCTGTATACTTGAAGAGAAAAACAAGTGACAACAGGAAATACTCTAGACGACAGCAAGTTGTTCAGAACACAAAACAAACAAAGACACGTTTTGGCGGGGGGAGCACAAGCCCAAGGAGGACGCAGAGCTGGAGGGAGGAGGGCGGAGCACGAGCAGACGGAGGTGGAGCCGGACGGAGGCGGGCGGAAGCCCGAGGTGGCGAGGGAGGACGGATGGCAACGAGTCGGGCGTGCTGGTGGGGAACTGAAGTTTGAGGCGAGCTCAGTGGATGAGTTCGAGGGCGTCGGGCTGCGGGGACAAGGGCGACCTCGAGGGCGACGGGTTGCGGGGGCGAGCTAGACAGGGGCTACAGGGTGAGCTTGGAGTGGGAAATCTGCCAGTGGGAGGGGCGCGGGAACTAGCGGAGGCAGAGCCGGAGGAGGAGCACGAGCCCAAGGAGGCAGGGAGGACGTGGAGCCGGGTGGGCGGAGGCAGGGGGCGATGGGTGAAGGAGGGTGGGGTGGAGCGAGAGCCTGTGCGCGAGTGAAGCGAGCTGCGAGATTTAGGTTTTGAGCGCGTGAATGACTGACCTTCTTTATTGGGTTTTTTAGAAAACCGATACTGTAACTAATTTTCTCTATCGATCTCGTAGAAAAACCGACACTAATAATGATTATCTCTATTGGTTTTTTTTTAAAAAACCGATACAAATGTAAGGACTATCTCTATCGGGGTTGTAAATAAAACTAACACTAATAACGATTATCACTATCGGTTTGTTCAAAAAACCGACACTAATGTAAAAATTATCTCTATCGGTTTTTTTAAAAAAACCGGCACTAATGTAAGGACTATCTCTATCAGTTTCTTAAATAAAACCGATACTAATGCAAGTACTATCTCTATCGGTTTCTTAAAAAAACCGACACTAATGCAAGGATTATATCTATCAGTTTTTTAAATCAAACCGACACTAATGCAAGGAATATCTCTATCAGTTTTTAAATAAAACCGACACTATTGCAAGGACTATCTCTATCAGTTTCTTAAAAAAACCGACACTAATGATAGGATTATCTCTATCGGTTTTTTAAATCAAACCGATACTAATGTAAGGACTATCTCTATCAGTTTTTAAATAAAACAGACACTAATGCTATCTCTATCGGGTTTTTAATAAAACCGACAATAATAAGTGCATTAACTCTATCGGTTTTCTAAAAATAACCGACACAATTGAGCAAGCATCTGACCTACGCTTTTAGCAAGCTTCTAACCGACACAACTTGAGAACCGATTGCAATATTTGCAGTGCTATTCTCACCCTTTTAGCAAGCTTCTGATCTAGTTCATTTTGAAAAACTGAGATGTTGCATTCAAAGAGCACATATAAGACACCATCCATGACCATCACACTAGCTTGCCATTTTCATAGTGTTGTCATTTTCAGTATGAATGTTTCCCCCTATACACACACATCACTATCGGTTCTAACTTAAGAAGCGATAGTGATGTGATCATGCACATCACTATCGCTTCTCATGTAAGAACCGATTGTGATGTGCCCAGTGCTACATCACAATCGCTTCTAACCTGAGAACCGATAGTGATTATTATTAACACCCCTCCTAAGTCATCTATCACAATCGTTTTTTCCTAAAAACTTAAGAACCGACCCAGATGAAGCGACAGTGATGTACCATTCTGTAGTAGTGAACAGATAAGGCAAAGTGAGTACATAAAGTACTCCAGAAGTCACACATGAAATACAATATTAATGTAAGGATAACAAACGAAGGCATATTATGGTGAGCATAAAGCAACATTTCAAATACAATAAGTTTTCCAATGCATAATTGATATAGTAAAGCTAAGTTCTAATCCAATTTTCAACGCGGGTTCAAACCCAGAGTTTCATCCCAATTTTTCCTAGATGGAACCCATTCCATCTACAAACTAGTTTTCTGAAATCTCTTTTGAAAATCAAAGTCTAATTTGTGAAAGACTTGCTCGGTATGCCCATGACCACGGGCTCGACTAATTGATTAGTTTTACACTCTGTAGAGGTTATATAACTTTACCCACAAGATATGATCATCTCTTGTTGCTATGCAATTAACACACTTCCATTGGTATGTGGCATGCAGATCATGACAAGGTCTTTTCAAAGTTCCAATAAAAAGCAGTCATGCCTCACTAAGGTTTCATCGCTGAAAGGGTTATAACCACCCTAGTCAGAGGCACAACTAACAATGGAACTTTGTAAATTAGTTAGCCATATTTTTCTCATACCGAACTTGTGGTAGTACGGATAGGTTTTAATTCAGTAGATCATAGACTGATCCTTAATTGACTAGGCAAGACTTTCCACAAACTAGAACCGTTTCGCCGCAACCTAGCAATTAATTCTTACCCTATCTAAGTCTCATTTTTCTCTTTACTTTGAACCTCATCATTTTTCATAACATTCCATAGCACAGCAATACCAAGGAATAATTTTATTTTAGTAGAAATTTTTGTTTGGCACAAATTCCCAAAAGATCTGTTTTCAGGTCTAAGCACATCTAAGTCATTTTCTATATTGCACTAGTTAATAATGAGTTAATGTATAAACTAGCGAGTTACAAAGGTATGAGGATTTCAATGTTAAATGTGGTCATAACAATTAGGAAGTAACTATACATTTAAAACTGAGATTTACATTACACTAATAAAATTAATCATATAGTAATTTGAATCAAAATATAATTTAATAACTGAGACCAACATGATCAAGGGTGTAACTTGCCTTGCTCGAAGACCTGCTGCTCTGGGTCGTCGATCAGGTACTCTTCCTGAACTCCGAAATCTAAACGTTGAAAACAACTAAATTCAAATAAATCCAAATAAAATAAAATAAAAGCTGATATAAATAGGTAGATTAGGATTTTAGTTGAATTTAGGAAGAAAAATGGAGTCAAACGGAGTAAGAATAGAGAAGAACGGACTCCCAAAAAATTAAATCAAGGAAAAAGAGAGAGAAATGATTTTTCTGGAATTTTTTATTTTTCTTTCTAAAAGAAATTCTGGATTGTTGTGTTAGCAGGGATTTTTCAGAATTTCGAATTTTTTTGCATAGGAAAAGGATTTATTGCGTGCGTATGACACAATGATGACATCGATGAGGATTTTTGGTTTTTTGGCCGAATTAATTTTCAATATAAAAAGACATGCTGAGACTGACATGTGGGCTCACATCTATGGACTGGGTCCATGACTCGCGCTTGTCCTCCGTGGACCCGGTGCATGGCAGTGGAGAAGGGAGTTCGGCGATGCACACGGGGTAAAGGCATCAGCAGCGATCGTGTGGGGTTTTGGGGTAGTGAGTGAGGGCAAGAGGTAGAACGCGATGCGGGCAAACACATAGTTGAGATGGTGGTGGCGTTGGAGCTCAGATGACGGCGGATTTTGAGGCTAGGTGGCGAGGCGGCTAGCGGTGAGGAGGAGGCCGATTCTAGCAAACGAGAGGAGGATAGGCAAAATAAATTGAGGGAAAAGGATCTCCCCGCTTGGGAACACATTTTGACATGGTCAAAATTGGTATGCACTCATCGGGGAGGCGATAGCAAGGTGCGGGTCGGGGCAGCCGATGTGCGGGAAGAAGATCGGAGGAGCGTGACGTGTTCTGTAAACTAGGAGGGAAGGAGGACATGGTGATGGCCAAAATGGAGCGAGTGTGGGAAGGAGACCTTGGTGCTCCCCTTTCATAAGGCGACGAACTAGGAGGGAGGGAGGACTTGGTGATTTTCAAATTAAAATAATTTTAGAAATTCCAATGGCTTTTCGAAAATAGCAAATGGAGTTCAAAAATTTGGAAAAAAATTCATAGAAAGTCCTTGAAGCATTGTGAGTTTAATAAAATTATTTCCAACTTAAACTTGGTTTCTATTTTTGAACAGGAATTATTTTTTAATTTCTAAAAATAGGAGAAGCCTTTTTAAAGTCCACAAAATTCAGATAAAATCTCCAAAACAGAAATAATTATTAAAAAAATACAAAAAATTGAATTATTATCGTGGAATTCACAAAATCCAATAAAATAATATATTTTAATTTTATTATTATTATTAAAGATAAAATTATGGGATGTTACGTTATAAGACCATTGCATGGTAGAATGTAGATGGTTATTTACTTTGTTGCCCATTGATTATAGATGATTTATGATGTTAATTTATGAGTACTTTCATATTTTTGAATTATTATTTTTTTGATGAGGATATTTGTCGGGGATCGGTACCCTCGCCACGTGTAAGCATCCCCCGGGTCTCGTGCTAGCTTATCAGTGCCAAACCTGTCCCTACGCGGGAACTAGGGCATAGCAACTCTCAGCAACTCCCGTCAACTCCCAACGGCTCCCGTCAACCCCCGACGACCGTCGACGCCTCTCAACAACCCCCGTCGACTCACCACGGGCACCTGACGTCAACCTCGGAACCAGGTAGCGAAGCTCCCAGAGGACTATAAAAAGACAATGGATCACCCTGACCAAAAAAAGGAGAAGAGGAGAAAAACGGACACACACAGAGATAGACATGCACAAAGTGAAGCACGGTCGACCTGGCTTTTTCCTACCCGCAGCTTCGCTCCTGAGCAACCCAGAGCTCGGGCCCCGCTTGTATTCTCCCACCGAGCTTCATATACATCTTTTGCCTCAGGACAAGACTGGAGTAGGGCTGTTACCCGACCTCGGGGGCTCGAACCAGTATAAACCTCGTGTTCATCGCTTCTTCTCCAACATACACCCCGCGACGCATGCCATTCTCGGACGAGCACGACTTCGGGCCTCGCCCTCACATGATCTACTCATATCCCCCCTCTGCGGTCGGTGGTTCCGATCGTCGATACCTGGTGCCCACCGTGGGGCCCGAGTTTCGCTCGTTCGGAGTCCATTGCTTCAGCGTCACCAGCGCCTTCGGCTTCGATGACAACATGTCACGTTCGACAAGCCTGGACATGGATGCGGTTCCCGAGTGCGAAGGCTCCACCACTATGTTCTCGCCTTCGCTGCCGTCGCGCGAGCGCCTAGCCTTCATCTAGGCCATCACCGCCCTCTGACAGGAGGAGCGCGAAGAGCTCTGCACCTCGCCCAGGCACCGCAGCCCTACCCGCCTGGACGATCCCAACCGGGAACACTTGCGAGCCATCGCTCGGGTTATGGCCGATCCCACCTGGGCAAGGTCGGCTCTCTTTCGGCGATCCCTCGCTAAGGAGCTTGGCAGGGCGGCCCCGTTTCTTGGAAAGCGATGGCAACTCATCGCGCGGGGCGCCGCCGCACCCGTCGACCGACTCCATACCAGTGGGTCCAGAGTCCGCCACGACCGTCACCACCTCGCCGGGATGCGGATCTGGTACACGAGCGTGCCCGCTGTCAGCAGAGTGATAGCGGCACTCGCTCGAGTAGTGGCGCATCCGGAGGCCTTTCTCCGGACATCCCGCCCAGGTGTCAAAGGGTTCATGAAAGCCCGCGCCACGGCCCTAATGACGCTCTTCCTAACCATCAAGACCACTGCAGGGTACACCATCGGCTCGAGTTCAATTACCCCGTCGGCCGCGACTCCGACTCCAGTAGCGACGACAGCGCTGCCCCAGCCTACGGCTGCCCGGCGTACTCCGTCGGGTGCACTGGCCAGCCCGGTTCAAGCCCACCACGATGGAGCGGTTCGACGGAACCAAGAATCCCGACGAGTTTCTCTCGATCTACTCCACCACGATTCTGGCAGCCAGTGGGAGTGAGGCCGTGATGGCCAACTATCTCCCTACCATCCTGGACGACGCCGCGCGCACCTGGCTCATCATCCAGGCCCCTAGCCTTTTTCGGTCATGGCGCCAGGTGTGAAGCACCCTCCGTTCGAACTTCCAGAGCTGCTACGAGCACCCTGGAGGAGAAAGGGACCTGGACCGCATCATCCAGGGCAAGGGCGAACCCCTCCGCGACTTCGTCCGCTGGTTCACCCGTGCAAGGAATTCGATCCCGAACATCTCCGACGAGGCCATCATCAAGGCCTTCAAGTTCGGCGTCCGGGACAGGTGCCTTACCGAGGACCTGGAGATCACCGCGAACCTCAGCGTCAACAAGCTGTTCCGGATGGCGGAACGATATGCGGATGCGGACGACGCCATTCGTTGGAAGCGTGATTATGACCAGGGCAAGCTCGACTGCATCCCTGGCGAGGCCAGACCGTTTGGCGCCAAGAGTGTCGGCCCCGGACCATCGCGACAAGAAGTAGAGGAGAGATCGCAATGCTGGCGGCGGCCAGCTAGGTGTGGTCACCCCGACGGACAGTGGGCACGAGGTGATGGAGGCGTGGCAACCCGACCGCATTGAGCCTCGACCTCAACGCGGTCAGCTACGACCTCAGCGAGCGCGACGCCAACCCCAACAGGGGCACTGTCGCGCTGGGCCACAAGCAGTGCGTGTGGCGGGTGGACCCCAATGCGGCGCGACCTCGGTCGATGAGGTCCACTGCACGACTTCGGACAAGTTCGCCCATTCCATAGGCACGTCGGCCACGACCGCCAAACCGCAGGCGTGGCAATACAAGCTGGACGCCTTCTACGACGGGCGTGGAGAGATGCCCACGCTTCCGAAGGGAGACGAGCCGCCCGATGGGGGCGATGCCGGCGAGGGTCTGGAAGGCCTCGACCTAGAATTCCAGCAGGGCAACCGCCACGTCGACATGATCTTCGGCGGTTCGTCCACGTACCGGTCCTGACGCGAGCTCAAGGACGCCGCGCGTACTGTGTACCAAGCTTCTGTTGGGAAGCTCGCCGACCA